>CM070787.1:63419445-64019445 GCA_036346955.1 Dipus sagitta
GAGTCTGTTTCTGCTTCCCACAGGACTGGAATTACAGGTCTTGTGGCCACACCCAGCATTTTATGTGGGTGCTAAGAAATCAAACTCAGACCCTCATGCTTGTATGGCAAGTGCTGTTAGTCTCTTTGTAAGCTCTCCAGTCCCATAGAAATGATTTTTTTTTTTTTAATGAGAGAGAAATGGAGAGAGAGAGACAGAGAGAGAGAATGGGCGCACCAGGGCCTCCAGGCACTGCAAATGAACTCCAGATGTGTGCGCCCCCTTGTGCATCTGGCTAACGTGGGTCCTGGGGAATTAAACTGGGGTCCTTAGGCTTCCTAGGCAAATGCCTTAACCGCTAGGCCATTTCCCCAGCCCAGAAACATTTTCCTTTGATCCTTCCCTGCCCATCTGCCTCTACCCAAATGCTCAGTTTGCTGTGGTGGTCAGAGGAGGTCCTAGGCAACAAGAAAATACATGGGCATGACTGTGTGTCTAAGAAATGTTGATAGGTACGAAAATTTAGTTCATACACCTCAAACATTTGAGATATAAGTCACATAATATACAGTTTAAATAGTTCTGTGGTTTTAGTAGACTCAAGGCTGGGAAGCCTTATTTTAGCTAATTTCACTTTCCTTCTTTACTTTTTTTGATGGATGGTCTCACTCTAGCCCTGGCTGACCCTAGAACTCACTCTGTAGCCCCACGCTGATCTCCAACTTGAGTGCTGGGATTAAAGGTATGTACCATCATGCCTGGCTTCCATCTATCCTCTTGTGAGGGCAGTTCAAGTCTTTCCAGTATTTTTATCTTTATTAGAAAAAATGTTGAATATTCATTGCAATTAAGAAAATCTTCAAATGTGCAGTATTTTTTGCATTTTTCTTCTAACTGTATTTTTAACAACTTCACAAATCACATCAAAAACAAGCAAACAAATTTTGCGACAAATCCCTTTGAACCACTGGCAGTCTCATGGTAAGGTACACAGGCTCTCTACTTATTTATTTATTTTTCTATGCAGGGTCTCACTCTAGCCCAGGTTGATCATTCTGTGGCCCCATGCAGGCCTTAAACTAAGGATGATCCTCCTACCTCAGCCTCCAGAGTAAGGGGACTTAAAGCTTTTGCTACCATTGCAGCTCTCTTTCCAGTATTTCTTTATTTATTTATTCTTAGCGCTTTTGAGGTAGGGTCTCACTCTAGTTCAGGCTGACCTGAAACTCACTCTGTAGTTCCAGACTGGCCTCGAACTCATGGTGATCCTCCTACTTCTGCCTCACGAGTGCTGGGGTTAAAGGAGTGCACCACCATACCCTGCTTTTTCCAGTATTTTTAATGACAACAGTGCTGTAGTGAATTTGTTTGTACATGTGTATTTCTTATGCTGTTGGAGAGATATCTTCAAGGTAATCTCCTTAGACATGGGATTTCTGGTTGGCACATGCCTTTTGTATGGATTAAAATTTTTTGTTGGTGGTGGTGCTAGGGATGAAACCCAGGGTCTCAAACATACTAGGCAAGGGCTCTTCCACTGAAACACAACTACAAGCTTTAAAAAAATTTTATTCATTTACCTGTGTGTGTGTGTATGGGTGTGCCAGAGTCTCTTTTGCTGAAAATGAGTGTCTGGCTTTATGTGGGTGCTAGAAAATTGAACCCCATGTTTGTAGGCTTTGCAAGAAAGCACCTTTAAGTGCTGTGCCATCTCCCCAGCCCCATTTTTGACTTTTTGATGCTTAATGTGGAATGGTATCATCAATTTTCTTCTGTATTTCTCTTTCTTAGTGAAGGATTCTCTCTCTCTCTCTCTCTCCTTCTCTTTCCTTCTCTTCTTTCAGCATGGAGACCCTAGAAAACCTTTTTTGTTGTGCATGCATGTGTGGTGTGTGCGCAGGTGCATACATTTCATGTACACGCATGAGAAGTCCAGAGCAGAGTGTCAGGTGTCCTCCTCTACCCTCTTGCTTGTTCTTTCCTTGAGAGGGAGTTTCTCACTGAACCTTGGAGCTGCTGTTTTCATCAGGGTGCATGACCCAAGAGCCCAGCGAGTCTGTTTCTGCTTCCCACAGGACTGGAATTACAGGTCTTGTGGCCACACCCAGCATTTTATGTGGGTGCTAAGAAATCAAACTCAGACCCTCATGCTTGTATGGCAAGTGCTGTTAGTCTCTTTGTAAGCTCTCCAGTCCCATAGAAATGATTTTTTTTTTTTTTAATGAGAGAGAAATGGAGAGAGAGAGACAGAGAGAGAGAATGGGCGCACCAGGGCCTCCAGGCACTGCAAATGAACTCCAGATGTGTGCGCCCCCTTGTGCATCTGGCTAACGTGGGTCCTGGGGAATTAAACTGGGGTCCTTAGGCTTCCTAGGCAAATGCCTTAACCGCTAGGCCATTTCCCCAGCCCAGAAACATTTTCCTTTGATCCTTCCCTGCCCATCTGCCTCTACCCAAATGCTCAGTTTGCTGTGGTGGTCAGAGGAGGTCCTAGGCAACAAGAAAATACATGGGCATGACTGTGTGTCTAAGAAATGTTGATAGGTACGAAAATTTAGTTCATACACCTCAAACATTTGAGATATAAGTCACATAATATACAGTTTAAATAGTTCTGTGGTTTTAGTAGACTCAAGGCTGGGAAGCCTTATTTTAGCTAATTTCACTTTTTTTTTTTTTTTTTTTTTTTTTGGTTTTTTGAGATAGGGTGTCACTCTAGCCCAGGTTGACCTGGAACTCACTCTGTAGTCTCAGGGTGGCCTCGAATGCACAGTGATCCTCCTACCTCTGCCTCTTTGAGTGCTGGGATTTAAAGGCGTGTGCCACCACGCCTGGCTAATTTCACATTTTTTGGAGGCAAGCCCAACAGACTGCCTTTTTTGTTTATGAGAGAAAAAGAGAGAGAGAGAATTGGCATGCCAGGGCCTCTAGCCACTGTAATCAAACTCCAGATGTGTGTGCCACCTTGTGCACATGTGTGACCTAGCGTGTTTGCATCACTCTGTGCATCTGGCTTTCATGGGATCTGTAGAGCAGAACATGGGTCCATAGGCTTCACAGGCAAGTGCCTTAAGCGCTAAGCCATCTCTCCAGTCCTAATTTCACGTTTTAATCACCCACCAAAAGAAATTTTACACTTTGTCTTTGAGTCATGGTCTTCTATATGTCTAGGTTGGCCTCGAACATGCAATTCTTCTACCTTAGAATCACAGGTGCTGAGATTATAGGCATGTGCTACCATGCCCAGCTTCCTTACTTAAAAAAAATTTTTCTTTTTAATTTTAGAGAGAAAGAATTGGCATGCCAGGGCCTCAGCTACTGAAATCATATGCCAGATGCTTGTGCCACCTAGTGGACATATGCGACCTCACACTTGCATCACCTTTGTGTGTCTGGCTTATGTGGGATCTGGAGAGTCAAGCATGGGTTCTTAGGCACCTTAACTGCTAAGCCATCTCTCCAGCCCTTCCTAATTTTTTTTTTCCCCGAGGTAGGGTTTCACTCTAGTCTAGGCTAGCCTGGAATTCACTCTGAATTCTCAAGGTGGCCTCTAACTCACGGCGATACTCCTACCTCTGCCTCCCAAGTGCTGGAATTAAAGGCATGTGCCACCACGCCTGGCATTCTTACATTTTAAAAAAAAATATTTTATTTGGGATGCAGAGATAGTGCAGAAGTTAAGGCACTTGCCTGCAAAGCCTAATGGCCCGGGTTCGATTCCTCAGTACCCACATAAAGTCAGATGCAAAAGGTGGCACATATGTCTAGAATTCCTTTGCAGTGGCTAGAGGCTCTGGCATGCCTGTTCTCTGTCCCCCTGTCTTTCTGTGTATCTGCCTATTTCTCTCTGTCAAATAAATAAATTTAAAAATATGAAATAAGTATTTTATTTATTTGCAAGGAGAGAGAGAGAGAGAGAATGGGCATGCAAGGGCCTTCAGCCACTGCAAATGAACCCCAGACACATGTGCTACCTATTGCATCTGGCTTACATGGGTCCTGGGGAATTGAACCTGGGTCCTTTGGCTTAGCAGGCAAACACCTTAACCATTAAGCCATCTCTCCAGCCCTTATTTTTTTTTCTCTCTCAATTTTTTTTTAAATTTCTTTTGTTCATTTTTATTTATTTGAGAGTGATAGAGAGAGAGAGAGGCAGAGAGAGAGAGAGAGAATGGGCGCACCAGGGCTTCCAGCCACTGCAAACGAACTCCAGACGTGTGCGCCCCCTTGTGCATCTGGCTAATGTGGGTCCTGGGGAATCGAGCCTCGAACCAGGGTCCTTAGGCTTCACAGGCAAGCGCTTAACCACTAAGCCATCTCTCCAGCCCATCTCTTGATTTTTTTTTTTTTTTTTGTTAACAACTTCCATGATTGTAAACAATATCCCATGGTAATGCCCTCCCTCTCCGCACTTTCCCTTTGAAACTCCATTCTCCATCATATCCCCTCCCCCTCTCAATCAGTCTCTCTTGCATTTTGATGTCATCATCTTTTCCTCCTATTATGATGGTCTTGTGTAGGTAGTGTCAGGCATTGTGAGGTCATGGATATCCAGGCCATTTTGTGTCTGGAGGGAGCACATTGTATGGAGTCCTACCCTTCTTTGGCCTTGACGTTCTTTCTGCCACCTCTTCCACATTGGACCTGACCCTTGGAAGGTGTGATAGAGGTGTTTCAGTGCTGAGCACTCCTATCACTTCTTCCCAGCACCATGATGCCTTCTGAGTCATCCCAAGGTCACTGCCATCTGAAAAGAAAAGGTTCTCTACCAAAAGTGAGAATAGCATTAATATATAGGTATGAAAATTAAGAGAAGTGATTACTGCGCAGTTTGGGGAGCATAGTACATACATTTAGCCAGACAGCAGCAGACGTTACACCTCTAGGGCTCATGACTACCCCTGTTTTAAGTTTTCAGTATCAGGGATGTATTCCCTCTCATGGAGCGGGCCTCCAGTCCAATTAGAGGGCAGTTGGTTTCCACCATGAGAGATGTGCCACTATTGCACACATTTCCAGCCTTTATTTATTCATTTTCATTTTTCAAGGTAGGGTCTCATGCTGGTCCAGGCTGACCTGGAATTAACTATGCAGTCTCAGGGTGGCCTCGAACTCTCAGTGATCCTCCTACCTCTGCCTCCTGATTGCTGTGATTAAAGGCATGCGCCACCATGCCCGGTAAAGCCCTTATTTTTTTGATGTAGGCTCTTGCTCTAGCCCAGCTTGACCTGGAATTCACTATGTAGTCTCAGGCTGGCCTCAACCTCACATCTACCCTCTTACCTCAGCCTCCCAAGTGCTGGGATTAAAGGCATGTGTCACTATACCCCACAAATATTATTTTTCTTTTGGTTTATTTCCCAACCAGTTAATTATGTTAAAGCTATTCTCAGCTGGTGGGCCTGGGAATAGGAAGTAAACTGTATCGACTGTGGGCAGTGGAAGGCATTGGATTTTTTCTGGTGTGAAGGGCACACTGATGCTTCTTCATAGAGTTCTGAGGGGAAGAGACTGGTGAGGACCAGTTAGATCGACTTTATGGCTCCCTTAAGTCATAGCTCTTGGCGCAGTGCTGTTTGGAGCCCAGTTCACCTGGTGTCCTCATGTCACACCCTCCATTTCCATCCATGCTTCTGTATTCCTTCAACCCTTAACTAGTGTTAAACATGTGTCTGTGTCAAAGGATTGTGTGAGTTTTGATTAAGTTACTACCAACGCCAAGAACAGCACTTGGCATAGGGAGAGACCTTCATGAGCTTCGTAAAGAGCTGATGTTGCTGCTGTTGCTACCCACATGGCCCCAGCTCTGACTTTATTTCCCTCCCCTCCATTAACTACCAGCCAACCTGGAAGTCAGCTAGCCTCCAAATGATTTAAATTTAAATTTTTTTAAAAATTAAATGTAGTTAATTTATTTGCAAGCAGCGAAAGAGAGAGAGAGAGAGAGAGAGAGAGAGAGAGAGAGAGAGAGAGGAGGAGATAGAGAATGGGCACATCAAGGCCTCCAGCCACTGCAAATGAACTCCAGATGCATACACCCCCTTGTACATCTGGCTTATGTGGGTACTGGGGAATTGAACCTGGCTTTGCAGACAAGTGCCTTAACTACTAAGCCATCCCTCCAGCCTGTTTTTTTTTTTTAATTTTAAAATTTTATTTACTTATTAATTTATTTGAGAGAGGCACAGAGAGAAGGGGGAGGGAGGGAGAGAATGGGCACACCAGGGCCTACAGCTGCTGTAAATGAACTCCAGATGCATGTGCCACTGCATGCATCTGGCTTACATGGGTCCTGGGGAATTGAACCTGAGTCCTTTAGCAAGCACCTTAACTGCTAAGCCATCTCTCCAGCCCTACAAATGGTTTCCTAACATTGTGATATGGCTTGCTGTATGGCCTCTGCTTTAGACCTTCCATGGTTCCGCAGTATCCTTGGTCTCTGTGCCCAGTTTTCTCAGCTTGGCATTCCAAGCACACTGTGGCTTTGTCTCTAACCCTCTCTAACCTCGTTTCTGTGGCGGCTGGCCATGTTATAGCTACATGGATGGACCAGCTCAGGAACGAAGCTCCCTGTGCAAACCATTGCCCATACTCTTCCTTTTGCCAGGGAAGGAGTTTGGGGGTTAGGAAGAGTTGTGATCGGGTGCCCTTAATCTTCCCTGGACCTCATCCTTTAGGACTTGGATGAAGGGAACTATTCCTTTCCTAGGTGGCTTTGTATCTCATCTGGACTCTATAGAGCTCAGTGCAAAGTCCCGCGTAGCACGCACCACCTGGCAGGGGACTTCTGGACAGTGTCCTTGATCTTTCCCAGTTGCACTGTAAGGTCCTAGATGGCAGATTTGGAGTGGGGTGAGGGGAAGTGACTAAGCAGATTCATCTCTGGGTTCTCTGTGCCCAACCAAGGCCTGTTGCAGAAGGTACTTCAAAGTTCCTAAGTCAAGCCCAGCCTAGAGGCACAGGCCTGTCAGTCCAGCTCCTCTGAGGCAGGAAACTCAAGTTCAAGCCTGCCTGGTTTACATAGCAAGGTCCAGGGCCAGCCTGGGACACGTTGTGAGACTCTATCTTAAAATAAAAAGAGGGCTGAGAGTGTCACTCAGCTGTAAAGCCCTTTCCTAAGCTTTCTAGGGGCTGTAACTCAGCAGTAGACTATTTGCCTGGTGTCTCACAGTGAGGGGCTGGGGGCGTGGCTCAGAGGTAGAGCTCCTGTCTAGAATCCACAGTGAGGAGCTTGGGGCCAGGCTCAGCGGTAGAGCACTTGTCTAGAACCCACAGTGAGGGGCTTGGGGCCAGGCTCAGCGGTAGAGCACTTGTCTAGAATCCACAGTGAGGTGCTTGGGGCCAGGCTCAGCGGTAGAGCACTTGTCTTAGAATCCAATGAGTTAGAAATGGTTCAGCGGTAGTGCTCCTACAAAGGATGCTAGAAGCCCTAGGTTTAATTCCCCCAGTGCTGAAAAAAAAAAAAAAAAAAAAAAAGAAGTCAGATCTAGACTTGGAGGGAGGGGCAAGGAATGCAGTGAGCTGAGCTGGGGCTGGAGTGTCCTTTCTTAAGCTCTGGGCACCTCTCTTCCCCCCAGGCCTCTCCTTGGTAGTGGGTTTAGTTCTGTACATCTCCAGTATCAACGACGAGGTCATGAACAGACCCAGCAGCTCCGAGCAGTACTTTCATTATCGCTATGGCTGGTCCTTCGCCTTCGCCGCCTCCTCCTTCCTGCTCAAAGAGGTGATGACTGGGACCCTGACTCTGACTTTGAAGTGAGGGAGGGTCTGGTTTCTGGGCCTAGGAGGAAAAGAAGGCTGGGGTGGGGCAGGCTCTGGGTTATGAGGGAGTTAGGGACTATGGATCTAACCGTTGCTTGGTTCAGATCGGATTCCTGGGTTTTGAGGGAGGGATAAACTGAGGTTTTGGAGGAAGGATGGAAGGCCTTGGTTCCTGGATTCTGGGACAGAAGAGGAGAGGGCTAGGAGACTTTGAAGGGAAGGTCTGGGGCTCTGATTCCTGGGGCCAGGAGAAAGAGGAGGCTGCGAGTATAGGTTCTGCATTCATGATGGGGGAGGTGGGGATCGAGAGTCTAAGCCTTGGATCCTGGAGAGTAACAGCCCGGATGCTCCCACTTTTGGGATTGTGGAGGAGGGTAGGGCTGGGGACCCCTGAGGTCTTCTTCAGGTCTTGGGGGGCGAGGAAAGGGTCCAGAGGCCCGATCCCTGTGCGGTCGAGAGAGCTGGGCTGCCCCGGGTGACACTGGGTCTCGCCGCAGGGGGCCGGCGTGATGTCCGTGTACCTGTTCACGAAGCGCTACGCCGAGGAGGAGATGTACCGCCCCCACCCGGCCTTCTACCGCCCGCGTCTCAGCGACTGCTCGGACTACTCGGGCCAGTTTCTGCAGCCCGAGGCGTGGCGCCGGGGCCGCAGCCCGTCGGACATCTCCAGCGACGTCTCCATCCAGATGACGCAGAACTACCCTCCGGCCATCAAGTACCCCGACCACCTGCACATCTCCACCTCCCCGTGCTGAGGCCCGGCTTGCCAGCTCCCATCTCTTCCCTTGCCCCCCTCGCGCGCTGGCCGGGCGGCCCTGCCCCTTAGGGAGGAGGCGGTGCCTCCCGGAGGACGCACCCCCACCTCCTCTCAACGGGCCCCCCTTTCCCAACCTCTCCTCTCCAGTGGGCCCGTTTACTCCAGGGTGACCCCGGCCCTTTCTTGCCCCGCCCCTCTCCCCGCGGAACCTGGCTCTTGGCACAGGCTCCTCCCCTCCCGCTAGCTCTCTCTGTACCCCGACGCCCAGAGCACCCACTGTCAGGCGGTGTCTTGCACCCAGCTCCCCAGAGCTCCTCGAACTCCGGCCGCCACTCAGGGGCGCTGGCATGGAGAGTGGGTTCAGCAGCCGCTGGGAATGTCCTTAGTTGTTTTCTTCCTCTTTGCTCCTGGCACAATTACCTCCGGGCCTGCTGGGGCCTCGGTGGTAGTGGACAGGGGCCGGTCTGCCCTGCCCACAGCTCCGGGTCGGATGTGCCGCAGGTCGTGATAGGCTAACTTGGGCTTCCCCTTCCCTGACTCCCCCCTTCTCCCCCAGACAGACGCCATTCTTTCTCATTGGCTGGGCTCTTTTCCCTCCTGAAGGTGACCTGCTTTCTCAGCCCCCCTAGGCTCTTCTTCCACCTCTGACCCTCCATCTGCACACCGGAGCATCCAGCCCCTCACACCAAACAAGGATGGGGACCCAAAGGTGGAGGGAGTTCTCCCATGCTGTCTCCACGCCTGTGCCCGCTTCTCCCCCCTCGAGGTCCTGTCGGGGGAGGGAGGGGCAGTAGCGGGGGTTGACACCCCCCCAAACCTCTGTCTTCCATTTTCTAGTACTCCTCCTCCTCATTAACGTTCCTCTTCCCATCTCAGAACCACCCCCCCAAAAAAAACTTCTGGCCTCTTTCAAGGGCCCGTCCACCCCCTTGGACAGATTGGGGGGGTGTCACCAGAAAAATCGCCCATCCCTCTCTTTTTAGGGGAGGAGGGGCGAGGTAGCACAGTGTTATACACGGAACCAGAAGGCCTCCGGGGTGGGGGGTGGGGGGCAGGGGGAGGGACAAGGGGCTTTTAGTTTGCATCTTAGGGGGGAGGGGGAGGGGACCGCAGCAGTTAACCTGTCTTTATGCAACGATTTTTAATGAGGCTGGGAGAGGGAGGCTTTGGGGTTGGGGAGAAGGGTGGGGTGGGGGGGCCTGGCTCTGTTATTTACCGTGTATCATATGTAAATACCGACAGAAACTTCAATAAACTTTATTTCAAACACATCTCTGCCTTACTCACAGGGAGGGCATTACATACATTACATACGAGGGGCTTCTGACCCAAGGCTCTCTCCTTAGGGTTGACCTGCTCCAGAATAGCTGAGCGTGGTGGTGCAGTCCTGTAATCCCAGCACTGGGGATGCAGAGGCAGGGGGATTGTTGCAAGTTCGAGGCTGACCTGGCCTAACACAACAAGGCCCTTCTCAAAAAAAAAAAAAAAAAAAAAAAAAAAAAAAAGCCTGTAGAATAAAGTTAGATTGGATTTTTGTGAAAGCTGCTGAATCATCATAATTTAAAAGAGCATTTTATAATTCAGCCAGTGCATGAAGGCAGTAAAAGACACAGGTCAAGGGCAAAAAAAAAAAAAAAAAAAAAAAGGTACCTATTGGGCTGGTTAAGGCGCTTGCCTGCTGAGCCTAAGGACCCAGGTTCAATTCCTCAGTACCCACGTAAGCCAGATGCACAAGGTGGTGCTTGAGTCTGGAGTTCATCTGCAACGGCTAGAGGCCCGGCCTCGCCCTTTCTTTCTCTCTTTCTTTTCCTTTTTCTTTCTTCTTTCTCCCTCTCTCTCACACAAATAAGTAAATAAAAATTTAAAAACTGCCTCTTGTTACTTGATTTCTGCTACATTCACCATTTCATTTGACTTTCTTTCCAAGTCCTAGTATCTTTTCTGTGGATTGACTGACCTCTGTGCCTATACATCCAAAGAAGGAAAGATTCGCCTGAGATCACAGAGCCATTTATGGAACCACATCTATCTAATCCCCCAACTTGAGCTTTTTCCCCTTGCCCCACGGAGAAGGGGCTTTTCTGACCCTGCCACTCGGTCAAGAAATAACTGATTTCATTAGTTGCACTCCTCCTATGAACCAGACAACTTCCTCTCTGAACATACTCACATTAGACAACCACAGTAGGCTGGACTATAGGAATTATAACTTTTTGCAGGGGAGGAGGTTCAAAGACTGTTGAAAGATATACAATCTTGGGCTGGTGAGATGGCTCAGTAGTTAAGCAAAGCCTAATGACTTTGGTTTGATTTCTCAGTACCCACCAAAAGCCAGATGCACAAGGTGGCACATGAATCTGGAGTTCGTCTGGAGCCCTAGAGATCCTGGTGTATCCATCCCCTCTCCCTCTCTCTGCTTGCAAATAAATAAAAAAAAATTTTTTTTTAAAGAATGTAATCTTGTTCACCACACTGAGGGATGGAGAACAGTCTAGATGCCTGATAAATGTATTCTTGAGATTAATTTTGAAGTACTGGAGACTGAACCCAAGGTATCCAGTTTACAAGACTAACACAATATCACTGAGACCCCAGAACCTCACTGTGGATTCTAGACAAGTGCTCTACCTTTGAGCCACTCCCCCAGCCCCTCACTGTGGATTCTAGACAAGTGCTCTACCCCTGAGCCATGGCCCCAGCCCCTCACTGTGGATTCTAGACAGGAGCTCTATCTCTGAGCCATGGCCCCAGCCCCTCACTGTGGATTCTAGACAAGTGCTCTACCTCTGAGCCAGTCCCCAGCCCCTCACTGTGGATTCTAGACAAGTGCTCTACCTCTGAGCCACGCCCCCAGCCCCTCACTGTGGGTTCTTAGGCTTCACAGGCAAGTATCTTAATCACTAAGCCATCTCTCCAGCCCCATCACTGTGGATTCTACACAAACGCTTTACTGCTGAGCCATGCCCCCAGCCCCTCACTGGTGAATTCTAGGCAGGAGGTCTCCAGCTAAGCCAGCCCCGCTCCAAGTCCCTCACTGTGGATTCTAGACAAGTGCTCTACAGCTAGCCATGCCCCCAGCCCCTTAGTGGAAGATTTTAGGCAAGTACTCTATCACCTAAGGCACATCCTCCAGCCCTGCCAAGTTTATTCATGAATTGTATTAGAAACGAAGTTCTGTACAAGCCTCTTGTTCGTGTCTGGATTTAGCCTCCTGAGGGGCCAATAGGAATGACCTCTGCAACCACACCACACTGGTCACAAGCACAGCCACACTGAGGATCATTTTACACTTGCATTGTATCCTCCTACCATCCCGTGAACTCCGCTTTCCAAGTAGCCCCATGTTGTAGATGAAAAAACCGAGGCTCAGGGAAGTGAGGTCATCCAGCTGGTAAGATGCAAGAGTCCACAAGCAGACCGCTGTAGCCCCAGAGTCAAGACTATTAGCTGCTACATTTCACTACAGATGTGATGCAAACTCATGCTGTGACCTTGAGCAAGTCTTTTAATCTCTGGGGCTTCAGTTTCCTTTTCCGTTAAAATAAAATACAATGAGGTGTGGGGGGGGGGCGGTTAGAATGATTCCAAATCCCTCTGGAGCAAGGAGGGCGGGGCAGGTATGTTCGCAGGAAAGAATTCTTATTCAGCAGGGTCAGACTCCCCGAGGGAAATATTCTGAGTCATTTTCCATGATTCCAGGAATTTCTGAAGGTCATGCTTGAGATTCGCCATGGCAAATGCATTCAGCCTCTTTGTTAAGACTAATTGATTCATAGTGGCTGCTTGGAGCACAGTATTAGAAGGATTCTAAACATTTACTCCGTGGGAAAGGATGGCCCCATCGATTGGTGCTGTCTGCCATGATGATCAATTGGTGCTGTCTGCTTTGCCTGCAGAATGCGGGGTGGTGATGTTAGTGCTGGATATTTGCTGACTTTATCTAGAACTGAACAACCTAAAATCCTGACGTTCATGTTCTTTCAAGAAACTAAATTGGAATGCTGGGTGTGGTGGCGCAGGCCTTTAATCCCAGCACTCAGGATACAGAGGTAAGAGGGTCACCGTGAGTTCGAGGCCACCCTGAGACTACATAGTGAATTCCAGGTCAGCCTGGGCTAGAGTGAGACTCTGCCTCAAAAAAAAAAAAAAAAAAAAAAAAAAAAACCTAAAACAAACAAACAACAACAAAAATAAATAAAAACTAAGTCTGGGGCTGGAGAGATGACTCAGTAGTTAAGGTGCTTGCCTGCAAAGCTTACTGACCCAGGTTTGATTCCCCAGTACCCATGTAAAGCCATATGCAGAAAGTGGCGCATGCATCTGGAGTTCTTTCACAGCTGCTGGAGGCCCTGGTGTGCCCATTCTCTCTCTGTGACTCTCTTCTCTTTATCTCTCTCTGCTTGCAAGTAAATAAATAACTAAGAATATTTTAAAGAAACAAAAAACTAAGTCAGGGCTGGAAAGATTGCCCAGTGGTTAAGGCGCTTGCCTGTAAAGTTTAAGGACTCCAGTTTGAATCCCCCGTACCCACTTAAGACCAGTTACACAAAGTGGCACCTGCATCTGGAGTTCATTTGCAGTGGCAAGAAGCCCTGGTGCTTCTATCCTCAATCTCTCTTTCTCTCTCTCTTTCTGCTTACAAAACAATAATAATAATTTAAAAATTCCCTTCTCCTCAAGGTACTGTCAGTTTTGAATACACAATTTGAGAAATATTCTATGCATATTCATGCATCTAAGCATGTATTTACAGATGAGTTTGTAGCACGTATGTTTATCAGCATTGTAGAGTTTATTTAATATCAGTTATATAACCCTTTCTGAATGTTTTCAAAGGCCACTTAATGACAATAGTTTCCATGAATTAGTTGTGTATGTATCAAGTCTTTCCTACGCGTCAACCACTTTGTTTAAAGTCCTAAGCCCAGTATGTTCCATAACCCAGAGAGGTTTAGAGGTCTTATTATGATCCACATTTTGTTACTGAGGTCCTGGGGCATAGAGAGTTAACTTTCTCATGGTCACACAGCTAGAAAATTGCCAAGCTAAAATTGAATCCTGGAACCCCCAAGTCTGTACTGCATTATCTCACTGTAAAGTGAAACTACACATTTCCATCTATTTATCTATGACCAGAATTTTAAAATAAAATTATTTATTTTTGAGAGAGAGAGAGAAAGAGAGAGAGAGAATGATCACATCAGGGCCTCTAGCCACTGCAAATGAACTCCAGATGCATGCACCACCTTGTGAATCGGGTTTATGTGGGTCCTGAAGAATTGAACATGGGTCCTTTGGCTTTGCAGGCAAACGCCTTAGCCACCCAAGCCATATCTCTAGTTCTTGTTGGTGTTTTTGAAGTAGGATCTCACTCTAGCCCAGGCTGGCCTGGAATTCACTCTGTAGTCTCAGGCTGGCTTTGAACTCACATAGATCCTCCTACCTCAGCCTCCTGAGTGCTGGGATTAAAGGCGTGGGCCACCACACCCTGCTATGACCAAGTATATATATATATATTTGACAGAGAAAGAGGGAGAGAGAGAGAGTGGACGCCCCAGGGCCTCCAGCCACTGCAGACAAACTCCAGATGCATGCACCCCCTTGTGCATCTGGCTGACGTGGGTCCTGGGGGATCGAACCTGGTCCTTTGGCTTTGCAGGCAAACACCTTAACCGCTAGGCCATCCTTCTAGCCCAAATCTTTTCGTTTTTTGAGGTAGGGTCTTACTCTCTAGCCAGGTTGACCTGGAATTCACTATGTAGTCTCATGGTGGCCTCGAACTCACAACGATCCACCTACCTCTGCCTCCTGAGTGCTGGGATTAAAGGTGTGCACCACCATGCCTGGCTGAATTTTTATTTTATTTTATTTTATTTTATTTTATTTTATTTTATTTGAGGTAGGGTTTTGCTCTAGCCAGGCTGACCTAGAATTCACTGTGTAGTCTCAGGGTGGACTCGAACTCACAGCAATCCTCCTACCTCTGACTTCTGAGTACTGGGATTAAAGGCGTGCACCACCACACTGGGCTTGAAGTTTTATTTTGACACTGGGTCTCACTAAGTTGCCCAGACTGGCTTCAGACTCACTCTGTAGCTCAGTTTGTTTTTGAACTTATTATCTCACTGCCTCAACCTCCTGAGTAGCTAGAATTATTGTCCTGTACCACCATGCTTGGCCTCAGCTTTCTTCTATTAGGCCAAATGTTCAGTAGAATTTCATATATTTGCTTTGTTTTGTAAAACATAGTTTTAAAAAATTAAAGTTGTCGGGCATGGTGGTGCATGCTTTTAATCCCAGCACTTGGGAGGCAGAGGTAGGAGGATCGCCGTGAGTTCAAGGCTACCCTGAGACTACTGAGTGAATTCCAAGTTAGCCTGGGCTAGAGTGAGACCCTACCTCGAAAAAAAAAAAAAAAGAATTAAAGTAAGTTGCTTATGTAAACATGCTGTGAGTTGTTGATGGATTGATTGACTGAGAAAGGTTTCAGTGTGCAGTCCAGGCTGCCCTGGAGCTTGCTATATTTCTATATAGCTAGCTCAGGCTAGCTTCAAACTCAAGACTCTCCCGCTTCAGCCTTACTGGGATTACAGGCGTGTATCACTGTGCCTAGATTTTACTAAAATATATATTTAAGAGTTTTTCTTCTATTTATTTATTTGCAAGCAGAGAGAGAGTATATGGGCATGCCAGGACCTCTAAACACTTCAAACTAACTCCAGATGCATGTGCCACCTTGTGTATTTGGCTTATGTGGGTACTGGGGAATTGTACCTGGGTTGTTAGGCTTTACAGGCAAGTGACTTACCCTCTGAGCTATCTCTCCAGCCCTAAAACATATATTTAAAATATTTTATTTATTTATTTATTTATTTGACAGAGAAAGAGGGAGAGAGACAGAGAGAGAGAGAATGGGCACGCCAGGGCCTCCAGCCACTTAAAACGAACTCCAGATGTGTGCGCCCCCTTGTGCATCTGGCTAACATGGGTCCTGGGGAATAAAACCTGGGTCCTTTGGCTTTGCAGGAAAATGCCTTATCCACTGAGCCATCCCTCCAGCCCCTAAAATATATATGTAAAGATATTTCCTTTTTCATCTTCAGTATTGCACAAACATAATAAAACAAAAACCTTTTTGGTTTGAATTTCAAACTAAAAAGCATTGGTTGTGTGAAATATCAATAGATATAACACACATAAACAAGACCTGTGTTTTTTAAGAGTGTAGGGTAATATATTTGCAAGGAGAGAGAGAGGGAGGATATGGGTGTACCAGGACCTCTTGTCTCTGCAAATGAACCCTAGACACATGCACCATTTTATGCATCTAGCTTTACATGGGTATTGGGGAATCAAACCCAGGCCATCACGCTTTGCAATCAAGTGCCTTAACTGCTGAGCCATTTCTCCAGCCCAGCTTTTTTTTGTAAGATGCTGTGGCTGAGGAAAGGACACACTTGGGACAGGAAGTTGTGGGAGGATGGGATTGAGGAAGGAATAGTATGCTCCAGCGTAGGGACAATGGAGGATATATATGCCCTACACTGAGCTATACCCTGATCTCCTTCCTAATTCCTTTTTTATTTGTTTTTTACTTTTGAGTGTGGGTGTATATGTGTGTGTGTGTTTAAATAGAGTGTCACTATATAGCCCAGGCTGGGCTTAAACCCTGTCTAGAACCCTCAGTGAGGGACTGGGGGCATGGCTTGGTGGCAGAGTGCTCACCTAGCAAGCACAAGGGCCTGGGCTTAGTCACTAGAACCAAAAATAAACATTAAAAGTGAAAAAGGTTATGTTCTTGTTAGTACTCTTCTCAGTTCCAGCCTCCTTTCCAAAGGGAGCGACTGTGAGCAGTTTCTTCTAGATCAGTGATTCTCACTGGGCTGATTTTGTCCCCAGATTACATGTAGTCATATCCAAGCACATGTTTGGATGATAGAATGACATCTAAGGACATCCTGTGGACATCCTGGAGTGGAGTATACTGGATACATTCCCCACTGTCCACAGAAAAGAATCTTTTGGCCCAAGAGGCAACCAGAGTCAATGTTTCAACAAAGAGTTCTAGGTGTTACCCATGCACTTATATATTCCCATCTTTTTGTTGTTGTTTTTGCCTTTATTTTTAGTTTTAGGATTTAGAGACAGAGAGAGAGAAAGAGTGAGAATGGGTGTGCCAGGGTCTTTAGCCACTGCTAACAGTCTCCAGATGCATGTGCCACCATGTGTATCTGGCTTATGTTGGACCTGGAGAATTGAACCTGGGTCCTTAAGCTTCTCAAGCAAGCACCTTAACTGCTAAGCCATCTCTCCAACTCTGCTTATGCCTTTATCTATAGAAATATAAATAATTATTTATATGCTAATATGTAGATGCTATTTGAGATAGGGTCTCAAGTCCCACAGGCCTCCGTCTCCCAAATCCTGGGTGCGCAGCTCCATATTTAGTACATGAAGTGCTAGGAATCAAACCCGGGGCTTCATGCATGCTAAGCAAGCACTGTACTAGATGAGCCACATCCCCGACCCTCCTTCCCCAGTTATTTCTTATTAACACAGAGAAAAGTGCTAAATCAACTGACAAGCAGTGACTCTAAACTTGTAAGGAATTAAGGACCCCTTTGGGAATCAGATAAAAGTTATAAATCTCTAGGAAAAGAAGTGGCCATACTCACAGTGTTCTCAGGGGCTTCACAGACATCCCCAAAACTCTGTCAGCACTCCCTGGCTGTGTGATTTTTGAATCTCAGCCACGGCACATCTGATCTCCAGAGGGCTCACAGCATTCCTTTCCTCATACAGATTAGTTGACAAGATGTGTAGAGGGTGAGACGCTGGCTCAGCCTCGAAGCATGGGCTGCCTCAGGAAGACAGGCAAAAAAGCAGGATTCTGAAACTCCACCTGACTCCCCAGTGCTGGAATATTTCCACTTCACCCTGAATGAGGACATTTTAGAAATGCTGATCCTCCCTTCCTGGTGCAGCAGGAAGACAAGCCACTGCCACTCGGTGCCTCGAGAGAAAACAAAGGCCCCAGCTGTGGCTGATGAGAAACACCTGGGGAAAGGACACGCTGGGGACAGGAGCTGTGGGAGGCTGAGGCTGAGGAAGGAACAGGATGCTCCAGGGACCATCGAGGGTAGATCCACTTGTTCCCCAACTCATTCACTCACTCTGTCATTCATTCAGCAACCATGGACAGAGGTCTTTCCTCTCACGAGCTGGACTGGGGAGGACGCTGAAGTGAGTCAGAGCTGTTCCTGTCTTGGGACAGCTCCTGCTCAGCTGGGCAAAACAGACTGGCACACCAACCACCAGGTAGGACATCGGAGTGCTGGTAGAGACGGTGTAGGGTGAGACGGCAGTACAGACAGCTCTGATGAAATCCGTAGCGGTCAGGGAAGGCTTCCTGGAGATGAAGCGCTGATGTTGACTCTTTCATCACTGAGCCATCTCTCCAGCCCTGAAGTTGAATCTGTGTGAGGCTTGTTTTCCTTTTTTAAAGGAAGATTATGTCTGTCTGTCTGTATGTATATATGTATATGTATGTATGCATGTATGTATATATTTTGAGAAAGGGTATCGTGTATTTCAGTCTGGTCTGGAACTCCCTACATAGCTGAGGATGATCTTGAACTTCTGAACCTCCTGCCTTCACCACTCCACGTGTTGGGATTAAAGGTGTGTGCCACCATACCTGGTTTATGCAATGCTAGAGAATTGAATCCAGGGCTTCATGCATGCCAGCCAAGCACTCTATCAATTGAGCCACATCCCCAGCCTGATATTTTATTTTTATTTTATTTTATTTTTTTAAGTTTTTTGAGGTAGGGTCTCACTCTAGCCCAGGCTGATCTGGAATTCACTATGTAGTCTCAGGGTGGCCTCAAACTCACAGCAACCCTCCTACCTCTGCCTCCTGAGTGCTGGGATTAAAGGCATGCACCACCATGCCCGGCTCACCAGCCTGATTTTTAAAAAAATATTTTATTTAGTTCCAGGTTTATGTGGGTCCTGGGGAATTGAACCGGGGTTCTCTGGCTTTTTAGGCAAGTGCCTCAACTGCTAAGCCATCTCCCCAGCCCCCAGTTTTTTTAAAAAAATATTTTCTTTATTTGACAGAGAGAGGGAAAGAGGAGAGAGAGAGAGAGGGAGAGAGAGAGAGGGAGAGAAGAGAGAGAGAGGCAGATAGAGAGAGAATGGCCATGCTAGAGCCTCCAACCATTGCAAACAAACTCCCGACACATGTACCACCTTGTACATCTGGCTTACATGGGTACTGGGCAATTGAACCTGGGTCCTTAGGCTTCACAGGCAAATGCCTTAACCACTAAGCCATCTCTCCAGCCCCCTGTGTTTTTTCTTGTTTATTTGTTTTTATTTATTTTGGTTTTTCGAGGTAGAGTCTCACTCTAGCTCAGGCTAACCTGGAATTCACTATGTAGTCTTAGAGTGGCCTCGAACTCATGGTGATCCTCCTACCTCTGCCTCCCTGGGATTAAAGGCGTGTGCCACCACGCTGGGCTGTTTGTTTATTTTTTGAGAGAGGGTCTTAAAGAGTGTATCCCAGGCTGGCATGGAAGTCATTATGCAACTGAGGAGGACCTTGAACTTCTGATCCTCCTGACTCCTCTTCCTTCCAGTGCTGGGATTATAGGTATGTGTCATCTCACTTGGCTTGAGGTTGAATTTTCAAGAGTGCAGGGAGGGTTTGTCATCTGCGCAGGGTAGAAGAGTGAGTAGTGTAAGGAGGCAGCAGAGGGGATGACAAACCCATGAGGCTGGTGATCTTGGCAAAAGGGTGCAGGTGAGAAGCGTGGATTTTCCTCTAAGGACTGTAGGGAGCTGCTGGAGAAGTTTAAGCAAAGGAAGGATAGGGTCAGCTCTGGTGCTGCAGAGTCCTTGGGAGTCATGTGGAAATGAGACCAGAGGGAAGCTGGTTTCCATGGGCTGGTGGCAGAACCCACTCAAGAACAACACAGATGGAAGGGAATGGAAACATAAGGGCTCCAGGAGGAGGGTTCTGCCCATGGGCTGACTAGTTGTTGGGAGGGCGGTCCTGAGGAGGCAGTCATGCTCCGTTGGCTGTGCAGCCCCTGAATGACCTTCACAGCATGATGTGATTTATGGGGTGTATTAGTCATCTATGGCTGCATAATAAATTAGCACAAGCTCTGTAACTTAGAACAACACACGCTGCACCAGGGACTTAGCTCGGTTGGCAAAGGGCTTGCCTGGCATGCAAGAAGCCCTAGGTTCAATCCTCAACACTGCATGCATAAACCAGGCATATGCATAAACCACTCGGGAGTCAGAAACAGAAGTTCAGCATCAGGGCTGGAGAGATGGCTCAGTAGTTAAAGGCACTTACTTGCAAAGCCTGATGGCCTAGGTTTGATTCCCCAGTGCCCAGCTAAAGCCAGATGCACAAAGTGGCATGTGCATCTGGAGTTTATTTGCAGTGGCAAGAGACCCTGGTACACTCATGCTCACTCTGTCTGCCTATTTCTCTCTGTCTCTTTCTCAAATAAATAATTAAAATATTTAAAAAAAAAAAGCTGGAGCCAGCCATGGTGGCACACATCTTTAATCCCAGCACTAGAGAGGCTGAGGTAGGAGGATTGTTATGAGTTCGAGGCCACCATGAGACTCCATAGTGAATTCCAGGTCAGCCTGGGCTAGAGTGAGACCCTACCTTGCAAAAACAAATATATATATGAAGTTGATCTAAAGTTCATGGTGGCACAACCCTGTACAATTAAAAGCTGCTGAAGCCAGGTGTAGAGGCATATATCTATAATCCTGGTACTCAGGAGGCTTGAGAGAGTTCAAGGGTATAGCAAGACTCTGTATTTTTATAATAACTATTATTATTTAACATTTTTATTTATTTGTTTGCAGAGAGAGATAGAGAGAATGAATGAGAATGAATGGGTGCACTAGGGCCTCATACCACTGCAAATGAACTCCAGATGCATGCTCCACTTTGTGCAACTGGCTTTACATGAGTAACAGGGAATCAAACCCAGGCTGGTGGGCTTTGCAAGCAAGTGCCTTTGACCACTGAGCCCCCAAGACTACTCTGTTTTTTTTTCAAAATTTTTTTATTAACAACTTCCATGATTATAAAAAATATCCCATGGTAATACCCTCCCTCCCCTCATTTCCCCTTGGAATCTTCATTCTCCATCATATCTCCTCCCCCATTTTTTAAATTTGTTTTTTTTTTTGAGGTAGGGTCTCACTCTAGCCCAGGCTAACCTGGAACTCACTATGTAATCTCAGGGTGGCCTCAAACTCACGGCGATCCTCCTACCTCTGCCTCCCAAGTGCTGGGATTAAAGGAGTGTGTCACCATGCCCGGCCTTTGTCTTTTTTTTTTTTTTTTAAGCTATTGAGTTATATACTTTAAGAAAGTAGATTGTATAGTATGTAATTCTATCTCAATAATAGATGTGAGGTATGCTCTTAAGCACAGAAACAAAAAATCATGATCTAGTTTAATTGTATATCATCTAATGTCAGAAAATTCTTCAGTAGACATAAAAATATCTATATGTGAGGAAGGGAGGGAAAAGGAGGAAGACACTGTATAGATACCATATCATATAGACACAGGAAAGTAAGAGAAGAAATAGTAAAATTTTTTTAACATTTAAAAAACAATTTGGGGGCTGGAGAGATTGCTTAGTGGTTAAGGTGCTTGCCTATAAAGCCAAAGGACCTAGGTTCAATTCCCAAGGACCCATGTAAGCCAGATGCACAAGGTGGTACATGCGTCTGGAGTTCGTTTGCAGCAGCTGGAGGCCCTGGTGCACCCATTCTTTCTCTTTCTCTCTATCTGTCTCTTTCTCTTTCTCTCTCTCTCTCTCTCAAATAAATAAGTAAAAATAATAAAAAGCTTGGGGGATATGGCTCAGCTGTTAAAGTAGGTTGCAAAGTCCAATGGCCTGGGTTTGATTTCCCCAAGTAACCAAGTAAACCAGATGTACAAAGTAGCATATGCATCTGAAGTTCCTTTGCAGTGGCAAGAGGCCCTGGCATTCCCATTCTGTTTCTCTAATTCTCTCTTTCTCTTGTGCTTGCAAATAAATAAAAATAGGGCTGGAGAAATAGCTTAGTGGTTAAGGGGCTTGCCTGCAAAACCTAAAGACCTGAGTTATTCCCCAGTACCCACGTAAAGCCAGATGCACAAAGTGGTACATGTGTCTGGAGTTCGTTTTTTGGCTAAGGCCCTGATGCACTCATTCTCTCTCTTCTCTCAGTCTCTCTCTGTGTGCAAATAAACAAAAATATGTTTTAAAAGTATGCTGGGTGTGGTGGCCCATGACTTTCATCCCAGCACTTGGGAGGCAGAGGTTGGAGGATCACCATGGGTTTGAAGCTAGCCTGGGACTACAAAGCGAATTCCAGGTCAGGTCAGCCCTGGCTAGAGCAAAACCCTACCTTGAAAAAAAAAAAAACTGTTTATTTACTGTTTTGGTGTGTGTGTGTGTGTGTGTGCAGTCACGTTTGTGAGTGTGGGCATGCATGTGCCACGGCATGTGTGAAGGTCAGAGAACTTTGGGTTGGTCCTCACCTTCCATCTTGTTTGAGGCAAGGTCTTTCATTGTTGACCACTCCATTTCTAAGCTTCTGGAACATTCTCTTGCCTCCACCTTTCTTTTCTTTCTTTCTTCTTCTTCTTCTTCTTCTTTTTTTTTTTTTTTTTTTTTTTTTTTTTTTTTTTTTTTTGGTTTTTCGATGTGGGATCTTGCTCTAGCCCAGGCTGACCTGGAATTTACTTTGTAGTCTCAGGGTGGCCTTGAACTCACAACGATCCTCCTACCTCTGCCTGCCAAGTGCTGGGAGTAAAGGCATGCACCACCACTGCGGGCTCCTCCACCACTGCGGGCTCCTCCACCTTTCTTCTTCTCATAAACACACTGCGATTATGGAAGTCGGCCACAGCTTCTGGCTTTTATGTGGGGTCTGGGGCTCTGAACTCAAAATACTCAGAGTTGCTTAGCAAACGCTTTATCCACAGAGCTTTCTCTTCAGCCCTAATTAAAAGCATTTTAACAGCCCTTTTCCATAAGGAGCAGGTTTTGGGGTGGAACCGGCTGAATTATTTTTCTTAGACTCCTTTGTGCACTATTTGGTTCTTTTGCTAAAACTATGAGCATGTATTGATTTGCTTAGGAAATTAATTTAAATTTAAAATAAAGACAAAGTAGGTACTCCAGTGGCAAATTAGTTTCTTTTAGTGCTTCTCAAACCAGGAGTGATTTTGTCACTCCAAGGACATTGGGAATATCTGGAAACATTGGTTGTCACAAGTGTGGGGAGGCTATTGCTTCTGACTCCTGGAAGGTGGAAGTCAGGGTTACAACGGGGCATCCTACAGAGCCTAGAATGCCTTCGGAGCCCTGACATTGCAGACAGGTTGAGAAGCACCCCCACTGGGTTACTTCAATCTTTTTTAAAGTATTTATTTATTTTATTTGGGAGATAGAGGAAAGAGACAGAATGAATGTGTGCATGCCATGGCCTCCTGCCACTGCAAATGAACTACAGATGCATGCTCCACTTTGTGAATCTGGCAAAATTGGTGAGCTCTGGGTTCCATAACAGACCCTATATCAAAAAATGAGGTGGGGGCTGGAGAGATGGCTTAGCTGTTAAGTGCTTGCCTGTGAAGCCTAAGGACCCCAGTTAGAGGCTCAATTTTCCAGGACCCACGTTAGCCAGATGCACAAGGGGCGCACACTTCTGGAGTTCATTTTAAGTGGTTGGAGGCCCTGGCATGCCCATTCTCTCTCTCTGTTTCTCTATCTGCCTCTTTCTCTCTGTCGCTCTCAAATAAATTAAAAAAAAAAAAAAAAAAGAGGTGGGCTGGGCGTGGTGGTGCACGCCTTTAATCCCAAGGCAAAGGTAGGAGGATCACTGTGAGTTCAAAGCCATTCTGAGACAACAGAGTGAATTCCAGGTCAACCTGGGCTAAAGCAAGACCCTACCTCGAAAAACAAAACAAACAAACAAATAAAAAATGAGATGGGAACTGGACCAGAGAGATGGCTTAGCAGGTAAAGTGCTTTCCTGTGAAGTCTAAGGACCAGGTTAAATTCCACAGAACTAACATAAGCCAGATGCACATGGTAGCACATGCATCTGGAGTTTGTATGCTGTGGCTAGAGGCCCTGGTGTACCCATTCTCTCTCCCCCCCTTCTGTCTCAAATAAATAAATAAATAAATAAATAAATAAATAAATAAATAAATAATATTTTGAAAAAATATGGTGGACACTGGAGAATTGGCTCAGCAGTTAAAGGTACTTGCTTGCAAATCCTGATGACCCAGGTTCAATTCCATAGTATCCACATACAGCCAGATGCACAAAGTGGCACATTCATCTGGAATTCATTTGCAGTGTCCAGAGGCCTTGGTATGCCCATTCTCTCTCTGCTTGCAAATAAATACATGAAATATTTTTTAAAATAAGGTGGAGAAAAATTAAGGAAGACATTTGACATTGATTTTTAGGCCTCCATGAACACATGCACACACGTACACATTTGGTCACACATGTACCCACACACGTACCTACACACATATGAACCTGCATACACACACATGCACATCACACACACACACACAAAAAAAACCCCTTAAAATAACATAAACGAGGGGCCACGTCCAGAACTGCTTCTTTCAGAGACCGAGCCAGTGCCTGCAGCTGTTTAGAGTCTGCAATATTAAACGCTCACTTTACATTGGCTGTTATCATGGTGTGCTATCGCATCCTTCTCCCCGGCAAAACTGAAGAGGTTGAACAATACAGCCTGAACTAACAGATGAAGCTTAGGCCCCTTCCTTCCCTCAGGGGTTGTTTTTATTTGCTTCTAAACCAGAGGTGCTAGAATGTTTTTCCAAACTCCTGTCCCTTAGGGAGCACGGCGACAAGGAAATGAACTGAGATCAAGAAATATCAGTGGAGAGATGGCTTAGCAGTTAAGACGCTTGCCTGTAAAGCATAAGGACCCAGGTTTGATTCCCCAGTACCCACATAAGCCAGGTGCACAAGGTGACACATGCATCTGGAGTTCGTTTGCAGTGGCTAGAGGCCCTGGCGTGACCATTGTCAATTTGCCTCTGTGCCTCTTTCTCTCAAGAAAATAAAAAATATATTTATTTTTTTTTAAAAAAAGAAATATCAGTGGTGAGCCCAGGCATAGTGGCTGAGGCCCACCATCTCAGCACTTGGGAGGCTGAGGTAGGAGGATCTCTATGATTTTAAGGCCAGCCTAGGTTACAAGAGTGAATTGCATGTCAGCCTGAGCTAGAGTGAGACCCTGTCTGAAAAAGCCACAAGCCAGACATACAGAGACACAGAGGCTCCCAAGAGCCCATCACTGAAGTAGACCTAAAACCCACCCAACATGGCTCAGGGAAATTCGTGGAAGAGAAGTCGGAAGGATTATTAGAGCCGCAAGTTGGGACATTATGCACGGAGACATTGCCTCTTCCCCATAACTGATGGCTAACCCCACAGTGCATGACCCATATTCCCCAACGAGGAGGGTCCCTTTGGAGGGGGGACAAGGATGAGGGTGAGGATGGTACCAACATGTGCTGTTTACATACTGAGTATGTCCATAACTAATAATAATAATAATAAAAGCCACAAGCCATCGTGGTGGTGCATGCCTTAAATCCCAGCATTGGGGAGGCAGAGGTAGGAGGATCACCATGAGTTTGAGGCCAGCCTGAGACTGCATAGTGAATTCCAGGTCAGCCTGGGCTTGAATGAGACCCTACCTCGAAAAACAAAGCAAAATAAAAATAAATAAATAAAGAGTATGGGGTGATATGACTCTGTAATTTACCTGTGTCTGGCTACAGGCTGATACAAACCAAGCTCTGCCTTTCACTGCCTGGTTCTCTGTGGGGAATAACATCATTCCTTGGAACCTGAGCTTGCCCACATTACAAGGATCTGTAAGAATTCCATGAGATAATGAAGTATACAAACTGTCTAGTCCATGGTGAAGAAAATCATGGCCAACTCCTACAGTGTTTTTTTTTTTCACTTTTTTAAAAAAGTATTTTTAAACATTTTATTTATTTATTTATTTGAGAAAGAGAGAGAGAGAGAGAGAGAGAGAGAAAGAGGGGCTGCCAGGGCCTCTAATCACTGTAAACAAACTCCAGATGCATGCAACACTTGTGCGTCTGGCTTATGTGGGTACTGGGGAATCAAACCTGGGTCCTCAGGCTTCGCGGGCAAGTGCCTTAACTGCTAAGCCATCTCCCCAGCCTCTTAAATTTTTCTTTTAACTTTTTTTGTTTCTTTATTTTGAAACAGGGTCTAATATATCTCAGAGTGGCCTTGTACTCACTATGTAGCTGTAGATGACCTTGAACCTGATCCTCCTGCATCCACCCCTCAAGTGCTGGGCATTACAGATTCCCACCACCATGCCAGGCTCAATCGGTAAAAACTGCTTATCTAGAATAATGTGCGCAAGGATGTCTTCATTTAATTTAGGTAGCTTTGGTCTGAGAACAACTGAGTTTAGAGGACAAGTAGTATTTGGCCCAAGGTCACCCAGTGGCCGAGAGACACCCTGGGATTCAGACCAAGACCAAACTTTCTGACTACCCTCTCAGATTTTCCACCTCAGATCGTTAGATCTGGTTAGATCTAGAAGTGACATCCCTTCTCAAAACCGGTGCTGGCCCTCCAGCTCCATCCTGAAGGGAACCATTACCTCCACCCAAGTTTTCCCCACTCTGCTTCCCTCCTCAGTCCGATCTCTTGATTTGTGGCGAATCTTAACTCTGCCTTCCTTCCCCATCAGAGTTAAACTAAGGGGAGGTAGGGGTATGAAGAAAATGAACATTGTTGGCAAAACTCAAAATGCTTGTTCTCCTCACACATTTATTATAATTTTATTTTGGAAGGGATCTTTGGCCTAGCTGCTGGGGGAAAAGGTGGAAAGACCCCGAGGAAGTTGAGCTTTCCCTTGGATTCTGGAAAGGGGGAACATTCCTGGGGTCTTTTTTTTTTTTTTTTCAAAGGCCCTCCCCTCATTTCCGGCCGCTGCTGCCAACCTTGGCTGGGCGCCTGGATCCCGTTGCTATGACGACAGGAAGAGGCGGTGGCGGCGGCAAGCGATGCTGAAGAGATGGAGGCTAGTGGGGGTGGTGGCTAGGAAATGGGGGTGGGGGTAGAGATCAGGGGATGGGGATGCAGTGGGGGAGGGGGAGGGGGTGCCCTCCGTCTCTGACCTCCTTCAAGCCTCCGAGACCTGCCACTCTGCCGTGATTTTTCTCGGGCTTCCTCAGTCTCTACACATACGGTCTCTGGGTCTGTGGGTCTCTCTTGCTCCCCAGTCAGTCTCTCTCTCCCTCTCTCTCTCTGCCTTGCCCCCACCTCCAATTTCTTTCCTCCCCACCCCCATTTTCTGTTTTTTTTTTTTTCCTCTCCATTCTCTCAAATCTGTCTGTCTTTCCCCATCTGTCTCTCCTCCCCACTCTCTGGATAACTCTGCCCCTTGTTCTTCTCCCTTCTGTTACCCAGCTCCTGACCCCCTCCTCTGGCTTATCCCCAATCTCTCCCCCCACCCCCATCTCTTCCCCATCTCTTGCTTTTCTCTTTGCAGCTCTGTCTCCAGTCTTCTTCTCTCTCTGGATATTTTTCTCTGTGTGTGTCTCTTCAACTTCCTTCTGCTACCAGTCACTGCCTCCCCCAAATCCTTCCCTCCCCCATCCCTATTTCTCAGTCTCTGGGTCTCTGCCCCCCCCCGTTTCTCCTTGTCTCTCTCCCTCCTTTTTAGATCTATCTCTCTCTCTCTTCCCCAGCTTCCTTCCACCACCCAGACCCTGCCCCCCAATCCTTTCCCTTCCCCCTATCCCTCTCCTCTCCGAGGCTCCCCATCCCTCAGCAGTTCCCCTCCCCCTCCCTCCCTCCTCCCTCTCTCGTCCTACAGCTCCGCACTTTACCCAGCGACACGAGAACCAAATTGTCTCCTCACCTTTTTTTTTTCTTTCTTAAATTCCGACCCTCACTCCTTGGGAACCCAAGCTCAGCGCTACCCCCAGCTATCCTCCCCCTCACTCACACCCCCATTCCTCATACGCCTCCTTATCTCCGTCACCCCCACCAAATCAGGTCGGACGCCTGGGTCCCCGGCTGCTGGGGGAGGGGGAAGCATCAAGAACTGGGAGCCCAAAGGGTGTTCTTAGGGGGGTACCGGCCGCGAGGACTGGACGTTCCTCCCCAGTGCTTGGAGAGTTGACCTGTCATTAACTGAGGTGAGAGATCTTTTTATTAATCGGAGTGGGTTGGTGTAGCATTAAGGTTCTATGAGCCCCCCCCCATGCTGAGAAAGAACTGGCCCCTCAGAAGGAGACAGCACAGTGAACCCCATCTTTTATCAGGAAGCTGTAGAATTGGGGGTCCCCTGTTCCTTTCCTCTTTGCAGTCACCGCGGACAGATGGACTCAGTGAACAGTCCCTAAAGCCAAGCAGCTTGTGTTTCCCCCTCCCCAAATTGACAAAAATTGAAAAGGAGTTCAAATTTTTATTGATGGAGAAAGTCTCTCCTCGTCCCTTCCATTCTCATCCCAGGTTGTAGGGCCCCCGGCATGGGGAGGAGGTACACCCCCACTCCCGTCAGCACTCAACCGGGTGGAAGCAGCAATTTGTTAAGACAGTGGTGGTGAGGGGCACAGGCATGCCCAGAGCCTGGAAGAGAGAGGAAGGGGCCAGCCTGGAGCACCCGGAGCGTGGCCGAAGTGACCCAGGAAGGGGCTGTGTGTGGGCAGGCAGGAGTTCAGCTGGGGGAGGGAGCCTATGTGTGGGGCACCGGGCCCCGTCACCATGGAGACACCCCCCCTAGACAGCCTTGCTCTACAGCCCCTCCTGGAAGCCGACCCAGTGTAGGGCCGGCTGGTGGGGGCGGTGGAGCCAGAGAGGGCAGTGGAAGGCCAAGGTCATCGTGTGTGGGGACCCTGGGTTTCTGTTTGTTCCTTCTCTTCCTGGAAGAGCTTCTTGCAGGCCCTTCCGTACAGGGGGGATTTGGGGAGGAAGTCTAGGAAAGTGGAGGAAACAGGTGAGTAGCACATGGCCGGGAGGCGATGCAGTGGTGGGCACCATGTGGACGAGAGAAACGAATGGCAAGTGGGGGTGGGCAGCGAGCGAGTTGTTATCCCTCATTGAGAAGAGTTGTGGCCCCGTACATCTGATCCCCCCTCCCCACTGAGGGTGCAGTTTGATTCAGGGGTGGGGAGGAGATCTTTTTAAATCTGGAAGAAGATGGGGGCTAAGTTTCTGCACTGGTGAATTTGTTGTGGGGAAGGACTAGGGATGTTCCCAAGCAGGGAAGTCTGTGGGGGCCTGAGGAGGGGATTTTCTTGGTATGGAGATGTTGGGAGCTTTGGTGGGTGGAGGAAGTGGGAAAGAGAGAAGGGGATTCTCCATGATGTAAGAGAAG
The DNA here is from genome assembly GCA_036346955.1 of Dipus sagitta. NCBI lineage: Eukaryota > Metazoa > Chordata > Mammalia > Rodentia > Dipodidae > Dipus > Dipus sagitta. The sequence continues at coordinate 63,448,421 of CM070787.1, forward strand.
TCAGGGAGGGCCGTTTCTAGTACGTCGACGAGAGTGTGGGGTTCATAGTCACCTGAGGAGATCTATAACTGGGGATCCCTTGTGATGTGGATGATAAGGGCTGTTCTGAGGCATGGGGGAGGGACAGAGGACACAAACCACGGCATGGTGGTAGGGAGGGATTATAGTTTTTCACAGATCAAATGTTGATTGGGACAAGTCTGAATGGGGGGAAATTGGGGTCTGGAGGAAGCTGTGAGTAGAGAATCCTGCGGTGCTCATAGAGAAAAATTTTCTTAATGGAGGAGAAAATGATGGTGATGATGAGTTTTTCTAAGTTGTACAGAGAGCAGAAGCCAGGTTCTGAACACGTTTGAAGCAAAGGAAACAGCGGGGAGTTTTCCTTGAGTCCAAAACACAGAAGGACACTTGGGTTGGGGGATGAATGAATGGCCCATGGGGAGCCAGTGGGGATTGTGAGAGGCAGTGCGATGGAGATGGGAGGGGGGCAGTCTTCCAAGCCCATGGGGTCTACTAACATTGTTCACACATTAGAATTTCCCAGGGTGCTTTTAAAAATCTACATGTGTGGTGACTTCTCAGGCCAATGAAGTTGCCCTTTCTCAGGTGGGACTCCCCGCAGCTGAGGTTTCCAAAAATCCTCTGGTCATTGTTAACATGTGCTGGAGGTTTTATCAGACCAGTTCCTGGGACACAGGAACCAAAAGAGGAAAAGCATTCCCACAGTTTCAACACAGAAGAAATTGCGGAGGCTGTAGGACATTGTGGCTTGTGCGATTAATGAGGGTTACTTGGGAGGACTTATTTTTACTGTTCTTTTAAAATGTTTTTATTTGTTTATTTGAGAGATGTGTGTGTGTGTTTGTGTGTGTGTGAGTGACGGGGGGAGGGGGGGAGAGTGTGTTAGGGCCCTCCAGTGCCTCCTACCACTGTAGAGGAACTCCAGACACATGCATCACTTTGTGTATCTGACATTAAATAGGTGCTGAGGAATTGAACCCAGAGCCATCACACTTTCAAAGCATGCACTTTTAACTGCTGAGCCATCTCTTCAGCCCAAGATTTTTTTTTAAGCTAAGTAGAGATTGAGATATTTGTTTTTCCTAAGTAGAGGAAATTGTAGGAAATATGTTAAGCGTTGCTGAATGATGAGAACAGGGGCTGATGGGAGCGGGGGCAGTGGATGGTATTGACCAGGGAGGAGAAAAGGAAGTGGTGGAGTTGGAAGTGGGATGTTTTCTTCTTTCTTTTCTTCCCTTCCTTCCTTCCTTTCTGCAGGATCTTTAGTCCAAGGTAGACTTGAACTCAATATGTAGCTGAGAATGACCTTGAACTTCTTATCCCCCTGCCTCCACCTCCCCTCCCGAGTGCGGGGATTACAGGCACTGGGTTATGGAACCCAGGCTTTGCGCATGCTAAGCAAGCGCTCTACCAACTGAGTTCCCCAGCCGAGGCGGTGGTTTTTAAGTTGGGGAGATGGTGTAGACAAAGTTTGGGATACAGGACAGGGATTTCCTGAGCAGGTGCAGAGAAGGACCAGGTCAGTGAGGCGGGGGGGGGGGGGGGAGAACGAAAGGCTTGTGGGTGTGTGAGGAGGGATGAGGGGGGTCCCTTAGGAGGAAGAGGCAGTGGTGTTGGAGTGAGAGGCTGCCTTTTCAGAGGGTGACAGAGGCCTCCGTAGGAGAGGAGCAAGAGGGAACAGGTGCCCTCCTGGTAGTGTATGCACTGGTTGGGGAGGGCAGAAATATTAGCAGGAGGGAGGTCTGGGGTGCAGAAGACCATTGTGGAGGGCCCCTCTGTCTAACTCCTCTCCTCCCCTTCCACCAGCTGGGCACGATGGCTTCGCCCTGACCCCGGCTCTGCAGCTGCCTGCTCGCCGCCTCCCCCTGCCCCACCCCTCGGCCTCCCCTGGGGCCCCCAGCTTCTGCCTGCGCCGTGAACCCCCCCAGCCGCCGGCACGGCCCCGCCTCCGCTGCCCCGGTGGTGGCCCACGGCCCCCCGGCTGCCGGTGGTCAAACTGGAGTCGCTGAAGCGCTGGAACGAAGAGAGGGGCTTGTGGTGCGAGAAGGGCGTTCAGGTGCTGCTGACCACGGTGGGCGCCTTCGCGGCCTTCGGCCTCATGACCATCGCCATCAGCACGGACTACTGGCTGTACACCCGCGCGCTCATCTGCAACACCACCAACCTGACGGCGGGCGACGAGGGGCCGCCCCACCGAGGGGGCGGCGGCTCCTCCGAGAAGAAGGACCCTGGGGGCCTCACCCATTCTGGCCTGTGGAGGATCTGCTGCCTGGAAGGTAGGGTGCGGAAAGGCCCTGCGCCCCAACCAAGTAGATGCCCAGGGTTCCCACTCTTTGAATCCCCCGAGGTCTCCACCAGTGTGCTTCTCTGCTTAGAGGCCTGTGGCTCCCTCCAGGCCCTCGGCCCCGAACCTCCCTCTTCTGCCTTCCCACCCTCTGCTACCGGTCTTGCCTGCCTCCTAAGCAAACCTGCGTGCCCCTTCTTCCCGCTCGTGGGGTCTTACCAACCTGCATCCCCAATCCCTTCGCCTCTTCCAGCAAGCACCTCTTCCTTCCTCCAAATCTGGTACTTCATTGACTGTCCTCCATCCTTCAAACTTCCCTCCTTCCCTGGCACTGTTAGAGGACCCTGCTTCTAGACACTCCCTCCCACCCATCCCCTTCTCACTCTCTTTGGCATTCTACCTCAGTCTCTGAATTCTTCAGCCTCTCTCACCCCCAATCTTGCTTTCTGCTTTCGCTCCCCCCACTCCACTCCCTTCCCTTCCCTTCCCTTCCCTCCCCTCCCCCCTTCCCTCCCCTTCCCCCTTCCCTCCCCTCCCCTTCCCTTCTCTCCCCTCCCCTTCCCTTCTCTCCCCTCCCCTTCCCCCTTCCCTTCCCTCCCCTCCCCTCTCCTTCCCTTCCCTCCCCTTCTCTCCCCTCCCCTTCTCTCCCCTCCCCTTCTCTCCCCTCCCCTTCTCTCCCCTCCCCTTCTCTCCCCTCCCCTTCTCTCCCCTCCCCTCCCCTCCCCTCCCCTCCCCTCCCCTCCCCTCCCCTCCCCTCCCCGGCTCTGTGGCTCCCTCTGGAATGAATCCATGACTCATGACCCTCTCCTCTGCTCTCTCTTGTCGCTCTTCCTCTTGTAAATGGTAAACGGTTGTTTTCCCGCTCCTGCAGTCTCTCTCCCCACACCCCCTTCTCCCTTCTTTGTGCGACTTCCTGCGAGATCTCATATCCTGGTCCTTTTCTTTCTAATTTAGATGATTCTGCTTCATCTTCCCTCCTGTTGGAGTCGGGGAGATTGAGGCCCAGAGAGATAAACCACTTGCCCAAAGTCACTCGTTGTGAGAAGGGTGGGCTTTGCAAAAGCGCCCCACGGAATGTTTCACTTTGCAGCCCAAACTGGGATCAGTCACTAACATTATTTATTTATTTACAAGCAGAAAGAGAGATAGAGAGGAGGGAGGGAGGGAGGGAGGGAGAGAGAATGGGCAGAATGGGCATGCCAGGGCCTCTAGCAACTGCAAAGGAACTCCGGAAGCATGCACCGCCTGGTACATCTGGCTTACATGGATTCTGGGGAATCCAACCTGGGTTCTTGGGCTTCGCAGGCAAACGCCTTAACTGCTAAGCCATCTGCCAGCCCAGTCACCAACATTTCAATACAGAGACTGCTTCCTCAAGATCCTTTTCACAGCTTCTTTCAGCTGACCGAGAAGATCTGACCGCAGAGGGCTTGTGCTCTGCACTGACTCCACGTGGCTTGAGCAGCAGCTGCTCTTTCAGACTGAACAACAGGGGCATCATCCCATCCCAGTCACCTCTGTTTCCTGTCTCCTCAACCCCCTCCCCCATCCTCATTATGTTAATTTCTTCCTTCGGAGGATATTGGAGTTCATATCCACTCCCTGGTCCGATCAGGCATAAAGTACAGGGATTTGTACCACGAAACCTTCAGGACAGTGTGTGAGTGCCATTCATTCATTCATTCATCCATCCATCTGTCCATCTATTTATTTTATTGACAATACTGTGTGGCAGACTGTGTTCTTGATTCATGAGCAGGTGGGGAAGGGGAGGCAAAAACCAACAGCATTCCTGTCTTTAAATCTCGTATGCTCTGGAAAGAGAGATTGACAATGACAGCGATAAACAGGTGAAGCATTTAGGGTGTTAAATAGAGTCCTAGGGAAAAGGCAGCCGCAAGGAGAGGGGAGGGAGGGAGGCAGGCACGGGGCTGTGTGTGCAAAGTCATCAAGAAGGCTTGGAGACATTTCACATAGCAGGTGACATTTTGGATGGAGATTTGAAGGAAATAAGGTTGGAAGCATGTGGGTATCTGGGGGGAAAGTGCTTGGGTTGTGGAAGCAGCAGTTACAAAAGCCCTGAGGTGGACATGAACTTGAGTGTGGACGGAGTGAGAAAGGCAAAAATGTAGTAGGGGGGATGGTCAAAAAGGTGACAGTGTCTTGACTTCACAGGTTCTTAGAGATCCCAGGAAGGACCCTGCATTTTCTCTGAGATGGGGAGCCCTGGAAGGTTCTTGAGTAGAGGAGTCACAGGAACTGACTTACATTTTAACAGGAAGGTGCTTGCTGAAGGGTGGAGAAATGACTAAGGGGAAGGGGAAAGGGGAAACAGGAGGTGGCTCGCCTCTAGTGGGAGCCTTGGCGATTGGGGGAGTGGCTTGAATTCATAGTATATTCCCAAATTCCCCGTGGGCAGGCACTGCTGAGGGAGCTGTAGTTGGATCTGAGAGAGAGAGAGAGAGAGAGAGAGAGAGAGAGAGAGAGAGAGAAAGAAGAGAAGAGAAGAGAAGAGAAGAGAAGAGAAGAGAAGAGAAGAGAAGAGAAGAGAAGAGAAGAGTGAGGGTGTCTTTGGAATCAGGTTTCTCAACCTCAGCCCTGGTGACATTTTGGGCTGGAGAATTACGTGTGGCGGGGGCTGAGCTATGCATTGCAGGGTGTTGAGCAACTTCTCCGCTCTCTGCCTAGACACCCCCTCCCCCATCCTGCAGTTGTGACAACCAGAATTTTAAGTTCTCCACACATTAGTAACTTTCTCCTGGGAAATAAATTCAGCTCCAGGTGAGAATCATGGTTACAAGACTTTTGGACTTGAGCACCTGAGTATGGAAAGCCATTTGTCAGATGGAATAGCAGATGTTTAGTTTAATTTCCCTTACTTTTTTTCCTTAAAAAAATTTTTTTTGTTTATTGTTATTTATTTATTTGAGAGTGACAGACAGAGAGAAAGAGGCAGATAGAGGGAGAGACAGAATGGGTGCGCCAGGGCTTCCAGCCACTGCAAATGAACTCGAGACGCGTGCGCCCCCTTGTGCATCTGGCTAACGTGGGTCGTGGGGAATCAAGCCTCGAACCAGGGTCCTTAGGCTTCACAGGCAAGCGCTTAACCGCTAAGCCATCTCTCCAGCCCTTATTTTTTTTTTTTAATATAATTCATTAGTTAGGAAGGCTGTCATGGGCTAAATTGTGGACATGTGAAATTTAAGATGTTCGCTAAAAAAAAAATAATAATAATAATACCTACAACAGGGGGCGGCATCCCAGAGGGTTTTCAGAGTGCCTCGGTGTGGTGACTATTTTGGGCTTTGTGAAACATACGGTCGATGTCACAGCTACTTGTGAAAACAACCACACTGTACATGAGTGTGGCTATGTCCCAAGTGAACTTCATTTATGGACACCAGTCTTCAAATAGCATGTCCTTTCTTCTGCTCTCTTTTTTTATTCTCTCCTCTCCTGCCCTCTCCTTTTTAAAAAATATTTTATTTATTTATTTATTTAACAGAGAAAGAGGGAGAGAGAGAGAATGGGCACGCAGGGCCTCCAGCCACTGCAAACGAACTCCAGACATGTGTGCCACCTTGTTTATCTGGCTAACGTGGGTCCTGGGGAATCGAATCTGGGTCCTTTGGCTTTGTAGGCAAACACCTTAACCGCTAAGCCATTCCTCCAGCTCTCCTTTCCTTTCTATTTTAATTCAGTTTTTGTAGTCAGGGTCTCACTCTAGCCCAGGTTGGCTTTGAACACATAGCAATTCTTCTACTTTATCCTCCCAGGTGTTGGGATTCCATATGTGAGCTGCCATGCCTGATCTCCTTTCCTTTTCTTTTCCTTTCTCTCTTTCTCATTTCCCTCCCTCCTCCCTTTGTGTTTTTTATTTACAGTCTTTTTTTTTTTTTTTTTTTCTCAAGGTAGGGTCTCACTCTAGCCCAGGCTGATCTGGCACTCACTCTGTAGTCCCAGGCTGGCTTGAAGTTTGAAACTCACAGTGATCCTCCTACCTCTGCCTCCGAGTGCTGGGATGTAAAGGTGTGTACCACCACGTCCGGCTTCAGTTGTTTTATCAAGAATATTTTTATTTATTTCTTTGTGAGGAGAGAGAGAGAGAGAATAAATATAGGCATGCCAGGCCTCTTGAGACTGCAAATGATGCATGTACTACTTGGGTGCATCTGGCTTTATGTGGGCACTGGGGAACTGAGCCCAAGCTGGCAGGCTTTAGAAGCAAGCACCTTAACTGCTGAACCATCTCTCCAGCCCAATTTTCAACTGTTTTTTTTGAAGGACAAGGTCTCATGTAGTCCAGGCTGCCTTCTCAACTCATTATATAGCTTAGGCTGGCTTTGAACTCCTAATCCCCTGACTCTGCCTCCTCAGAGTGCTTGGATTACAGGCACCCACAACAGTGCCCAACTATTCTGGCCTTAAGCTCCTGGTACACCTCCTGCCTCAGCCTCCTTAGTGCCAGGATTACAGGTGTGAGCCATCATACCCAGCTTTTTAACAAATATTTTATTTTTATTCATTTGAGGGGGCGGGGGAGAGAGAGAGAGAGAGAGTATGTCAGGGCCTCCAGCCATTGCAGATGAACTCCAGACACATGCACCAACCATGTGCATGTGGCTTACATGGGTACTGGGGAACAGAACCTGGGTCCTTAGGCTTTTGGAGGCTCGCCCAGACTGACTTGGAATTCACTCTGTAGTCTCAGGGTGGCCTTGAACTCACGGCGATCCTCCTACCTCTGCCTCCTGAGTGCTAGGATTAAAGGCATGCACCCTTTTTTGAGGTAAGGTTTCACTGTAGTTCAGGCTAACCTGGAACTCACTCTGTAGTCTCAGGCTGGCCTCATATTCACAGCAATCCTCCCACTCTGCCTTCTGAGTGCTGAGGTTAAAGGCATGAGCCACCACGCCCAGCCGTGTTCTTTTTTTTTAAGTTATTTATTTATGTATGTGTGTATAGGTGCACTAGGGTCTCTTGAACTCCAGACACGTGCACCACTTTGCAGTGCCTCTTACTGTCCAGCTTTACGCACGTGCTGGGAATTGAACCCAGACTACCAGGCTTTGCAAGGAAGTCCTTAAATGCTGAGCCATCTTGTCAGCCTTTCCCCTTCCTTCTTTTCTTCCTTCCTCTCCCTTCCTTTCTTATAGCAGCAAGCAGGCTTTATTTTATTTTTTTAAAAAAATATTTTATTTGCAAGCAGAAAGGTAGAAGACAGAAAGAACAGGAATGCTGAGGCCTCCAGCTGCTATACCCAAATTCCAGATACATGGGCCTCTTTGTGTATCTGGCTTTATGTGGGTTATGGGGAGTCAAACTCAGGTCGTTAGGCTTTGCAGGCAAGCTCCTTGACTGCTGAGTACTCTCTCCAGCCCCCTCATGTTCTTTTTTGATACTTTCTTCATCCTCTGCAAATTGAAAAGCCATTCTCAGCTGGGTTTGGTCCATGGGCTGTCATTTCCTGCCCCTGTCCTAAGATGCTAGAGATATTCTAAGGCTGGAGCCAGAGACAGTTGGGGCTGGAGAGCATCAATGAGGAGTTTCAGATTATGGGTGCAGAAGGTCACTTAAGATAAGGAGAAGGGCTGGGGAGATGGCTTACTGGGGAAAGCGCTTACTTCAAAAGTATAAGAGGGGGCTGGAGGGATGGCTGAGCTGTTAGGGTGATTGCCTGCAGGGCCAAAGGACCCAGGTTCGATTCCCCAGAACCCACGTAGGCCAGATTCACAAGGTGGCACATGCGTCTGGAATTCGTCTGCAGTGGCTGGAGGACCTGGTGTGCCCAATCTCTCTCTATCTCCCTCCGCCTCTCAAAATAAGTAAATAGATAAAATATGTTTTAAGTATAAGAGCCTGAGTTATATCCTCTGTGCTCACGCAGAGATGCCCAGCATGGTGATGCACACCTGTAGTCCCATTGCTGGGGAGGTAGAGATAGGGAATCCCTGGGCTCAGCTAGTCTAACTTAATTGGTGAGTTCCAGGACAATGAGAAATCCTGTCTCAAACAGAGGTCGACAGGGCTGGAGGGATGGCTTAGTGGTTAAGGCGTTTGCCTGCAAAGCCAAAGAACCCAGGTTCAATTCCCCAGGACCCACGTTAGCCAGATGCATAAGGGGTGCACACATCTGGAGTTCCTTTGCAGTGGCTGGAGGCCCTGGTGCGCCCATTCTCTCTCTTTTACTCTCCTTCTTTCTCTGTCAAATAAATACATAAATAAAAATTAAAAATTAAAAAAAAGAAGCTGGGCGTGGTGGCACATGCCTTTAATCCCAGCACTCGGGAGGCAGAGGTAGGAGGATCACCATGAGTTCAAGGCCACCCTGAGACTATGTAGTTAATTCCAGGTCAGCCTGGATCAGAGTGAGATCCTACCTCGAAAAACTAAAAAAATAAAATAAAAAAATTATAATAAATAAAAAATATAAAAATAAAAAAGAGGTAGACAGTGTTCCTGAGGACGACACCCAAAGTTGTCCTCTGACCTCCACATGCGCACATGTGTACTTGAACATATACAGTATCACACATATGTATATGCATGCACATATACACAGGGAGAGAGAGAGCAGAGAGAGGGTAGAGGAGAGAGGCGGTAGAAAGGAGAAGACCCAGAAACAAACTAAAAGCATGTGGGGGGGGGCAGTGGATGCAGCTCAGTGAGTGGAGCGCTTGCCCAGTATGCACTAGGCCCTGGGTTCCATCCCCGGAACTGCATAGACTGGACATGGTGGTGCATCCCTATCATCCCAGCTCCCAAGAGATGGAGTTGAAGGCTTTAAACATCCGGGAGGTAAGAAGATAGCTTGGGGTAGGGGTGGGGTGCTGAGCACGGAGTGAAGGCTTGGGCAGAACCAGGTAAGTGGGTGTCCTGTAAGCCAAGAGAGGTTAGTGTGTCAGGGAGGCAGTATGTGAAGGTTGACTTTTTTGCTACTGTAACTGTCACTCATGTGTCACTCGCAGTAACCCTGCAGAGGAGGTAGTGGGGCTCTGGAAAAGAACAATGGCTCAGAGAAGTTAAGCGCCTGGCTGAAAATCACACAGCTCACGTGCAATAGGGTCTGGATCGGAATCTACATCTGTTTTATTTCCTAGGAGAAAACAGCAACAAAAATACCAGGTTCCCACACACTTGGGATTCAGGAGTGTGGACCCAGGCCCTGTCTGGGGGTTGTGGGGCTCAGGGCTCGCCTCCGTTTGAGCTATCTGAGGACCTGAGCTCCATCCCTGGTACTCGGGCAAAAATGCCCTTCAGTGGACTGTGTGACTGGGACCCACATCCCAGAACAAGACAGACAGTGGACTGCGTGACTGGGACCCACATCCCAGAACAAGACAGACAGTGGACTGCGTGACTGGGACCCACATCCCAGAACAAGACAGACAGTGGACTGCGTGACTGGGACCCACATCCCAGAACAAGACAGACAGTGGACTGCGTGACTGGGACCCACATCCCAGAACAAGACAGACAGTGGACAGTGGACTGCGTGACTGGGACCCACATCCCAGAGCAAGACAGACTTAGTTTGCCTTCTGTGTCCCATGGATGGCAGTGTGACCTTGGGCTATATACTTGACCTTTATGTGCCTTATCCCCACAATTGCGAGAAGGGAAGCATAATACTGTCTTAAAAGGACAAGGAGGGAGTCAATGCGTTGATGAGCAAAGCATTTAGCAGGCTAGCAGGTGCTCTGCAGTTTGTAACTGTTACTATTTTTTTAAATTAAAATTTTTTTATTTATATGGGAGAGAGGCAGATACAGAGAGTAAATGGGTGCACCAGGGCTCCAGCTGCTGCAAAGGAACTCCAGACACATATGGCACCTTGTGCATCTGGTTTATGTGGGTCTTGGGGACTTGAACCTGGGTCCTTTGGCTTTGCAGGCAAGCACATTAACTGCTAAGCCATCTCTGCAGCCCATTGTGTTCTTCTTCTTATTAGGAAGCCAGGTGACCAAGCTCCTAATCCTTTCTCCCTAATCACTCCATGCTGCCTAACAGAACTATAACGTGAGGAGCTGGAGAGATAGCTCAGTAGTTAAGGTGCTTGCCTGCAAAACCTAAGGACCCAAGTTTGATCCCCCAGTACCCATGTAAAGCCAGATGCACAAAGTGGTGCACATCTGGAATTGATTTGCAGTGGCTAGAGGCCCTGGTGTGCCCATTCTCTCTCTGTCTCTGTCTGTCTCTCTCTCTGCTTGCAAATAAATAAATAAAAATATTGGGCTGGAGAAATGGCTCAGCAGTTAAAGCACTTGCCTGCAAAGCTCAAGGATCTGGATTTGATTCCCCAGTACCCATGTAAAGCCCGATGAACAAAGTGGTGCATGCATCTGGAGTTTGCAGTGACTGGAGGCCCAAGTGCACCCATTCTCACCCCCCCTTGCAAAGAAATAAAATATGAAGTGCATGTAATTGAAATGAACGTTTTCTAGTAGCTACATTAAAATAGATAGGAAGAAGCTGGCATGGTGGCACACGCCTTTAATCCCAGCACTCGGGAGGCAGAGGTAGAAGGATCACTGTGAGTTCCAGGTCACCCTGACTCTACAGAGTGAATTCCAGGTCAGCCTGGGTTACAGCAAGACCCTACCTTGACAAACCAAAAAATAAAATAAATAAATAAATACATAAATAAGTGAAATAAATAAATAGGAAGAGCTGGGGTGTAGTTTTGTGGTAGAGCACCTGCCTAGAATCCAGCAGTGGGAAACCAGGAGCATAGGTCAGCGGTAGAGTTCCTGTCTACAATTCACCAGTGAAGGGCTGGGAATGTGGCTCAGGGGTAGAGCACTTGTCTAGAATCCACAGTGAGGGCTGGGAGTGTGGCTCAGAGGTAGAGCACTTGTCTAGAATCCATAGTGAGGGGCTGGGGGCGTGGCTCAGAGGTAGAGCACTTGTCTAGGATCCACAGTGAGGGCTGGGGGCGTGGCTCAGAGGTAGAGCACTTGTCTAGAATCCACAATAAGGGGTTGGGGGTGTGGCTTAGTAGAGTGTATTTTGAACATGCCTGAGGCCTTGGGTTCCATCCCCAGCACCAAAGCCAGGTGAACTTAATTTAACCCAAAATATCCTGTGTAATCAATGTAAACATTTCTCATGAACTCTTACCCGTTTTTTCCTCTCCGTCTTCTCTAGTGTGGATGTTTTCCTCACAGCACTTATCTATTACCACTTCAGGGTGGTGGCATCTATACTGGACCACTGCCGTTTTGCCCCATCCTTGGTAATGTCAATTGCCACTCTTAGTTTCTCTCTGAGGATGCAGGAATCTGGCCCCACGGTCCCATTTATTAGTGCCAGTCCTGCAAACCCCTGGTCGGCACTCTTCTTACCACGTTGAGACCTCACAAGCAGGTCATGGGGATGGCATTGTTATGGCTTGTCAGAGCAAGAAGCTGGGAGCTTGAGAAGAGATGTGACTCAGCTTGGGACACCTGCCATGGAGGCATGTGAGGGACACAGCATGCTGGACCTGTTCTCTATGCGGCTCCCACAGCCGAGCTGCCCTTTAGCCCTCCCCTCTGCTTCTGCCCCAGGCAGGTCTTGGAGGTCTGAGGAGTCACTCCGAGCTGCACCAGTACCAGCAATGGATGTAAAGTCTCAGCCTAAGACAGCACAGTGGCTCATGCCTATAACGCCAGCACTTGGGAGGCAGGGTTAGGAGGGCCGCTGTGAGTTTGTTTCAGCATGAGGTACAGAGTTGCAGAGTGAGACCCTGCCCAAAAACCAAAACAAGGCTGCCAGGGGCGCACGCCTTTAATCTTAGCACTAGGGAGGCAGAGGTAGAAGGATCACTGTGAGTTTGAGGCCACCCTGAGACTACATAGCGAATTCCAGCTCAGCCTGGACTAGAGTGAAACCCCACCTTGAACCCCCCCCCAAAACCCCAAACCCTTATATTGTGGTTGGGGGAGAGATGGCTCAGTAGGTATGAGCTCTTCTTGCACAGTCATGAGGGCCTGAGGGAGCCTTGATTCCTTCTGAGTTCTATTCCCCCAGCATTCACATAAACAGCTGGGCTTGGCCATGCACATCTGTAACCCCAGTCTTTTGGGGAGCAGAGAAGAGAGACTTGCTGGGGCCCAAAGCGACAAGCTCCACTGAGAGGCTCCATGTTAAGGGAAGTGGGAGATGAGCAATGTGGGGGACGCCCCATGTTCTCTGCGTTCTGGTTGCTAAAGCCACCACACGGCCGGGAACTTGCAGGTCTGCGATGGGAGCCTGGAGGATTTGATTTCAGAGCCTGGGCTCCATGACTTCCACACCTGGGCCGTGCTTACATCTTGTCAATGTGTGGGGCTGGGCAACTCCTTCAGCGCTCTGTGCCTCAGTTTCCTCATTCGGGGATCCTGTCACTGCATACTTTGTAGGATTGTTCAAAGGTGCTAAGTTAATGAACCACCTGTAAACTGATTAGTGTTGGCAGATGCATGCTTATTTGCAGTGATCACTCAATGCTGGGCGTGGCGGCGCACACCGTTAATCCCAGCACCCTGGAGGCAGAGGTAGGAGGATCGCTGTAAGTTCAAGGCCACCCTGAGACTACATAGTGAATTCCAGGCCAGCCTGAGCTAGAGTGAGACCCTACCTTGGGGAAAAAAAAAAGTGTTTAAACACTCGTCACCATGTTACATAGTGCTTTACTTATTTATTTATTTATTTTGAGACAGGGTCGCATGTATACTAGGTTGGCCCTTGAACTTCTGATTCCCCTGCCCCCCCCCCATCTCTTGAGTGCTAGGATTACAAGCATGCACCACCACACCCTGTTTTATTTGGTGCTGGGGATCAAACCCAGGGTTTTATGCATGCTAAGCCAGCGCTCAACCAGTTGAGCCTCATCAGAGGACATATGTTAGATTCTGTGTGCCATGTGCTTCTCATGCTCAGCTGCATGTGATCCTGCTGTCCTGGGAGCGGCCTAGGACTCCATCCAAGAAAGGCGCCAACTTGAGAGTGAGATCTTATTGATGGATAAAAGTTTACATTTGGAAATTGTACATATTACTTCCTTCTTTCCCCTTCAAAGTCATTGCAAAACACTATGTAAAGTCAAGCGTTGTGGCACATGTCTTTAATCCCAGCACTCTGGAAGCAGAGGTAGGAGAATTGCTGTGGGTTCTAAGCCACCTGAGACTACAGAGTGAATTCCAGGTCAGTCTGAGCTAGAGTGAGACCCTACCTCAAAAAACCAAAAGTAAATAAATAAACAAACAAACAAAAAAAAAACAACCCAAAAAACCAAACTGAAATAATTCCCCTTCCTCTAGCCCTAGCAAACACTATTCTACTTTCTTTCTTTCTTTCTTTTTTTTTTAATATTTATTTGCAAGCAGAGAGGGATAGAGAAGAGAGACAGATAGAGAGAGAATGGGCACGCCAGGGCCTCTAGCCACTGCAAACAAACTCCAGACACATGTGCCCCTTATGCATCTGGGTTATGTGGATCCTGGGAATTGAACCTGGGTCCTTTGGCTTCACAGGCAAACACCATAACCACTAAGCCATCTCTCCAGCCTCTCTCTCTCTCTTTCTTTCTTTCTTTCTTTCTTTCTTCCTTTTTTTCTTTCCTTCTTTTTTTTTTTTAAATATTTTTTGTATTTATTATTATTATTATTTTTATTAACAACTCCCATGATTGTAAACAATATCCCATGATAATGCCCTCCCTCCCTCCACTTTCCCCTTTGAAACTCCATTTTCCATCATCCCCTCCCTCTCTCAATCAGTCTCTCTTTTATTTTGATGTCATCATCTTTTCCTCCTATTATGATAGTTTTGTGTAGGTAGTGTCAGGCACTGTGAGGTCATGGATATCCAGGCCATTTTGTGTCTGGAGGATCACGTTGTAAGTAGTCCTACCCTTCCTTTGGCTCTTATATTCTTCCCGCCACCTCTTCCACAATGGACCCTGAGCCTTGGAAGGTGTGATCGAGATATTGCAGTGCTGAGCACTCCTCTCCTTTCTTTTTTAAAAAGTATTTTTACTTATCTATTTGCAAGCAGAGAGAGCAAGAAGAGAGGCAGAGAGAATGGGTGCACCAGGACCTCCAACCACTGCAAACGAACCCCAGATGCATGTGCCACTTTGTGCATCTGACTTTACGTGGGTACTGGGGAAGCAAATCTGGGTTGTTAGACTTTGCAGGCAAATACCTGAACTGCTGATCCATCTCTCCAGCCCCCACCATTCTACTTTCTATGCTTAAGAAATTGATAATCCAGGTGCCACATATGATCATACAGCATTTGTCTTTATGTGAATGGATTATTTCCTATAGCATAATGTCCTCAAGGTTCATCAATGTTATAGTGTGTTTCAGCATTCCCTATTAAAGGCTGAATAATACTCCATTATATATATTCCCATAATTATATATGTATGTATATATATATATATTTTTTCTCCCACTTTTTATTTTTATTTTTTGGTTTTTCAAGGTAGGACCTCACTCTAGCCCAGGCTGACCTAGAATTCATTATGTAGTCTCAGGTTGGCCTTGAACTAACAGTGATTCTCCTACCTCTGCCTACCCAGTGCAGGAATTAAAGATGTGTGTCACCACACCCAGGAGAGAGAGACAGAGGGAGGGGAGAATGAAAGTGGGTGCACCAGGGTGTCTAGCCACTGCAGATGAACTCCAGACACATGTATTACCTTGTGCCTCTGGCTTTACGTGGGCACTGGGGAATCAAACTCAGTTCTTAGGCTTTATGGGCAAGCACCTTAACCGCTCCAGTCTATGTATCACATTTTGTTTGTTTATTCATTCAGCTTTTAAGGGCATTTGAATTCTTCCCATTTGGGGACTATTATGAATAATGCTGTTATAAGTGCCCATGTGTAAAATACCCTTTTGTGTTACTGCTCTCCATTTTGGATGCATACCGAGGAGTGAAGTTTCTAGATCAGATGGTAATGCTATATTAACTTGATTTATTGTGTGTGCGTGTGTGTGTGCATGTGTGTGAAGGTCAGAGGAGTTGTCTGTGCTCTACCTTCTTTTAAAATTTTTTTCTGATTTATTTATTTATTTGAGAGAGAAAGAGAGAAAGAGAGAGAGAAAGAGAGAGAGAAAGAGAGAGAGGGAGGGAGGGAGCGGGAGAAAATGGGCATGCCAGCGCTCTTAGCCACTGCAAACAGGCTCCAGATACATGCACCACCATGTGCATCTGGCTTACGTGGGACCTGGAGAATCAAACCTGGGTTCTTGGGCTTCACTAGGCAAGTGCCTTAACTACTAAGCCATCTCTCCAGACCTGCTCTACCTTCTTTGAAGCAGGGTCTCTTGCTCCTGCCAACCTGGCCCTAAAGTCTGTGTGTGCTGAGGAATTGAACCCAAGTCAGCAGGCTTTGCAAACAAACACCTTTGAAGTGCTGAGCTATCTCCCCAGCCTCCTTTTTTTTTTTTTTTTTTGAGGACTCACCGTACTGTTTTTCCACAGTGGCTGTACCATTTTCCATTCCTGCCAAGGGTTCCAGTTTCTCTAAATCGTTGCCAGTACTTGTTTTATTTTCTGCCTTTTTTAAAATAGTAGCTATCATAGTAGATCTAAGGCTGTGTCTTAGACTATGCATAGTGGTGCACATCTGTTATCCCAGCACCCCAGAGGCTGAGGCAGAAGGGCAGCTAGGACTACAGAGTAAGTTTGAGGCTAGCCT
Organism: Dipus sagitta; assembly: GCA_036346955.1. Taxonomy (NCBI): domain Eukaryota; kingdom Metazoa; phylum Chordata; class Mammalia; order Rodentia; family Dipodidae; genus Dipus; species Dipus sagitta. The sequence continues at coordinate 63,464,401 of CM070787.1, forward strand.
GTGTTGTGTCAAAGAAATCAAGACAAATATCCCATACTTTTCATTGCATTTCCCCAATGATGAGTGACACTGAACACACACACACACACACGCACAGAGTGTATATATGTGCATGGTGTGCATGTTTGTACATGTGTATGTGTGCATGCATGTAGAGGTCAGAGGTTGACATTAGGTATCTTTCTCTGTTGTTTCTTTTCTTTCTGTTTTTTTTTTTTTTTTTTTTTTTTTTTAAGAGGCGGATAGAATGGGTCTGCTGCTAGGGTCTCAAGACACTGCAAACAAATTCCAGACACATGCACCACCTTGTGCATCTGGCTTATGTGGGTACTGGGGAATCAGATCTGGGTCCTTAGGCTTTGCAGGCAAGCACCTTGACCGCTAAGCCATCTTTCCAGTCCTTTTTTTTTTTTTTTTTTTTTTTGAGGTAGGGTCTCGTTCTACCCCAGGAAGTCAGTATGTAGTCTCAGAGTGGCCTTGAACTAACTCACGGTAATCCTCCTACCTCTGTCTCCCAAGTGCTGGGATTAAAGGTGTGTATCACCATGCCTGGCTTCTCTCTCTCTCTCTCTCTCTCTCTCTCTCTTTTTCTGCTCTGGCTTTACATGGATACTGGAGAATTGAACCCAGGCTAGCAAGCTTTGCAAGCAAGCAGTTTTAACCACTTAGCCATCTCCTCAACATAATATATATATATATATATATATATATATATATTTTTTTTTTTTTTTTTTTTTTTTTTGAGGCAGGTTTTCATTCTAGCCCATGCTGGCTTCAAGTTCATGGCAACCCACCTGCCCCAGCTTCTGAAGTGCTGGGATTATGGGTTTGATCCATCACACCCTGCCATGAGTGTCTTTCTCAATAGCTCTCCATCTCACTTTTTTTGGGGGGTGGTTCTAGGTAGGGTCTTGCTCTAGGCCAGGCTGACCTGGAGCTCACTTTGTAGCCCCAGGCCATTCTCAAACTCCTAGCAATCTTTCTACCTCAGCCTTCTGAGTGCTGAGATAAAAGGACCATGCCTGGTTTTTAAATTATCTTTATTGTGTGTGTATGTGCGCGCACGTGCGCGTGTGTGTTTGCGAGAGTGCAGACACATGTGTGGAGGTCAAAGGACAACTTTTGGGTTGGTCCTTGCCTTTCTGCCTCATGTGAGGCAGGGTTTCTCACTCTGCTGTTGTTTTTGCTCCTCACCATGAGCTTCTGGGAAATTCTCTTGTCTTCCATCTTGAGTCAAAGTCAGCATCAGTATGCTAGGATTACAAAAGCCTTCCCAGGCTCCCAACTTTTTATGTTGGTCTGGGGACTGAACTTGGGTTCTCCAGCTTGAGCTATGACAGCTTTAGCCATTTAGCTATCTTTCCAGTCCCCTCGACCTTGTTTTTATAAAAAAAATTAATTAATTTGCAAGGAGAGAAAGAAAAGAGAGGGAGAGGGGGAGAGAGGAAGAGAGAGAGAGAGAATGGGCACACCAGAGCCTATAGCCACTGCAAACAAACTCCAGATACATGCACCACCTTGTGCATCTGGCTTTATGTACTGGAGAATTGAACCCAGTTTGTCAGGCTTCACAGGCAAGTACCTTAACCACTGAGGCATCTCTCTAGCCCTTCACATTATTTTTTGAGACAGGATCTCTCACTGAACCTAGGGTTCATGGATTAAGCTAGACTGGATAGTCAGAAAATCCCAGGGATCCTGTGCTGGGATTACAGACACATCCCATCATGCCTGACCTTTACATGGGTGCTGGGGATCTGAACTTGGGTCTTCATGTTTGCACAGCAAGCACTTTACTGACTGAACCATCTCCCAAGTTCCTCAGTACAAGTATTTGTTAGGTACTTACTCTGTGCTTGACCTTGTTTGGGATGCTGAGAAGTTACTGGGGAGAAGTCCCCATGCTTACATCCCAGTGGTATCTACTTGAACCCTTTTGTGTGTTTGACTTCTGTTTCCTCCACCCATCAGCACTAAATTGGTGAACCTTTATGTGCCTCATGTTCCACATCTGGACAATGGGTGCAATAGTAAACAGAATGCTCAAATGTGTTCCAGGAAAAACATGTTAAATCTCTTTATCTGGATCCCATTCTCACATACAGGTGGTAAGGTAGGGCCTATTACCTGATATTTATTTCTTTAAATTAATTAAATTTATTTATTTATTTGAGTGAGAGAGAGAATGGGCGCGCCAGGGCCTCTAGCCTCTGCAAATGAACATGCGCTACTTTGTGCACCTAGCTTATATGGGTCCTGGGGAATTGAACCTGGGTCCTGTGGCTTTGCAGGCAAATGCCTTAACCGCTAAGCCATCTCTCCAGCCATTATTACCTGGTTTTTATTGGTGAGAGAACAGAATAAAGTTGGAGATTTATAAGGTCAAGAGGGTCATAGAAGAAGGACTTGGTAGAATCCAGCTTCCGTTAGAAGCAGTATGACTCTAATATGCAACATCTGGCCACTGCATGACACTAACATTAGCTGCCTTTAGGCATCAAGTATGTTTATCTACACAGGAAGCACTTAAGCATTTAGGTCCTAGGAGAATCACTCAGTGCCTTGTATCTGTTATTTCCTCTCTCCTCCTGTGTTCCTTTGCCTGTCTTGCTCTGCTTCCAGTCTCTTTCTGTTATCCTTATATTCATTCATCATTTCACCCATTCATTCACTCAGTCATTGAGGCTCTGCCTGGGAGCATGGCCCAGTGTTAAGTACTGCTAGGGACACAAGGAGGCACCAGACCTCACCTTCCAGACAACTCCCAGCTTGCTGAGGAAGAAGACTGTCCTAGGTCCATGTAATGTATGTGCTGGAGGGAGGGGACAGTCCAGGGAGCTGTTGTCCCTGAGGGGGGTCACTGACCCAGCTGTGTGTGTCTGTGTGTGTGTGTGTGTGTGTGTGCTTCCTCGAGGGTATGCCTGCCCCTGAACTGCCACTGCAGGGTATCACACTTGCAGAAAATCAGTAGACTTTCTTCAAAGGCTAAGTTCTCCAGGTTGAGTTGAGGAAATTATGTTTATGTTTATTTTATTTTATTTTTTTCTCCAGCTGTGCAAAACAACCTGGTCCCAAAGATGAGCTAGCCAGGTTCTGAGTGAGTGTGAGGATTTGAGGATCTGAAGAGGAAGGAGTGAGCCTGCAGGAGGACCCCTAGGGGACACACTGCCTCTGTAGTCACTCCATCTCTCTCCAGAGCTTCTGAGTTACCCACAGAAAAAGACTGGGCGGCTGGGTGTGTTGGCACACACCTTTAATCCTAGCACTGGGGAGGCAGAGGTAGGAGGATCTTTGTGAATTCAAGGCCACCCTGCGACTACATAGGGAATTCCAGGTCAGCCTGGGCTAGAGTGAGACCCTACCTGGACCCCCTCCCCCCAAAAAAAAAAGAAAGAAAGAAAAAGAAAAAGACTGGGAGAACCTCCCCCTCTCTCCAAGACGGAAGAGATTCTCCCAGGACCTGCTGGCCTGCTTCCTCTTCCAGTGGCACGTCTCAGGGTCAAGAGGAATGCACGTTCCTGGTGTGCCCCTGAATTTCAGCCTTCTCAACAAGTTCAGGGTACCCCGGGAGCTTGACATGGTGGAAACAACATTCTCTTCCTTACAGGGGAAACAGGAAGTCAAGCAGTTTACAGTAGTTTTACAGTACTTGGAAGGATGTTGGCCCTTCTTTTCTCTCCTCCCCAGCCCTCTCCTCCTCTCTGCCCCCACCCCTCTCTTTGGCTTTTCGAGGTAGGGTCTGGAATTCACTCTGTATTCTCAGGGTGGCCTCGAACTCACAGCGATCCTCCTACCTCTGCCTCCCGTGCTGGGATTAAAGGCGTGCGCCACCACGCCGGGTTTTCCTTTCTCCTCTCTCTTTTGAGACAGGGTCTCATTACGTAGCCCTTGCTGGCTTGAATTTGCTGTGATCCTCCTGCCTCAGCTTCCTGAGTGCTGGGATTACAGGTGTGTTCACCTTTTTTTTTTTTTTTTAAATGTAACTGCAGGTGGAGAAACAGACCCTGAGAAATTAAAAAAAAAAAAAAAAAAAAAGTCCCAACCCAGAGGGAAAAAGGAACTGGAACAGGGGAGGGTCTTCTTTCACTGGGGATCGCCTCGCCCCCAACTCTGAAGTCCCCATTTCCACCCCCTCTCCAGGGTTGAAAAGAGGTGTCTGCGTGAAGATCAACCATTTCCCGGAGGACACGGACTATGACCATGACAGCGCGGAGTATCTGCTCCGTATGTGGGGGTCACGGCCCGATCTGAGGGACGGAGGGCCGGGAGCGCGCGAAGGGCTGGACTGGGCAGAGCTGAGGATCCTGGGTGCTGATTGGACGTTTAGCTGTCTTGGGCACTGAACCCAGTCAGTGGTTGTAGATTCCCAGGTTGGGATTGGCTACTGCGGCTGCGCCGTGGGCCAATCAGCGGCGGGGACTAGCTACTCCCCCCAGAGGAGGGGGGAAGCCTGTGCAACAACTGGCTGTCAGGAAAAGCCTGAGTTAGGATTGGCCGAGGACTCAGCAGGGTTCAGAAATCACAAAATCTGTTGGGCCGGGTTCTTACTGGGTTGTAAAAAAGACTGCAGAGTGGGAGAAAAGATAAAGGGAGGAGAGAGATGAGATAGAGAGATAGGACAATATGCCAGGAGAGAAGGAAACGGACCGAGGAAGAAAGAAAAAGTTGAAGAAAAGACGCTGGAAATCAGGCAGAGACAAATGGAGAAATTTTAACAGCAAGAAAGAATGGGACATAATCCGGCAGAATTAGCGCAGTAGAGAGAAGGGAAGCCGGTGGAGGCCCGGGCCGGGCACGGGCCTTGGGACCGCCCTCGCTCGCGGCCTCCTCGCATCTCTGTCCCTCCTGCCCACAGGAGTGGTCCGCGCCTCCAGCATCTTCCCCATCCTCAGCGCCATCCTGCTGCTGCTCGGGGGCGTGTGCGTGGCGGCCTCCCGCGTCTACAAGTCCAAGAGGAACATCATCCTGGGCGCAGGGATCCTGTTCGTAGCAGCAGGTGAGAGGCAGAGGGAGGGGGCGGCGGTGCACCCACGCGTGTGCGTGTGTGTCTGAAAAGCCAGCCTGCCCCGAGCGCCCCCTGGGGCCCGGATCCGCCCCTAGGCTCCTCCCGCCCAGTAAGGTAGGTGTAGTCTCGGCGCCAGATTGCAGCACCGGCGAGGTGGCTGTCGGATGACTGGGGAGATTCGGGGGAGATGCTTCAGCCCAGTATCCGAAACCCGCGGTCCCGGAGAGGAAGGAGGAGGAGCTTGGGAAGGAGGTGGGACCTGAGACCCATGGGGTCCGGGGCTATCTTCAGGGCGGAGCTCGCCGATAAAGAGTTCGGAGCCATGTGAGGGAGAAAGTAATTTGGAGCCTGTTTAAGGAGTTGAGCTTGGTAGACCCAGCTAGATACTAAAAGGAGTGGTCGGAAACCCCAGGAGAAGGAAATTGGAAAGGCTAGGCTAAGAAGACTCGGTGGTCCTTTGCCTGTTTGAGGAGGAAGTCTAGAAAAGAAAGGGTCATGCTTGGAAAATTCAAAAGCAGGGCCGTTATGCCATTATAAGGCACCACGTATTATCCCGGTTAACTCAGGAAGCTGGTCTGTGGTCAGGATCTGGGATTGGCCACTTAACAGTTAGGGTCTAGCCTAGCAGAGAGCTAGGGTTAGAAGCCTTAAGGGACAGGTCCCAGACCCACTCACTGATGGCTAAGAGTAGGGCTGAGAAATTCCAAGGGGGCAGAGCCCTTTGGAAGGGATGGAGTATAAAGAAGGGACAGGATTTAACTCATTTATTACCTTTTTTTTCTTTCTTTCTTCCTTTTTTTTTTTTGAGACAGTCTCACTCTGTAGCTCAGGCTGGCTTTGAACTTATGGTGAACCCCTGCCTCACCTCTTGAGTATTGGGATTATAGGTGTGAGCCACCACACCTGGCTTGAAAATGTACTTTGTGACAGGCAATGCTGTGGGCAGCTTGGAATCAGTATGGTTAAGTAGCAAGGCAGGGTATGCTGTGGGATAAGTCTAGATCTGCACTGTGCAGGGCTAGCTAGGGTTAGGAGGTCATGAGGGGAAGCTTGGCCTAGGTCTACAGGGGCTGGAGTTTAGAAAGCTGGAGGTTGAGATCTGGGGAGAGAGCTCAGTCCCTAAAGTGCTTGTCTTGCAAGCATGAGGACCTCAATCTGACCCCAAGAACTCATGTTATCTTATTTTTTTTAACTGGGGTGGTGGCATGTTCTTGTAATCTCAGGACTGAGGCAGTGTACACCTGAGGATCTCTGGGGGCTCAGTGGCCAGTTCCAGATCAGTGAGAGACCGTCTCATAAAGATAGACAGCACCTGAGAAGTGACACCCTAAAATGTCTTCTGACCTCCCCCCCTCAGACACACACATGCACCCCCCCACACACAGAAAACTGGAGACTAGGCCTGGAATAGGAAGATGTACTTTAATAAGGGCAAACTTCAGATCAGCAAGGGAGGTCTGGAATAGATGCCAAGGGTGGGATTGTATTACCCAGGGAGACACTGTATAATCAGCAGTGGACAGCCAAGAGATTCAAAGTAGGGTTACATATTTGGCTCAAGGGGCAGAGGGTAGAGCCTAGGGGGAGGAAATCTATGTTTATGAATTAGATGATTAGGGCAGGGCCTAGAAGCCAAGCTTGGGACCATTTCATCAAAAACTATATTGGAGATGGACCAGGCAGGGCAGGGCCTAGACATGCTGGGGCAGAACAGGACCACCTAAGGGTGATGCCTGGACACTGAGGAAAAGTTGAGATCATTTAGGGCAGAGATGGGCCAGCCATGGCCAAGACGATACAGGATAGGGTCTCACCCCCTTTGGTCAAAGCCTTGATCACATAGGGGTGGATTTAGGCCAACAAGGGTGTGCCCTGGACCATTCAGGACAGAACTTAGACCATGTCCGAGCATAGATAAACCACCTGGGGTGGAGCTTAGGCCATGGGAAACAGATCAAAGGGGTGTGGCTTAGACTTGAGGTGGAGTTTAGCACTGTGAGGTCCGGATTTAAACTCCTGGGAGTGGAGTTTGGGCAATGGTGATACGGGTTAGACTTCTGTGGAATTGAGCTAGAGTGGTGGGACTTCAAAGTAGGGTTTCACTCTAGCTCAGGCTGTGTAGTCTCAAGGTGGCCTCGAACTCATGGCCATCCTCCTATCTCTGCCTCCCGAGTGCTGGGATTAAAGGCGTACACCACCACGCCCAGTGGATTTAAGATTTAGGTTTTAAGATTTAGCCCAGTGGGAGCAGTCCTTAGACTGCTGGGGGCGAAGTTTAGACCAACGGAAGTGGGGTTTAGCCTAGTGGAGGTGGGGCTTGGATTTCTGAAGGTGGGGTTTAGACCAATGGGGTGGGCCTTCAACTCTTGAGGTTGTAGTTTAGCGCAATGGGCGTGAAATTTAAAGACTCCTGGGGGTAGAGCTTAGCTCTATGAGGTGGGGCTTTAACTTGTGGGTGGAGTTCAGAGCAATGTGGGCAGGGCTTGGACCACTGGTGGACTTTTTTAGACTCTTGGGGCTGGAGTTTAGCTTAATGAGCGAGGGCCTAGACGCCTGGGGTTGGCGTGTAGACTGCTGGGGGCTTAATGACACGCTGGGGCCTGGACCACGGGGCGGGGACGGGCCGGGGTGTCCCGGAGGCTCCCATCTGACCGTCTCCGCCCAGGCCTGAGCAACATCATCGGCGTGATCGTGTACATCTCTGCGAACGCGGGCGAGCCGGGCCCGAAGCGGGACGAGGAGAAGAAGAACCACTACTCGTACGGCTGGTCCTTCTACTTCGGCGGGCTGTCGTTCATCCTGGCCGAGGTGATCGGCGTGCTGGCCGTGAACATCTACATCGAGCGCAGCCGCGAGGCGCACTGCCAGTCTCGCTCGGACCTGCTCAAGGCCGGCGGGGGCGCGGGCGGCAGTGGCGGGAGCGGCCCCTCGGCCATCCTCCGTCTGCCCAGTTACCGCTTCCGCTACCGCCGCCGCTCCCGCTCCAGCTCCCGCTCCAGCGAGCCTTCGCCTTCGCGGGACGCGTCTCCCGGGGGCCCCGGGGGCGGCCCGGGCTTCGCCTCCACGGACATCTCCATGTACACGCTCAGCCGCGACCCGTCCAAGGGCAGCGTGGCCGCGGGGCTGGCGGGCGCCGGCGCGGGCGGCGGGGGCGCGTACGGCGGGGCGGCGGGGGCCCCCGGGGGCGGCGGCGGCGGGGCGGGCGGCGAGCGGGACCGCGGGGGCTCGTCGGGCTTCCTCACGCTGCACAACGCCTTCCCCAAGGATGCTGGCGGCGGCGGCGGCGTCACGGTCACGGTCACCGGGCCCCCCGCCGCGCCCGCCCCGCCCGCGCCCGCCGCCGCCGCCGCCAGCGCGCCCGCCCCCGGGACCCTGTCCAAGGAGGCCGCCGCCGCCGCCTCCAACACCAACACGCTCAACAGGAAGACCACGCCCGTGTAGGAGCGCGCGTGGGCAGCCGCGGGGCGTGGCCGGGGCGCGTGCGCGGGCGCGCGTGCAACGAGGCTGCCGGGGCGGGGCGCCCCCGGGCTCTCCCCCCGCGTGAGCGCGCTGGACACTGCTGGGCCTCTTTTTATTTGTATTATTTATTTATTTATCTTTTTTTTTTCCTGCACCCCCCCCCCCCTGCGCCCTTCACCACTCTCCGGAAGCAGGGACCCTGGGGGAAAGAAGAGGGACGGGATGGGAGCGTCTTGTTTTGTTTGTTTGTTTATTTATTTATTTATTATTATTTTTGTGGGGAGGGGCCTCGGGGAGGGGAGGGAGGGCCGTGGTGTTTTTTGAGGTTTTGAGATGTTTTCTTCTTTTTAATGTTCTGCTGTGTGTGTGCATGTGAGGGCGGGGCGGGGGGAGGGGAGGGAGGGACTCCCAGCCCAGCCCAGCCCAACTCCTGGAGAGGGGCCCATAACACATGAATATAGAGTCACATCTACAAACTATATATATAATTATATATATACATATGTTCTGTATAAAGAGACAGCAGAAGGGATGCAGAACTCAAAGAGCCAGGGGCGAACGCGCTGATACTCATTTCACTGTCTCATTTCTCCACAAGGGCTTATTAAGCACCTGCTGTGTGCCCAGGTGCTGGCACCGAAGAAGGAGCTGGGGGAGGGGACATAAACGCACGCACCATTATTCATTCATTCCTGGCAATTTATTGGTGTGCTTAGCCGCTAAGGTATTGTGCTGAACGCTGAGCACACAGAAGGGAAGAAACTAGGGTCCCTGACATCCTCAGTTCACAGCTTGCAAATGGGACAGGCGCACCTTACAGAATCACGACGTCCCCAGTAAACTTCGAAATGTGGGAGGGCTGGATATGTAACTCAGTTGGTCAAGTGATTGCCTAGCATGCACAATCAGTCGATCCCCAGCACTGAATACACACTAGTCATGGTGCATGCACCTGTAACCCCAGCATTCAGGCGGTGGTAGCAGGCGAATCAGAAGTTCAGGGTCCCTGCCAGCCTGGGCTAGACCTTTAATCCAAAACAAAAACAGGAAAAAGCAGATGCCACAAACTGCTCCATGGAAGGCAGAATTAACCCAGTTTAAGAGGAACAGCTATACTGATAGACAAGAGTGACAAGTCAAACAAGGTGTCCCAGGCAGATAACTGTATGTGCCAAGATCTCGGGGCAGAAAGGAGCTTCTAGGGTGTGCTGAGCTACAGTGAGCCAAGAGTGGGCAGAAGAGGCTGCAGACAGGGCCAGTTGGTGCAGGACTCTTAGGTGAGTTATATTCTAAGTGAAGACAAGATCTCAGGGCTAAGAGCTAGAGGCAGAGGTGGCTAAAATGCAGCGTGGATGGAACACAGGCACTCGTCTTAGATGCCGGAGGGAGTGCATTCTTGCAAAAACTAAACTCCAGGCCTGGCATCTGGGCATCTGTTGCACAGAATCACAAGGCTGATTCATTCATGTTTCACTCATTCATTCATTCCGCCATGAGTGACTGCTAACATACCAGGCAGTGTGAGTTAGGATCAGGATTCTGAGGTGACAGACCCTAGCCTGCTTTCAGAAAGGGCACAAATCCAAACCACACAATCCAGGGCCGGGGCGATTACTCAGTGAGTAAAGTGCTTGTTATACAAGCATAAGGACCTAAGTTCAAATCCCCGGAACCCATGTGAAATTCTGGGTGTAATGCTTGCAATCCCAGAGCTGGGGAGATGAGACAGGATACCTGCAGCTCACTGGCTAGCCAGTCCAGCAGAGTGGGTGAGCTATAGTTTCACCGAGAGAACCTGTCTCAAAGAACGAGGCGGAGGGAAGTTGAGGACACCCAGTGTTGACCTCTGGCCTCCAGATTCACACGTGTGTTCATCGACACACATATGAACAGGTGTACACATGCAACCCCATCCCTGAAACCAGGTAGGGAAATTGGGGTGCTAACAAAGTCACAGTGGTCACCAGGGAACATAGAGGGCAGAGAGCGATTGCCAGATGTGCATGGGGGAGGAACATGGTGCCCAGCCTGGGCTTTAAAGGGATGAGCAGGTGCCTGCTGCATGATGATGGGATTGAGAAAGGCTTTCTGGGAAGAAAAACTTGGGCAGCAATGCAGGCCAGTGAGACAGTATAGTGTACTGGGGGCGGGGTCATGATAATGGCTCCCGTGTGCTGAAGTCCACGTGCAGGGTTACAAGGTGAAGCAGCAAAGGTTCTGCAGCCAGAGCCTTAATAGTGCCTGGGTTCTAGGGTGAGGGCCTTGGGCTTTATTCTGAGGGGAGCAGGAGAGAATGACAGTCGAATTGAGTGGGGTAAGGTCTGAGGGATGGGCCGGATGGATAAACTTGAAGGTCACTAAGAAGGCAGAGAATGGTGGTGGTTAGTCATTTCATTTGCTCAGCACATTCTGCAAGGTGTGGCTGTCACCCTTCTGATCAGTGATGGAGTGAATATAAGCATGCTTTCCTTCCTGCCCTGCCCTCCAGAGGCTTCCTGTCTCAAAGGAAGACAGACATGCACAAGGGAGGAAGTGGTTAGTGATGGGACACTGTGACTGGTTACCTTGGAAACAGGGCAGCCGATGAAGTGAAAGTGAGGAAGGAAGGCATCGGAGCTGGGTGTTAAAAGTTTTCTTCTGGGGCTGGAGAGATGGCTTAGCGTTTAAGGCGCTTGTTGGCGAAGCCTAAGGACCCACGTTTGACTCTTCAGGCCCCAGATAAGCCAGACACACAAGGTGACGCAAGAGTGCAAAGTCTCACATGCGCACCAGGTGGCGCACGCATCTGGAGTTCCATTACAGTGGCTGGAGGCCCAGGCATTCCAATTCTCTCTCATAAAAAAAAAAAAGGGCCAGTCTGTTGAGATTGCCTCAATTTTTTTTTTTTTTTCTTCTGGGATGCTTCTTGGACATACCTGTTATCCCAGGACTGCAGAAAGATTATAATTTGGAGGCCATGTTGGGCTATGTAACTAGGCCCTATCAAAAACCACAAAAATAAAAAAGAAATTTGGCTGGGGATGTAAGTCAGCTGGTAGAGTGCCCACCTAACATGCACAAAGCCCTCAGTTTGATCTCCAACACATGGTAGCACACACCTGTCATCCCAGCACTTGAGAGGTGGAGGCAGGAGGATCAGAAATTGAAATTCAAAGTCTTCCTTGGCTACAGAGTGAGTTTGAGGTTAGCCTGAGCTACATGAGACCTTGTCTTTACAACAAAACAAAAAAATACCAAGGGACCTTTGTTTCTGGGATTTGGGTGGAAGGGCTACTAGAAAGTGGAGGAGGCTTGAAGGAATTCAGTGAGGGCAGCTTCAGGGAGAAATACTAGAAAATCCGAGGAAAAGAAAATAAAACGAGTGGGGTTGGAGCACACAGTGTAGGGGATATTTCATGGAGAGCTTAGAGACAGTGAGAGGTGGAGGTGGAAAAGACAGATGCGGAAAAAGAGGTCACCCTGACCCGAGGAAAATGTCTCAGTCTCAAGGCCAAGGCCAGAGGCAAAAACGACTTGGAGGGTGGGCAGGAGAAAGACAGATGGGAGGAGCTGGAGGGCAGAGGAGACCACAGCCAGGTGAGTCCTGGACACAGGCAAAAGTCAAAGGCACTGGAAGGTGATCCAGAAAGGGGCGGAAAAGAAATGGGAGGCTGATGAACGAATGTCTGTACAAATGAAAGGAGAGAAATGGCAGAGACACAAAAAGCAAAACCCAAATCCCACAGAGACAGATAAACCAAATTTTGAGGCATAGAACAATCTTTTTTTTTTTTTTTTTTAATACTGTTTCAATATTTAAGAAACAGTAAGGAGACTGGGGAGATGGCTCAGAGGTAAAATGTTTACTTGGGTGAGCATGAGGACCTGAGTTTAGGTCACCAGCACCCGTGTAACAATACTGAGCATGGTGGTGCATGCCTGTGATCCAAGCACTGGGCAGGCAGAGACAGGGCATCCCTGAGGCTCATTAGGTAATCTATCCAAATTGGTGAGCCCCAGTTTCAGTGGGAGGCTCTGTCTCAAAGAATATGACGGAGAGCTTCTGACATCAACCTCTGGCCTCCACATGTATGCATAAGCATGTGCAGATACGCCTGCATACACACATGAACAGGTACACTGCATACACCATACATATTAGAAAAGGAGCTTCCAGGTGCACTCAGGAGGTAGAGGTAGGAGGGTCACTTTAAGTTCGAGGCCAGTCTAGGACTACACAATAAGTTTCAGGTCAGCCTAGACTAGAGTGAGACCCTACCTTGAGAAAAAACAAAAAAGGGGGTTAAGAGATGGTTTAGCAGTTAAGGGGCTTGCCTGCAAAGCCAAAGGACCATGGTTTGATTCCCCAGGACCCACATAAGCCAGATGCCCAAGGTGGCGCATGGGTCTGGAATTCATTTGTGGTGGTTGAAGGCCCCAGCATGCCCATTCTCTCCCTCCCTCCCTCTCTCTCTCAAAAATAAATAAATAAATAAATAAAAATAAATAGCAGGGCCTGGTGGTGCAGGCCTATAATCCCAGCTACCATAGTGGCTGGAACAGAAGAATGGATAGTTCAAGGACTGCCTGAGCTACCAAGTGAATGTAAGACCAACCTGGGCAATCTAAGGGAGACTCTCAAAAACTAGCTGGGTGTGGTGGTGCACACCTTTAATCCCAGCGCTTAGCAGGCAGAGGTAGGAGTATCACCATGAGTTCAAGGCCACCCAGAGACTACACAGTTGAATTCCAGGTCAACCTGGGCTACCCTGAAAACCTACCTAGAAAAATCAACCCCCCCCCCAACAACAACAAAACTAAACAGAGGACAAGGTGTGTAGTTCAGTGGTGAAGTGCCATGTCTGTCATGTGTGAGACTCTGGGTTCAATCCCTAGAGCCATATAAACAAAAGAAATCCTCAGTTCCAACATGTTCTAGAACACCTGGGCCCAATGTGGCAGTGTCTGGGTTACTTTTGTTATGGCTGTGGCCAAAATTCCTAAGAGAACAACTTAAAAGGAGGCTGCGTTTGTTTCAGCTCATGGCTTTAGAGGGCTCAGTCCACGTATCTTAGTCCTGTGCACTTAGAGCCATCATCAGAGGAGATTCTTTACCTCTTAATAGGAAGTGGTGGTGTTGGGGTTGGGACAATACATAGTCCTCAAGGGTGTGCACCTAGTACCCTACTTCAACTAATCCTTACCTCCTACTTTTCACCACCGCCTCCCAATGATGCCATCATATCAGGAATCTGTGAAGGAATGAACCCTGTCAAGGAGGACAGAGACCTCAGGGTCTAATCACTTTCCAGAATCCCAGCAGCCAGCGACCAAGCTTTCAACCGGTGGTCCTTCGGGAAACAGCTCAGATTAAAACCCTAAGAGTTACTGACCACTTTCTATCTCATGAGCACTAGATGAGGATCCCAGTTTAAACCCACTTGCCTTTTGACTGTGAAGCCTTTACACTTCAGTAAGTCCCGCTCTCCTCAAACATCTCAGATTTGCCAAGTTCTCTAGCTTGCCAGAAGGGCCTTTCTCCCTAGCTGTGAAGCTGGGACCCTGCAAGTCACAGACCTGGTTCAAGGAGGGTTTTATGGGCTGTAACTGCAGAAGCCCGGCCTCTGCTCCCGTGGGGGACATTCTATATTTAAACTATAACAGGGGGCCAAAGAGAGAGTTCAGCTGGTAAAGTGCTTGCCTTGCAAGCATGAGCAACTAGCTTCAATCCAGAGTACCCACATTAAAAAAATAAACCAGCTGGGTGTGGTAACGCATGCCTTTAATCCCAGCACTCGGGAGGCAGAGGTAGGAGGATCGCCGTGAGTTCGAGGCCACCCTGAAACTCCATAGTGAATTCCAGGTCAGCCTGGGCTAGAGTGAAACCCTACCTCGAAAAACCAAAAAAATAAAAAATAAAAAATAAATAAAAAAAATAAACCAGCTGGGTGTGGTAACGCCTGCCTTTAATCCCAGTTCAAGGCCAGCCTGAGACTACATAGTGAATTCCAGGTCAGCCTGGACTAGAATGAGATCCTACTTGAAAAATTAAAAAATAAAATAAAACAAGACATATAAACTCTAACAGGTGGTAAACAGATAGACAAAGGCCTGCTGTCTTGAGACCTCCCCATGAGGGTTAATGACTGCTAAAATCCATCCAGTCACTGAGTGGTGCTTTATATGCTAAATAGCAGGGGTGGAGGTGCTGGAGAGCTGCCACCAAAGTCAAATGCCCTTCCAGGCCAAGTATGAGGGCCTGAGGGGGCCAGAGAGTGCTTAAATTTGAATCCCCAGAATTCACATAAATAGTTGGGTATGGTCCCACAACATCTGTAATCCCAGTACCGCAGTGGAGCAGAGACATAGGAATTGCTGGAACTCCCAGAAGAAGCACAAGACAAAACAACAAAACCCCTGGCAAGTTCCAGGATCATTAAGAGATTCTGGCTCAAAAAGAATAGGCAGGGGGAAGTCTAATGATCCATCTTCGACTCTCCAGATCCCACCTCAGTCAGACACACACAAAGGTGAGGCAAGCACAAGGTTGCACATGCCCACAAGGTGGCACAAGTGTCTGGAATTCGATGTCAGTGGCTGAGGCCCTGGTGTGCCAATTCTCTCCCTCCCTCTAAAAAAAAGAATAGGCAGGACTAGAGAGATGGCTCAGCAGTTAAGGTGCTTGCCTGTAAAGCCTAAGGTCTGAGTTCAATTCCCCAGTACCCACCTAAAGCCAGATGCACAAAGTGGCGCATGTGTCTGGAGTTCTTTTGCAGTGGCAGGAAGCCATGGTGTGCCCATTTATTCTCCCTCACTCTCTCTTTCCCACCTTCCCTCCTTGAAAATAAATTATATATATATATTTGGTTTTTCAAGGTAGGGTCTCGCTCTAGCCCAGGCTGACTGGAATTCACTCTGTAGTCTCAGGGTGGCCTTGAACTCATGGTGATCCTCTTACTTCTGCCTCCCAAGTGCTGAGATTAAAGGCATGTGCCACCACGCCCGGCTTAAATAAAATATTTTTTTTAAAAAAGAATAGGCTAAGGCTGGAGAGATGGCTTAGTGGTTAAGGTCATCACCTGCAAAGGCAAAGGACCCTGGTTCGACTCCCCAGGACCCACATAAGCCAGATGCACAAGGGGGTGCACGCATCTGGAGTTCGTTTGCAGTGGCTGGAGGCCCTGGCGTGCCCTTTCTCTCTCTCTCTCTCTACCTGCCTATTTCTGTATCTCTCTCTCTCAAATAAATAAATAAAAATAAAATATTTTACAAAAATAGGTAGAAAAGCAAGTGGCAAGTGGCCACTGGAGGTGAGAGGCCCCTGCAGAGGCAAGTGCATGGGGTCACACATTCATGTGTATACACACCACACACACACACACACCATAAGCAAAATAATAATGATAATAATAATATCATAAGGCTAAACGGGGGACTGGGGAGATGGCTAAGTGGATAAAGTGCTCACAGCTCAAGCTGGAGTCCCCAAATTCCACCCCAGGCCCCATTTAAAAAACTATAAAAGGCCAAGCATGGTGGCACTCAGGAGGCAGAGGTAGGAGGATTTCTGTGAGTTTGAGGTCACTCAGACTATGTAGTGAATTCCAGGTCAGCCTCGGCTGAAATGAGACCTTGCTTTAAAAAAAAAAAAAAAAAAAAAGCCAGAGCCATGGTGGGTTTCTGTAATCCCAGTATGCCAATGCTGATGCTAATGGAAAAATGGGAGGTGGAGACAGGAGCCTTTCCCTGGAGCTCAGTGAGCAGAGCGGGACTGAGTGAGAAACGCTGCCTCAAATGAGATGGAAAGGTAGAGAACAGACCTGAAAGTTGTCTGATCATCTTCACAAATGTGCTGAGGTACATGTGACGTCTGTTTGTGTGTGTGTGTGCATGTGTACGTGCAGACACACACATATATATATATATATTTATTTATTTTATTTTTTATTGACAACTTCCATGACTGTAAACAATATCCCATGGTAATTCCCTCCCCCCCCCATACTTTCCACTTTGAAACTCCACTCTCCATCATATCCCCTCCCCCTCTCAATCAGTCTCTTATTTTAATGTCATGATCTTTTCCTCCTATTATGATGGTCTTGTGTAGGTAGTGTCAGGCACTGTGAGGTCATGGACATCCAGGCCATTTTGTCAGACACATCTTTTAAATAAGCTGAGCAGGAACTGGATATGGTGGTGCCTAACATAATCCTAGCACTCTGAAGCTGAGGCAGGAGGATCATGAATTCCAGGCCAGTCTGGCGTACAGAGTGAGTTCCAGGTCAGCCTGAGCTACAGTGAGAGGCAGCCTCAAAACAGGGGGAAGGGGCTGGAGAAATGGCTCAACCCTTGCTTGCAAAGCCTGACGGCCTGGGTTCAATTCCCCAGTACCCATGTAAAGGCAAATGCACAAAGTGGTGCATGCATCTGGAGTCTGTCTGCAGTAGCAGGAGCCCCTGGTGTGCCCATCCATCTCCATCCCCTTCTTTTTTCTCTCAAATAAGTAACTAAAATATTTTTAAAAAGAAAGAAAAGAAGGAAAAAAGTAAAGTAAACAAAGAAAAATAAGCTAGGCGGGTGTGATTACCCCATGACAGAGCATGGACCAGGACCAGTTTTAGGCAAGCTGCTTGGAGACAGCAGAGTGAAGACAGACGGGCGGGTTGCTCACAAGGTCCAAAGAGCAGGAAGCAAAGGAGGCCTGGTAGCCTTGGGAAGAAGTTTGTGTTTTATTCTTGATCTGATGGGAGATTCTTGGAGAGTTTTGAGTGCAGACGTGATGGGGTCACAGTTTTATTTAAACAAAACGGAAACAGAATCCTGTTACTGTGCTGGAAATATATTTCGAGAGTCAAGGGTGCCCTGGGTGTGGCGGCAAAGGCCTGTGGTTACCAAATTTGGGAGATGGAGGCAGGAGGATCAGAAGTTCAAGGTCATCCTTGGCTACGTAGGGAGTTTGAGGCCATCCTGGGCTCAAAGAGTGAAAAGTGGAAAATAAGCATTAGATATAGATTTTTTTTTTTGAGGTAGGGTCTCACTCTAGCCTAGGCTGACCTGGAATTTACTATGTACTCTCAGGCTGGCCTTGAACACAGAGCAATCCTCCTGCCTCAGTCTCCCAAGCGCTGGGATTAAAGGTATGTGCCAGCACGCCTGGCTAGAGATGGAGTTTTGCAGATCGTGTCTACAGTAATAATGCCTTGCATTTTGGGGGCTAGTAATCAAGAAGCAAGGTAGGGGGAAGACAGGAATCTGAGTTGGAGTTGCATCCTGGTTTTGTGCTATTGCATATTGGAAAGAGGATTTGTGTGGAGGAGTCAAGGATTCTCTTTAGGATGCATCCAGTTGGCAATGCCCTTGAGTATCAGGCAGCGTTGGATACCCGAGATTCCAGCACTGGAGAGGGCATGGCTTGAAAGCTTTGGAAACGTCAACATCTAGGACACATTTAAAGCTACAGAATGAGAGAATTGCTGGGGTGGTGGCGCACACCTTTAATCCCAGCACTCGGGAGGCAGAGGTAGGAGGATCGCCATGAGTTCGAGGCCACCCTGAGACTACAGAGTGAATTCCAGGTCAGCCTGAGCTAGAGTGAAACTCTACCTCAAACAACAACAACAACAACAAACCCAGAATGAGAGAATGTAGAAAGTGACCTGGCCAGAGGTTTGGGGACATTTACATCATAAGATAAAGAGGACAAAGTAGAGGGAGTGACCTGAAGGTAGGCAGAAACATGGAGTCTCTCTGTAGGCAATGGCCTGGGGTGAGGCTCAGGAGGGTGGGAGGGCTCAGAGGTAGAGCACTTGTCTAGAATCCACAGTGAGGGGCTGGGGGCGTGGCTCAGAGGTAGAGCTCCTGTCTAGAATCCACAGTGAGGGACTGGGGTCGTGGCTCAGAGGTAGAGCACTTGTCTAGAATCCACAGTGAGGGGCTGGGGGCGTGGCTCAGCAGTAGAGCACTTGTCTAGAATCCACAGTGAGGGGCTGGGGGCCTGGCTCAGATGTACAGCACTTGTCTAGAATCCACAGTGAGGGGCTGGGGGCGTGGCCCAGAGGTAGAGCACTTGTCTAGAATCCACAGTGAGGGGCTGGGGGTGTGGCTCAGCAGTAGAGCACTTGTCTAGAATCCACAGTGAGGGGCTGGGGGCATTGCTCAGAGGTAGAGCCTTAGCCTATTATGCAGAAAGCCCAGTACCAAAACAAAACAAAAAAGATTAAAGATGCAAGAAGATAATAAGGTATGTCCATTGTTATTGGGACCTGGAAAAGGGTGTAGGAGCAAAGTGACCATTGGCTTTGCTAGTGTGGACATGGGTGACACTCTTGACAAGAGGTAATTCCAGTCTGATGACAGAGATAAAACTCTGCTCAAGTGGGGGGAGGAGGATAGAAGAAGGAAAGAAAATCCAAGACTTTATTATGATTGTTTAATATGTAAAGGATACCGAGCTGGACATTGTAGTTATAATTCTAGAACTCAAGAGACTGAAGCAGGAGGATTGCTTCAAATTCAAGGGCAGTCTGGGCTGTGGAGATCTTGTCTTCAAATAGAGAGAGAAAGAAGAAAGAAAGGAAAGAAAGAAAGGAAGGAAAGAGAGAGAGAGAGGGAGGGAGGCAAACTGTAATGAAGCTCAGTGGGTAGAGAGCTTGCCTAGCATGCACCAAGCCCTGGGTTTGATCCCAGCCCTGACTTAACTTGGTGTGATGGCCCATACTAGTAATCCTAACACCCAGAAAGTGGAGACAGGAAGATCAGAAGTTCAAAGCCATTCTCAGCTATATAGCCAGGTTTGAAGACAGCCTTGGTTGCATGAAACCCTGACTCAAAAACCAAAATAAGGGGGGTGGGTGGTAAGGATGCACAGGCAAAAAGAAGGAAGGAAGGAAGAAGAGAAGGAAAGATGTAGGAAGCAGAAAGGGAAATGTAACATACAGACAGGATGAGGGAGACAGAAAACAAAGCCTGAACTATTTCAAGTGTCCGGGAGACTCCTGAGAAGACAGACTCCTGGGCAGGGAGGAGGGGTTCTGCAGGGGCCTGGGCTCAGCTTCTCTCCTCTGCTGTTGTCCGCCTCAAAGCTTGGTCTGGGGTTTCCCCTCTGGAGCCTGTCAAGACTCAGGAAGATCCAGTAGGGTGAAGGACGGCTTCCTCCATTTGTTTTCAGAAGGACAATTCACTCAGTCCTCAGACTATGAGGTGCCCGGCTGGGCCACCTGAGAGGTATGGCCATGCCGTGGGGCGACAGCTAGCAGAGCCAGGCAGAGCCGAGAGAAGGACAGTGTGGTGAGCCACACAGACATGAAGGAAATGAAGCCAATATTTCCCAGGGCTTGGGAGGGGGGCTGTCTGTGTGACTGCCATCTCACCTCACCAAGCCCTCTTTTTTTTTTTTTTTTTTGCTCATTCACTCATTCATTCACTTATTCATCCATTTGCTAATATCACCTAATGCATAGTGTCTAAGGCTTCTTGTATACCTGGCCTTCAACTAGGTAGGTGGTGAGGACCTTGGTTCCTGCCCCAGTTTGGTGGGAGAGCAAGACGCACCAGCAATCACGTCCCAGGGAAATACTGTTCTGGGGCTGAGGAGATGGCTCAGAGGTTAGCGTTCCAATGAAAACGTCCAGGGTTGGGGCGGAGGAGGCAGAGTTGTCCAGGATATGTTGGCCCCAGAGTTATCTGGAGCAGCCATCTATGGGAGGAGTTGGTAAATGGTGGGTCCCACCTGGGTAGTTTGCAGGAGGGCTGAACGAAGGAGTGAGGGGCTGAGGATTAGGCCTTGCCCCTGGGAGAGCTGAAACTGCATGGAGAGTCCTTCAGGAGTGCTCCCTCTAATAAATTCAATGACTGAGGGCGACTGCTCTGGTTTATGTTTACTGTCCCCACCTCGCTGCCTTTCCTACCTCCTGGGGACTGCAGATTCCAACACCACAGTTCATCCCTCTGTCCTTTAAGACCCAGGAATCTGACCTCATTATCCTTTCCCAGACCCACCAGTCGAGGTTTCCAGACATTGTTCTAGGAATGCAGGCCCCATCCTCCTCCCTCAGACCCAGGAGTGCAGACCCCACCCTTCTCCTTCAGACCCAGGAGTGCAGACCCCACCCTCCTCCCTCAGACCCAGGAGTGCAGACCCCAGCCCTCCTCCCTCAGACCCAGGAGTGCAGACCCCAGCCCTCCTCCCTCAGACCCGGGAGCGCAGACTCCAGCCCTCCTCCCTCAGACCCGAGAGTGCAGACCCCAGCCCTCCTCCCTCAGACCCGGGAGCGCAGACTCCAGCCCTCCTCCCTCAGACCCGGGAGTGCAGACCCCAGCCCTCCTCCCTCAGACCCGGGAGTGCAGACCCCGGTCCTCCTCCCTCAGACCCGGGAGTGCAGACCCCGGTCCTCCTCCCTCAGACCCGGGAGTGCAGACCCCAGCCCTCCTCCCTCAGACCCGGGAGTGCAGACCCCAGTTCCTCCTCCTCCAGACCCAGGAGTGCAGACCCCAGCCTCCTCCCTCAGACCCGGGAGTGCAGACCCCAGTCCTCCTCCCTCAGACCCAGGAGTGCAGACCCCAGCCCTCCTCCCTCAGACCCGGGAGTGCAGACCCCAGTTCTCCTCCCTCAGACCCAGGAGTGCAGACCCCAGTCCTCCTCCCTCAGACCCGGGAGTGCAGACCCCAGCCCGTCTCTCTTAGACACAGGAGTGCACACCTCAGCCCTTTCCCCCTGGCAACCCAGCACTTCAGATTCCCTGCCCAGCCCATTCAGGACAGAAATCGAGATCCGCATTGGCTTTGCTGTGTGAGATTCCGAAGTTTATAGACTCTCCGCGTCACCCTTGACCATGCAGGAAAGAAAAGTCTATCAAGCCCCAGCCTGCAGAAGACCAGGCCCCCAGCCCCTCCTCCCCAGCGGCCTCCTTCCCTTCCCTCCCTCCCCTCCCCCGTCCACTTAAAATACCCGGGATCCCTATGGCAACAGGCACCCGCGACAGGTGCGGGTGTTATTTACGGGTCGAGACCGAAATAGCCGGTGGGGTGAGGGGGTAGGCGGATGGGGCGAGGCCCGGGGCAGCAAGCGCCGAGGGTCCGGCGGGCTGCGGGCGGGCGCAGGCGTGCAAAGCCGGACGCTTGCGAGGCACGGCGGAGCTGGGGCCGGCGCGGGGCGGCGCGGCGCGGCGCGCAGGCAGGAGAGCGCGGGGCCCCTGCCCGGGGTGGGACGCCCGAGGGGTGCTCGAGGCCCGCAGCCCAGCCTGCAGCGATTCCTGCCGGGCAGGCCCTGCGAGCCCGGGGGCGGGGAGCGGGGAGGAAGAGGCGAGGGATCGATCCCAAGGGGTCCCCATGGTCCGGTGGGTGGTGATCCCTAAGGTACTTTGCCCTTGCTTTCTGAGCCGCGGTGTGTGGAGCACTTGCTTGGTCTGAGCCTCAGTGGGGACCCCAGGTCCCCCTCCTCAGCCCTAAGGGACACCCTTATCTCCTTTCCTGGGCTCCACCGTGTCTCAGTCACTATGGGCTGTCTTAGCCTTAAGTGGAGTCTTGTCTGGGCGCTCCTCTGAGTAGCTTTTCTTCAATTCCCCTGTCCCAATGCCTCCGAACTCCAGCCAGGATTTCATAAATCTGCTCTGACTGTTGGAGGGTACCCTTACCCCTCTGAGACCTGGAGGGAATTCCAACCACCCTGGGGCCCCCCACTTCCTCCTCTGTGTATATCCCACAGGAGTTCCCACTCCAACCCCCCACTCAAACTCTGAGCCCAAGGGAACCCAGGGCACCTCTCTCAAACACACCGAAGACTTCGTCTCTCCTCCTTGGGGACCCCCGAACTTGGAGCCTTGGTAAGGACCCAGGCCGAGCCCTTAGAGCCCTCCTTTTGGAATCTTGCTGCGTAGGCCAGCCTCAAAGGAACGCGGCTTTTTCTCTAGGCTTCAAACTGTATGAAATTAATGTGTGTACTTCCTGTGGTACCCCTTTAAATCTCCCAGATCTCCCCAACCTAGGAACCCAGTTTTTTCCTCTTCTGAGTCCCAGAGGAGGCCTGGACTTGAGCATTTTGACGTTCGGCTCTTGATTTCACCCTGAGCCCTCCCCCACTCCCTTCAAGACCCCAGGCCGCTCCCTTCTCCTGGCTCTTTTGGGGCTCCTCCGCATCTCTGTCTCCTTGAAGCTGGCCTGAGCCCTATCCATCACCATCAGCATGATGATGTGGTCTAATTTCTTCATGCAAGAAGAGGACCGCCGGCGAGCAGCCGCGGGCCGCCGTCGTGCCCAAGGGCAGCAGAATCTGGGCCTGACTCCTGAATTGGAAGGCAAAATCAAGCTGGTATTGCTGCTGTCCTCCGTGGGAGCCACGCTGGCCGTGCTGTCCGTGGGCACCGAGTTCTGGGTGGAACTCAATACCTACAAAGCCAATGGCAGTGCTGTGTGTGATGCTGCCCACCTGGGGCTGTGGAAGGTGTGCACCAAGCGACTGTGGCAGGCGGATGTGCCTGTGGGCAGGGAGACCTGTGGTCCGGCAGAGCTGCCTGGAGGTGAGACTGTCTTGAGCCCAAGGCTTGTGCCCAACAGACCGGGAGAGAGAAGGGGGCGTGTGTGTGGGAAAACCGTGCCCCTAAGAAAGGCTGTGCCCAGATCAACCTCTGTTTTCAGAAAGGAGAGAGAGACAGACAGACAGACACTGAGAAACTGTAGCCTATGCTCTGACCTAACTGGCTTAACCCTCAAAGATCCTGTGTGCCTCAGAACTTCTTTTCTTTTTTTGTTTTTGCTTTTGTTTTTTTCGAGGTAGGGTCTCGCTGTAGCCCAGGCTGCCCTGGAATTCACTATGCAGTCTCAGGGTGCCCTCGAACTCATGGCGATCCTCCTACCTCTGCCTCCTGAGTACTGGGATAAAAGGCGTGCGCCACCATCCTGGCTTCAGAGCTTGTTTTCTGACAGTGCCCTGTGCCTAAGGCCAACCTGTGCCCAAGAGAGAATCTAAGCTTCCACAGACAGCACCAAGCCAGCTTGTCTCCTTACACCAACCTGTACCCCTAGAGACAGCCTGTGTTCACCCCTGACAACCCACATCTCTTAGAACTGCCTGCACCCCCTCCCAACCCCACACACAGCCTGAGCCCCTGCGCATGTGCCCACAGACAGCCTGTGCCCTTTTGATGAGAAGCTTTTCCCACCTGGAGACATCCTACATTCCCATTCTGTTAGCAAGCACCAGGGAGACAGACTGTTCTACCCGGAAGTAGAGTCTGTGCTCATTGGCTCTCCTTTGCTGATACAGGCAAATGAAGTTCTCACTGCATGCCTCCCACCATCCCACGGCAGGCCGTGTGTCTCCTGAGAAACGTTCCCTTCCGGTCCCTCTCATCTCTGAAGGTCCAGAATAAACAGTTCTACTCTTCTTATTTTTTTCTACAGACGCTCCACAGCCCTAATTTTCCTACACAGTGTTTTTTTTTTTTTTTTTTTTGACACTAGCCATGCCAGGGGGCTATCCCATTCCTCTCACTCTCTGATAGGACATGCTATACCCTTTGCGTATACTAGCAGGACATTCTGCACCCTTTGGGAACTGGATGGGAGCTTATTTGACCTCTTCTGACCCCAAGACAATATCTACCACCCTTTAGAGCCTGTTTGAGACACCATATATTTAATGATTTTTGTGAGATCTCCACCGCATTCTTTCCCGAGCATGCCCAATAGTCCTAGCATTCTTCAAGGGTTATCTCCTATCCTTCTGGCTTCACATAGGGTTTCTTTTACAAGTGTCTTCTCCAGATATGATGGGATTCAAAATATGGTGCTCCAAGCCGTCATGAGCCAACTGGGAGGCCATGCACTGTTCATGGTCTGAGCTACTATTTGTCCAGATCAGCTATTTTATTTTATTTATTATTATTATTTTTTTTTGAGAGAGAGAGAGAGAGAGAGAGAGAGAGAGAGAGAGAGAGAGAGAATTGGCACATTAGGGCCTCAACCACTACAATCCAACTCCAGACGCTTATGCAGCCTAGTGGACATGTGTGACCCTGCCTTTCCTCACCTTTAGGCATCTGGCTTACATGGGATCTGCAGAATCAAGCATGGGTCCTTAGCTTTGCAGGCAAGTCCCTTAACCTCTAAGCCATCTCTCCAACCCCAGATAAGCTATTTTAAACACGTTCTTTCTGTTGTCTCTCACATCTCAGGATCTCAAGGTGGACAATCCCAAGCTTTTGCAAAATAGCATGTCCCAGTAATCAAAGTATGAGATACTAGCTGGGCCTAGTGGTATAGGCTTGTAATCCCAACTATTTGGGAGGCTGAAGCAGAGAGGTCCCAAGTACAAGCCCAGTCTGGGTTTAAAATAAAATGTCAGCTGGGCATGGTGGCCCTCATCTTCAATCCCAGCACTCAGGAGGCAGAGGTAGGAGGGTCGAAGTCAGCCTGGGCTAGAGAGAGCCCCTACCTGGAAAAATGAAAATAAAATAAAATAAAAGCCAAAAAATGTAACTTTTCGGGCTTGGTGACACATGCCTTTAATCCCAGCATTCAGGAGGCTGACAAGGAGGATCACTGTGAGTTCTAGGACAACCTGAGATTACATAGTGAATTCTAGGTCACACTGGGCTAGAGGGAGACCCTACCTTGAAAAAAAAAAAGATATACCTCAGTGATAGAGGGCTTTCCTAGAATCCACAGCGAGGGTCTGAGGGCCTGGCTCAGTGGTAGAGGGCTTCCCTAGAATCCACAGTGAGGGCTGGGGGCGAAGCTCAGTAGTAGAGCTCTTGTCTAGAATCCACAGTGAGGGCTGGGGGCGTGGCTCAGAGGTAGAGCTCCTGTCTAGAATCCACAGTGAGGGCTGGGGGCATGGCTCAGAGGTAGAGTTCCTGTCTAGAATCCACAGTGAGGGCTGGGGCATAGCTCAGAGGTAGAGCTCCTGTCTAGAATCCACAGTGAGGTGCTGGGGGCGTGGCTCAGAGGTAGAGCTCCTGTCTAGAATCCACAGTGAGGGCTGGGGGCGTGGCTCAGAGGTAGAGCTCCTGTCTAGAATCCACAGTGAGGGCTGGGGGCGTGGCTCAGAGGTAGAGCTCCTGTCTAGAATCCACAGTGAGGGCTGGGGGCGTGGCTCAGAGGTAGAGCTCCTGTCTAGAATCCACAGTGAGGGCTGGGGGGGGTGGCTCAGAGGTAGAGTTCCTGTCTAGAATCCACAGTGAGGGCTGGGGGCGTGGCTCAGAGGTAGAGCTCCTGTCTAGAATCCACATTGAGGAACAAGAGAAGTCTGTACAACCAGGCTAGTTCTATGGGGTTTGAATCCTGGCCATGTCTGTTCCTTGCAGCTATGCTATACCTACCTGTATGTCACTGCATAAAGAGGTTCCAAAGATCCTCACTTACAGGGCTTGGTGCTGTCCTCCACCACCTCACTGCATATGATGAGGTCCCTTACATCTTTTGCCATCTCTGCTACTTGTCAGAAAGCGTGTCCCAACCTGGTGTGTACACCTGTAACTCCAGCACTCTGAGAGCTCTGTGGGGGTAGGAAGATCATGAGGTTAAGGCCAGACTCAGCTACATAATGAATTCAAGGTCATGTAGCCTGGGTTACATGTCAGCTCATCTCAAAAAACCAGAAACATATGTAAGCCGGGCGTGGTGGCGCACGCCTTTAATCCCAGCACTCGGGAGGCAGAGGTAGGAGGATCACCGTAAATTCGAGGCCACCTGAGACTACAGAGTGAATTCCAGTCAGCCTGAGCTAGAGTGAGAATTTACCTCAAAAAACCATTAAAAAAAAGGAAGGACATTACTCTTCTTTTATTTATTTATTTACTTTGAGAGAAAGAGAGAAAGTGGGCATGCTAGGGCCTTCAGTCTCTGAGGATGAATTCCAGGCATGTGCACCCACTCCCTTGTGCGCATGTGCCACATTGCATGTTTGCATCACTGGCTTACATGGGACCTGGAGATCCTGGAATTCACTCTGTAATCTCAGGCTGCCCTCGAACTCACAGTGATCCTAACACATTACCCTTCTTACAGGACTATTGCCATCATACAACAATTCTGCCTCCTCCCATGTTTCTATAGTCGGCAAGAAATAGTTCCCACTTCAGAATCAAAACACAGTTCATACCTCCCTTGGCTGTCAGAGAGTGCCTCACACCTGTGGATTTCCAAATGGGATATTTTGTGTCTTCTGGGAGTGGAGAGACACAAGGCCTTGTCATTAGTTGCCAAAATGGGATGCTAGACAACACACCCTGTTCAGGACTGCACTTCTGTGGTGAATGTGCACTGAGCGCCCCCTGAGAGCTTCCAAGGGCATCCTCCCCTCTCTCTGGTATGCTCAGTTCCCTTTGCCTCCTCCTGCTGCAGCTCATATTTGCACGGTTCTTGATGGAAGGCCTCGAGCCCTTCGCCCTAGGGCTGCCATGAATGTGCCCCACATGACCCCTCTGACTTGGCTAGATTCCTATTCCTTCATATTCTCTCCTTCAAGTTGAGAGAGAGAGAGGGAGAGAGAGAGAGAGAGAGGGAGGGAGGGAGAAGTGAGTATGGGGAGCATGGGCACACCAGGGTCTCTTTGCTGCTGCAAACCAACTCCAGTGTATTCCCCGCTTTGTGCATCTGACCTTATGTGAGTACTGGGGACTCAAACTTGGAAAGCAGCCACCTTTAGCTGTTGACCCATCTCCCCACTCCCCACTTAAAAAAAAAACAAAAACCAGTAACCTTTTTTTTTTTTTTTTTTTTTTTGAGGTAGAGTCTCACTCTAGACCAGGCTGACCTGGAATTCTCTATGTATTCTCAGGGTGGCCTTGAACTCATGGCGATCCAACTACCTCTGCCTCCCGAGTGCTGGGATGAAAGGCGTGTGCCACCACACCCGGCTAAAAAAAACTCTTTTGAAGCAGAGTCTAACTCTAGTCCAGGCTGACCTGGAACTCACTTTATAGCCCAGGCTGGCCTCAAACCCACAGTCATCCTCCTACCTCAGTCTCCTGAGTGCTGGTATGAAAAGTGTGTGCAACTGCGCTGGCCAGAGTGAGTATGGGTGTGTCAAAGCCTCCTGACAGTGTAAACAAACTGGGCCATCGGGGTTTGCAAGCAAGCACCTTTAACTGCCGATCCATTTCTCCAGTCCATGTGGTGTTTATTTATTTAATTTATTTTTTACTTTTATTCGTACCCAGTAATGTAATTGTTGTGTCATAAGGCATGACCATACATTCATGTGTCACTTAATAGTGGAGACATATTCCGAGAAATGCATGTTTAGGTAAATTCATTATGAGACAATCACAGAGTATCCTTGTGCAGACTGGGATGGTTCCCATGTGATATCGTGTGACGGGGTCTCCATCATATGTGTGACCTACTGCTGGCTGAACCAGTGGCATACGACTTTCCTGCGTTCATTTTACACGGTATGTCGGAGTCCTTTGCAAGCCGACCAGTTTACACTCCCAGCTGCGTGCTCTTATCCACTCAGCACTTGACTTGGCCCTTTGGTATTTGCCCATCTAATTGATGAAAAGTGGTACCTCCCTGCTGACTTAAGTTGCCCTTGTCTGACTCCTACGAAGCAGTCTCTCTTCATGTAGTTGCGAGCCACCCAGGCTTCCCCTCCCGTGAAGAACTGTTCATACATACACTCTGCCCGTTTTTCAATGGGGTTACTTCTCTCCCTCTGCTAATCGGCAGGAGCTCTTTGTGTATTCAGGACAGGAGAGAGGAGTCTTTTTTTGAGTCTCTTAGTCTCCTGTTACCTGAGTCGTAATGTCCTTTGTTGCATAAAATGATAACCCATTTCTAATCCACTTCATACTCCACAGACTCACATGAAGGAGCCAGGAAAGAGATTATCAACTCATTTAAAGACAAAGATCTGGGCCAGACAGGTTAAGGGCCTACTGAGACCATAGGCTTAGACCTCAGAGTTCAGGGTCTCAAGCTCAACCCCTGGACACAGGTGGTGTACAACTCAGTGTCATCTCTCTCTTCTGTATGCCAAGGATTGTAAAGATGTATCTTTTATGAGACTGATATGCTACCTACTGCGCTAACAAGGCTCCTAAATATTTTTCAAGCTGGGTGTGGTGGTGCATGCCTTTAATCCCAGCACTTGGGAGGCAGAGGTAGGAGGATCGCCATTAGTTCGAGGCCGCCCTGAGACTACATAGTGAATTCCAGGTCAGCCTGGACTAGAGTGAGACCCTACCTCGAAAAACAAAACAGACAACAACAAAAAGATGTATTTTTCGTTCCCTGTAGGGTCTACTAAGTGTTCAGCCCTGAGCTTACACACAGGTCACTTCCCCCTCCTCCTTTCTCTCTGTCCCCACAGAAGCAAACTGCACCTACTTTAAATTCTTCACCACGGGGGAGAATGCACACATCTTCCAGAGAACCACCAAGAAAGGTGAGACTTTTTCCCATGACAAAGGGGCGGGGGAGGCTGATGACATGGACGTGTGACTGACTGCATGGTACCCTGTTCACCCCAGGGTGGGCTCAGCTGCTATAATCTGCCCATGTCCCATCTTGGGGGAGTGGTGTTGATGGGGTTAATGGTGAGGACACAGAAAGGGTGACCCTGCGCCTGACACTCTGACCCTTAGCTCCACCAATGCTGTGTGGATCTGGGCAAATTACACTCCCTCTCTATGGCTAGCACTGTAACATCTCACAAATGGGCACTCCTAACTATCTTAGCACCCGTCCTCCACCTGAGGCTTCGCTTATACAATGTGATGGCTCATATTCATTCGCAATTCTATCGTATTTTTATATTTTATTTATTTATAAGCAGAGCAAGCGAGCCACAGAGAGAACGAGGGAAAGCGAGGGAGAGAGAGAGAGAGAGAATATGGATACCAGGGCTTCCAGCCACTGCAAACAAACTGAGATGCCTGTGCTATTTTGTGCCCCCCCCCCCTGGCTTTAGTGGGTTACTAGGGAATCAAACCTCTGGTTGTTGGGTTTTGCAGGCAAGCATCTTAACTGCTAGGCCAGCTCTCCAGCCCTTCCCTGTCAATTTGACAGGACCCTAGGATCACTTGAGGGATCATGTAGATTAGGTTAGCCTCTAGGCATGTCTGTGAGAGATTATTTTGATTTGGTTAATTAAGGTGGGTGGCATCATTCCAAGGGGGGGGGGGTCCTGATCTGTATCAAAAGAAGAGTGTTGGCTGAGCACCAGTGTTCATCCCTCTCCACTTCCTGTGTCATATATAATATGTCTCCAGTTTCCTGCTTCTGCCGTGGTGGAATCTACTCTTTGGAACTGTAAACCGAAATAAACTCTTTCTTTCCCTAAATTGCTCTGGTCAGGTATTTGGTCACAGCCACAAGAAGGAAACCGAAAACACCGTCTCTAATCCATGCCCTAACCCTCCAGGATTGGGACTTCAACTTTTTTTTCTCTTTGAAGTAGGGTCTCACTGTAGCGCAAGCTGACCTGGGATTCTATGCAATGCCAGGCTGGCCTAGAACTCACTGTGAACCTCCTACCTCTACCTGGGATCAAAGGTGTGCACCACCACGCCCAGATGAACTTGCAGTTTATCTTCCAGATGAAAAAACAAGAAGTCCAGAAATGGTTGAAATTATTGTTTTTTTTTTTTCCCCAGGAAAGGGTAAGGGCAAGATTCCAATTTGAATAAATCTGACAGAAAGGAATGTTGTTCTACAGAATTGTCTGTGAAAATGAAAATGTCCTGTCTGTACTTGGATCCAGATGGCAGACTCCAGCTACATGTGATCATGCAGTACTTGGAATGTGGCTGGTGTGATGGAAATGAATTTTTACTTCTAATTTCAATCCATTAAAAAAAAAATGTCCCAGGTGTCTTGGGGCTGCTACCCTCCTGGACAACAGAACTCAGAAGATTTTGCCCATTTTCCTCTAACCCAGCATCTCCACCACACCATAACTTGTGTCTGATTTTTTTTTTTTTCTTTTCACGGTAGGGTCTCACTCTAGCCCAGGCTGATCTGGAATTCACTATGTAGTTTCAAGGTAGCCTTGAACTCATGGCAATCTTCCTACCTCTGCTTCTAAAGTGCTGGGATTATAGGTATGTGCCACCACACCTGGCTACATGTCTGATTTTTAAAAATTTATTTCATTTATTTATTTGAGAGAGAGAGATAGAAAAAATGGTGCATCAGGTCCTTTAGCCACTGCCAACAAACTCCAGACATATATGCCACTATGTGCACATGGGTACTGGGGAAGTGAACCTGGTCTTTTGGCTTTGCAGGCAAGTGCCTTAACCACTAAGCCATCTCTCCAGCCCTTGTCTGATTTTTTTTTTTTCATTCTGGTTTTTGAGATAGGGTCTCACTCTAGCCCTGGCTGACCTGGAATTCACTATGTAGTCTCAGGGTGGCCTCAAACTCATGGCGATCCTCCTACGTCTGCCTCCCGAGTGCTGGGATTAAAGGCATGCGCCACCACACCTGACACCTTTGTCTGATTTTTAAAATATATTTTATGTATTTATTTATTTGAAAGAGAAAGAGGCAGAGAGGTAAGAGAGAGAGAGAGAGAGAGAGAGAGAGAGAGAGAGAGAGAGAATGGGTGCCCTAGAGCCTCCAGCCAATGCAAATGAACTCCAGATGCATGTGCCCCCTTGTGCATTTGGCTTATGTGGGTCCTGAGAATTGAACCTGGATCCTTTGAGTTTGCAGGCAGATGTCTTATTGCTAAGCCATCTTTCCAGCCCACTTGTCTGATTTTTTTTAAAAAAATATTTTATTTATTTATTTGCAAGGAGAGAGAGAGAGAGAGAGGGAGGGAGGGAGGAAGAAGGAGAAGAAAAGAAAAGATGAAGAAGAAGGAGGAGGAGAAGAAGAAGAGGAAGAAGGATAAGAAGAAGGGAGACAGAGAGAATGGGCACACCAGGACCTCCAACCCCTGCAAACAAACTCCAGATGCGTGTACCCGTTTGTGCATCTGGCTTTACGTGGGCACTGAGGAATTGAACTGGGGTTGTTGGGCTTTACAGGCAAGTGCCTTAACCAATAAGTCATCTCCCCAGCCTTTGTTTATTTATTTATTTATATATATTTTAAGTATTTTATTTATTTATTTATTTATGAGAGAGAACCAGACAGATTGAGAGAATGGCCATGTCAGGGCCTCTAGCCACTGCATAGGAGCTGCAGACACATGTGCCCCCTTGTGCATCTGGCTTACATGGGTCCTGGGGAATCAAACCTGGGTCTTTAGGCTTCACAGGCAAATGCTCTAACTGCTAAGCCAGTTCCCCAGTCCCCTGTCTATTTATTTATTTAAGAGAAGGAAAGAGAGAGAATGAGTATACCAGGGCCTCTAGCTACTGCAAATGAACTCAGACACATGCACCACCTTGTGCATCTGGCTTAGGTGGGTAATGGGGAATCAAACCTGGGTCCTTAGGCTTCGCAGGCAAGCACCTTAACTGCTATGCCGTCTCTCCAGCCCTTGCCTGATTTTTGTAAGGATTTGAGATGATGCAGCTGAAATGTTCACTGTGAGGCCTGGCACATAGTAGGTGCTCAGTCAGCAGTGGCTCCTTATCTTCTGCACTCCTGTTTCTCTTGCCTTTGTGCTGTGTGAGCTGGCTCAGGTCACTTTGCACCTCTGGGGTGCTGAAATGCCCTCATGTGCACATTGTGGACCACCTACTGTGTGCTGAGTACCACACTGGGCACTTCGCCAACGTGAGTGACTTTGAATCTTCACCACTACCCAACCAGATAGTGTATCAGTTATTTTCTTGTCCCTGTGACCAAATGCCTGACAAAAGACAACTTAGGGAGGAAGAGTTGATTTGGCTTACAGTTCAAGGTTGCAGTCCATCATGGTGGGGAAGGCATGGCGACAGCAGCTCGAGGCAGCTGGTCACATTCAGGACAGTGAGGAAGCAGAGTAACAAATGCTGGTGCTCAGCCACCTCTCTCCTTTCTGTGCAATCTGGGACCCTAACCTATGAAATGGTGCCACCCACACTGAAGGGTGGGTTTCCTACCTCAGTGAACCTAGTCAAGAAAATCCCTCATAGACATGTCCAGACAGGTGTTTCCATGGTGTTTCTAAATCCTGTCAAATTGACAACCAAGCCACAGAGGAACTGGCAAGATGAGCAAGAGTGCTGCTTCAATAGAGAGCCTGTCAACCAGTACCAGGGTGATGGAGACAGACACTGAGGACACTCAAAACACACCAAAGCAGAAATCCAGAACCTGCTGAGAGTCCAATACTAAAGTCGACTTAAAACACACCACGGCTCAGGGAATTTTGCAGAAAGGGGAGCAGAAAGAATATAAGAGGCAGAGTGGGAGGAAATGCCCAGAGGCATTGTCCCCTTACAATGACTCACTGATGCTCTCTCATCTATACCCTGCAAACCTAGGGGGAACACCAGCAATCCCACTGAGGAGGACCCTCAGTGGAATGGAGGCAGGGAGGAGGGAAATGATGGTACTAACATATGATGTATCCATACAACTGTCTACTTAGTAATTAAAACAAACAAACAAACAAACAGTTGACAACCAGAGGTTAACCACCACAGACAGACACAGACTTTGATCTTGATTTTCCAGAGAGGGACTTAGGCTGAAAAGGGCTCAAGACCTTACTAGAATCTTCCAGCTAAGAAGTGATGGGGAGGAGTCCAACTTGGATCATTGCATAATAACAGATCACTTTTGCCATTGTCGCCCTCACGCCCTATTTCAACACTCTTAGATTTGGGCCAGGAATTCCCCACACTGGTGTGTAGTGGGAGGTCAAGGAAGGTCTCTGAATATTAGTGCATGCTGAGAGGCCAAGGACGGTTCAGGATTGTAGTAGTGAGGAGAGATGATAAGTTCCGAATGGAAATTCCCGTCTTCCAGTCCTGGTTCTACCCCTCTTTCTCAGTGACCTAAGACTGACCCTCCTGAGTGTCCTTCAACAGTATGAGGAACACATGGATAGGAGGGCCTACCTGAAGTCTCCTCTGGTCCGGAAGCCTCTAGCGCTTTGGTTCTGGGTTCCTCTGAGAGTTCTTTGTGTTCCTCACCTCTGGCTCTCTGCTTCTCCCCGCGCCCTCCTCGCAGAGGTGAACCTGGCAGCTGCAGTGGTAGCTGTGCTCGGCCTGGTGGCTGCCGCCCTGGGCTTCCTCTGCATCATCATGGTGCTCAGTAAAGACGCAGAGTTCCTGCTTCGAGTTGGAGCTGTCTGCTTTGGCTTCTCAGGTGAGGGCTGCGAGCATGGAGGCTGAGGACATCGCATGCCATGAGGCGGGAATCTCCGCTCGCCCTAGCATGCTGCATGATGGGAATCTCCACTCACCCTGGCATGCTGCATGAGGTGGGAATCTCCGCTCACCCTGGCATGCTGAGAAGTGGGAATCTCCGCTCACCCTGGCATGCTGAGAGGTGGGAATCTCCGCTCACCCTGGCATGCTGCATGAGGTGGGAATCTCCCCTCACCCTGGCATGCTGAGAGGTGGGAATCTCCCCTCACCCTGGCATGCTGAGAGGTGGGAATCTCCGCTCACCCTGGCATGCTGAGAGGTGGGAACCTCCGCTCACCCTCGCATGCCGAGAGGTGGGAATCTCCACTCACCATTGAGTTTTGGGAGGTAAGATCTCTATATTGTTGCATGTTGGGAGGTGGGATCTTCAAGCATGCTGCGTGCTGGGAGTGGGGGTGAATAGCAATAGAAGAATTCTGGCCCTATCATGACTGGGGATGGGAAGGTGTGCAAGGAGTATTTTAGATTTAGATTTGGAACTTCTAAGGATTGTTTCTTGCTAGTAGAGGATCTCCAAACAGTTGCATCCTGGGTGTTGCAGCAGGCTTAAAGAATAATGGAGTGTCAGAAGTAGGAGAGAAACACTCTTAGATTTGGGTCAGGAATTCCCCACACTGGTGTATATCAGGAGGTAGAGGAATGTCTCTGAATATTAATTATTGCATGCCAGCAGGCCAAGGAAGCTTAAGGATTGTAGTAGTTTCAAAGATGGGAGTGAGGTGCTGGAGATATGAATTAGTGGTTTTGATGCTTGCCTGTGAAGCCTTAAGGACCCAGGTTCGATTCACTCACATAAGCCAGATGCACAATGTGGCACATGCATCTGGAGTTCGTTTGCAGTAGCTGGAGGCCCTAGTGCACCCATTCTCTCTCTCTTCTTCTTTCTCAAATAAATAAATAAATAAATAAAAATATTTTTTTAAAGATGAGAGAGTACCCAGCACTTTTGTTGGCTAGGAATTAGAAGGTCTCCAAACAGTCTTTGAGATTTGGGCTGGAATCTGCAAGGACTATTGTATTCTCAGAGCTGAAGGTCCCAATAAAATACCACATCTTGTGAAATCTCAATAATAGGTGTAGAGATTACATTTCTTCATTTTTAATTTTTTCACATTTTTTGCTTATTCTCCCCCCCCTTTTGTTGTTTTTTCGAGGTAGGGTCTTACCCTAGCTCAGTCTGATCTGGAATTCACCATGTAGTCTCAGGCTGGCCTTGAACTCATGGCGATCCTCCTAGCTCTGCCTTCTAAGAGCTGGGATTAAAGGCATGTGCCACCATGCCAGGCTTTTTTTTCACATTTTTTTTATGGGGGAGAGAGAGATGAAAAATTGATGCACCAGGGCCTCTAGCCACTGCAATCAAACTCCAGACACATGTGCCACCTTGTGCGCATGCACAACCTTGTGCTTGCATCACCTTGTGTGCCTGGCTTACGTGGGTCCTGCTGAGTCAAACATGGGTCCTTAGGCTTTGCAGGCATGCTCCTTAACTTCCAGGCCATCTCTCTAGCCCACATTTCTTCACTTTGTCATTAAAAACACTGAAGCTGGGAAAGGTAGAATGAATTGTCATAGTCACATGC
The DNA here is from genome assembly GCA_036346955.1 of Dipus sagitta. Taxonomy (NCBI): domain Eukaryota; kingdom Metazoa; phylum Chordata; class Mammalia; order Rodentia; family Dipodidae; genus Dipus; species Dipus sagitta. The sequence goes on from CM070787.1 coordinate 63,499,686, forward strand.
CCAGTGATGCTATAGGTGTGTTTTGATTCTGATTTTCTATTTAAAAAATATATTTTTATTTATTTATTTGCAAGCAGAGAGAGATAGAAAGAAGAGAGATAGACAGAAAGAATGGGAATGCCAGGGCTTCCAGCCACTGCAGACAAACATCAGATGCATGTGCCACTTTGTGCATCTGGCCTTACGTGGGTACTGGGAATCAAACCTAGGTCCTCAGGCTTTGCAGGCAAGCACCTTAACCGCAGAGCCATCACTCCAGCCCAGATGCTGTTTTTCTTATTCTATAGCAGGTCTCCTTTCTGCTGCACTGCGTCATTGCTGTGTGTGTGTGTGTAGACCAGACATTGACACTAGTTGTCTTCCCCAATTGTTCTCTATCTTCTTTCTTTGGGAGAGGGCTTTGATGTAGGGTCTTACTCTAGGCTGATTGGAACTCACTCTGTAGTCCCAGGTTAACTTCCAACTCACAGCAATCCTCCTACATCTGCCTTCTGAGTGCTAGGATTAAAGGTGTGTGCCATCAGATTGGGACATCTTTTTTTTTTTTTTTCTTTTTTTTCGAGGTAGGGTCTCACTCTAGCCCAGGCTGACCTGAAATTCACTATGTAGTCTCAGGGTGGCCTCGAACTCATGGCGATCCTCCTACCTCTGCCTCCCAAGTGCTGGAATTAAAGGTGTGCGCCACCACGCCCGGCCTTTTTTTTTTTTTTTTTTTTTTTTTTGAGACAGGATCTCTCACTGAACCTAGAGCTCACTAGCCAGTCAGCAAGACTCAGGAATCTTCCCATCTCTGCCTCCCCAGGCTGAGATTACAGGCCCATGGTGCCATGCCTGGCTTTTACATGGGCATTGGAGATCCAAAGTCAGGTCCTCACACTTGTGTGACAAGCATTTTACCCACCGAGCCATCTTCCCAGACCCCATCATTGCATTTTGGAACTATGTTCTTGTGAGGTCTTTTTAGACTCAGAACACAGTATGATGTAATGAATTCTTAACTGAAGGCCACATGCTGTAGGTTTTATCCTAAGACATGCTCTGCCTTGGTACCCTATGATAGGGGTGCCCTGAATCACTGTATGATATTGGGAAAGCTCCTTTTATTTTAGGGGCCGTTACTTTCTTGTTGGATCATATGTTTCTATGGTGGCTGCAAAAAAAGCAGTCATACAACCTTCATTTGTTTATTCTTTGTGTATTTATGAGCATTTTGAGCACCTATGTTCCAGGAATTGTTAGCACTGAGATACCAGATTACATAAGACAGGCACTGTGTCTGCTATCAAATTCCTCCCATCCTGGCAGAGAAAGACTAAACATTGCATCTATAATAAATCAACTGTAATTGTGATGAGAACTAATATTAAGGGGACACTGTGGTGGAGGTGCATGGCAGAGAAACAGCAAGAACTTGACATTTAAGATGATACTTGAAAGATCCAAAGTGTGGTGGTGACAGTTGGGGTGGCACATGGTGGTGGTGTCAATGCAGAGGACGATGGTGGTGAAGTCGGTAAGGATAAGGGTGATGGTGGTGCTGCTGGTGTGACAGCATTGGTAATTATGTTGGGGCTGATGGTAGTCATGGTGATGATGGTGGTGGTGATATCGATGAAGCTGCTGGTGATGTTGCTGACAGTGGTTATGGTAATGGTGGTGGCAGTGACAGTGGGGGGTGGTGATGTTGATGATGATGGTGATGTTTGATGGCAGCGGTTGTTGTATTGGCACTGATAGTGGTACTGATGGTGATGAGTGGAGGTAATGGCGATGATAATAGTGACGTCACTGATGATGGTTCTTGCAATCACCTTCCCCTTGCTAGGACACAACACCAGACCAGAGGCAGCTTAGGGAAGGAAAGGGTTTATTTCAGCTTACGCTTTTGAGGAAAAGCTTTATCATGGTGGGGAAAGCATGGCAGAGCAGAAAGCTGGGCTGTCACATCTGGTCACATCAGCTTGGAGGAAGCAGCCAGAGTTTGCTCACCCTGAACACGCAGTGGGGCTCGGCTAATAAGCCTCAAGGCCTGTCCCCAGTGACACATTTCCTCCAGTAAGGTTCCACCTCTCAAAGGCACCACCAGTTGGGGATTCATAAGGAATTTTGTTTGTTTGTTTGTGTTTTGGGTTTTCAAGGTAGGGTCTCACTCTAGCTCAGGCTGACCTGGAATTCACTCTGTAGTCTCAGGGTGGCCTCGAACTCATGGCGATCCTCCTACCTCTGCCTCCCGAGTGCTGGGATTAAAGGTGTGTGCCACCACGCTGGGCTTAAGTATAAGGTTTAATCACAAACATTTGAGGCGATGGGGGACATTCCACATTCAAACCAGCACAATAATGGTCATAGTGGTGGTGTGGTGGCAGTGGTGGATAGGTCAATGATGATCACGGTGGTGGGAATGGCAGTGACAGGGACAATAGTGGTGATGGTGGTGAACGAAAATGGGCAAAGGCTGAAAAGCATTAGGCAAGTTTGAGGAACAGAGCAAGGCAAATCTGGCCCAAGTGTTCACGGTAGCCACGACTAACGAGTGAGGCAGAATCCTGGCTGGAGATCCTGCAAGGCAGACATGCTGGGTCTGAGCCCTGCCAGGTCCAGGCTGCAGCTGTTTCCTCAGCCACACTAGCACACGCTCTTCCTAATGCAGTCTGGCATGACCCAGAGGCAGGTGTGGTCTGGCCTCTGCCAGATGCTCTGCTGTCTCCCCACCACTCTGTCCTGTCTTTTGTGTCTCCTTTCCCTTCCTCTCTCCCTCCCTCCATCCATCCATTTGCCCATCTGTCCAGCCTTTTGTTCTTTCAAAGAGCATTTCTTTAATATCTACTAAGAGCTAGATGTTCCACTGGGTACTTCTGGCATGGCCCAAAGATGGTGAATCAGTAGCGAGTGTGATCAAGATAATCCTTGTCCCTGTGGAATTTTTAGCCTGGCAGGAATTTGGTGCTGCTGTCGTTATGGAACACACCCCCACACTCTTCCTGGGGTGCCATGGAAGTGTGGCCATCAGAGTCCTTTGTGAAAGTCTTGGCATGCAAACGTTCTGCAGACGGTACAACCAAAATGAAAGTGGGGCGGTGGGGGGGGGGGATGTGATTACTAGAGTTACACCAGGGACAAAAGATATTGGATTTTGGAGGTTTCTGTAGATGAAGATATGTCCAGTTAATAGTCTGAAATGTACATGTCAATGTTGTTCTGTTTTAGGGATAGGAGACAGATAGAGGTTCTGCCTTTACGGGTTTGATTCTCACAGGAGAAATAGAAATTAGGCAACTAGCTGGCTGTGTGGTGATGCACGCCTATAATCCCAGCACTCAGGGGCAGAGGCAGGGGGTCAATGGGGCCTCTGGCTAATTAGTGTCAGCAAACTAACAGAGATACTGTCTCAAAAACAAACTTGAGGAGCCGGGCGTGGTGGTGCACACCTTTAATCCCAACACTAGGGAGGCAGAGGTAGGAGGATTGCCAAGAGTTTGAGGCCACCCTGAGACTACGTAGTGAATTCCAGGTCAGCCTGAGCTAGCGTGAAACCCTACCTCAGAAAACACAACAAAACAAAACAAAACAAAGATAAAATAAAAAAAATAAAAAAATAAACTGGAGGTCAGGCGTGGCGGTTCATGTCTTTAATCCTAGCATTTAGGAAGCAGAGGTAAAAGGATTCCCCATGAGTTCAAGGCCACTCTGAGACTACATAGTGAGTCTCAGGTTAGCCTGGGCTAGAGCAGAACCCTATCTCGAAAAATAAAAAGGTGGAGGGCAATTAAGGAAGACAGCTGATGTCAACTCTGGCCTCTACTCACACATATATACATGTATGCACACTCCCACACACATGGTCTCACACTCACATGAACATGCATACATGCACGCACACCACACACACACAAAACAAGAAAAAGAAAAGCAACCAGATAGATAGTACTAATGCAAATTGAGATATATTAGTAATTACCATCTGTGATGAATGCTATGAATAAAAAGTAGAATACCAGGAAAATGACAAGACCAGATATAAGACTTAGGATGTGAGGGCTGGCTTACAAAGCCTGCTGGCCCAGGTTCAACTCCTTAGCCACCAGTGTAAAGCCAGGGGAGCATTTGTTTGCAGTGGCAAGAGACCCTGGTGTGTATGAACAGTCTCCCTCCCTCTCTCTCTCTCACGTGCAAATAAATAATTTGTAAAAAAAACTTTGACAACTTCCATATATTTTTATGTGCAATATACCATGATCATAATGTCCTCTCACCACTTTCTTTTTCCCCTTCCCAAGTCCCTTTCCATGAGGCTGGAGAGATGGCTCAGCAGTTGAAGCACTTGCTTGCAAAGCCTAACAGCCTGGGTTTGATTCCCCAGTACCCACAGAAAGTGGCCTATGCATCTGCAGTTTGTTTGTAGTGGCAAGGGGCCCTGGTGTACCCATTCTCTCTCTCTCTCTCGCTTCTCTCTGCTTGACAGTAAACAAATAAAAATTAAAAAAAGGGGGGGAAACCAAATCCATCCACTGAGTCCCTTCTTTCCATCTAGTTTTTATTCTATTTTTTAAAGGTTTATTTTTATTTATTTATGAGAGAGAGAGAGAGAGAGAGAGAGAGAGAGAGAGAGAGAGGAGAGGGGAGGAAATGGGCACACCAGGGCCTATAACTACTGCAAATGAACTCCAGACGCATGTGTCACCATGTGCATCTGGCTTATGTGGGACATAGGGAATCAGACCTGGGTCCTTAGGCTTTGCAGGCATGCTCCTTAACTGCTAAGCCATCTCTCCAGCCCTAGTTTTTATTCCATTTTGATGTCATAATTTTCCCCTCCTATTTGCAGGTCTTGTGTAGGTAGTGTCAGCACTGTGTGGTCATGAATATCGAGGCCACTTTGTGTGTGGATGACAGCATTGTAAGCACGCCTCTCCTTCCTTTGGCTCTTACATTCTTTCCACCACCTCTTCTGCAAATCATTTGAAAAAATATTTTATTTATTTATTTATTTGAGATAGGGAGAGAGAGAGAGATAGAGAGACAGAGAGAGGGAAAGGGAGAGAGAATGGGCATGTGCCACCTTGTACAGCTGGCTTATGTGGGTACTGGAGAATAGAACCTGGGTCCTTAGGCTTCACAGGCCAAGTGCCTTAACTGCTAAACCATCTTTCCAGCCCCAAATAAGTAATTTTAAAAAAATATATTTTATTTACTTATTTGAGAGAGAGAAAGAGAGGGAGAGAGAATGGCCATGTCAGGCCTACAGCCAGCTGCAGATGAATTCCAGACACATGTGCCCCTTTGTGCATCTGGTTTACATGGGTCCTGGGGAATTGAACCTAAGTCCTTTGGCTTTGCAGGCAAACGCCTTCACTGCTAAGCCATCTCTCCAGAGCCCAAATAAATAATTTTTTTTTTTTTCGAGGTAGGGTCTCACTCTAGCCCAGGCTGACCTGGAATTCACTATGTACTCTCAGGGTGGCCTCAAACTCACGGCAATCCTCTGCCTCCCGAGTGCTGGGATTATAGGCATGCACCATCACACCTGGCTTCTTTTGGTCTTTCTTTTTTGTTTGTTTGTTTTTTTGAGGTAGGGTCTCAATTTATCCCAGGCTGACCTGGAAATTAACTACGTAGTCTTAGGCTGGCCTCAAACTCACAGCAATCCTCCGACCTCTGCCTCCTGAGTGCTGGGATTAAAGGCGTGCGCCACCACGCCCGGCTGAGCTTGCAGTTTTCACTGCCCCAGCAATTCTCCAATCTCTGCTCCCCACGGGCTGGGGCTACAGGCACGCATGGCTACTCTCTTGCTATTTACGTGGATGCTGGGAATTGACTTCGGCCAGCCTCAGGGAAGCGCTCTTACCCACTGAGCCATCTCTTCAGCCCCAAAAGTTGAGATTACATTAACTTTAATTTTCTGCCTCTTTAGTCTTGTGTTTGCTTAACAAAAAACTTATGAGGGAAACATGAACAATATAACATTTACCACAGTAATTTCTTCTTCTTTTTTTGAGACAGGGGTCTTGTCTATGTAGCCCTATCTGGTCTGGGACTTGCTATGTAATTAGGCTGGCCTTAAACTTGTAGTGATTTTCTTGCCTGTGCCTCCTGAGTGCCTGGGATTACAGTCATCCACCACCATGCCTAGCCTACCATCTCAACCATTTCCAGTGCGTGAGTTGTTAACAATAATCATACTCATACTGTTGTGCAGTGGTCACTACCCCCGTCTCCAGGACTCTTCATCTTCCTTAGTGGACACTCTGTCCCCACCCAACACGCACTGCCCATCTCCCCTCTGTTCACCGTCCCTCGGCACTCCTCATTCTACTTTCTGTCCCTATGAATTTGTTTCTTGTTCCTTGTTTTATGTTTTTGGAAACAATCCCTGTCTCTACCTCCCAAGTACTGGGATTCCCGAACTGCACCACCAGGCCTGGCTTTTGTCCCTTGTTTATCTCCAGCTTTCCAAATGGTGCCTGCTGACTCCCCAGTGCACTTCAGATCATAAAAGTTTGTTGCCAGATGTGGTGGTACACGCCTTTAATCCCAGCACTCCTGAGGCTGACAGAAGGGTCGCTGTGAGTTCAAGGCCAGCCTGAGACTACATAGTGAATTCCAGGTCAGCCTGGGTTAGAGCGAGATCCTACCTCAAACAAACAAAAGAGAAAAATAGAAAAAGAAAAAGAAAGAAAACTATGAAGTAAAAAGGTGCTAGTTGACAAGAGGAAGGGGATCAATCAGGAAGAGTTGGAGGAGGACGAGTGGAATGAGAGGGGTAATGGGGGCAAATATGGTCAAAATACATTATATACTACATGAAAGTGTCGTAGTGAAACCCGTCATTATACAAGATTAATATGTGTAATAAAAAGTGACGAACCAGGTGTGGTGGTGCATATATTATATTCATATGAAAATGTCACAGTGAAACCCATCATTATGTATAATTAATATATGTAATAAAAAATGAGGGCTGGAGAGGTGGCTTATCTGTTAAGGCAGTAGCCTGCAAAGCCAAAGGATCCAAGTTCTATACCCCAGGACCCATGTAAGCCAGATGCACAAGGTGGCACATGTGTCTGGAGTTCATTTGCAGTGGCTGAAGGCCCTGGTGCACCCATTCTCTTTCTCTCAAACAAATAAAATGAAAAGCAAAGTTAAGAAAAAAAAATGACAAGCCGGGTGTGGTGATACACGCCTTTAATCCCAGAACTCAGGAGGCAGAGGTGGGAGGATGGCTGTGAGTTCAAGGGTGGCCTGCGGCTACATAATGAATTCCAGGTCAGCCTGGGCTACAGCAAGACCCTACTTCGAAAACCAAAAACAAACAAAAATTAGAGAAAGAGAGAAAGGAAGGAAGGAAGATATTGGAGGGGCTCCCAATTTTTTTCCCCCCAAATGTTTTTTTTTTTTTTTTTTTCGGTTTTTCGAGGTAGGGTCTCACTCTAGCCCAGGCTGACCTGGAATTCACTATGGAGTCTCAGGGTGGCCTCGAACTCATGGCGATCCTCTGCCTCCCAAGTGCTGGGATTAAAGGCGTGCGCCACCACGCCCGGCTTTCCCCAAATGTTTTGATTGGTAAAGGCGTATAAGGAGGACACAGTCTCCAAAGGTGTCCCAGGGTGAGGGACTCACTCTCCTCTCTCCCCACAGGCCTGTTGCTCTTTGCGAGCCTGGAGGTGTTCCGGCATTCCGTGGTAGCCCTGCTCCAGTCCGGGGTCCCCGAGCCTCAGGCACCACGCCTGACCTATGAGTATTCCTGGTCCCTGGGCTGTGGCGTAGCAGCTGGCCTGATCCTGCTGGTGGCGGGCGGCTGCTTCCTGCTGTTTACCCTGCCCTCCTGGCCTTGGGGGTCACTGTGCCCCAAGCGGGGAAGCCCGACTGCCTAGCACCACTGCGAGCCTTCTCCGAGCGTCTTCCAAGCCCTGCCTCAGTCTGCAACTCTTCCCCCAAGATCTTGCATCCCCTCTGCTAGAGACATTGTGTCCCTTCCACTCTGGGGTGGGGAGGGGCACGTTGATTCCGCAGACCTGCCTCTTGTACCCTTAGCCTTTTCTCTCTGTGAACATGTGTTTCTTAAGGGCTGAATTTGGGTTGCTGGGTTGCGGTGAGAAGTGGCTGTGCAAATGAGGGATCCCTGGGGAAGCTGATCTGGACCTGATGGAGGGACGGACAAGGGTGTGGGCCCCGCGGGAGGCCTCCAGGACTGTGGGGATTGGCCTGCGGGAGAAATAGCCTCTAAATGACCCCGTGGGACAGACAGGGAAGAACTGGGTCTGACTTCACTGTGATCTGACTTGGTATTAAAGAGTTGGAAACTCTTAACAGCCGTGGTTTGGAGTTTGCTTGTCATAGGGTCGTGCTCACCAGGGTGGAACAAAGTGACCTGGGCCCTTTCCAGCAATCCACCGCCACATGCTACCATCAGTCCTGAGTCACGTGTCCACAAGCCCACAGTGGTGACAGACAAGAGCCAGGAAAGCACAACAGTCCAGAACGCAGACATTGTCACAGCTTGAATTGCATTCCTCACAAAAGTTCATGTGCTTGGGGCCTGACTTCCAGTGCCTAGGAATGTGACCTTGTTTGGTGACCGTTGTGTGTGTGTGTGTGTGTGTGTGTTGGGGGTGGGTGCCTGTGTGTGGATGTATGTGGGTTTGTAGGTATGTGGTTGCATGTGCATGTGTGGGCGTGTGTGTGGACACCAGAAGACAACCTCGTGTGTCACCCTTAGGAACACCATCCAGCTCCTCTGAGACACGGTCTCTCTTTGGCCAGGAGCTCATCAGTTATGTTACACTGGCTGGCTAGTGGGCCTCAGGAACTCTTCTGTCTCTGCTTTCTTTTTCTCTTTTCTTTTTGGTTTTTCAAAGTAGGGACTCACTTTGGTCCAGGCTGACCTGGAATTAACTATGTAGTCTCAGGGTGGCCTTGAACTCACGGCGATCCTCCTACCTCTGCCTCCCAAGTGCTGGGATTAAAGGCGTGCGCCACCATGCCTGGCATTTTTATTTTGATTTTTCGAGGTAGGGTCTCACTTTAGCCCAGTCTGACCAGAAATTCACTATGTATTCTCAGGGTGGCCTCAAGCTCAGGGTGATCCTCCTACCTCTGCCTCCCAAGTGCTGGGATTAAAGGCGTGCGCCACCATGCCCAGCTTCCATTTTTATTTTTTGACACAAGCTCTTGCTATATAGACTAGACTGGCCTCAAATTCTCAATCCTCCTGCCTCAGCCTCTTGAGTGCTGGCATTATAGATATGTGCCACAATGCTTGGATCTGGAGAGAGGATTTTGTTGATTGATTGATTGAGATAGTGTCTCACTGTATGGTCCTATCTTGGAACTCACTATGTAGCCCAGGCTGTCCCCTGTCACAACCTCCTAAGTGCTGGGATCGCAAATGTATTCCACTGCACCCGGCTCTGGAGACCAGATCTCTACACAGGTAATTGGGTCAGCAGGTGAGGTCAGCAGGATGGGTTCTAACTCAACACCACTGATGTCTTCATGAAAAAGGGAAACTGGGACACAGAGACAGGTATAGACTGAAGGAAGATGGCAGAAGGAACACAGGAAGACAATGACCATCTGGACACCAAAGAGGACCCCAGGACAGATTCCTATGTCAAGCCTCAGAAGGAACCAGCCATGCCCACGCCTGGCTCTCGCTTACAGCAAGCATCCAGAACCACACGGCTAACAGGGTGATTTGCTATGGCAGTCCCAACAGGTGAAGCTGTATTTTGGTGACCAGAAGTGGGGATGCTTCTGGGACAGATACTGAAAAGTGTGTGCATGTGCGTGTGTGTTGGCGTTACGTGATGAGTAGAGGTTGGGCAAAGTTTGAGGTTCACAAAAGAAAACACCTTGGGCTGAGGGAGAGTACTTGCCTTGCAAGCATGAGGACCTGAGTTAGATCCACAGAACCCACATTAAACAAGTCAGGTATTGACACTACCTGCACAAGACCATCATAAGAGGAGGAAAAGAACATGACATCAAAATTAAAAGAGAGACTAATTGAGATGGGGAGGGGCTATGATGGAGAATGGAGTTTCGAAGGGAAAGTGGGGGGAGGGAGGGTATTACCATGGGCTATTTTTTATAATCATGGAAGTTGTTAATAAAAATTTGGAAGAAAAAAAAATAAAGTCAGGCATGAAACCTGTAACCCCAGCACTGGGGAGGTGGAGACAGGAAGATCTCTGGGGCTTACTGGTCGGCCAATGTAGTCTAATTGGTGAGCTTTGGACCAATGCGAGACCTTCTCTCAAAGAGGTGGTGTTATTTTGAAGGTCAACACCCAAAGTTGTCCTCTGGCCTCCATATGCAGGCCCACATATGTGTACACACACAAACACACATACATACATGTATGCATACACATAATGAAAGAACAGGGCCGGTGTGTGGTGGCACATGTCTTTAATTCCAGCACTCGGAAGGCAAAGGTAGGAGGATTGGCATGAGTGTGAGGCCACCCTGAGACTACATAGTGAATTCCAGGTCAGCCTGGGCTAGAATGAAATCCTACCTCGAAAAACCAATAAATAAATAAAATTAAAAACAAAAGAAGAGAGAGGGTGGAGATATGGCTCAGTCTCAGCAGTTAGGGTGCTTGTCTGCAAAGCCTAACAACCTGGGTTTGATTCTCCAGTACCTATGTAAAGCCAGATGGAAAAAGTGGCACATACATCTGGAATTTGTTTACAGCAACTAGAGGCCCTGGCACACCCGTTCTCTCCCCTCACCCGTCTCTACTTGTCTGTCTGGCTCTCTGCTTGCAAATAGATAAAAATATTTCTTTTTTAAAAAAAGGGGAAGGCTGGAAAGATGGCTTAGTAGTTAAAGCGCTTGCCTGCAAAGCCGAAGGGCAGTGGTTCGATTCCCCAGGACCCATGTCAGTCAGATGCACAAGGTGGCACACGCATCTGGAGTTCATTTCCCTGGCGCTCCCATTCTCTCTCTCTTTCTCCCTCTGCCTTGTTCTCTCTCTCAAATAAATAAACAAAAATAAAATATTTAAAAAAAATAAAAAAATAAAAAAAAAGGGGGACTGGAGAGATGGCTCAGCAGTTAAGGTTCTTGCCTTCAAAGACTAATGACCAGGGTTTGATTCCCCAGCATCTATGTAAAGGCAGATGCACAAAGTGGCACATGTATCTGGAGTTTATTTGCAGTGGCTGGAGGCTGGAGGCCCTGGCAGTCTATTCTCTGTCTGTCTGTCTGTCTCTCTTTCTGCTTGCAATAAATAAATAAAAAAAACTATTAAAAAAGAAAGAAAGAAAAGGAAGAGAGATAGTGGAAGAAAGGATGGAAAGAAGGACCGACCTTCGGGACATATGGATGATACGGGCCTTTCTGTTGAGGGTTTTCTCTTAGCAAGAGGAACTGTACAGATCTGGTGCAGGCTTAGGAAATGCTAGCAGGAGACGTAATGACAGCATCACGCAATAATACTGGAAATGAGGGCCTGTTGTCACGGTCTTGCTGAGTTGTTCTGGCTGGTCTTGAGCTACCCATCATTCTCCCTCAGCCTCTAAAGTAGCTGGAATGACGACTGTGAACCACCACACCTGGCTCTAATGACAGCTTAGTGGTGAGGACACTTCTCATCTATGGCCTTGAGAGTTTTCAAGTATATAGGGCACTGCAGGCAACTGTGGTCCTCCTGCTGCAGAACACTAGAACTTATTCCTTCTCTTTCTACCCTCTTACCAACAGAAGTTCTGTACTTAATTATGAATAAAATTATCCGAGCTGGGGAGGTGGCTCAGTGGTTAAAGATGCTTGCTTGCAAAGCCTTCTGGCCTGGATTCAATTCCCCAGTATCCATGGGAAGCCAGACACACAAAGTAGTGCATGTTGGAGTTCGTTTGCAGTGGCAGGAGGCCCTGGCATGCCCATACTCTCGGTCTTTACCTCTGTCTCTTTCTGTCACACACACACACACACACACTACTACAGATTTGAGCTGGAGAGATGGCTCAGCAGTTAAGGCACTCGACTGCAAAGCCCAGGTTTGATTCCCCAGTACTCATGTAAAACCAGATGCACTAGTAGATTCATGCATCTGGAGTTTGTTTGCAGTGGCTGGAGGTCCTGGCACATCCATTCTCTCTCTCTCTCTCTTGCTCAAATGAATAAATAAATAAAAATTAAAAAATTTTATTTATTTGGTTTTTGAGGTAGGGTCTCACTCTAGCCCCGGCTGACCTGGAACTCACTATGTAGCCTCAGGCTGGCCTCGAACTCACAGTGATACACCTACTTCTGCCTCCCGAGTGCTGGGATTAAAGGCGTGTGCCACTGAGGGAGAATGATGGGTAGCTCAAGGCCAGCCGGAAGGAGACCCTGACCACAGGCCCTCATTTCCAGTGTCCTTGCGTGATGCTGTCATTCCGTCTCCTGCTGGCATTTTCTAAGCCTGCACCAGCTCTGTACAGATGTGTCTTAGTTTATAACCCCAGTAATCCCATTTGTATTAGGTATCTTCTCATTGCTGGGACAAAATACCTAGCAAAAACCAGTTTGAGGGAGGGGTTATTTCAGCTCACCATTCAAAGGCACAGCCCATCATGGTAGGGAAGGCATGGCAGCTCGAGTTTGAGGCAGCTGGTCACATTCAGTCCACAGTGAGGAAGCGACAGTTTCAAGGCTGGTGCTCAGCCAGCTCTCTCCTTTTTATATGGTCCAGGACCTCAGACCATGGGATGGTGGGGCCCACGGTTAAAGTGGGTCATCCACCTCAATTACCCTAATCAAGCTAATCCCTCACCAGCACACACAGACCCGAATCCACACGATCCCTCGAGGTGGTTCTAGGTCCTGTCACGGTGATAACGTAAACATCACTCCGTTGTATGTTGGAAATATCCCCTCAGCAATGTAACGCATGTCACCTAGCAAACGTCACAGGCTGGGAACACAGTGCATTGAAGGATGTGTGCTGTCTCTTTCTGGGATCTTGGGGCTTGGCGGGGTGAGCACTGCAAGAGAGCATCATGCCACTTGGGCCCCACGTGGAGAAAGAACCGCATGGAAAGCCGGGTTCCCGCTGCGTGTGTGGCACTGTGTGGTGTAACCAGCATCACTTTGCTGGGATGAGCATCCACACCAGGCACACTTTAGGGGAGGAAGAGATTTGCTTCAAGCTTCCAGATCCAGGGCAGCTGTCAGTGGTGGAGGAAACTGCTTCCGTGTATCCAGGCACAGACACCACCCACCAAAAGCAACAAGCAGCAGAGGCGCTGTCAGCGCTCCCAAACCTCTCTGCCTGCCTTTACGCTGGAATTCAGATCCACTCCCGCTGACATGCCCCCAGCCACCTAGCTGAAGACCCAAGCCTTAATAGAACACCTGAGTCTATAGGGGACATCCATTCAAACTATCACACCTTGCATCGCTGTAAAGTAAAAAAAAAAAAAATCATGAGACGTGGTAAGCTAGGCACTATATATGATGTAGTGATACTGTTGTGGTTTGAATGTGGTCCCCAGCTGGCAGTGCTGTTTTGGACGTTTATGAAAGCTTTAAGAGGCGAGCCTGGCTGGAGGAAGTAGGCCCTAAGGTTTATAGCCGGCTCTACTTCCTGTCCATCCTCCGCCTCCTGAGCTGCCCTCATGTGAGCAGGCAGCCTTGTGCTCCTACTGCTGCGACCTCGCCTGGTCCCTTCAAACTGCAAGCCAAAATAAACTCTTCCGCCCTTAAGTTGCTTCTGTTCAGGTATGCTGTTACAGTGACGAGAAAAGCAGTAAATAAAAATATATTACATCTATTATATGTGTATATTACATAGGAAATATTACATTTAGGTGCTATAAAAAATCATGTGTAATATAACTTGTCCCATGGCTGAAAGGGACTGTCTTACTAAGAAGACATCACTGTCACTTAGGAAATGTGGGGTGACCCTTTCTGGATTTGCTGAGTGTGTGCCTCGACTCTCAGGATGGGTTCTGTATTCTGGGACAGGCCATACACTTCTTGTTCTTGTGTATTCTGAACATGTCATCAGTACTGGGCTGAGTATGCTGAGGTTGAAGAGCTGGGGACAGATCCTTCATAAGCTAGTACAGGAGTGGTCAGAAGTGGTGCTCTGAGGGTTGGAGGGACGGCTTACTGGTTAAGGCACTTGCCTGCAAAGCCAAAGGACCCAGGTTCGATTCCCCAGTACCCACATAGGCCAGATGCGCAAGGTGGCGCATGTGTCTGGAGTTCGTTTGCAGTGGCTGGAGGCCTTGGCGTGCCCATTTTTTCTCTCTCTCTGATAATAATAATAATAATAATAATAATAATAACAATAATGTGGTGCTCTGAAATGCCAACAAATGCTGGCAAGGGTGTGGGAAAGTGTGGGAAAGGGGAAACTCTTATTCTGTCAGTGGGGGTGTATACTGGTGCAGCCAGTATGGAAATCACTGTGGAGGTTTTTCAGAAAGCTCAAATTGAACTACCCTGTGACCCAGCTATACCATCCCTGGGCATGCACCCTAAGGATGTTTATATACAACCTCAGAGATACTTGCACATCTGTGTTCATTGCTGCTCTGTTCACAATAGTTAAGAAATGGAATCAGCCTAGATATCCATCAGCTGCTGTGTGGATGATGGAAATGTGGCACATACACATAATGGAGCTTTGCCAGCTGTAAAGAAAAACGAAGTTATGAAATTTGCAGAAAAATAAATGGAATTGGAAAAATGATAGTGCATGAGGTAACCCAATCCTATATATACACACATATGCATTCATTCTCACATAAATATACTTGTGTATATATGTATGCATATTTATGTGAGAATGAATGGGTGTAGAGGCCATGAAACTAGCAGGGGACAATGAGAGAGTGGTTAAAAGAGGGAGGCTTTAGGGGAGTTTTCATAGAGAGGGTCATAGAACACACATGATATGAGGTAAAGCGGGGACTACTGAGTGTGGAAGGGTACAATCAGGAATGGGGTACAGGGAGATGGGAGAGAGGAGATGGTGAGGGAGGATTGTACAAAAAGCATTAAAGCCAGGAGCCATGTCTCATGCCTATAATCCCAACATTGGAGGATCACTGTGAATTCAAGGCCAGCCTGGGCTAGAGTGAGACCCTGCTTCCAAAAAAAAAAAAAAAAAAAAAAGGGCTGGCTGGAGAGATGGCTTGGTGGTTAAGGCGTGTGCCTACAAAGCCATAGGACCTCAGTTTGACTTCTCAGGACTCACTCAAGCCAGAAGCACAAAGTGGCACATGAGTCTGGAGTTGGTTTGAAGTGGCTGGGGGCCCTGGTGCGCCCATTCTCATTCTCTCTCTCTGCCTCTTTCCCTCTCTCTCAAATAAATAAAAATAAAATATTTAAAGCAAAAAAAAAAAAAAAAAGTGCCAGCACTCAGGAGGCAGAGGTAGGTAGGATTGCTGTGAGTTTGAGGCCACCCTGAGACTACATAATGAATTCCAGGTCAGCCTGGACTAGAGTGAGACTCTACTTTGAAAATCAAAACAAACAACAACAACAAAACAACAAAAAACAATGTGTATATGAGAATGCCATAAAAACCTACTACTTTGTAAGCTAATGATTACAGTAATATTGTTATATAATCAATTATACCGTATTGTAATATATTTATAATAAATATGTCGTTGTTGCTGATGATTTTTTTAAGAGGCTGGTGTAATTCATGGCTCCACCATGCATAACCGGGGAACTTGTCTCATCTCTCCGCGCCTCCGTTTCGTCGTCCTGGAGGACGGTTCTCAGACTCAGCACAGCAGCGACGTCCCAGGGTCAGCGTGAGGAGGAAATGCGGCAGTAATCCCCGCAAAGCTTCCAGGAGGCTGCCTGGCACCGATCGCAGCTGCGTCTGTCTTTGTGGTTATTATTATTATTTATCAAGTGCCACTTTGGGTCTGGCGTACAGTAGAGAGTAAAGAAGGACCCCTGCAGAGCTGACAGGCTTCCGATGGAAACAGATATTAATCACATCATCATACTAATGAATGTGTAATTATAAACTGAGATAAGTGCTGGGAAGAGAGGTCTTCAACTCTTTTTCCCCCGTTACTCTTTGCCCAGCCAGGCTCATGGGCTCCCAGAGAGCTGGATACTGTGGGGCTAGGCCTGGGAAGGGCTCTGGGCTTGGGGGATGCTTCTGTCTACCGGGTCTTTACTTCAAATTTCCTTTCTACTTGGAATCCGGGCAGGAAAGAGGCTGGCCTTAGGTATGACAGCTAAAGGAGCCTGTGACTTCTCCCAGACTGTTCCAACCACAGCTTCCCTGGATTAGTCACCTTTTGGTCACTATGACAAAAATGTGATAATTATCAGCTAAAACTGGGTGCTGGGGCTGGGCAGAAGAGCACTTACCCAGCAAGTGCAGGACCCTGGGTCGGGTCCTGTCATGGGGCTGGGGAAAAACCCAACCAAAACAAACAACTGAATTAGAGCTGAGCGTGGTGCTACACACCTGTCCTCTCAGGACTACAGTGTCTGAAGCAAGAGGACCGGGTGTTAGGCCCAGCCTGGGCTACATAGTAAAACCTTATCTCAGAAAACCAAGGGCTGCAGATGTAGCTCAGTGATAGGACCCTTATCTAGAGTCCCTCACAGAAGGGATGGAGGCATGAATCAGCAATAGAACACTTGTCTAGAATCCACAGTGAGGGGCTGGGGGCGTGGCTCAGAGGTAGAGCTCCTGTGTAGAATCCACAGTGAGGGGCTGGGGGGTGGCTCAGAGGTAGAGCACTTGTCTAGAATACACAGTGAGGGCTGAGGGCGTGGCTCAGAGGTAGAGCTCCTGTCTAGAATCCACAGTGAGGGCTGGGGACGTGGCTCAGAGGTAGAGCTCCTGTCTAGAATCCACAGTGAGGGGCTGGGGGCGTTGCTCAGAGGTAGAGCTCCTGTCTAGAATACACAGTGAGGGCTGGGGGTGAGGCTCAGAGGTAGAGCTCCTGTCTAGAATCCACAGTGAGGGGCTGGGGCTGTGGCTCAGAGGTAGAGCTCCTGTCTAGAATCCACAGTGAGGGCTGGGGGCGTGGCTCAGAGGTAGAGCTCCTGTCTAGAATCCACAGTGAGGGCTGGGGGCGTGGCTCAGAGGTAGAGCTCCTGTCTAGAATCCACAGTGAGGGCTGGGGGCGTGGCTCAGAGGTAGAGCTCCTGTCTAGAATCCACAGTGAGGGGCTGGGGGCGTTGCTCAGAGGTAGAGCTCCTGTCTAGAATACACAGTGAGGGCTGGGGGTGAGGCTCAGAGGTAGAGCTCCTGTCTAGAATCCACAGTGAGGGGCTGGGGCTGTGGCTCAGAGGTAGAGCTCCTGTCTAGAATCCACAGTGAGGGGCTGGGGGCGTGGCTCAGAGGTAGAGCTCCTGTCTAGAATCCACAGTGAGGGGCTGGGGCTGTGGCTCAGAGGTAGAGCACTTGCCTAGAATCCACAGTGAGGGCTGGGGGCGTGGCTCAGAGGTAGAGTTCTTCCTAGAATGTAAAAAACTGGGCTTTTATCTCTAGCCAAATAATGAGAGAGAGAAAAAGAGAGAGAGAGAGAAAGAGTAGAGAGAGAGAGAGAGGGAGGGAAGGAGGGAGGGAGGGAGAAAAAGGGAGAGGGAAGAAGGAAAGAAAATCTTTATAAAACTTATAAAGAACTGTTTTATTTTGGCTGACACCTTCAGAGGTTTCAGTCTGTGGTGAGTTGGTTCTACTCTGAGTTTGTGGTGACACAGGGCTACATGACAAATCATGTGGTAGAGGAGGCCTGTTCACCTCATGGCCGCCAGGAAGCAAAGACATTACCAGAAGGAGCTGGGGTGCTGATACCCTGTCAGGACAAGCCCCCAGCAACCTCAGTTCCTCCCAGTAAGCCCGACCTTCTGAATGGTCCACTCCCTTCCAGTAGCAGCACAGGCAGACAACCAAGCCTTCAACACTGGTCTTTGGGAGATACTCAAGAGTCAAGTGACAGCCTTTCTTTCGTGGATGCCAGGCCTTGAAGTCATGGTTTCAGTCCCCTGTGGGAGAGATGGGAGGGAAGGAAGGAGGAAGGTGCATGGATGGCTCAGAAGTGGAGAAGGAGAGACCCTTTGAGGCTACACACTATGGAACATTATCCAAGCATCAATTTGTGTAACTATGGTCGACAACAATGTATTCCTGTGTTAGCGTGCATAGCTATGGTTTATAGCTGACCATCAAGCCCTCAGGAATCCCCTGTCTCCATCTCCCCAGCACTGAGGTTACAAGCCCCATGTTCCCTGAGCCCTGAGGGGTGTACTGTACGTCTCCTTGGCAGCTTTGGATTTTCTGCTTTGATGACTTTTGAGTCTCCTCAGTGTCTGCTGCCATCTCCAGAGAAGGTTCTGGGGCTACAGGTGGGAGCAGCACTCATTTATTTATTTAATTTGAAAAAAAAATTAAATATTTTATTTATATATTTATGAGAGAGAGAGAGAGAGAGAGAGAGAGGGAGGGAGAGAATGGGCACACCAGGGCCTCCAGCCACTGCAAATGAACTCCAGATGCATGTGTCATCTTGTGCATTTGGTTTACATGGGTTCTGGAGAATCAAACCTGGGTCCTTAGGCATAATAGGCAAGTGCCTTAACCTCTAAGCCATCTGTCCAGCTCCTACAGGTAAGTGCCTTTAACTGCTGAGCCATCTCTTCAGCCCTAGAAGGTTTGTTTTCTCTTTTTCTTTCTTCCTTCCTTCCTTCCTCCCTCCCTCCCTCCCTCCCTCCCTCCCTCTCTCTCTCTTTCTTTCTTTCTTTCTTTTTTTTAATTTCCAAGGTACGGTCTCACTGTAGTCCAGGCTGACCTGGAATTCACTATGTAGTCTCAGGGTGGCCACAAACTCACAGCAATCCTCCTACCTCTGCCTCCCAAGTGTTGGGATTGAAGGTGTGCGCCACCACACCTGGCTAGAAGGTTTTCTTTAAAAATATTTTTATTTATTTATTTGCAAGGAGAGAGAGAGAGAAAGAAGAGGGGAGGAGAGGGGAGGAGGTAGTGAAAGAATGGACATGGATGTGCAAGGCCCTCTTGCTACTGTCAATGAACTCCAGATTCATGTGCTACTTTGTTTATCTGGCTTTATGTGGGTACTGGAGAATCGAACCTGAGCCTTCAGGCTTTGCAAGCAAGCACTTTTAACTTCTGAGCCAGCTTTCCAGCCCAAGAAGATTTTTGTTACAGTAAAATATGTGTAACATACAACTTGCCATTTTAGTTAGGTTTTTATTTTTTTTATATTTGAGGTAGGGTCTTGTTCTACCCAAGCTGGCCTGGAATTCATTATGTAGTCTCCTGCTGGTCTCAAACTCAAGGCGATCCTCCTACCTCTACCTCCCGAGTGCTGGGATTAAAGGCGTGCACCACCATGCCTGGCTTAATCAGGTTTTTTAGAATTTTTATATGCTTTATTTTATTTTATTTTATTTAAATTGAGAACTTTATTATGTGAACTTATTGCAAATTGAGTCATATTCCCATGAGGTAATAGTGTTCAGTTCCCTGTCCCCACCTCTATTTGACTGAGGGCCCTCCTCAGTGGGGTTATCAGTAATCACTGTGGGGTCATGAATGTTCCAGTCAGTCTCTTAGTCAGTTTTTTTTTTTTTTTGAAGCAGTGTTGACGTTTATTAGGAAGAGATTTTTTTTCAGGTTTTTTTAAAATAAAATTTTTACTATTTAATGTAATTAATTTATTTATTTGAGAGAGATACAGAAATAGGCAGGGAGAGAGAGAGAGAGAGAGAGAGAGAGAGAGAGAGAGAGAGAGAGAGAATGGGTGCACCAGGACCTCCAGCCCCTGCAAATGAACTCCAGATGCATGTGCCCTCTTGTGCATCTGGCTTAAGTGGGTCCTGGGGAATCGAACCTGGGTCCTTTGGCTTTGCAGGCAAGTGCCTTAACTGCTGAGCCATCTCTCCAGCCCCCCCCCTTTTCAGGTTTTAAAACATTTTATTTGCATATTTAAAAATTGTGCATTCCACAGAGATACTGCCACTTACCCATAACTGATGGCTAACCCCACAATGCACGACCCACATTCCCCAACGAAGAGGATACCTGCATAGAGGGGAGGATGGGGAGGAGGCTAATGATGGTACCAACGTGGTTGTATACACACTGTGTACATAACTAATTAAAAAAAAAACAAAATAAATTGTGCATTCCAATAATCAAAGTTATTTGAACAACAGAAAATAAGACAATTTGATTAAAGTGCACTTTACAGCCCACAGGGTACCTTGGCCCATCGTGGATCTTACTCTAGGTTTTACCACCTCCCACCAGGCTCCTTTGCTACATGACACACGTTCCTTCCCTTCCCAGACAGCCAAGCATGGCAGATGGGAGAGGCAGGCACGGCCTTGTCGGTAGTTCTCGTCTTTGATGGGAAAGGGGCAGCACAGTCATTTAAAGTTGACCCTACCCCTTTGCAGCTCACAAAGCTAAACAAGAAGGCAAGGCTCGTGGAAGCCCAGTGCCCACTGGCGGCACTACCATTCGCCAGCTTGCCTCTCCTGTTCCGTGGCTTCTTTTGCAGGCAGAGGCTTTTGCTCTTGCGTTTCTGCCTTCTTCAATTTCGACTTAAGGAATTTCTCCATCTCAGCCATATCGGGTTTGCCAGATGAGCTAGAAAAATCCCATCTGTGTAGTGGCCACCGCTGAATGAAGAAGTGATTTTTAAAAAAAATACTACTTATTTATCAGCAAGGGGGAGGGGGGGAGAGAGAAAGAGAACGAGTGTGCCGGGGCTTCCAGCCGCTGCAAATGAACTCCAGATGCAGGAGCCTCTGTACATCTGGCTTTACGTGAATACTGGAGCATTGAACCCAGTTTGTTAGGCTTTACAAGCAAGTGCCTTAACTGCTGAGCCACCTCTCCAGCCCAGGAAGAGGTTTTAACCATAGATTTAAGCCTGAGAGCGCCAGCAGGAGAGGTGCTTGGGGAGAGGAGCGCACACTCAAGAACAGGTGTGGGCTTCTTGAGAGAGTCACACTTACTAGTCTTTGCAATAATCCTATTTTTTGTATTGACTCCATATTTGGGGACTTCTGAAGCTGCATCCCCAAGGGTTGCTAAGGAACCATTCCTGCTTTAGTAAATGAGACTCTAGGTGCCTGAGGTGGGTTCAGTGTGATGACAGCTGATAAGATAAAACTGTAAGTCACCAGGGAAGCTATGACATGTTTTTCCTGTAAGCAAAGCTTGTCTGTGAGATTCCCAGATATCTGGGAAAGCAGTAAGGTCATCCTTGAAGGTAATATATGCTCAGGTCTTAACCACGGTTCACTGCTGTTTTAACACTTGGTTTTTTTTAATTTTAATTTATTAGAGAGAGAGAACCACAGAGAGTGAGATAGAGAGAGAATGGGCATTCGAGGGCCTCTAGCCACTGCAAATGACCTCGACATATGTGCTGCCTTGTGCATCTGGCTTACGTGGGTCCTGGGGAATCGAACCTAGGTCCTTAGGCTTTGCAGGCAAGTGCCTTAGCCGCTAAGCCATCTCCCCAGCCCCACTCTTGGTTTTTATTTATTTACAAGGAGAGAGAGATTGTGATTGGGCACACCAGGGCTTCTTGCTGTTGCAAATGAACTTCAGACACATGTGCCACTTTGTGCATCTAGGGTGGCCAGGCATTGCAAGCAAGTGCCTTTAATCGCTGAGCCAAATTCCCAGCCCTCATCATTCTTATTCGAAATATCTCTATGTAGGCAACTTTCACAGCAAATAGTGTTAACTGTGCTGGAATTCTTTTCTTTTCTTTTTTGAGGTGGTGGGGTCTTGCTCTAGGCCAGGCTGACCTGGAATTCACTCTGTAGTCTCAGGCTGGCCTCAAACTCACAGTGATCCTCCTACCTCTTCTTCCAAAGTGCTGGGATTAAAGGTGTGCACCACCACACGTGGCTGGAATTTGTTAAAAACATTTTTATTTATTTTTATTTGAAAGAGGCAGATTGAGAGGAAGAAAGAATGAGCACATCAAGGCCACCAGACACTGGAAATGAACTCCAGATGTATGCACCACCTTGTGTATCTGGCTTACATGGGTCCTGGGGGAATCAAACCTGGAGTCTTTGGCTTTGCAGGCAAGTGCCTTAACTGCTAAGTCATCTCTCCAGGACCAGGAATTCTTGATTCTCAGCTGGTGACACTTCAATGAGACTTGAGTGAGGGCGTCCTTTCCTTTCCCATGCCCTCTTCATTTTCCTTGTCTTTCCCATCATGCCTCACTTTCTTTTTTTATTATTATGAACATACTTTGCATGGACACATGATGTGTTGGCACCATCATTTCCCTCCTCCCTGCCCCCATTCTGCTGAGGGCCCTCCTCAGTGGGGTTGCTGGTATTCTCTATGGGGTTGTGGGTTATGCATTGTGGGAGTAGCAGTCAGTTACTGGGGGGAGGCATGCTGAGGCTCTTACAATCTTTGCCCCCCCTCACCCCAGCTGTGGTGGGTGTGTTCTAAGACTACTTCAGTGATGAGCTCTCAGGAGCCTCTGGATTTCTGCTTTGGTGTGTGTTGAGTGTCCTCAGCCTCTGTCTCCTTCACCCTGGTGCTGACTGGCAGGCTCACCATGGAAGCTGCACTCACTAATTCCCCTGTGATTTCACCGGGCCTTGGCTAAAGTGTGAGGGCTGGTTTATCTCCTCTGGTCTTGCTACCTTCAGAAAAAGAAAAACAGCTTCTCCAATGGAGAATGAAGTTAACATAGGTTAAATGGGATAAGCATTGTTAATTTAGAGAGGTTTTGATGGATGTAGCCCCTCTTTTGGCCAAATACTAGTGGGAGCTTGGCATTGGAGACCATAATCTTGGTATCTGTAGGATTCTGGCCTGATTCCCAGTTCCAGCTATGGGTTTCTTTCCACTGAGCAGAACTGTTAGCCATTCAGAAAGTCATTGGTTACCCACCAAGGGCTGTGTATCATTGCACTGGTGTGGACTTCTTGCCATCATTCCTCATTTTCATTTAGCACATGCCTGTGGATGTACCCACGGTGGGCCGGGGATGTAGCTCAGAAGGTAGAACCCTTGCCTGGCACTCATGAAGCCCTGGGTTCCTTTCCTAGCACAAACCAGGTGTGGGAGAGAACATTTGTCATTCCAGAACTCAAGAGATGGAGGCAAAAAAGAAAAAGAAAAAAAATATATATATTAGAAAGGGCTGGAGAGATGGCTTAGCGGTTAAGGCACTTGCCTGCGAAGCCTTAGAACTCATGTTCGAATCTCCAGGTTCCACATAAGCCAGGCACACAGTGATGCACATGTGCAATGTCACACATGCACACAAGGGAGCACACACATCTGGAGTTCGTTTGCAGCAGCTGAAGGCCCTAGCACACCCATGTGCCCATTCTCTCTCATAAATTAAAAAGACAAAAAGAGATGGAGGCAGGTGGATCAGAAAATCCAAATTCATACCCACCACAATAAGGTTATTAAAGAGATGTGTGCGAGGGGACAAGCCTCTCTCTTGGCTGGCTCCTGAACTTCAAGGTTATGGTAAACTTTGCTCATCTTGGCTGGGCCAAAACAAGGGGAGATGCCCCCCTTCTTACTCCCACATGGGCTGTCTACCCAGTCCTGCCCTCCACATGCAGGAGGTCTCGACACTTTCTTCTCTTTCCTTCTCTCAATCTAAGAAAGTCGCTTTAAGTTCTATTTTATTTTATTTTTTTATTTTTTAGAGACAGTGGGATAGACAGAGAGACAAAGGGAGAGAGAATTGGCGTTCCAGGGCCTCAGCCCCTGAAATCGAACTCCAGAAGCTTGCGCCACCTAGTGGGCATGGGCGACCTTGCGCTTGCCTCATCTTTGTACATCTAACTTACATGGGATCTGGAGAGTCGAACATGGGTCCTTAGGCTTCGCAGGCAAGTATCTTAAATGCTAAGCCACCTCTCCAGCCCCTAATAAAGGCTCTTTAAACCTTAACAAAGATTCAGGCTCAGCTACATAGCAAGTTTGAAGCCAGCCTGTGCTACAGACCCTGTCTCAAAGTAAGTAAATGAATGAGCTGTACCCAAGGCATGGTTTTATCCTTTACATGGCTGAGCATGTTCATTGTATACGTACAATGCAGTTTATTTTCATTTATCTGTTAGGGAAGATTTGGACCACTTGCAGTTTGGGGGTGTTACACACAGGTACCATCTGAGTCTTTCATGGTTGTGCCTCTTCCACTCACAAAGGGAAATGACGAGAGGGGGTTATAGGGTTGTCTCTAGTCAAACAGACCCTCTTACAGCCATCCTTGTGTCTAGAGTGGGTTCTAGGGTTGTCTCTAGTCAAACAGACCCTCTTACAGCCATCCTTGCCAGCCGCTGGAATGGCTTAGCGGTAAAGTGCTGAGAAAACCAGCAACACAGTTGGGGAGATGGCTCTGTGGTTAAAGGCACTTCCTTGCCAAGTCTTGGTGGCCCAGGTTCTATTCCCCAGTACCCATGTAAAGCCAGATGCACAGAGTGGCACATGTATCTGGAGTTCTTTTGCAATGACAGGAGGCTCTGCTGTACCCATACTTACTCTCTCTACCTCTCATCCCTCTCTCAAAATAAATAAAGAAATAAAAAAAGTATATTTTAAATAAAAACACAGGAGTGAGGGCTGGGGAGATGGCTCAGTAAGAGCACTTGTCACAAGCATGAGGGCCTGAGGGGAACTGAGACCTGCTGAGTTCGATTCCTCAGGACTTATATGAGGTATGACCACACATGTCTGTGACCTTAGTCCTGTGGGAAACAGAGACCAGAGAATCGCTGGGTCTGAAAACTTTAGCTTTGCCTTCACAGATTCTGTCTCCAGGAAAAACATGGATGACTGCTAGAGGAAGGTCTCCTCTGGCCTCCGCGTGCCTGTGAGCGCACGGAGGTACATACATCACACATACACACACAAGCACACACATCACACCACACATACTACACATGAAAAAAAAAATAGAACAACAAACAAAACCCCCAAACTCAGCAACAAAAAGCAACCATAAGCCATGTGCCATGGGTTCCTGGGAACAGAAAACAAGGGTTCTCAAAAGGATGCTGTGTGACTGTAAATGTTCCAGGGACCCTTCTCTGAACTACTGAGCTTTCTGACAGCGAGAGGCTGTGTCCCCTGACATTACAGACAGGACCAGGCATGGTGTCCATTTCAACCATTTTTTCTTTTGGTCGTTGTTTTGTTTTCTGAGGTAGGGTCTCGCGCTAGCCCAGGCTGACCTGGAATTCATCAGGTAGTCTTAGGCTGGCTTTGAATTCACAGCAATCCTCCTATCTCTTTCTCCCAGGTGCTGGGATCAAAGGTGTGAGCTACCATGCCTAGCCATTTCAACCATTTAAAAATTTTTATTTATTTGCAGAGATAGGAGGAGGAAGAGAGGGAGAGAATGGGCATGCCAGGGCCTCCAGCTGCTGCAAATGAACTCTAGATGCATGTGCCACTTTGTGCATCTGGCTTTACGTGGGTATCGGGCCATCAGACTTGGCAAGGAAGTGCCTTTAACCACTGAGCCATCTCTTCAGGCCCATTGAAATTCAGTCTCATCAAGAGTTATCAAGAGGGCTGGAGAGATGGCTTAGCAGTTAAGCACTTGCCTGTGAAGCCTAAGGACCCCGGTTTGAGGCTCAATTCCCCAGGACCCACGTTAGCCAGATGCACAAGGGGGCGCACGCATCTGGAGTTCGTTTACAGAGGCTGGAAGCTCTGGCGCGCCCATTCTCTCTCTCTCTCTCTCTCTCTCTCTCTCTGCCTCCTTCTCTCCGTCGCTCTCAAATAAATAAACAAACAAACAAAAAAATTAAAAAAAAAAGAGTTATCAAGAGGGTTCTGCCTTCTCTCCCTCCAGGCCTGCAGCCAGCATTCTGCTCTGGTCCGTGTGTAAGTGAAATGATGCAGCACTTGTCTGTTCGGGTTTGTTATCCTAAAGTCTTCAAAGCTCATCTGTGTTGTAGCATGCATTGCAATTTCTTTTATTTTCCATTGTCTATGCCTATCAGCCATCTATCTATCAATCTGTATCATCTCCTTATATCTGTCATCTTTTACTATTTACCTATTCTTGTTCTTCCTCCCCTCTCCTCCTCTTCCTTCAAGACAGAGTCTCATGTAGCTCAGGCTGGCCTCAAACTCCCTAGGTAGCCAAGGATGAACTTGAACTTCTAATCCTTCTGCCTCCACCTTCCACACGATGAGATGATAAGGGTGTCCCGTCACATCCAGTTTATTCTGTGTTGGGGGTCAAACCCAGGGCCTCATGCTTGCTAGGCGAGCACTCTCCCCACTGAGCCACATAGATCCCATTTTACTTATTCACTCAGCTACAAATAGGCCTTTTGGGATGATTCCACTTCTTGGTTGTAAATAATTCTGCGGGGAGCATGGGTGTTGAAATATCTCTTTGAATGTCTGCTTTTAATTATGCTGGGCTTCTACCCAGACATGGATACTGGACCATGTGGTAATTCTAATTTTAGTTAGAATTTGATGTATGAACTTTTATTGAGTCAATCAATGACTAAACATTGAGAAAAGCCCAGCAGGGAATAGCTTTAAAAGCATAATGTTGACTACAGTTAATATCAATGCATTGTATTCTTTAAATTTGCTCAGAGAGTAGATTTTAAGTGTTCTTGCCACAAAAAAGAAGAGATAAGGCATTGTGCATTAATCAGCTTGATTTAATCATTCTAGAATGTCACATATTTCCAAATGTTATATTGTATACCAAATATATATTCAATTCTTATTTGTTAGTTAAAAAAAAAAATCAAGGCTGGAGAGATGGCTTAGCAGTTAAGGTGCTTGTCTGCAAAGCCTAAGGACTCACGTTCAACTCTCCAGGTCCCACTAGGACAGATGCACAGTGACACAAGCACACAAGGTTGCACATGCGCACAAGGGGGTGCCCGTGTCTGAAGTTTGATTGCAGTGGCTGGTTGCGACCAATTCCCTCTCATTCTCCTTCTCCCCCCAACCCCCCTCGCTCTCACATGAAAAAAAAAAAAGGCCAGTCTGATGGGCTTGCCTCAAAAAAAAAAAAAAAATCAATTGATTGGGCTTGAAATATAGCTCTGTAAGCGAGTGCTTGCCTGGGACCATGAGGATCAATTCCTAACACTGAAAAATAATCATTTGATTAAATTTGGGTGTGGTGGTGAATGCCTGTAATCCTAGCCTTCAGAGAGGCAGAGGAAGGACTGCAGGATTGCTATAAGTTTGAGGACAGCCTGGTTTCCATAGTGAGTTTCAGGCCAGAACTACAGCCGAAGACTGTCTAAAAACAGAGAGAGACATCCGGGCATGCTGGCACACACCTTTAATTCCAGCACTTGGGAGGCAGAGGTAGGAGAATCACCATGAGTTTGAGGCCACCCTGAGACTTCATAGTGATTTCCAGGTCAGCCTGGGCTAGAGTGAAACCCTACCTCAAAAGACAGAAAAAAAGAAGAAGAAGCAAAAAAAAGATACAGCGAGAGAAAAAGAGAGAGGGTGAGCCGGGCCTGGTGGCGCACACCTTTAATCCCAGCACTTGGGAAGCAGAGGTAGGAGGTTCGCCATGACTTCGACACCACCTTGAGACTACATAGTTAATTCTAGGTCAGCCTGAGCCAGAGTGAGACCAAAACAAAAACAAAAACAAAAAACTCAGCAACAGCAACAACAAAAAACACGGGGGGGGGGGTGGGTGGAGGAAGGAATCAATTGTATTACAAAGAAATATTCAGACTGTAGAATATACTAATATATAAGATGTACTATTTCCTATAAAAATTTCAAAAGCATTATCCCCCCCTCACAAAAAAAATTGGTTAGGTGCCAGGCTCAGTGACTCACCCTGAAGCTGAGGTAGGAAGATCTCCATGAGCTCAAGGCCAACCTGGGCTTCAGGGTGAAGTCCAGAGTGAGACCCTGCTTCAAAAGTCAGTCAAAACTTATGAGGAGAGAGGAAGAGAGATCACCTCATTTCCTGATGGGTTAAAGAAAATACCAACTGTTGGTTAAAAGACAGCAGCAGGGCTGGAGAGTTGGCTTAGCTGTTAAGGCCCTTGTCTGCAAAGCCAAAGGACCCAGGTTCGATGCCCCAGGACCCATGGAAGCCAGATGCATAAGGTGGCGCATGTGTCTGGAGTTTGTTTGCAGTAGCTGAAGTCCCTGGCGTGCTCATTCTCTCTCTCTTTCTACCTTTCTCTCTCTCTCTCTCTCTCAAATAAATAAATGTTTAAAAAAAAAAAAAAAACAGCAGCAGAGCAGGGTGGGAGCTCCTACGCAGACTTGAGTTGGAGCAGGACCAAGGGCAGCCTGCTTTCCAACCCCTACGCATGGACTGGGGTCAAAGGCTTGCTGGTTGGGAGGGAGGGAGGGAGGGTACTGGTATGGAGATGTCCGATGACAGTGGGCTTCTGGGAAGAAACAATGATTACGATTTTCTGAGTGACGTCCTGCTAGACACCAACTTGCTCTCCTGTATCTCGCTCTGGACGGAAGTGATCTCTGGCGCCACCTACCCGCAGAACGGGAAGCTGCGCCCCCGCCTGCCGCGTGGGCTTCTACGGTAATAATGGTGGACCCATTTCCTATTGAGACTGGTCACTTCTTGATGCAGCTTCTCTCTTCTGCTCATCTGTGGACTTATGTCCAATTACCTAAACTCAGTGTAGAAAACAACTTCTGGGGCTGGAGAGACTGCTCAGTGGTTAAGGCGCTTGCCTGCAAACCATAATGACCCAGGTTCGATACCCATATAAAACCAGATGAACAAAGTGGCGCGTGCATGAAGAGTTCCTTTGCAGAAGCTAGACGCCCTGGGGTGCCCATTCTCTCTTGTCTGTCTCTTTCTGCTTGCAAATAAATAAAAATATTTTTTTTAAAACAACTGCATTTCATTATACTCACAGATGCTGTGGGTCAGGAACTTGGACAAGAACACGTGGAAGTGACACTGTCTGTTCTTTGATATCTGGAGTTTCAGCTGGGAATGGCTGAAGATGACTGCTCAAGGTAGAGTGCCGGAATCATCTAGAATTTTCTGATTTTTCTAGAATTTTTCTAGAATTATCTGGAAGCTTCTTCTTCATCTTCCCCCTCACTACCCCAAGCAGGGTCTCAACTCTGTAGCCCAGGCTGGCGTCAAACTCGCAGTGATCCTCCTACTTCAGCCTTTGAGGTGCTGAGGTTCAAGGTGTGAGCCTCCAATGCCTGGAGTCTGGAAGTCTTAACTCACAGTTCTGGGCTGGGACAACGCCAGGACTGGGCTCACCAGGTATGCTGGGCAGGCTCTTTCCCAGAGTGACCTACATTGTCAGCCTTGCTTTAGAATTTTATTTTGAGACTAGATCTCACCAAGTTGCCCAGGCTGGCCTTGAGCCTGCCACCCTCCTGCTTCTGCCTTCCAAGCCTGTGATTACAGGTGTGCGCCACTATGCCTGGCTTCTTCTAGTAATTTTTACGGGCACAGTCATGTTGGTATTAACTATACTCACCGTGTTGTACAATGAAATATAATTCAGCCTTAAAAAAGAAGGGAATCCTGCCACTTCAACAACACAGCTGCTCCTTGAGGATATAATGTTGTGTGAAAGAAGGCCAGCACAGAAAAAGAAATACCATATGAGCTTATCCAAATGTAGAACCTAAAAAAGCCAAACTTGTTGAGAGGCAGAGAGTAGACTGGTGGTTCCCTGAAGCTGGGGAAGGGCTGCAGGCTGGACAGATGCTGGTCAAAGTATGGAAAACTCCAGGGAGAGAGGCTGGCGAGGTGGCTCAGTGGTTAAAGGCACTTACTTGCAGTGCCTGACAGCTTGGTTCAGTTCCCCAGTACCCGTGTCAAATCAGATGCACAAAGTAGTGTATGTGTCTGGGGCTGGTTTACAGTGGCTAGAGGCCTTGGTGCACCCATACACATACCCTCTCTCTTTCTCAAGTAAATAAAAATATAAAAATTCCAGGGCTGGAGAGATGGCTCAATGGTTAAAGGTGTTTGCTTGCTATGCCTGGTGGCCCAGGTTCAATTCCACAGAACCCATGTAAAGGCAGATGCACAAGGTGGTGCCTGTGTCTGGAG
Organism: Dipus sagitta; assembly: GCA_036346955.1. Classification (NCBI taxonomy): domain Eukaryota; kingdom Metazoa; phylum Chordata; class Mammalia; order Rodentia; family Dipodidae; genus Dipus; species Dipus sagitta. The sequence goes on from CM070787.1 coordinate 63,529,724, forward strand.
TGAGTCTGCAGTGGCAGGAGGCCCTGGTGCACCCGTTCTCTCTTTCTGACCTTGCAATTAATCAATGCATTTATTTATTCTAGGGAGAGAGGAAGAATGAATACAAGAGATTCACTGAACTTGTTCTTTTCATGACATCATGCAGCTTCTGAATTAATCCACACTGCAGTTACCCAATTTCTGGTCTTCTGGTGAGGTAATAAACGACTGTTTTACTTAAATCACATTTTTTTGGGGGGGGGGATTCGAGGTAGGGTCTCACTCTAGCCCAGGTTGACCTGAAATTCACTATATAGTCTCAGACTGGCCTCGAGCTCCTCCTACCTCTGCTTCCCCAGGGCTAGAATTAAAGGCATGCACCACCATACCCTGCCTGAATCACTTTTTTTTGTAAAGTCTGGGTCTTATGTATCCTAGGTTGGCTTTGAACTGCATATGTAGCTGAACAGGGAGATCAGAACAACAGCACAACAAGGGCTGGTTATGAGAGAGAAAGAGAGGGAGGGAAGGGCAAGTAGAAAGAATGAGAGAGGGGGCTGGAGGGATGGCTTAGCGGTTAAGGCATTTGCCTGCAAAGCTAAAGGACCCTGGTAAACATTAAAAAAAAAAAAAAAAAAAAAAAAAGGAAGAATGAGAGAATGGGCACTCCAAAGCCTCCAGCAACTGCAAAATAAACTCCTAATGCATGCACCACCCTGTGCATCTGGCTTGTGTGGGTCCTGGGGATTTGAACTTGGGGCCTTTGGCTTTTCAGGCAAGCACCTTACCATTAAGCCATTCCCCCAGCTTACCAGTCTTGTTTTCAAGCTCTGTTTCATGGCAGCCCTTAGCATAGTTGACTCCATTGTGGTTTGCCCCGGTCGCCTGGGGCCCTGAGCAGGAGGCTATCACGACAGCCTCCAATCAAATGGGTTTAATAATGGAATCTTTTGGCGGGTCCGTTAGTTCAGGGTCACCTTGGGTTTCATAACTTCTCAGCAGCTGATAGTGTTTACACAAGACCTGTATAATTGGAGGGGGAAAAATAATGACATCAAAATAAAAGAGAGGACTGGAGAGGTGGCTTAGTGATTAAGGCACTTGCTTTCAAAGCCAAAGGACCCAGGTTCGATACCCCACTACTCACTTTAAGCTGGGGCAGAAGGTGGCACCTGCATCTGTAGTTCACTTGCAGTGGCTATAGGCCCTGGAACACCCATTCTCTATCTGCCCCTCTCTCTCTTTCTCAAATACTTCAATAAATTAAAAAAATAAAAATATTATAAAAATAAATAATTTCCAACCATTAACATTTAGGTGATTATCACTTTATGTTTTGCATGAATTCTTGTTGGATTGTCTCGGGGCTGAAAATGGGCTTCTACCATCCCTCCTTTAAAAAAATCTGCTCATACACAAATTCTTTTTTCTTTTTTGCATATATATTTGGACTATTAGAGTCATTTCAATATTAGTAGACCCACAGTTTTTATATGCCAATGAAGACAGATTCTAAGGTTCAGGTACCCAGGTGGGTCTCCAAAAGAGGGTTCCAGAAACTCGGTTTTCCTTTGCACCCCTGGTCCCTTGTCCACCTGAAGGTATGAAAGAGGCTTTGATATTAGAAGTCATGGTGTGTGTATGTGTGTGTGTGTGTGTGTGTGTGTGTCTGTGTCTGCAGCGCCTTCCCACCTCCACGCTGGGATGTGAATGGTGTGATTTCTCCTTTGGATCTTTGAGAGAAGGAAAAACTTCAACTGCATCATTGAGAGCTCAGTTGGGGTAAGGGGCAGGGCCCAGGGGACTGAAGTTACTGGAACAAATTAAGTGCTAAAGATAGTGGCTAACGTCTCTGAGAGCACAGTGAGAGAGGGGAAGGGGAGGAGGAGGAGGAGGAGGAGGAGAGAAGGGAGAGAGAGGTTCTTATAGCTTTTGCAGGAGCGCCACCTGGAGGTGGGAGGTGGAGCTGCAGACCAAAGCTGGAAATGTACAGCTGGGGCCCCAAGGATTCCGATGTCCTTAGGTGACCAACAGGAGGAGACGCGGTGTCCAAGGAGCTGCAGCCTTGTGAGAGAGCAGGAGAGGAGCAGAGGCTCCAGGTGGGAAATAAAGAAATAGCTCACAATTCTCGCTCCGCAGTGGCAGGCAACCTGCCAAAAATATTTCCATCACTGAGCTGACACCGATTTTTTTTTTTCCCCTTGCATCTAACACAAAAGTGACTGGAAGTGTGTATGATTTACGATGACTCTAAAGGACCTGAGGGTTTACCACCCGTGGCCCCCCAGGGAGATTTTGGCCAAGGAAGTGGAAAATGGGGTAAAAGTCAACGGAATAATCACATCCGTGCTTTATTTTATTTTATTTTTAGACAGCATACAAAAAATAACGGGTTTCATTATAACTTTTATTTATTTTGTTTTCTTGAGGTAGGGTCTCACACTAGCCCAGGGTGGAACTCACAGCGAGCCTCCTACCTCTGCCTCCCGAGTGCTGGGATTGAAGGGCTGCGCCACCACGCCCGGCTATTTATTTATTTTTGAGGAACTTTCTGTATGATTTCCTCAGTGGCGGCACCAGTTCACATCCTCAGGGGCAGTGACCCCGTCATCCCCACCAGCATTTGTTGTCGTTTGTTTTCTGGATGATAGCCGCGTTGAGTGGGGTGAGATGGAATCTCAGTGTAATTTTGATTTGCATTTCCCCAGTGGCTGAGGACGTAGAACTATTTTTTCCTGTGCTCATTGGCAATTTGTATCTCTCCTGTTGAGAACAGCTTGTTCCGTCCATTTGCCCATTTGTTGATTGGATTATGTGCTGTTCGGCCTGTCTACGTCTTTACAGCTGGGGTGATCACCTCATCTCAGCTGGTCCCAGTTTTTAGCCTTCTGTGGACTTCTCTCCGTCTTAGGATGTGATGGAAGAGGGTGAACTTTCAATCCTTGTACTTCTGTGTCCTGACAAATCCCTCCTTTGTTTTTGGTGGGTGCAGGGAGGGCTTGAGGCAGGGTCTTCCTTAAACCTAGGCTGACCCGGAACTCACTCTGTAGCCCAGGCTGGTCTTGAACTCACAGCAGTCCTCTTATTTCACCCTCCTAAGTGCTGGAATTATAGGTCACCATGCCCAGCCCCCCTCATTTCTCTCTTAAAAACAGAATGTCAGTGGAAGGCTCACAAGGCCTCGCTCCTTGCTGAATTATCTACAGATAGTTAACAGTCACCGAGGAAAAGAGGCGTAGTCTTTAGTCACGTAGCACTATTACGTAGCTCATGATCCAGTAAATAACTCTCAGTCAAAATCCTGTGAGCAGTTAGACTCATTGAAACACACACACACACACACACACACACACACACACACACACTGAGAGACAAGAACTAGAAGGACTAGTTGGGAAGAGGAAAGAGATCAGTGGGAGAGGGACAAGAGAGGGTAATGGAGAATATGATCAAAATGTATTACAGGGCTGGAGAGATGGCTCAGTGGTTATGGCACTGGCCTGCAAAGCCTAAGGACCCTGGGTTTAATTCCTCAGTACCCACGTAAAGCCAGATGCACAAGGTGGTGTATGAGTCTGGAGTTTGTTTACAGTGGCTAGAGGCCCTGGCACACCTATTCTCTCTCTTTCTCTCTGCCTCTTCCTCTTTCTCACTATGGCTCAAATAAATAAATTAAAAATTACAAATGTGTTATACACATGTATGAAAATGTTATAATAACACCTGTTATTATGTGTAGTTAGTACGTGTTAATAAAACCCAGAAAGTCACATATCCTGACACACACACACACACACACCCTAGTCCTGGGAAGATAGGGACATGTGTCCCCCCTCCTGACATCAATCCTATTGGAGATCTTCTCTCCACAATAAGAAACTTCTGGAAAAAATAATAAAAAAGAAAGTTCTAGAGAGTGAAAGGAAATTTATCCATCTTCACAGAGTCTGACCTTTTATCCAACACTGAAAACCAGACTCTCCCAGTTCCATAACTCTAAACATCTTTTCCAGCAGATCCTGCAGGATTCGGAAAGTGAACAAAACAAAACAGGACAAATTTACTTATTTATTTATTTATTTATTTATTGCACCACTGGAAGCTGGAAGTTGGAGGTCAAGGGTCACTAGTTCTCTGAGGGGATTTTCTTTTCTTCCTCTCCCTTTCTTCCTTCCTTCCTTGCTTCCTTTTCTTTTTCTTCTTCTTTTTTTGTCTTTTGGCTCAGGAATGACAGAGTAAGAAAGTCTCCTGTCCTTAGCTTGCAGACTGCAGTCTTCCCACCATGTCCTCACTTGGCTTCTATTTTGTTTGCACACATTCCTGACATCTTTTTATGTGTTTGAATTTCCTCTTCTTATCAGTCAGATCAGACTTGAGCTCTCCCAAAAGACCTCACCGTAACTTCTCAGTCTCCAAAGGCCTTATCTCCAAGTACAATCACATAGTATGGTCCTGGGAATTAGGAATTCAGCATATTTATTGGGGTGGGGGTGGAATTTTTTTTTTTTGTTTTTGGTTTTTAGAGGTAGAGTCTCACTCTAGTCCAGGCTGACCTGGAATTCACTCTGTATTCTCAGGGTGGCCTTGAACTCATAGCGCTCCTCCTACCTCTGCCTCCCGAGTGCTGAGATTAAAAGCATGCTCTGGAATTCTTTTTTTTTTTTAAATACCATCCTTAAAAGGGAAACTCAGGTTTCTGATATGTGCTTTCTCTAAATAAGACATTTATACATTCCTTTAAAAACAATTTGCATTTTTACACAGATCAGTTGTACAAATCAATAGCATTCGCTGTGACAGTTTCATTGTGCACTCATCATATCTGTTCACTCTTCTTCTACCCAGGGTCTCCTCCCCCTTTCTGTTTTCCTTCCAGAAGTCTCTAAAAGCCCCTCTTAATTCTTTTCTGTTCTCTTCCTCCTCACCCTTCTCCATCTGTGTTTTCCACTATTCCATTCCTTACTTCTATAAGGTTGACTTATTGGTTTCCATACATGAGAACATGGGTATTAGTTTTATATATTCCTTTTTAAAAAACATTTTTATTTTTATTTATTTATTTGAGAGAGTGAGAGAGAAGGAGGGATGGATGGAGAGAGAGAGAGAATGAATATGGGTGTGCCAGGGTCTTTAACTGCTGCAAACAAACTCCAGATACATGCATCACTTTGTGCATTTGGCTTATGGGAGTCCTGGGGAATCAAATGTTGGTCCTTTGGCTTTGCAGGCAAGTGCGTTAACTGCTAAGCCATCTCTCCAGCTCTGTATATTTGTTTATGAAGTCAGGAATGAATGTAGGTTCTCAGAGGACCTTGTATGAAGTTGCTTAGATTCCTGCTGGTTGATGACCCCTCTGTTGGTCTCCTGAGATCATTACAGAGACAACTTCCATAAGTGGCTGACATTACCTACATAATAGGAGGGGAAAAAATAGATGATATCAAAATAGAGAAGAGACTAGGTGGAAAGAAGAAGGGATTCAGTGGAGGGGGATTTGGAAAGGGGAAAGCGAGGGTGGTGGGAGGGGCGATGATCATGCTATATTGTTTATATTTATGGAAGTTGTCAAAAAAAGTGAAAAAAATCAAATGCTGTCTCAGAATACAAACAAAACAAAACAAAAGAAAACAAAATGCCTTTACACAGCCACAACCGCGGGGACAGAGTGGATGAGTGCTTCTGTCCTGGGCAAGCCTCTGCTGGAGGCTGCGAGGAAGCGCTGCTGGGAGAGCGCACTCCCTTCCAGACACCTTGGGTTTTGGAGACAAGGCCTCCGTGCGTACCTCACACTGGCCTCACACTTGCTAGGCAACTCAGGCTGGCCTCCAACTCACCATCTGATCCCCTGTCTCAGCCTCCCAAATGCTAGCATTACACAGTTTAAGGGCTTTACAAAATGTAGAACATAGGCTGGGCATGGTGGCATCCACCTTTAATCCAAGCACTTGGGAGGCCATCGTAGGAGGATTGCTGTGAGTCCAAAGCCAGCCTGAGACTGCAGTGAATTCCAAGTCAGCCTGGGCCACAGCGAGACCCTACCTTGAAAAACAAACAAACCAACAAAAAAGTACAAAGTAATGGGTATTATTAATGCATTTCCATGCATTCATATAATGTACTTTGCTCATATTCACTCCCATTTTACTCTTTATTATCTCTCTTGTCTTTCCCTGTTTCTCTTTCTACATTGTTAGCACTCTTTTTTTTAAAAAAAAGATTTAATTAATTTATTTACAAGAGAGAGAGAGAGAGAGAGGAGGCAGATAGAGAATGGGCACGCCAGGGCCTTTAGCCACTGCAAACAAACTCCAGATGCATGTGCCACTTTGTGCATCTGGCTGACATGGGTCCTGGGGAATCAAATCTGAGCTCTTAGGCTTTGCAGGCAAGTCCCTTAACTGCTAAGCCATCTCTCTAGCCCCACTCCTTCTCATTGCATGCCTCTTTTCCCCCTAAACTCCACATATGAGAGAAAACATACAATACTAGTCTTTCTGAGTCTGACTTACTTCATTTAACCTGATTCTTTCAAGATCCATCCATTTTCCTGCAGGTAATATGAGATTTTATTCTTCCTGATGGCTGAATAAAGCTCCCTTGCAAATGCACACCACATTTTAGTTATTCATCTGTCATCTGTTGATGACAATCATTGATAAGATGGTCCCATAACCTGGCTGTAGTGAATAGTGTCACAAGAAACGTGGATGTGCAGGTATCTCTATAGTAACGTGACAAAGACCTTTCTGCATGTGTATATGTTTGTGATGTGCATGTGTGGGTGTGCATGTGCTGGTACATATGTAGGTGCATGAGTGTGTGTGCACATGTGTGGAGATCAGAGGTTGACAACAGGTATCTTTCTCATTCACTGTTCCCATTATTTATTGTTATTATTATTACTTTGTTTCTTGGAACTAGGGTCTGCTCTCTAGCCCAGGCTGACCTGGAATTCATTGTGTAGTCTCAGGTTGGCCTTGAACACACAGTGATCCTCTTACCTCTGCCTCCCAATTGGTGTGGTGGGATTAAAGGCCTTCGCCACTATGCTGGCAGGCTTTGCAAAGTGCCTTTACTATGGAGCAATTTCTCTAGCCTTCACCTTATTATTATTCTTATTCTTATTGGATTTTTTTTTGTTTGTTTTGTTTTTCTGAGGCAGGGTCTCACTCTAGCTCAAGCTGACCTGGAATTCAACTATGTAGTCTCAGGGTGGCCTCGAACTCTTGGTGATCATCCTACATCTGCCTCCTGAGTGCTGGGATTAAAGGTGTGCCCCACCATGCCCGGCTTTTCACCTTATCAATATATATATATTAATATATGTTATATATATATATTCACCTTATCAATATATATGTATGTATTTATATATATACTAGTGAGGTAACCAGGCCCAGAAAGCCAAGTGTCACATGTTTTTTCTCATATGTGGATCCTAGCTATAGATGATTGGACTTCTGTGTGAGTAGGAAGAAAACTCAGTAGCAAAGGCCAGTAAACTAGAAAAGAGATATAAAGGGAAGAGAAAGGAAGGGAGGGGGGTACTCAATAGGATGGTATTGTATATATGTAAGTAGAAGAATAGATTAATGGGGATGAAAAGGCCCAAAGTGAGGTCAGGGGAAGAGATTGAGTGAAGGAAAGGTGGAGGGAGGGCTAATCAAAATCTAAGATGATATAAATAAATCATATGCAAACCCACTTTTTTGGGCAATGGAACACTCAGGAGCCGTAGATTGTTACTAGGAAATTCTCAGTGCCAGGGATGGGATTCCTTCCAGTGAGTTGTTGGCCAGGGAGGTCCCTGATGCCCCCAAAATATTATAGGCCATTGCCGAGGCCCTTGGTTTCCCACCAGGAATAGATGGTAAGACCCTATTGCTGAAGACTCCACATACTTGGGCTGCAAGGTCACTGAGAAATCCTGGTGGAACTGAGCTGATAACCTCCTCCATGTAGACCAGCTGACAGAAAGCTGGAAGAAGCCATTCTGCATGCAGTTCAATGGGAGAAAGAGAAATCACCAGTGAAGATACTCAACAGTGGACACTGCAAGCCTTATATTTGGTCAGCCAGGCCAAATGAGCCAACAGGTGTAATAGTGGCATGTCTGTCATGGTGGAAACCAACTGCCCTCTAATTGGACTGGAGACCCACTCCATGGGAGGGAATATATCCCTGATACTGAAAAATTAAAACAGGGGTAGTCATGAGCCCTAGGGGTATAACGTCTGCTGCTGTCTGGCTAAATGTGTATACCATGCTTATCAAACTGCCCATTAAGCACTTCTCTTAGTGTTCATACCCTTAGATTAATGCTACTCTCACTTTTGGTAGAGAATCTTCTCTTTTCAAATGGCAGTGACCTTGGGATGACTCAGAAGGCATCATGGTGCTGGAAAGAAGTGACCAGAGTGCTCAGTACTGCAATATCTCTATCACACCTTCCAAGGCTCAGGGTCTATTGCGGAAGAGGTGGCGGAAAGAATGTAAGAGCCAAAGGAAGGGTAGGACTTCTTACAACATGCTCCCCCCAGACACAAAATCACCTGGATATCCATGACCTCACAGTGCCTGACACTACCTATACAAGACCATCATAATAGGAGGAAAAGATGATGACATCAAAATGCAAGAGAGACTGATTGAGAGGGGGAGGGGATATGATGGAGAATGGAGTTTCAAAGGGGAAAGTGGGGGGAGGGAGGGTATTATGGGATTTTTAAAAATAATCATGGAAGTTGTTAATAAGAAAAATTTGAAAAAAATAATTTATTCATTTGAGAGAGCAAGAGAGAGAGAATGGGCACAATAGGGCCTTTTGCCACTGCAAACAAACTCTAGACACATGCACCGTCTTGTGCATTTGGCTTTACGTGGGTACTGGGGAATTGAACCTAGGTCCTTTGGCCTTGCAGTCAAGCACCTTAATTGCTAAGCCATATCTCCAGCTCCCTTCACCTTATTTTTTAAAGTTTTGTGTTTTTTTTTTTTTTTTGAGGTAGGATCTTACTGTAGCCCAGGCTGACCTGGAATTCACTATGTAATCTCAGGGTGGCCTCGAACTCTTGGTGATCCACCTACCTCTGCCTCCCAAGTACTGGGATACTGGGATTAAAGGCGTGCGCCACCAAACTCAGCTCTAAGATGTGTATTTTTATTTATTTGAGAGAAACAGAGAGAGAGAGAGAGAGATAGATAGAGAGAGAGAGAGAGAGAGAGAGAGAGAGAGAGAGAATGGGTGGACCAGGGCCTCTTGCCAGTGCACACAAACTCCAGACATGTGCCACTTTGTGCATCTGGCTTTATGTGGGTACTGGGGAATTGAATACTGGCAAGCAAGCACCGTTAACCACTGAGTCATCTCTCTAGCTGCACAATATATTTTCATCACATTCACCCCCATTATCTTATGTTGCTCACCTTCCATTGTAGCTGAACTCTTTCTTCCCAACTAGTCCCTTGTATTTTGAGGTCTTTAAAAAAATATTTTTATTAATTTATTTGCAAGGGGAGAGAGAGAGGAGATGGAGAGAAAATGGGCAAACCAGCACATCTTGTCATTGCAAATGAACTCCAGATGAATTTGTCACTTTGTGCATCGGGCTTTATGTGGGCACTGGAGACTAGAACCCAGGCCTTCAGGCTTTTAATCGCTGAGCCATCTCCCAGGCCTTGGGGTCTTTTTTTTTTTCTTTGGATAACCCAATGTTTTTTTTTTTTTTTTTTTTTCAGGTAGGATCTCACTCTAGCCTAGGCTGACCTGGAATTCACTATGTAGTGTCAGGGTGGCCTCGAACTCACCATGATCCTCCTACCTCTGCCTCCTGAGTGCTGGGATTAAAGGCATGTGCCACCACGCCCGGCTCCCAGTGAGTTTAATTAGGACTGCTCTCACGAGCAGCGGTGGGGGTTATTTACCGAGCAAGAGCAGCTTTCCAGTGGTTACACCACTGAAAAAATAAGACTTGCTTGTTTTGTTTTGGTCAAGAAGGATAGATGGAGCGCACTAGGGAGGCAGAGGTAGGAGGATCGCTGTGAGTTCCAGGCCACCCTGAGACTACATAATGAATTCTAGGTCAGCCTGGGCTAGAGTGAAACCCTACCTCAAAAAAGAAAAAGAAAAAGGACGGTAGATGGAGGGAGCTGCAGGGAGCAGGGGTGCCGTGTGTGGCAGCAATTAGAGAATGGAGCTGCAGGCATGGCCACCCCCTCACCCCAAAGATTCTGAGTCATCCTTGTGTTTCTGGGCACTGGCTTCCTCCACGAGCCCGGCACAGATGGTCCCCAGGGCTCTGAGTTTTAAAGAGCACGACTGTGCATAGCAGGAGGAGCGGCACAGTCCTCCCCGCCTGCTCCTCCTGAGGGGCCTTGGACTTTGTCATGGGGACAGGGGTGGGGTGGGGGAGGGGAAGGGGGAGAAGGGTGGAGGGAGAAGGGAAGATCCTTTCGGAGCCACTTTCTTGGAGCTTCTGCATAAAGCTGGAGGACCCAGTGCATGACTGCAGCCCAGTGTGTGTGTCCCCCCAACATTCGCATGTTGGAACATAACTACCAATGTGGGGGTGTTGAGAGATGGGACCTTTGGTGGACAATGGCATTGGTGCCCTTATCAGAGAGGCCCTGAGAGCCAGGCATGGTGGTGCACGCTTTTAATCACAGGACTTGGGAGACAGAGGTAGTGGCTCACACTTTTAATCCTAGCACTTATGAGGCACAGATAAGAGGATCCTGTGAGTTCAAGGCTAGCCCGAGACTACAGAGTGAGGTCTAGGTTGCCCTAGGCTAGACTGAGACCCTACCTCAAAAAACAAAACAAAACAAACAAACAAACAAAAACAAAAACAAAAAAACAAAAATAGCCGGGGGTGGTGGTGCACACCTTTAATCCCAGCACTCGGGAGGCAGAGGTAGGAGGATCACCGTGAGTTCAAGGCCACTCTGAGACTCCATAGTGAATTCCAGGTCAGCCTGGGCTAGAGTGAGACCCTACCTCAAAAAAACAAAAAACAACAACAACAAAAAAATTAAACAAAAAACAACAACAACAACAAAAAAAAAACAAGCAAAAAAACTTTAAAAAAAAGAGAGGGGCTGAAGAGAGATGGCGCTTGCCTGTGAAGCCTAAGGACCCCAGTTCGATTCCCCAGTATCCATGTAAGCCAGGTGCACAAGGTGGCAAGTGCATTTGGAGTTCATTTGCAGTGGCGAGAGGCCCTGGCATGCCGTCTCTCTCTCTCTCTCTCTCTCTTCTTTCTTTCTTTCTTTCTTTCTTCCTTTCTTTCTCTCTCTCTCTCTCCTTGCAAATAAATAAAAAAAATATTCTTTTTTTTTTTTTTTCTAAATAGAGGCCCTAGAGACTTTCCACCATGTGAGGACACAGGCATGAAGTTGGATGTGGTGGCTCATGCCTGTAATTTCAGTTCTTGGGAAGCTGGGAGGCAGGAGGATCATCATGACTTTCAGGACAGCCTGGGTGCAGAGTGGGAATCTGTCTCAACAAAAAAGTACACAAAGATGCCACTTTTGAACCAAGCACATGGAATCCATTACTCCTCAATCTCAGGCTTCCAGCCTCCAGTATGTGGGCAATCAATTTTCTTGTTCTTTAAAAAAAAAAGTTGTGTTTATGCCTATGCACGTGGGTGGGCAGCTATGGACGTGCCGGGATCTCTTGCTGCTGCAAATGCATGGCTGTCCTGATTTATGTGGTTGTCTGGGGATGTGTGGCAAGCGAGTGCCTTCTCTCCAGCCCCTGAATTTTGTCTTAAATATTTTTTAATTTTTATTTATTTGCAAGCAGAGAGAGATGAGAGAGAGACAGAGACAGAGAGAGAGAGAGAGAGAGAGAGAATGAGAATGAGTGTGCCAACGCCTCCAGCCATTGCAAACAAACTCCAGGTTCATCTGGCTCTGCGTGGGTACTGGGGAATAGAACCCTGGTTGTCAGGCTTTGCAGGCAAGTGCCTTACCCTCTGAGTCATCTCCTCAGCCCTGAATTTGTTTTTCCACAATAAAATCTATGAATGCTTTGTTACAGAGACCTAGATGGATCAAAACACTTTCCTTGCCCCTTATGACCTGAACCTTTCTCAGGTCCAGGGGTGGAGGGGGTGATGGTTCAGAGGTCACACCCTGGATAGCCTATCTTGGAAAAAAACCCCTCAGAGCTGGGGAAATTGCTTAGCGATTAGGGCGCTTGCCTGCAAAGCCTAAGGACCCCAGTTTGATTCCCCAGGACCCACGTAAGCCAGATGCACAAGGGGATGCATGCGTCTGGAGTTTGTTTGCAGTGACTACAGGCCCTGGTGTGCCCATTCTCTCTTTCTATTTGCCTCTTCCTCTCTTGAGTAAATAAATAAAATATTAGAAAAAAAAGAGCTTCTGATTTTGGAAACAGTAAGTACGGGAATGCAGGCTATAGGATATCGGTCTGCCTGTCCATGTTTGTGTGTGCATGCATGTCTGTATGTGTGGTATGAATCTGTATGACTTTTGTTCTGTGATTCTGGTGTGCTGGCTATGAATGTAGGTGTTAGTCAGAAACCTATGCCTGGGAAGGTCATCTGCCCCAGTGGGAAGCTACTACTGTTATTTGGCTAAATGGATATGTTGTGCCCATCAAGTTGAACTCTAAATATTTATGTTTATGACCATAGATTAGTGCTGCTCTCTCCTTTGGTCAGAGAAACTTTTTTTTTTTTTTTTTTTGGTTTTCCGAGGTAGGGTCTCACTCTAGCTCAGGCTGACCTGGAATTCACTATGGAGTCTCAGGGTGGCCTCAAACTCTCGGCGATCCTCCTACCTCTGCCTCCCGAGTGCTGGGATTAAAGGCATGCGCCACCATGCCCGGCCAGAGAAACTTTTTAAAAAAATAATTTTTATTTATTTATTTGACAGAGAAAGAGGGAGAGAGAGAAAGAGAGAGAATGGGCATGCCAGGGCCTCCAGCCACTGCAAATGACACATGTGCCCCCTTAAGCATCTGGCTAACGTGGGTCCTGGGGAATTGAACCTGGGTCCTTTGGTTTTGCAGGCAAACACCTTAACAGCTAAGCCATCTCTGCAGCCCCAGAAAAACTTTAAAGAGTATTTTATTTATTTATTAGAGAGAGACAGAAAGAAGCAGATAGAGAATGGGCATGCCAGGGCCTCTAGCCACTGTGAACAAACTCCAGATACATGTACTACCAGAGCCTCTAGCCACTGTAAATGAATTCCAGACACATGTGCCATCTTGTGCATCTGGCTTACATGGGTAATGGGGAATCAAACCTGGGTCTTTAGGCTTCATAGGCAAGCACCTTAACAGCTAAACCATCTCCCCAGTTCCCCCTCTTTTTTTTTTTTGCAGATAGTGGTGACCTCTACTGGGGAGACTAAAAACTCCTGAAAGTGCTGAGAATAAGTGATTGCTTTTGGGTGCTCAGTGTTAAATGAGACATCTATAGCACTCCCTTGAAGGCTCAGGGAACTTTGTGGGAGAGAGGTAGATAGAATGTAAAAGCCAGAGGATGGGGAGGAGTGTCTTGGAACGCTGTCTGCTTGACATGAAGTGGTCATTGCCTTTATGACCTCACAGTCTGTCATTGCCTGCGCAAGACGTTTACAATATTGACCCATCAACATTTTGTCATTGATGATGGAGGAGAGCAAAAAAACCATAAAATCACTAGGTGTGGTGGGGCACCTGGAAGGCAGAGGTAGGAGGATTGCTCTGAGTTCTGACAAGTCTGGTATTATAGAGTGAGTTCCAGGTCGAAAACCCAAAAACAGGGCTGAAGAGAGTAGGAGACAGAGACAGAGAGAAAGAGAGAGAGAGAGAGAGAATATGAATGGGCACTCCAGGGGCTCCTGCCACTACAGACCATCAGGCTTTTCAGGGAGGCACCTTGAACCACTGGCAATCTCTCCAGCCCTGTTATTCTTTAAAAAACAGAAAGCAAAAAAATCATTTATTTATTTGAAAGGACACAGAGAGAGAATAAGAGAGAAAAATGGGTGTGCCAGGGCGTCCAGCCATTGCAAACAAACTCCAGACACATGTGTGACTGTGTGTCTGACTTTACATGGTTACTGGGGAATTAAACCCAGGTGGTTTAGCCCCCCTTCCCCGTTATTATTCTTTTTTGGTGGGGGTTGAGATAGGGTCTCGCTCTAGCCCAGGCTGACCTGGAATTCACTATGTAGTCTCAGGCTGGCCTGGAACTCATAGTGATCCTCCTACCTCTGACTCTGTTGGGATTAAAGGCGTGTGGTACCACGCCCAGCCCCCTGTTATTATTCTTAATGATGGGAGCTTGTCCTCACCACACGGAACATATTCAAGTTCTCCTCTTTAAAGATCCATTGTAGTAAAATACATAGGAACTTCCTTTCAGCTGCTTGCCATGAACTACAGGTTACAAATTTAAAAAGATAAATGTTTGTGTTTACTCTTGTATTCAACACTTTTTTTGAGGTAGGGTCTCACTCTAGCCCAGGCTGCCCTGAAATTCACTATGTAGTCTCAGGCTGGTCTCGAACTCACAGCGATCCTTTTTCCTCTGCCTCCGAGTGCTGGGATTAAAGGCGTGTGCTGCCACACCTGGAATAGTCAATGCTTTTGTGAGTTGGTTCTCTCTCTCTCTTTTTAAAAATATTTTATTATTTTATTTATTTACTTGGAGAGAAGGAGAGAATGAGCATGCCAGGGCTGTTGCCACTGCAAACAAATTTTGGGTGCATGTGCTACTTAGTGCATCTAGCTTTATGTGGGTACTGGGGAATTGAACCCTGGCCAACAGGCTTTGCAAGCAAGCTCCTTTAACCACTGAGCCATCTCTCCAGCCCATGAGTTGGTTTTCTCTTCTAAAGGTAGTCAAGAATGTTTCCCTTCCCCCCCAAAAGATCTAGTAAGTGAGAGCCCCACTACTTTTCCTCTCTGGCTAAATGTCAGTCGGCCTGCAAGCCTGGAGTTGTCCAGTCAGCCATAGCTGCATGGGAGCAGCTGGTCTGAGTAACATAGCAGTAAAGTAGAAGCGGAGGTGAGAGGTGTGAGGAAGACAGCCTGAATGGTCCCTGATTGTGGGGTGCAGGCATCTGAGAATGTCTCTGTGTCTCTGTCTTCTCCTGACTTTGGTTACAAAATTCCCCTCCTTCCCACTCCCCCTTCGTTATTTCTCTCTTTATTGGTTTTACATGGGTACTGGGGAATCGATCATAGGTCCTTTGGCTTTACAGGAAAGCACCTTAACCGCTGAGCCATCTCTCTAGGCCTATTATGAGCTTTATTGCTTTATTTATTTATTTTTTGAAAGGGCATTTTTATTTTATTTATTTGAGAGAGAGAAAGAGGCAGAGAGAGAGAGAGAGAGGGAGAGAGAGAAAGAGAGAGAAATGGGCACAGCAGGACTTCTAGGGGCTGCAAATGAACTCCAGGTGCATGCGCCACTTTGTGCGTCTGGCTTACTTAGGACCAGGGAAATGGAACCTGGGTCCTTTGGTTTTTGTAGGCAAATGCCTTAACCGCTAAGCCATCTCTCCAGCCCTGCTTGCTTTCTTTCTTTCTTTTTTTTTGAGGTAGGGTCTCATTATAGCTCAGGCTGACCTGGAATGCACTATGTAGTCTCAGGGTGGCCTCGAACTCACAGCGATTCTCCTACCTCTGCCTCCCGAGTGCTGGGATTAAAGGCATACGCCACCATGCCCAGTTTTGCTTTATTTTTTTTTATCGTAAGTTTCTCTAAGTAGAATTTTTCCTTTTGTCACTTCCATCCAAGAGACTAGACTAAGCTAAGGATAGATGAGGGAATATGTGAAGTAGAAATTGCCCTATAGAAACTTTGGAGCCTGCTGGGGAGACAGCTTGGTTTTTAAGGCGCCTGATCATGAGACTCTGAATTTGGATCCCAAGCACCCACGTAAAAGCTGGGTGTGAAGCCCGGCATGGTGGTGCACATCTTTAATCCCAGCATTTGGGAGGTGGAGGTAGGAGGACCACAGTGATCTCAAGGTCAGCCTGGGATAGAGTGAGACCCTTTCCTTAACAAAACAACAACAACCACCAAAACTAATAATCATCTGGGTGTGGTGGAACATGTCTGTAATCGCAGTGCCGAGAGGAAGAGACAGGAGGCTCCTGGTGGCTTGCTAGGCTAGTTTGTAACTCAATCACTGAGCTCTGTATTCAGTGACGGGCCCTGTCTTAAAAAAAAAAAAAAAAAAAAAAAAAGAGCAATTGTTCTGGAGAGATGGCTCAGCAGTTAAAGCACTTGACTGCAAAGCCTAACAAACTGGGTTTGATTCCCCAATACCCATGTAAAGCCAGATGCATAGTGGCACATGTGTCTGGAGTTCATTTGCAGTGGCTGGAGGCCCTGGTGTACCCATTCTCTCCCTCTCTCTTTGCTGGACATGGTGGCACATGCCTTTAATTCTAGCACTCAGGGGGGTAAAGGTAGGAGGATCACCATGAATTTGAGGCCACCCTGAGACTACATTGTGAATTCTAGGTAGAGCAAGGTCCTATCTCAAAAAACAAAAAAAAAAAAAAAAAAAAAAAAAAGAAAGCAATTGAGGAAGACACCTGAGGCTGACCTCTAGCCACCACATGCATGTGCACACATGTGCTCGTGCTCTCACACATAGATGAACACACATGCACACAAAATCAGATCCCTAACAAGATCCACAGTTTATCTACAGCTTGGATAAAAGTTAATTTAAGACACTTTTTCAGATGAAATGGTAAGGAGTGCTTAAGATTTCATATGTATGTATGCATGTATTTTTCACTTATTTTTGAATATTATTCTTTCTATTGGGTTTGGTGGTGCATGCCTTTAATCACAGCACTTGGGAGGTCGAGGTAGGAGGGTCACCAGGAATTTGAGACCAGCCTGGGGCTTCTGAGTGAGTTCGAGGTCAGCCCTGGCTAGCGTGAGACCCTGCTGGGAAAAAACAACAAAAAGTTTATTTTTAAATTTATTTGTGAGAGACAGAGACAGAGAGTGAGTATGGGCATACCAGGGCCTCTTGCCACTGCAAATGAACTACAGATGCATGCGCCACTGAGTGCATCTGGCTTTATGTAGGTATTGGGAATTGAACCTGGGGCTTCAGGCTTTGCATGCAAGTGCTTTTAACCACTCCAGCCCCATTCATTATTTATTTGTTTCAGTGAATGATCTTCTTGCCACTGCAAATGAACTCCTGTGCCACTTTGGTATGCATATATTTTATAGCATAAATATTACCATACATTGTCAATAGATGTTATTTAATAAAAGTATGAAAAAATGCGTAGAAATGAAGCCAGGCATGGTGCATACCTGTAATCCTAGCACTTGGTAGGTAGAGGCAGGAGGATCAGAAGTTCAAGGTCATCCTCAGCTACATGAGTCTGAGTCTTGTTTGGGGCCCATGAGACCCTGTCTCAAAAAAATTGTAAGATCAGAGATGTGGCTCAGTGGGTAGAATATTAGTTGAGCATGCACAAAGCCCTGAATTTGATCCTCAGCACTTCATAAACCAGGTGTGGTGGCATGTGCCTGTGATCCCAGAACTCAGGAGGTGGAGACAGGAGGATCAGAAGTTCAAGGTCATCCTCAGCTACATAACAAGTTTGAGGCTAGTCTGAGCTACATGAGATCCTGTCTCAAAAAAAAAAAAAAAAAAAAAAGTCCCTGAGAGAAAGAGAAAACACCAGTGAAGATACGCAACAGTGGACACTGCAAGCCTTATATTTGGCCAGCAAGGCCAAATGAGCCAACGGGTGCAATAGTGGCACGTCTGTCATTATAGAAACCAACTGCCCTCTAATTGGACTGGAGGCTCGCTCCATGGGAGGGAACACATCCCTGATACTGAAAATTTAAAGCAGGAGTAGTCATGAGCCCTAGGGGTGTAACATCTGCTGTTGTCTGGCTAAATGTATATACTAGGCTTATCAAACTGTCTAGTAAGCACTTCTCTTAATGTTCATACCCTTACATTAATGCTACTCTCAATTTTGGTAGAGAATCTTCTCTTTTCAAATGGCAGTGACCTTGGGATGACTCAGAAGGCATCATGGTGCTGGGAAGAAGTGACAGAAGTGCTCAGTACTGCAATATCTGTATCACACCTTCCAAGGCTCAGGGTCTATTGCGGAAGAGGTGGCGGAAAGAATGTAAGAGCCAAAGAAGGCCAGGACTCCATACAACGTGTTACCCCCAGACACAAAATGGCCTGAATATCCATGACCTCCCAGTGCCTGACACTACCTACACAAGACCATCATAATAGGAGGAAAAGATCATGACATCAAAATAAAAGAGAGTCTGATTGAGAAAAAAAAAATAGATAATTTCCAAAAACAGCAACAACAACAACAAAAAAACCAAAATCCTGAAATGGGCTGAAAAGATGGCTTAGCAGATAAGGCATATGCCTGCAAAGACCAAGGATCCAGGTTCAATTCTCCAGGTCCCATGTAAGCCAGATGCACACAGTGGCACATGTGTCTGGAGTTCGTTTGCAGTGGCTGGAGGCCTTGGAGCATTCATTCTCACTCTCTCTCTCTCTGTCTCAAATAAATAAAACAGATAAATAAAATGTTTAAAACTATATCTTTAGCTGGTCGTGGTGGTGCACACCTTTAATCCCAGCACTCAGGAGGCAGAGGTAGGAGGTTTGCCATGAGTTCTAGGCTACCCGGAGACTCCATAGTGAGTCAGCTTGGTCTAGAGCAAGACCCTACCTTGAAAAACTAAAAAGACAAAACTATATCTTAAAAAAAAGAAAGAAAACCCCTTGAAATATAAAAAAAAAAAATCACAGGAATGACCACCTTACATAACATTTCTCTCAGGGTAAAAGGGGAGGGAAAATTTATCAAGAATGACAAAAGCAAAAATGACAGAAAAATGTAACTGTCTAGAGAATGTCAGGACACAGGGCTTGGGAGATGGCTCAGTGGATCAAGAGGTCTTCACTCAAGCCCGAGTACTGAGTTCCATCCTCAGAGGCCATGTAAAAAGCCTGACGACATGGTGGCCTTGTGAAGTCCTAGCACTCCGGTGGTCAGCTAGGAGGCAGAGACAGGAGAATTTCCTGGAAGCTCTCACAGCAAAAAGAACAACTGCAGAGAGAAACCCTGCCTCAAATGAGGTGGAACATTGAGGACAGATTCAAAGTTGTCCCCTAACCTCCACCTATGTGCCGTGGCATGTGCACACCCGCTCACAGACTTGAACATATCCGCAAGCACCCAGATGCATGCACCACCATGTGCATCTGGCTTATGTGGGTTCTAGGGAGTTGAACCTGGGTCCTTAGGCTTTGCAGGCAAGCGCCTTAACTGCTAAGCCATCTTTCCAGTCCTAAAAAATAGTTTTTGTTTATTTGCAAGCAGAGACAGAGAGAGGGAAAGAGAGAGCAAGAGCGAGAGAGAGGGCACACTAGGGTCTCTAGCCACTGCAAATGAACACTAGAGGCATGCAACACTTAGTGTGTCTGGCTTTTACATGGGTACTGGGGAATTGAACTAGGGTCTTTAAGCTTTGCAAGCAAGAGCCTTAACCTCTGAACTGCCTCTCCAGTCCTCTACCTTATTCCTTGAGATAGTATGTCTTGCTGAACCTAGAGCTCATCAATTCATCTAGACCAGCTAGTCAGTGAGCCCCAGGGGTTCCCTGTCTCTGGCTCCCCAGTGCTGGGATAACAGGTGTGTGCACCGCCACGCCTGTCATTTTCTGTGGCTGCTGGGGACCTGCACCCAGGTCCTCATGCTCCTATAAGAACTTTACCCACCTCCTCAGCCACGTGTGATCTTCCTGCACAGTCCAGGCTGATCTCAAACTCACAGCCTCCTGCGTGCTGGGTCCCAGGTGTGCCCCACACGGCTTCATGTTTGCTTATACACGTGATCACGTAGTGTCAGTGAAACGGAAACCTCACTCAGAATAATCCTTACAATGCTGCATAAAGAGAAACCAAGCCAACCAGGGCACTCAGTCGCAAAGTTCCCCTGTGTTCTGTGTCTGTTTCCACTAAGGCTTTTTTTTTTAAAATTTTTTTTTTCATTTTGAATTTTGTTCTTTTTAAAATTTGTTTATTTATTTCAGAGCGAGTGAGCGAGCGAGAGAGAGAGAATGGGTGCACCAGGGCCTCCAGCCCTTGCAAAGGGACTCCAGACACGTGCACCCCCTTGTGTATTTGGCTTACGTGGGTCCTGGGGAATCAAGCCTCAAACTGAGGTCCTTAGGCTTCACAGGCAAGTGCTTAACCACTAAGCCATCTCCCCAGCCCTGATTTTTGTTTTTTTGAGGTAGCTCTAGCCCAGGCTGACCTGAATTCACTAATGTAGACTCAGGGTGGCCTCTAACTCATGGTGATCCTCCTACCTCTGCCTCTCAAGTGCTGGGATTAAAGGCATGTGCCTTAAGAACCAGGGTCCTTAGGCTTTGCAGGCAAGTGCCTTAATGGCTGAACCATCTCTACAGCACACCCCACCCCCAATTATTTTTCGAAGTAGGGTTTCACTCTAGTCCAGGCTGACCTGGAATTGACTGTGTACCTTCAGGGTGTCCTTGAACTCACGGTGATCATCCTACCTCTGCCTCCCGAATGCTGGGATTAAAGGTGTTTGCCGTCATGCCTGGCTCTTTTTAAATTATATTTTATTTTATTTATTTATTAGAGAGAGAGAATGGGCATGCCAGGGCTTCTAGCCATTACAAACGAACTCCAGAGGCATGTGCCATCATGTGCATCTGGCTTGCTTGGGTACTGGGGAATAGAACCAGGTCCTTAGGCTTTGCAGGCAAGTGCTTTAACCACTAAACTATCTCTCCAGCCCTCTTCTCTCCTTTATAATATTCCCCCCCTTTTTTTTTTGAGGAAGCATCTTACTCTATCTCAGGCTGACCTGGAATTCACTATGTAGTCTCAGGATGGCCAGGAACTCACAGCAATTCTCCCTCCTCTGCCTCCTGAGTGCTGGGATTAAGGGCATGTGCCACTACACCTGGCTCACTTTTAAAAATATTAATTATTTGCAAGGAGAGTAAGAGAGAGTGAGTGTGACAGGGCCACTAGCCACTGCAAACCAGATACATGCACCATTTTGTGCATCTGGCTTTATGTGGGTACTGGGGAATTGAACCCAGGTTGTTAGGCTTTTCAGGCAAGCGCCTTAACCACTGAGCAATCTCTCAGCCCAACCCCCTCCTCTCTTAAGTTGCTTCTTGTCAAGTATTTTGTCATAGCAATGAAAAAAGTGACGAAGACAATGCCCTCACATGCCTTTCCATCAGTTCCGATATTCCTAACTATCCCCCGGGATGTGTGACTGTGCTGGTCCTATATGAGGGAGCAGATGCGAAAGAAATAACATAAATGACTTTTTATTTAATTAAAATATTTTTATTTATTTGAGAGAGGGAGGGGAAGAGGCAGAGAGAGAGGGGGGGGGGAGAATGGGTGCTCCAGGGCCTCCTATCCCCTGCAAACAAACTCCAGACACATATGCGCCTTGTGCATCTGCCTTACACGGGTATTGGGGAATTGAACATGGGTCCTTTGGCTTTGCCAGCAAGTGCCTTAACTGCTAAGCCATGTCTCCAGCCCTATCTTAATTTTCTTTGAGTTAGAGTTTCACAATGTAGCCCTGGCTGGCCTTGAACTCACAACCCTTCTTCCTCAGCCTTCTGAACCCTGGGATGACAGGCATGAGCTACCACCACTGCTCTCGAGCAGACAGATGATGGCGCAAGAAACCCATTACATTGTGTCAGAGAAGAAGTTGGTCTTGGTTTGAGGCGAGGAGGCCACCAGTGTCACTTGAACGAATCGAATCGTGAACCAGATACAGTCAGCTGCTTCGTAAGCCTGTTAGTGACCTAGGGCTGCTCCATTAGTCAACAGTTGATTATCTGCCCTCATGGCGCGTATTTTGATCTTTTAGAAATTGCTGTGCATATGGGATGCTGAGCCAATCAGAGTCCTCCTGTGCTGGGTCCCTTCTCCTCTTCATATTCTTCCAGAATTGGACAGCCACAGGACTCCGAGTGCTGCTCAGCAGGGACAATAGCCACTTCAGGTGGTATGTGGCTGTTCAGCTCAGCTCAGGTCACATTCCCTGTGGGGCCTTAGTCTTTGGGGGGGGGAAAAAAGATGGGTACAGAAGTTACTTAGAGCTGAGTGGCCCAGATGCACAAACAGGCACATGCATCTGGAGTTCGTTTGCAGTGACCATTCTCTCTCTGTCTCTGCTTGCAAATAAATAAATAAAATAGTTTTAAAAATAAAAAAATACTAGACAGTTCTAACTGGTGCTCATAAAAGCAGAGCAAGGGTGGGGGCAATGGCTGTGTGGGTGAAGTGCTTGCTGCATAAGCATGAGGACCTGAGTTCAAATCTGCAGAGCCCGTGTGAAAGCTGGGTGTGGCAGCCTGTCCAGTAATCCCAGCACTGGGGTGGCAGAACTAGGAGGGACTCTTAGGTTTGTTGGCTAGGTAGGCTAGCCACATCAGAGAGCTCCAAGTTCACTACAAGGTCTTGTCTTGAAGAATAAGGTAGAAAGCAAGTGAGGAAGATAGCCAGTAATCTCCAGCCTTCACACACACATATGACACGTGCATATACACTCATGCACACACATGTGCCCCACACAGGTACAAATGTGTATATATATACACACACACACATACACACAAGCAAACACTAGAGCAAATGTACAGCATTGAGAATAGGTTCCCCCAGCCTATAGTGGTTATGAAAAAGTTCCATTGTGCCTACATGTCACATTGAAAATCACTCCTCTTGGGTTGGGAAAATGCTTAGTGGTTAAGACGTTTGCCTGCGAAGCCTAAGGACCCCAGTTTGATTCCCCAGGACTCACATAAGCCAGATGCACAAGGGGGCACATGCGTCTGGAGTCTGTTTGTAGTGGCTGAAGGCCCTGGTGCGCCCATTCTCTCTTTCTCTCTGCCTCTTCCTCTCTCTCGCTCTCAATCATTTCTCTGTTGTTGGACGTCCAAATGGATTCTGTAACTTAGCTATTGTGAACACAGTAGACACTGATGTGCATGTATCTCTGTGATATGTTGTCTTGGAATCCTCAGAGGAAATACGAGGAGTATTATAGCTGGGTCATATGGTAGGTCTGTTTTGAGCATTTGAGAACCTCCATACAGATTTCCACAGTGGCAGGACTAGTTTCTACTCCCACCAGCAGTGAATAGTGGTTTCTTTTGAATGCTGCTTTTTCCTTTTTTAAAAAAAATATTTTATTTATTCAGTTGCAAGCAGTGAGAGACAGAGAGAGAGAGAGAGAGAGAGAGAGAGAGAGAACAGGCATTCCAGGCCGTCCAGCTGCTGCAAGCGAACTCCAGATGCATGTGCCACTTTGTGCATCTGGCTTTGTGTGAGTACTGGGGAATGGAACCCAGGTCGTTAGGCTTTGCAGGCAAGTGCCTTAACCACTGAGCCATCTCTTCAGCCCTGAGTGCAGCTGTTTCTAGTTCATCATTTGCTTATGTCTTATCTCTTACCTGTAGTCTCCTGTTCCTGCTGGAGAAATTTGGAATGGCTGGTTCTGAAAGAGAGAGAGAGAGAGAGAGAGAGAGAGAGAGAGAGAGGAGGGTGAGTGGGAGGGAAAGAGAACGACTGGGGGGATGGGGTCTGATGATCTGAGGGAGAGGGTTAGGGCATAGGGGAGGTAGAGCAGGCTGGGGTTGGGGCTCAGGTGGGCTGGCAATCACTGGCAAATGATGTTTCCGAAGAATGGGTGGGAAGTCAGTGGGCATAAGGCTTGCCGAGAGCTGTTTCCATCTACCTCTTGGGGGATGCTTCCCGTGCTGAATCTACAAAACAGATGCCGGGGGAAGTTATCCACTGAGAAACCCTTCTCTCACAACCCCTTTCCCAGCACTGCGGTCTTGTTCTCTGAACTCACCCTGTTGAGGGCATCTGTAGATGAGGAAGACGGAGAGGAAGAGGAGAGCGATGCAGAGACAGCTGAACGTGGTGGTGAAGATGAGTCTGCTGTCTGGTGGGAGAAGGGAATGTCAGAAAACCAGTTTGCCTCCCAGTGCACTGACACTGTAGCCGGAGCAGGAGCTGCACAAGCCAGGTGTGGTGGCGCACACCTATGATCCCAGCACTAAGTCACCAGAGACAGGAGGATCACGAGTTTGAGGCCAGTCTGGGGCACACAGAAACTTCCAGGCCAGCTTGAGGAATGTAGTGACACCCTGTATAAAAACAAAACCAAGGATGGGAAGATGGCTCAGTGAGTAAAGTGCTTACCTCAAAAACACGAGGACCTGAGTTCGATCCCCAGTACCCATGTAAAGATGCCAGGCATGGTGGCATAAGCCTGTAACCCACATGTGCACACATGCATACAAATGGGCACTTGTATACAGACATGCACCCGCACATGCACACACGTGCACACACAAAGAAAAGGGGAAAAAAAGGGCTGGAGAGATGGCTTAGCAGTTAAGGCACTTGCCTGTGAAACCTAAGGACCCAGGCTTGATTCTCCAGGTCCCATGTAAGCCAGATGCACAAGGTGGCGCATGCATCTGGAGTGAGTTTGTAGTGGCTAGAGGCCCTGGTGTGCCAAACCTCTCTCCCTCCCTCCCTCTCTTTCTGTCTCAAATAAAAAAATAATAATAAAAAAAAAAACAGAAGAAAAAGGAGCCAGACGGTACAGTTTCCAGTATGTCACTGGAGGACTGGATCTTTCCAAGGCTGTGAGGACTTTCCTTCATCTCTACAGTGAGGACAGCAGCAGTGGCACGTTTTTGGACAGTATAGAATACAGAGGCTGATAACACACAGAAAGAGCAGAACAGTGTCTCATATAGGGAAATTCCAACTATGCATTTCATCCATAGCCATCAATCCACCCAGTCACTGTAAGCCAGCTCTACACCAGCTGCTTCATACATATTCTTTCTTGTCTTGACAATAGGCCTGTAAGATTTACTATCTCCATTTTAACGTTTTTATTGACCACTTTCAAATATGTACATAATGTATTTTTTTGGGAGGGAGTTCAAGATAGGGTCTCACATAGCCCAGGCTGACCTGGAATTCACTATGTAGTCCCAGGGTCACCTTGAACTCACAGTGATCCTCCTACCTCTGCCTACTGAGTGCTGGGATGAAAGGTATGTGCCATCACGCCTGGCTTCATAATGTATTTTGATCATAATTCCCTACTAATACCTTCATTTATTTCCCTACTCCCCTCTTCTTTCTAATTAGTCCCTATTCTATTTTGATGTCTTTTATTTTCATTTTTTCCAGGTAGGGTCTCGCTCTAGCCCAGGCTGACCTGGAATTCACTATGCAGTCTCAGGCTGGCCTCAAACTCATGACGATCCTCCTATCTTCCTCCCAAGTGCTGGGATTAAGGGCATGTGTCACCACGCATGACCTCTTTTTTTTTTTTTTTTCTTTTTCTGACACTCTGTATCATTGAAGTGGAAATGATGGGCCCAATATTGCGCAGGTCTGGTGCACGCAGTGACACCGGTTGTGGGGTCATGAATGTGATAGGCGCTTCATGTCCGGAAGAGTTCCAAAGCACTCCTCCCCACTCTCTGGCTCTCAACAGTTTTTTGCATCCTGTTCGGTGATGTTCCCCGAGCGGTAGCGATGTCTCACTCGGTACTGTGCCGTCTCCATTATGAAACTGTTGTGGTTTAAACTTGAAATCTCCCCCACAGGCTCATGCATTTGAACCGTTGGTTTCCAGCTGGTGGCGCTGTCTTGGGAGGCTGTGGAACCTTTCTGCCGTAGCGTCTAGCTGTCAGAAGCAATGCTGTAGGAGTGCCACTGCACAGGAGGTTGTAACACAGCCCCATTTCTGGGCCTAGTTCTCAGCTTCGCTGAGATGCGAGCAAGCCTTGTGCCGTAAGTTCCCAGTGCTCTGGGGGTGCTGCCCTCCACCACACCTTCCCCACCATGATGCACTGCATCCTTCAACTATGAGCCCCAATCCTGCTTCCCTTAAGTTTTTTTTCCCCTTCAGATATTTGATCATAAGCTAAACTAAATACCAAGAAACAAAGCAACTGCCTCAAATCACACAGCTGAGATAGGTTTAGAGTCCAGGTATGACAATCTTCAGGCCAGTCAGCTGCAAGGGAATGATGTCTCAGCGCTGGGCGCTGAGTGTGGAATCTGAGAGACGAGGTGCTTTGAGCCATTTCCAGGGAACTCATACTGTAGGCTGCGCAGACTCTGACGAGCCCCATAACAATGAATCAAAGTCCAAACGCACACCCAATTCAAGAGCTGCTGTGTATCCTGCTTTCAAACTGGCACATTAGAGCTGTAGAGATGGCTTGGCCGTCAAGGCGCTTGCCTGTGAAGCCTAAGGACCCATGTTTCATCTCTCTTCAGATCCCACATGAAGAGGGATGCACAAAGGTGAGGCAAGCGCCAGGTCGCACATGCACAATAGGTGGCACAAGCATCTGGAGTCCAGTTGCAGTGGCTAAGGCCCTGGCATGCCAATCTCTCTCTCTCTCGAATAAAAAGGCACATTATAGGGCTGGAGAGATAGCTCAGTGATTAAAGTTGCTTGCAAATCCTGTTAGACTGGGTTAAACTCCCCAATACCCACATACATAAAGCCAGATGCACAAAGTGGTGCATGAGTGTGGAGTCTCAGTGGCAAGAGGCCCTGGCATGGCCATTCTCTCTCTCTTTCTTTCTCTGCTTGCAAAATGACA
The DNA here is from genome assembly GCA_036346955.1 of Dipus sagitta. Taxonomy (NCBI): domain Eukaryota; kingdom Metazoa; phylum Chordata; class Mammalia; order Rodentia; family Dipodidae; genus Dipus; species Dipus sagitta. The sequence goes on from CM070787.1 coordinate 63,556,423, forward strand.
CACTAAACCCATTTGCTCCTATTTCTCCACTTCCCAGTCCTTGGATACTAGGAAAGAATTTGCTACTTTTTTTCGGTCATGTCACAAATTAGACATTAATTCTTCTATCTGGAAAACTCAAATTCTTAGATTAAGTATTTTTTGAGTTTTCTTATATGAAATAGTGAGGAGACAACGAAGTTGGAAGTGTCTGGAGGCCAAAATAAATAAATAACACATAAATAAATAGGAAAATTCACAGAAAACAAGAAACCAGACAAGAGAACAGAGTCCTAGAGTTGCTGTGGCCATGAGGGTATTGGCCATTACTCTGGGGTTTGTGACCTCACAGATCATGAGGGGAGGAAACACAATCCAAGGTCAGTCCAAAATGGGAGACCTTTAGCCCATGCAGCCAGGCCCCATAAGACACATCCTGGTATTACTGTCAGGTCAGAAACACTCTAGATACAGGTGACCCGCACAAGTTCTTTCAAATCTTGTAACAAAATGAATAAATGCAAAAAAGGTGCCCCTGAGCTGAGAATAAGTGGCCACTGACTCATCAGCACTGAATGATACGTCTCTACTCTGCCCTCCATGGCTCAGGGAACACCATGGAAAAGGAGATGGAAAGAAAGCAGGAGTCGGACGACTGTCTTCTGGATACAGAATGGCGGTTGCATTTGTGACCTCACAGTGGCTGTTGATACCTGCACCAAACCTACACAGTCTTGGGCCCATAAGCACTTCATCATGGATAATGGAGGAGGGGAAAAATAAAGAAGGAAGGAAGGAAGAAAGAAAAGAAAAAGAAAACCCTAGTCCAAGGTGGTTGGAGACTGGAGAATTGCTCTGGGTTGAAGCAGAGGAGAGACCCCATCTCAAGAAAACATGAGAATGAGTCATGAAGAGGGGTGCTTGAAATCCTTCTCTGATCCTCCACATGCATGTGCATGGTGTGTGCATCTGCCCTACTTGTGTGCATTCATCACATATTACACACAGCACGTGCGCGCACACACACATGCACACACGGCAATACAAAACAAAGCCTGATGGTTTAATGTCTTTGGAATCATTTACTAATGTGGAATGAGTGTCATTAAGAGAAGAAAGTTAAGAGATTTAACATGAGATGGCCTGGATATCCATGACCTCACAGTGCCTGACACTACCTACACAAGACCATCATAACAGGAGGAAAAGATCATGATATCAAAATAAAAGAGAGAATAATTGAGGAGGGGAAGGGGTATGATGGAGAGTGGAGTTGCGAAGGGGAAAGTGGGGGGAGGGATTACCATGGTTTATTGTCTATAATTATGGAAGTTGTCAATAAAAAAGAGAGATTTTTGGGGGGCTTTTCAAGGTAGGGTTTCACTCTAGTCCAGGCTGGCCTGGAATTCACTGTGTAGTCTCAGGTTGGCCTCGAACTCATGGCAATCCTCTTACCTGTGCCTCCTGAGTGCTGGGATTAAAGGTGTGCACTACCATGCCTGGCAAAAAGAGAGATTTAATATAGGGCTGGAAAGATGGTTGGTTCAGTGATTAAGGTGCTTGCCTGCAAAGCCTAGCTCAATTTAAAAAGAGGTCTTGGGCTGGAGAGATGGCTTAGCAGTTAAGGCGCTTGCCTGCAAAATCTAAGGACTAAGGACCCAGGTTCGATTCTCCAGGTCCCATGTGAGCCAGATGCACATGGTGGCACCTGAGTCTGAAGTTCATTTGTGCTGGCCAAAAGCCCTGTCGCTCATTCTCTCTCTCTCTCTCTCTCTCTCTCTCTGTGTGTGTGTGTGTGTGTCTGTCTCTAATAAAGAAATAAAAATAAGTCTTTAGAAAAATAACAAGAGGTCTCTTCCTCTCTCACATCTCACAAGAGTCTCTCACTTCTGATACTTGCATGGTCCTGTGCTGTACCAGACACTAGAACTCTCCAGGAAACCACACCTGCTATGAATTGTGTTCACAGAGCTGAGTGGCAGTAATTTCTCAACTCTGCTAACACAGAAAATGTTTGCAAAGGGCTGGAGAGATGGATTAACAGTTAAGGCACTAGCCTGCAAAACCAAAGGACCCAAGTTCAATTCCCCAGGACCCATGTAAGCCAGATACACTAGGTAGCACATACATTGAGTTCGTTTGCAGTGGCTGGATGCCCTAGTGCACCTATTCTTTCTCTCCGCTTCTTTCTCCCTCTCTCTGCCTCTTTCTCTCTCTTAAAGAAATAAATAACAATAAAATATTGTTTTTTTAAATAGAAAAAGAAAATGTTTGCAAAGACAAATACCCTGAAAGAGCACTGTGGAGGAATCTTTTAAAAAATACTGTTATAGCCAGGCGTGGTGGTGCACGCCTTTAATCCCAGCACTTGGGAGGCAGAGGTAGGAGGACTGCTGTGAGTTTGAGGCCACCCTGAGACTCCATAGTGAATTCCAGGTCAGCCTGGACTAGAGTGAGACCCTACCTCGAAAAAACCAACCAAACAAACAGAATACTTTTATTTATTGGAGAGAGAGAGGGAGAATGGGCACACCAGGGCTTCCTGCCACTGCAAACAAATTTCAGATGCATGCATGTGCCACTTTGTTTATCTGGCTTTAAGTGGGTACTGGGAAATCTAACTCAGGCCATCAGACTTTGCAAGCAAGTGCCTTTAACCACTGAGCCATCTCCAGCCCCTGAGCATTCTTTCCCCCTCGCCCCCCGAGGTAGGGTCTCACTCTAGCTGGGGCTGACCTGGAATTCACTATGTAGTCTCAGGGTGGCCTCAAACTCATGGCAATCCTCCTACCTCTGCCTCCCGAGTGCTGGGATTAAAGGTGTGCGTCACCACGCCCAGCTTCTTTTTTAAATTTATTTTTGAGGTTGGGTCTCACTCTAGCCAAGGCTGACCTGGAATTCACTATGTAGCTGCAGGGTGGCCTAGAACTCATGGTGATCCTCCTACCTCTGCATCCCGAGTGCTGGGATTAAAGGCGTACACTACCACACTGGCCCCGAGGATTCTTTTAAAATGCACATGATGCCAGTGTGAACTCTGACAGTCACTGCTCACCATTTTGGCTCTTCGGAGCAGATTACAAGATGATGGCTTGCTGAAAGGGAGAGTGGTTAATCATCTATGCCAACTTATGTTAGACATTTGCCCATTAAAGTCTGGATGTGCTGTTCTAGCCTAGTACTGCCACAAACTCTTTTTCTTTTTCTTTTTGTTTAATGAGAATCTCTGAAGATAGAATCTTAGCTGGCTGGGCTGGAGAGACAGCTTGGTGTAAAGGTGCTTGTTTGCAAAACCTGATGACCCAGGTTCGATTCCCCAGTACCCATGTAAAGCAAGATGCACAAAGTAACACATGCATCTGGAGTGCATTTGCAAAGACAAGAAGCCCTAGCACACCAATACACATTCTCTCTCTCCCTCTGTCTCTCTGTTTCTGTTTCTGCCAATTAAATAAGTGAAAAAAAATAGATGTGTAGCTGACTGTGGCTAGGCAATATGGAAAAAAAAAAAAAAGAAAAGAACTTAGGGCTGGGGAAATGGCTCAGGAGTTTAAGGCACTTGCTTTGCAAAGCCTGTTACCTGGGTTCAGTTCCCCAGTATTCATGTAAAGCCAGACACAAAGTGGCACACGTGTCTGGAGTTCATTTACATCAGCAAGAGGCACTGGTGGGCATGTGTGTGTGTGTGTGTGAGAGACACACACATTCTTTCTCTCTTTATCAAATAAAATACAAATAAAGAATTGACTTATTATTCACTGTTTTTGAGAACTTTAAAGTTAAAAAATAATCTGTTCAATTGGGAATGTTCACATGGTAGAGGGCTTGCCTAGCATGCACAAAGCCCTAGGTTCAAGCTCCAGCAATGCATAAACTGGGCGTGGTGGCACACAGCTGTAATCCCAGTACTCAGGGAAGTTAAGGCAGGAGGATCAAAAGTTCATGGTCAACCTTGTGTGCATAGCAAGTTTGAGGCCAGCCTGGATCACATGAGATCTTGTTTCAAAAACAAGACCTCGGGTGGGAGAGATGGGTTAGTGGTTAAGGTACTTGCCTGTGAAGCCTAAGGACCCATGTTAGACTCTCCATGTCCCACATAAGCCAGATGCTCAAGGACTCAAGCCTGCAATGTTGCACATGTGCACAAGGGGGCTCACGTGTCTGATATATATATATATATATTCCACTTGAAGGAAAGGGGGACACAGAACTAATCAGGAAAACATCTCCTTTCTAATCATCTTACCTGTTTTTTGTTCGGGTGCTCCAGGTCCTTGATGCCTATCTAGAAAACAAGATGCGGGAAAGGAATTCAGTGGTTATGTGGGAACCTCGCCAGTGTGCGTCCTGCGTATGGACAGCGTGCTGTCTCTGAGCGGCAGAGAAGCGCATGGCTTCCCTCTCTGTAGCTGGCAGCCCTCTAGGTTGCTCTCCACACAGCTCCTGTGTTCTGGCTCATCTTCCCACCCTCCACACAGAGGCCTCCGAAGTTCTAAAGCCAAACCTCTTCATGTGCCCTGTGCAGTGCTGCCCTCCTTTTACCACCAAATGTAGCCCATCATCCACACCAGCAAGTTCTAGGTCAAAAACAGATCTCTGCAAAGCCGGGCAAATAACAAAACAAAACAAAAATACATCCCTGGGCTGGAGAAATGACTTAGTGGTTAAGGCTCTTGCCTGCAAAGGCAAAGGACCCTGGTTCAATTCCCCAGGACCCATGTAAGCCAGATGGGACAGGGTGATGCATGCGCCTGCAGTTCATTTGCCTGGCTGAAGGCCCTGGTGTGCCCATCCTCACTCTCTATCTGCCTCTTTCTCTCCTCTCTCTCTTTCTCTCAATTAAATTAAATAAATAAAAAACTACATCCCATAATATATCCCACTACCCAGTCAGGTATGGTGGAGCATGCTTGAAGTCCTCCCAGCACTCAGGAGGCTGAGGCAACATGACCTCAGCCCAGCCTGAGCATGTGTGTGTGTGTGTGTGTGTGTGTGTGTGTGTGTGTGTATTATTATGAATATACGTGTGTGTTTAGGGAATGGATCTATTTATACCTCTGTATCTTCAGTAGCATCTTCTATTCCAAACTGAATGTTCGCTACACCCAGTCCCCAGACCACCATCATTCTACTCTGTATCTACGAGTCATCTTTCTGTCTGGCTTGTTTTATGTGGAATTAGATACTGGGAGGTTGTGTTGTTGTTGGTAGTGTATGGGTGTGTATGTGTGAGCATGCAAGTGTGCATGTGTGTGGGTGAGGGATTGATGGATGGTTGAGCAGGTGGGTGGATAGATGTGTGAATGGAAGCATGGACAGTGGATGAATGAATGGGAATGGATAGGTGGGTGGATGGGTGAATAAATAGGGGGCCTGGAAAGATGGCTAGCCTGGGCTCAATTCTCAAGCTATCTACATAGGCAAAAGGTGTCACAAGCATCTGGCATTTGTTTGCAGTGGATGAGACCATGACATGTCCACACACATATAAATAAATAATTTTTTTAAAAAAGGATGGATGGATGGATGGATGGATAGATCAGTAGGAGGATGATCAGATAGATGAAAGTGACGCAAAATTTCCCTTTATCTCCCTTCCTTGTGATCTCAAGCCACTTGTGTAACAACCTCACACGCATTCACCCTTGTTTTCTTCCTCCTCCATCTTCATTTTCTTTCTTCCCTTCCAGCTTCCAGCACTATACCTGTGGCACTTTCCCATGCAGCGAGCTCCCTCAGCCTCATATTCCATCACTCACCTTCCTGTATCCCTCAGCGATCTCTGCTCACTCTGTCTGTCTCTTCTTCCCTGGCATAAGTAGGAGTAATTTTACATTTGTGTTTGTACAGCAATGTAAGGATAATGACCTTTGTGATTCCAAAGAGGTCGTCTGGCCTGCATAACTGACACTGTCCTCATGGGAAGTGCAGACTGAATGAGTTAGTGAGGTAAGTTGTGTAGCATGGAGACTGGATCACTGAAAAGGATACACGAGACATGACCAATGTCAGGGCCTTTGGTCTGCCTCCTCACCTGACACCCGGATCTCCAGGTTGTGGCTGGGGGAGGAGCCCAAGTATGGCCAGTTGCACTGGTAGTGCACACAGCTGTAGTTTCCATTGTCCTTACTGGTCACATTCCAGAGCATGAAGTCAGTTTGATTTTTTCTTACTTTCTTGGTTTGCAATGGTTCTGAGATCCCTGTTTTCAGCAGAGCAATTATGAAACACTCGGTTCCATTGTTTGGAATCTGACATCGGAGTGTCCTGTGGCCTGAAGTCATCGTAGAGATGCTGACTGACAGGGAGGGCTCTGGGAGTGATCCTGAGGAGATAAAGGTAAGGAAAATAAGGGAAGAGCCAAGGATTCCAGTTTCCCTCTACACCTTGGGACCAGCTCAACCATGTTCTGTGTTAACCATCTTTTAGTTTTATCTCTCTCTGTGTGTGTGTGTGTGTGTGTGTGTGTGAGAGAGAGAGAGAGAGAGAGAGAGAGAGAGAATGAATTAGCACACCAGGGCCTCTAACACTGTACTCAAACTCCAGACGCATGTGCCACCTTGTGTACATGTGTCAACTTGTGTGTCTGGCTTACATAGGCTCTGGGGAGTCGAACCTGGGTCCTTAGGCTTCGCAAGCAAGCACTTTAAACACTAAACTATTCCTCCAGCCCCCATCTTATATTCCTTTTTATTCAAAAAATATTTTATTTTTATTTACTTATGAGAGAGAGAGAGAGAGAGAGAGAGAGAATGGGCACACCAGGGCCTCTAGCCACTGCAAACAAACTCCAGCTGCATGCATCGCCTTGTGCATCTGGCTTACGTGGGTACTGAACAGGTGTACTGAACCTGGGTTCTTAGGCTTCGCAGGCAAGCACCTTAACCACTAAGCTATCTCTCCAGCTCCCATCTTTTATTTCTACATTTAACGCTTTGATATCTTAGTGTCTGGCTGACCTTGAAGAGACAGGGTTAGTTAATTTCCAGAGGTAGTAAACAATTCACATTTGAGTATACATTCCAAATACAAACAACCCAATCCTGACCCCAAACACCCACACCTCCTTTTGGGCTCTCACCCTTGGATTCCCTATCCACCTGGCCTTAATCACCCTAAAACCAAGTACCTGATACCCAGGGACAGCTCCTAGTCCCCTTGTTCTTTTCCTTAGCAACACAATAAAGGATCTTACCCACCATTCATCACTGTCCTTTGACCCCCCGAGCAACGCTGGTGCTTTACATCATATGGCATGTCCAAGCGGCATCTCTTGGCATCTGTTACAGTATTTTCAATAGCAGCCTGACTTATGTCAAATTTTCTGCTAATTGACACTCTTCTACATCATCAAGACTCACTTGGGACCCCAGATGACACCCTTGTCCCCATATTCAGTTTCTACTTCCCCTGTTTCATACAAGATGTTGCATCTGTCTTTCTGTCTCCTGGATTCTCCAGCCAGGTCTCATCATAGCAAAAGTAACATCAAAGGGAAGATCTATTTGGGAAGAGGCAGTGGACTAGCAGGAGGTGGGGGAGCAGGAGAGGTTAGTGAGTGGAACACGGTCAAAGTACATCATATACTTGAATAAAAATATCATTGTGGAACCCATTACTTTGTACATGGATTGTGCACTAATGAAAGATTGTTTGGTGAATGTGTAGAGGGTCTGCGCTCATGTGTGTGTGAGTGGGACAGTGTATGTGCTATGGAACACAGGTTGTGGTCAGAGGACAACCTCAGGGTTGGTCATCTCCTTCCACCTTATTTGAGGCAGGGTCTCTTGTCATTCACTGTTAGACTTGCCTGGCTGGCTGGTCTACAAGCTTCCAGGGATTCTCATATATCTGCCCCCTATCTCACTGGAAGAGCACTGGGATTACAGATACTCACATGAATGCTTTCAGCTTTAGTGGGTTCTGGGGATCTAAACTCAGGTACTCACGCTTACACAGAATAGAAGTTACCCTCTCACTGTTGGGACAAAACACCTGACCAGAAGCAATTTACAGAAGGAAAGGATTAGTGGGGTGTGGTGGCACATGCCTTTAATCCCAGTACTCGGGAGGCAGGGAGGCAGAGGTAGGACGATTGTCATGAGTTCGAGGCCACCCTGAGAGTACAAAGTGAAGTCCAGGTTAGCCTGAGCTAGAGTGAGACCCTACCTTGAAAAAAAAGTGAGCTCTCTAGCACTGGAAATCTGGGATGGACTATAACATCCCAAGGTCCCATGACATACCTCCTCCAGCAAAGCTCCACCTTCCAAAGGATCCACCAGTTGTGGAATAAATATGAGGGTTAATCACAAACACATGAGGCTATAAGGGACATTTTACATTCAAACCACCACCTTCCACCCCTGGTCCCTTTAGACTCATGGCCATCTCACAATACAAAATGTACTCAGTCCAAACCCCAAAAGTCCCCATAATCTTTAATTGTGCCAATACTGTGTCACCTGAGACTCAAGACAGTCTCTTGAGCCAGGCGTGGTGGCACAGGCCTTTAATCCCAGCACTCAGGAGGCAGAGGTAGGAGGATCACTGAGTTTGAGGCCAGCCTGAAGACTACATAATGAATTTCAGGTCAGTCTGGGCTAGAGTGAGATCCTACCTACCTCGGAAAACCAAAAAAACAACCAAAACAAAACTCTCTTAACTATTAACTGTGAGCACTGTAAAATCAGAACACAAGTTACATACTTCCAACACATAATGCCATAGTGTAGACTTTCCTACTCTAAAAAAGAGGAAGGGGGCATTTCAAGGAAAGATTGGATCAGGACAAGCATTAAATCCTCACCTCCATGCCTGGCACCTGAGACTTATGATGAAATCCTCTGGGCTCCAAAACCCCTGGGCAACTTCACCTTTCTGAGCTGGGGTGCTTGTTTCTTGGGTAGATGCACCTGACCTGGCAGCTTTCCTTGGTGGCAGTCCCATAGATCTGGCATCTCCACCATCCTGGGATCTCTCTTGCAATCCATGGTTCATGTTCATAGCTCCAAGCCACACCCCACCCACATGGTGTCCATGCAGACCCTTCAACCCTGCCTTACTTCGCCTAGTGGCCATCTCAAGAACCATGTGTGCTTCATGGCCCTCTATTCCTTCATCTTTTTTTTTTTTTTTTTTTGAGGTAGGGCCTCATTCTAGCCCAGACTGACCTGGAATTCACTATGTAGTCTTGAACTCTAGACTGACCTTGATCTCAAAGTGATCCTCCTACCTCTACCTCCCAAGTGCTGGGATTAAAGGTATGTGTGACCATGCCTGATTATTTCCTGCATTTCAATGCTTCCAAAACCAGTACCAGATGAACTATGCTGCCAAATTTTTTAGTCCGGGAGGGATAAGACCCAACTTTGAGGAACAGGAAACCCCTCACCATCAGGGCATCTTTGCTGTTGTCCAAATGCAGCAGATGGCAAATTCTCAATGGTAGGGTATTTTTTAAATTTTATTTTATATTATTTATTTATTTGAAAGAGAGAGAAGTAGATAGAGAGAAAATGGGTACACTAGGGCCTCTAGCCACTGTAGATGAATTCCAGACACATGTGCCACCTTGTGCATATGGCTTACAGGGGTTCTGGAGAATCTAAGCTCGGTCCTTAGGCTTCCTAGGCAAGCACCTTAACCACCAAGCCATCTCTCCAGCCCAGCAGTAATTTCTTAAACAAATGCAGCTGAAGGGGCTTCAGTCTCTAGCCTGAGACCTTTTCAATTCACTTTCATTTCTTTCTGTGCACAACTTTAAATTTTCCTATTCCTCTGCTCTGTCCTCAACTTTGCTCAAGTTCTCAGGACACAGGCAGAACACCATGCCAACTGCCTGTAGCCCAATTCTGAAACTTCATAAACCAAGCCACCACACTTCTCTCTGCATTTGGTGGACATTTGTAGTCCAAAGTTCTAAATCCTTCCATATTTCTCCCACAAACCAGTTCTGAAAGACTAAAAAAAAAAAAAATCACATGGCCAGGATTATTGCAACAAAAGTCCCACTTCTTTGTATGAATTTTCTACAGTAGTTACCTTCTCATTGCTGGGGAGAAAAAGTAAAAGGCACCTGACCAGAAGCAGCTTATAGAAAGGAAGTTTATTTGGGTTTATAGTTTTGAGGGGAAGTTTCATACTGGTGGGGAAAACATGGTGGAGCAGAAAGCCAGGTGTCACATCTTGTCACATCGGTAGGGAGGACACAGCATGAGCTCACTCACTAGCACTGGCAGATCCCAAGACCTGACCCCAGTGACATATGGCCTCCCAGACAGCTCCGCCTCCCAGAGGCTCCACTAGTTGGGGATTAAGTATGAGGCTTAATCACAAACATGAGGCTGTGGGGGACATTTTTACATTCATGCCACCACATACATCAAACATTTTCACCATTGAGTCATCTCCCAAGCTCCCCCTGCCAGAATAATAATTTAAAAAGAGCCAGAAAGGAAGACACATGCCTGTAATCCTAGCACTTGGGAGGTGGAGGCAGGAGCATTCATAGTCATCCTCAACTACGTAGCAGTTTGAAGCCAACCTAGTCTACAGGAGACCCGATCTCAGAATGTAAGAGGATAGGCCATGCATTGTGGCACACACCCTTAATCCCAGGCTGCAGTAGGAGGATCATAGTGAGTTCAAAGCCAGCCTGAGGCTACAGAGTTAGTTCCAGGTCATCCTGGGCTAGTGTAAGACCCTACCTTGAAAACAAACAAAGAAAACAAAAGTAAATAAATAGGGGTTGGAGAGATGGTTCAGTGGTTAAGTATACTTCCTGCACTTGTGAGGCCCGAAACTGCCTGAGTTCAAATCTCCAGATCTGAAGTAAACAGCTGGGTGAGACCACATGCACCTGTAACCCCAGTGCTGCAAAGGTGAGCAGAAACCAGGGGATCAGCTGGGCTTGTGAAAAGCAGCAAGTTCTGGTGTCAGTAAGAGACTCCGGGTTAAAATGAAAACAGAGCCAGGCGTGGTGGCACATGCCTTTAATCCCAGCACTTGGGAGGCCAAGGTAGGAGGATCGCCATGGGTTTGAAGCCACCCTGAGACTACATAGTGAATTCCAGGTCAGCCTGAGCTAGAGTGAGACCCTACCTTGAAAAAAACAAAGAGAGACAGTGACAGAAGACAGAGACAGAAAGAGAGAAAGCACAGGCAGAAGTGTGATGGAGCTGAACACCGTGACATTCACCTGTCACAGGTGAGAGCATGGGGTGCTGCAAGGGCACATACACCTACATACTGTGCACATGCACACACACACACATACACCCAAGCAAAAAATAAACAAACAACTGATATATACACAGAGAGCATATCCCAGGCGGCTCTGCTCACCTGTGACAACCAGCTGGAAGTGCTGGCTCTCTCCTGACCACTTGCTGGAGGCTGCCATCTTGTAGGCACAGAAGTATTCCCCGGCATCCTTGGGCTGCACGTCAGTGAGGGAGAACTCGGCCTCGTTTCCTGCTGAGCTCTGTTCTTGCTGGTACCCAGAGTCATGCAATTTCCTCAGCGTGACCGTGACATTGTGGAAATGAGTCCAGCATCGCAGAGTGACGTTGCTCTTGCGTTCAACCACAGAGCTGGGCCAAGCACTGAGCAAAGGCCTGGGAAATGTCTCTGCAAAGAGTTCAGAGTTGGGCTGGAGAGATGGCTTAGTGGTTAAGGTGCTTGCCTGCCAAGCCTAAGGACTAAGGTTTGATTCCTCAGTACCCACATAAGCCAGATGCACATGGTGGCTCATGCAGTGGCTGGATGCCCTGACATGCTCATTCTCTCTCTCCCTCCCTCTCTCCCTGCCCCTTCTCTCTAATAAATAAATAAAAATAAAATATTTTTTTACAAAGCCAGTCACAGTGGCACACGCCTTTAATCCCAGCACTCGGGAGGCAGAGGTAGAAGGATCACTGTGAGTTCGAGGCCACCCTGAGACTACATAGTGAAATTTCAGAGTTAATTGGGACTTTACCATGGTGAGTGCAAAGCCCTTCTTGGACTTCTGAGGACAAAGGAGAAGGCTTGGGCAGCTGGGGAGGGGGATGTAGTTACTGTGAGGAAACTCACCATTCTTTCCCTCTGCTCCACAGCCCAGACTCAGTCCTGGAAGAGGAATTTCAGTGAGAGACAAATTGTGAACTTTTAAGTACAGAACAGGCAGCGAGAGCATGAGAGTTAAAAGACTGTCACAGTTCAGATATCACCCCAGCTTCACCTACTTTTGTTTCATTGTCTTACACAAGTTACAGGTTGGGCTATGGAGATAGCTCAGTGGTTAAAGGTAGTTGCTTGCAAAGCCTGCTGCCTGGGCTCAATTCCCTAGTACACACATAAAGTCACATCCCCAAAGTGGTGCATGCATCTGGAGTTTGTTTGCAGTGGTAAGAGGCTCTGGCACATGCATACACACACTTCTCCCTCTCTCTCTCTCTCTCCTCACAAATAAATGAATAAACAAAAATAATTTTAAAAGATTCAGTTATAACCCAATTTGATTTTTTTTTTTTTTAAAGAAGTTATATGGACCTACAAAATTTCCAAAATCAAGTCAGGTGTGGTGACACACATCTGTAATCCCAGAACTTTGGGAGGCTGAGGCAAGAAGATTTTGAATTTTTTTGTTTGTTTGTTTTGAGGTAAGGCCTTGCTCTAGCCCTGATCTGGAATTCACTATGTAGTCTCAGGGTGGCCTTGAATTCACAGCGATGTTCCTACCTCTGCTTCCCAAGTGCTGGGATTAAAGGTGTGCGCCACCACATCTGGCAAGATTTTGAATTTGAGGCTAGCTTGGGGTATGTAGCAAGACCCCGTATCAAAAAGTCAAAAGATAAAACAAGAGTAAAAGTTAAAAACGAAATTCAGGAATTTTTCTCCAACATTGCTTTTTTTTTTCTTTTTCTTTTTTTTTCGAGGTAGGGTCTCACTGTAGCCCAGGCTGACCTGGAATTCACTATGGAGTCTCAGGGTGGTCTTGAACTCACAGCGATCCTCCTACCTCTGCCTCCCGAGTGCTGGGATTAAAGGCGTGCGCCACCACGCCCGGCCAACATTGCTTTTCTTTCACATTTAGTCTCCTTTTTTCACCAGTTAGAATCAGTTAACATTTACCCACATTTTTCTTTTATTTATTCAACTTTTGTGTGTGTTTGTGTGGTGTGAGTGCATATGTGGTGGGGAGGGGGCTACAGAGTGAGTTCTGGGTCAGCCTGGGCAGAGTGAGGCCCTGTCTAAAAAGGAAGTCAACTAACAAATTATCATATACCCCTACAAGACCTGTACAGTTCTGAGCCCGTCACCATTGTGACATAGAGATGGAGGAGGACAAAAGGAATGTGACAAGAAAACAGGAAGGTCTACCTTGGAAGACGGGGGTCCTCACTGGAATGAGGGGAGAGAGGAAGGACAAAGTAGGATAACTGATGGGAACATAAACAAATTACAGGAAGCTCATGTTTTAAAATTCCCAATAAATTTTTATATGTATATATTTATTTATTTGAACAGAGAAAGACAGAAAGAGGTAGAGGAGAGAGAGTACAAGCGAGCATGGGCACACCAAGGCCTCCTGCCACTGCAAACAAACTCCAGACACATGAGCCACTTTGAGCTTTACATGGGTACTGGGGATTCGAACCTGGGTCCTTAGACTTTTCAGGCAAGCTCCTTAACTGCTGAGCCATCTCCCCAGCCCCATGTACCTATTATTAAGAAGCGTATAGACTGGGTGTGGTGGTGCATGCCTTTAATCCCAGCACTCGGGAGGCAGAGGTAGGAGGATCACTGTGAGTTCGAGGCCACCCTGAGACTACATAGTGAATTCTAGGTCAGCCTGGGCTAGAGCAAGACCTTACCTTGAAAAACCAAATAAATAAATAAATAAACAAATAAATAAATAGCAAGGGCTGGAGAGATGGCTTAGTGGTTAAGGCACTTAGCTGTGAACCCTAAAGACCCAGGTTTGATTCCCCAGGACCCACATAAACCAGATGCACATAGTGGCACATGCATCTGAAGCTTGTTTGCAATGGCTGGAGGCCCTGGTGTGCCCATTCTCTCCACATCCCCCCCCCCCGCCTCTTTCTCTCTCTCTGTAATAAATAAATAAAAGCAAAAAAAAAAAGTATAGTAAAAAAGAAGCATATAAACCACACTTGTGGAAATAAGGAACATGAAGCGTTTAAGAAAAAATTCAGGGGCTGGAGGGATGGCTCAGTGGTTAAGGTGTTTGCCTGCAATGCCAAAGGACCCAGGTTCAATTCCCCAGGACCCACGTTAGCCAAATGCACAAGGGGGCGCACACAGTCTGGAGTTCGTTTGCATTGTGGCTGGAGGCCCTGGCGAGCCCATTCTCTCTCTCTCTCCTTCTTTCTCTGTTAAATAAATAAATTAAAAAAATATTTTTTTAAAAAAAGAAACAACGCAGGGTACTCAGTGCACACAGTCTCAAAAGTGCCAAGAAACTGTCAACATTAAGCATGAGGAGAGGTGATATCTTCTTAAATATTTGTTTTGAAATACCTGTCTACACAGTACTCTAGAATTAGACTGTTGGAGATAAGAAAACAGCCTCTCCTCACTGCCCATAACCACTGCCCTGTGATCATCATTTCCTTTGGCTTTTTCAGGGATTTAGTTTTTAATTTTTTTTTTGAGGCAGGGTCTCGTTGTAGCTCAGGCTGACCTGGAATTCATTATGTCCTCTCAGGGTGGCCTCGAACTCATGGCGATCCTCCTACATCTGCCTCCCAAGTGCTGGGATTAAAGGCGTGCGCCACCACGCCCAGCTCAGCGATTTATTTTTAAAGTATGTTTAGACTGCTCCTGCTGGTCGCTCATGGGCACTGTCAGCTGGCTTCTCACTGCAATAGAGGACGCTTTAGCTCTCTGGAGACAGCGCCTCCGCCATCCTGTTTCTAGGTAAGTCAACAGTCACTGTTTACATCAGTACATGTATTGCTATGTGAAAGTTTTTTTTACAGCAAAGCCAACAACTGGGCTATAAATAAATGACCCTTTTTGAACCTTTAAAAATGTGTGTATGTGGGCTGAAGAGATTTCTCAGTGGTTAAGGTGCTTGCCTGCAAAGCCTAACCACCAGGGTTCAATCCCCAGTCCCCACAGTAAAGCCAGATGCACAAAATGGCACATGCATCTGGAGTTCATTTGCAGGAGCTGGGGGCCCTGGAGCACCCATTCTCTGTCTCTATGTCTCTGTCTCTCTCTCTCCTTGCAAATAAATAAATAATCAATTTTTTAAAAATTGTGTGTGTGTGTTTGTGTGCAAGTGAGTGCACATATGTATGGAGGTCAAAGGATCACATCAGACGTTACTCAGGAATGCTGTCCACTATTTTTCTTTCCTTAGAAAAATTATTTTTCTTTATTTGAGAGAGAAATAGGTGGTGGTGGTGGGGGGGGGAGGGAGAATGGGCGTGCCAGGGCCTCCAGCCACTGCAAATGAACTCCAGATGTGTGCACCCCCTTGTGCATCTGGCTTACATGGGTCCTGGAGAATTGAACCTGGGTCCTTTGGCTTTGTAGTTAGGCGCCTTAACCGCTAAGCCATTTCTCCAGCCCCACTTTTTTTTTTTTTTTCTTGAGACAGAGTCTCTACTTGGCTGGTCACTGCTCACCATTAATCACTTACTGACTGGCGGGTCAGTGAACCCAGGAACCCATCCGTCTCTGCCTCCCGAGTGCTGGGTTTACAAACATGTGCCACCAGACCTGGCATGTTCACATGGGTTCTGGGGCTTGAACTCTGGTGCTCGTGCTTGTGAGGCCAGCAGTCACCAACGAAGCCATCTCCCCGGAATGAAGTTAACACTCTTTATCTTGTTTTTTTAAGTTTAGTGTGGGGCAGGGAGTGAAAGACAGAGAATAGAGGCATATGTGTCACAGCACCTGTGTGGAGGTCAGAGGACAACCTTCACACTGATCCTCATCTCCCACTTTGTTTGGAGGCAGGGTCTCTCATTGTTCACTTCTCCACTCATTTCATGAGCTTCAGGGAAACTCTCGTGTCTGCCTCTCTTCTCATCATAGGGGGGATTACAGATGCCCACCACAGCTTCCAGCTTTTACGTGGGGTCTGGGATCTGAACTCCAGTGCTCAGAACTACTGACAAGTGCTTGATCCACTGAGCCATCTCTCCAACCTGAGTTTAATAGTCTTTTTAAAAAATATTTATTTATTTATTTACTTATTTGAGTGATAGATAGAGAGACAGAGAGAGGCAGACAGAAAGAAAGAATGGGCGCACCAGGGTCTCTAGCCACTGCAAACGAACTCCAGATGCATGTTTCACCTTGTGAATCTGGCTTACATGGGTTCTGGGGAATTGAACCTGGCTTCTTTGGCTTAATACTATTAATTAATATTAATATTAATATTCTTATGGAGAATATTACTCAGCCATAGAAAGGAGTGAGGTACTAATGCATGTTACAATAGGAACAGACTTCAAAAACATGCTAAGCAGGCGTGGTTGTAGACACCTTTAATTCCAGCACTCAGGAGGCAGAGGTAGGAGGATTGCAGTGAGCTCGAAGCCAGCCTGAGACTACAGAGCAAGTTCCAGGTTAGCCTGGACTAAAAGACCCTGCTTCGAAAAAATCAAACAAACGAATGAACGAACAAAAAACATACTAAGCAAAATAAGGCAGTCACCAAAGAACACACATGGTATGATTCCATTTTACGCCGTACCCAGAATATGAAAATCCAGAGAGAGAGAGAAGCAGGTTAGTAGTTTCCAGGAGATGGGGGAAGGGCATGAGAGTGATTGCATAATGGGTGGTGACAATATCTTGAAACTAGATACCGGTGTTGGTTGCATAATTGTGAATGTACTGTCACTGACATGAACAAAGTGGTTGATTTTGTGTGATCTGACATTTGCCTCAATAAACTTTAAAAATTGATACCTTACTCTCCCTTATCAAGATTTATGCAGATTTAAATCCCAAAAGTTCACCAGAAATAAGACGAAGCCAGAAGCTGAGGCACCGTACGAGCTCTGGGGAGCATCCTTGCTGAGTGCAATCACGGTCTGGCTTCAGAGTAGCCTGGGCCAGGTTCGATGCTGCCAGGCCTTTTTCTCTTAGCCTCATATTCTAGCAGCTGGAAGCAAGGCTGCAGTGAATGAAATCTGTGCCTTGGTGGAAGTCTAAGAAATCCCCCAGGCTGGGGACGTAGCTCAGTTGGTAGAGTGCTTGTCTAGCATGCGTGAGGTCCTGGGTTCAATTCCCAGCACTACATATACCATCAATTGTGGTGCACTTCTGTAATCTTGGCATCTGAGAGATGCAGAAAGGGAGGATCAGGTGTTCAAGGTCACCTTTAGCTACACAAGTTCAAGGCCAACATGGACTACATTCCACCCTGCTCCTGCCCCAAAGAGAAGAAAGAGAAACCTCCCAACAGAATCGGACCAGCTCATGTCACGTTATAGTCCTTCCCCAGAAGGGACTATATTATGGGAGGGAAATATTATGGGCTGATTTGTGCCCCTTACCACGTAAATCATGTACTTGTGAACATGACCTTGTTTGGAAACAGTAGCATTTAGTTTTTGCAAATAGAAAAAAGCTAAGATAAGGCCATACTGGGGTAGGCTGGGCCTCTCATCCAGGATGAGTGGTGCCCTATAAGAAGAGAAGAGTGCTGGGGAGATGGCTCAGCTAGTGAAGTGCTTTCCTTGTAAGTGTGAGATCTTGGGGTTTGATCACCAGAACCCTTATTAAAACACACACACACACACACACACACACACACACACAAAGACAGGTTTGGTGACACACTCACCCAGCTAACACACTTATAACCCCAGTTCTGGGAAGGCAGAAACAGGTGAATTCCTGGGGCTCTGTACACAGTTAATCTAGCCTACTTGTTGAGTTCTGACCAGTGAGTAACCCTGTCTTAGAAAATGTGGACAGCTAGTTGTGGTGGTGCATGTCTTTAATCTCAGCACTCAGAAGGCAGAAGTAGAAAGATCACCGTGAGTCTGAGGCCATCTGACACTAGAGTGAGTTCCAGGTTAGTCTGGGCTAGAGTGAAACACTACCTTGGAAAGGAAAGAAGGGAGGGAGGGAGGGAGGGAGGGAGGAAGGAAGGAAGGAAGGAAGGAAAGAAGGAAGGAAGAAGGAAGGGTGGACAGTGCATGAGGAATGCCTGAGGTTGTCCTGTGGCCTCCAACACACATGCACACATGCATGTACACAACATCTTGATCTCTGTAACTAGGAGGAAATAAATTTCCGTTGTTTGAAGCTACCAGGCTGGTGATACGTGGGTACGGCAGCCATAGAAAACTCATACAGAGTGTATCAAGACCCTTCCTGCTTCCCTCCCTCCCTCACCCTGCCCTGGGGTTGGAGGTTCAGGTATGGTGTATGTGTGAATAGGGGAGGGGAGTCAGCTTGGAGGAAAGGCTGCAACTAGAAAAAGAGAAAGGAACTTTGCAGATGTGGTATATTGATGTCCAACCCCCCGCCCCTCACCAGAAGCGGAACTGGGGCTTGGGGAGGGGATCTGTTAATTCTAAGTGCAGCGCAACTATATAATAGAGCCAAGCCTATAATCTCCTTCTCAGGCCTGTTCAGTGAGGAAGGTTCAAACTGAGGCTAGGACTATCAGCCCAAGGACGAGGTCTATTGAAAAACCTGCTTCTTACCCACAACTCCACACTTGGTAGCTCCTCCATCAGATTCCCACCCCTCTATCCCCTCTATTCTAGGGGGTATCCAGGCATGGCCGTGGCCTCAGAGAGGAGACAGGGAGATCCCTGTGAGGCCCTGCACGTCTCATCCTTGGAGCACACAGGGTGTCTCCACATGCGTGTGCCTCACATTGTACATGTGTCAGGTGCGGGCGCTGGCCCTGATGCATGTGAGGTCCCCAGACTCTGACATGCCACTCACGGGCGTCGTCCTTCCCACATTTACCACCTCCATCCCGCATGAGGTTTTCTCACCCATCGGAACATTTGTCACAGCCCTGGAGACTTACCAAGGCAAAGCAGGCACAGGAACTCTGAGCCCATAGATTCCCTTCTGCCTGGGCCAAGACCCGGTGTTCAGCTCTCAGGAGAAGCGGGGTAACATGAGCACAGCTCTCTGCCTGCTCACTTTGCCCCTAGTGGCCTACATGGAAGTTCTGCCCTGGCACTTGGGTTCTCTGCATCACTGGTTGCAGTTTCCTTCTTGCAACTGACTCAGGAAGCCACTGATGGTGACAACTTCCCCTAGATCCCTGCCTGCCTGCTCTGAGACCTGCTGCTCCTTATCCGCAATCTTGCCCAAGACTTGTAAAAAGAAATTCTAATTTCTTATTTATTAGAGAGAGAGAGAGAGAGAGAGAGAGAGAGAGAGAGAAAGATAATGGGTGCACCAGGGCCTCTAGCCACTACAAAGAAACTGGAGATGCATGTGCCATCTTGTGCATCTGGCTTATGTGGGTACTGGGAATCAAACCTTAGGATTCACAGTGAAGGACCTTAACCATTAAGCCAACTCTCCAGTTCCCAAAGACTTTTTGAGAACATTTAAAAATTTTATTTACTTATTTATTTGAAAGAGAGAAAGAGGCAGAGAGAGGGAGAGAGAGAATGGGCGTGCCAGGGCCTCCAGCCACTGCAAACGAACTCCAGACATATGTGCCCCCTTGTGCATCTGGCTCACGTGGATCCTGGGAAGTTGAACTGAGGTCCTTTGGCTTTGCAGGCAAATGCCTTAACCACTAAGCAATCTCTCCAGCCCCTGAGAACATTTTTTAGCTTTGAATAGTTAAATATAAATATAATATTGAGCTGTTTCCTGGTATCAGCAGGTGATCATTTCCAGTACTCCCCTATAGTTCAAAATCTGAGAATATACAAGTCTTTTATGTAAAATAGCTGCATTAGTTATCTTCTTGTTGCTGATACAAAATACCTGACAAAAATCAGTTTAAAGGAGCTGGAGAGATGGTTTAGTAGTTAAGGTGCTTGCCTGCAAATCCAAAGGATCTAAGTTCGATTCCCCAAGACCCATGTAAGCCAGATGCACAAGGTGGCACATGTGTCTGGAGTTTGATTGCAGTGGCTGGAGGCCCTGGTGGACCCATTCTCTCTCTCTGCCTGGTGTGGTGGCTCATGCCTTGAATCCAGTTTACAGTTCCAGATCACAGTCCATTGCGGTGGGTAAGCAGAGTTGGTCACGTGCAGCCCACAGTAAGGAAGCAGGGAGTGGTGAATGCTGCTGCTCAGCCATCTCCTGTTTATGCAGTCCAGGACCCGAGCCCATGGAAAGGTGCCACCACAGTTAAAGTGGTTCTTCCCACCCCCCTTAACTTAATCAAAAAGCCCTCACAAGCATGTTCGGAGGCCAGCTGGTAATCAATACAAAGCATCACAATAGGATAGCTTTTATATAATATAGTATTGCTTCTCAAAGCATTTAAATATTTATTTATTTATTTGCAAGCAGAGAGAGACTTAGAGAATACAGAGATAGTCAGCATGCGAACAGGTGTGCCAGGGCCTCCAGCTGCTACAAATGAACTCCAGCTGCATGAGTCGCCTTGAGCATCTGGCTTTATGTGGGTACTGGGGAATCAAACCCAGGTCCTTAGGCTTTGCAGGCAAGCACCTTAACTGCTGAGCCTTCTCTCCAGCCCTCTTTTCAATTTTTTTTTTAAATTGAGATCTTTAATATCTGGACACGTTGCTGCAATTGGGTCACATTCCCATTGGGTTGTACTCATTCATTCCCTCTCCCCCTACCCCCATTCCACTGAGGGCCCCCACATGGGGGTTACCGGTATTCACTGCAGGGTCACAAATGCAGCAGTCAGTCTCTGTTGGGGGAGGGGCAGTGCCTCAGAGTACACCTTCCCACCCTGTGCTGCCGCAATTCTTTCCCCTCTCTGTTCTTCAATGTTCCCTGAGCCTTGGAGGGTGTGGCAGAAGTCTCCTTCAGTGCTGAGTTCTCCGTTGCTTCTAATGCTTTGTTTTGGTAAGTTGAGTCTCCGCAGTATCTACCACCATCTCCCTGGGGGAGGCTAGCAGCGACAGCAACACTCATATTTAATCCACCACTTCCTCTGACACTCCTGACCTCACGGTGGCTGATGCTGCCTCCACAAGACCTGTGTAAGAGGAAAAATGATCACCAAAATAGAAGACAGACTAGGTGAAAAGAAGAAGGGATTCAGTGGAGGGGGATTCAGGAGAGGGAAAAGTGAGGGTGGTGGGAGGAGAGTATGCTCATGATATATATGCATATGTATATGTATACACACACACACAAATACATTTACATATAATGTGTGTGTGTGTATGTATGGAAATCATCAGTAAGATGTCAGAGAAAAATAAAAAAGGAAGCTCTTTACTCTTGTGTTACATCTGGCAAATCCGTACTTCGGGCATGCCAGGAAAATGAGAAGGGTCCAATGCAAACAGAAACTAACGTGCTTCAAGTCCACCACGACAGCGTTGCCGATGATGCTGAGAGGA
This sequence comes from Dipus sagitta, assembly GCA_036346955.1. NCBI lineage: Eukaryota > Metazoa > Chordata > Mammalia > Rodentia > Dipodidae > Dipus > Dipus sagitta. The sequence goes on from CM070787.1 coordinate 63,577,908, forward strand.
ACACAACATACAGGAGAGGAAGACAGTCGCCACCGGAGCGCACAGGAAGAAGAGATGTCAGGAGAGGCACAGCTGAACAACGCGAGCTAGGGAGGAATGTGTTATGACTGACACGGCACACCAGTAGCACCCTGGTGTTAATAGAAATGACAAGCAATAATTTTACCAATGAGGAAAAACAACCAGCAAAGTTACAGGAATTAGCAACCATCTCTCAACCATAACCTTAAATGTAAATGACCTCAACTTACCAATAAAGAGACTGGGTTAAAAAACGACCCAGGCTGAGGAGATGTCTAAGTGGTTAAAGGTACTGCTTGCAAAACCTGCCAACCTGAGTTCGAGTCTCCAGCACCCATATCAAGCCAGGCACACAAAGTGCATGTGTCTGGAGTTCGTTTGCAGTGACAGGAGGCCCTAGCATGGCCATTCATATTCTGTCTGTCTCTTTCTCTCTCATAAATCAATAAAAATATTTTTTAAAAACTGGACCCAACTATATGCTGTCACCAAGAAACACAACTTATAGGTCAAGACACTTGTAAACTGAGATTCAAAGGATGGAAAGCAATCTGTCAAGTGAATGAAAGCAAAAGACTAATGTAGCTACTTCTGTATCTGATAAAGTAGACTTCAAGCCAAAAGTAGTCAGAAGAGACAAATAATTCCACTACATATTAATAGAGGGAGCAATTCATCAAAAAGATATAACAGAGGCTAGGAAGATGGCTCAGCCATCAAAGGTGCTTACTTACTAACCTGGCTAAGCTTGCTGGCCAGGGTTCAATTCCACAGTACCCATGTAAACCAGATGCCCAATGTGGCACATGCACCTGGAGTTCATTTATAGTGGCAGGAGGCCCTGGCATACCTATACATTTTCTCCTTTCCTCATAAATAAATAAAAATATTTACAAAAGAAAATCTTATATCTGATAAAGTAGACTTCAAGCCAAAACTAGTCAAAAGAAGCAAAGAATTCCACTACATATTAATAGTGAGAAGATATAACAGGGAGAGATGGCTTAGCAGTGGCAAGAGGCCCTGACACACACACACACACACACACACACACACACACACACACACACACAATTTCTGTCTCTCTCCTCACAAATAAATAAATAAAAATATTTACAAAAGAAAATATAACAATTGTTAATATATATGCACCAAAGACTGAAGTTTACAATTTCACAAAGCAAACATTGATAGACTTAAAAGATCAGACAGGGGCTGGAGAGATGGCTTAGCAGTTAAGCTCTTGCCTGTGAATCCTAAAGACACCAGTTCAAGGCTTGATTCCCCAGGACCCATGTAAGCCAGATGCACAAGGTGGCACATGCATCTGGAGTTTGTTTGCAGTGGCTGGAGGCCCTGGTGCACGCATTCTCTCTCTTTCTGCCTTTCTCTCTGTGTCTGTCACTCTCATATAGATCAGATAGATGATGCTGGGCATGGTGGTGCATGCCTTTAATCCTAGCACTTGAGAGGCAGAGGTAGGAAGATCGCCATGAGTTTAAGATCAACCTGGGAATACATAGTGAATTCCAGGTCAGCCTGAGCTAGAGTGAGACCCTACCTCAAAAAAAAAAAAAAAAAAATCAGATAGATCCTGATAGAATAATAGTGTGTGATCTCAATACCATATTCTAGATGTCTCTAGATGTCATCTAATATCAACCAAGAAACCTCAGAGTTAAACCACCTTATAGACCAAATATATAGAGAGAATAGTTCATCCAATAGAGAGAATTTTGTAAAACAGACCATAATCTAGGCCACATGTTAAGCCTTACCAAATTTTTTAAAAGGACAGAAATAATCTCTTGTGTCTTATCAGATCATAGTGCAGTAAAATTAGAAACCAGTAGTAAGCAAAGCTATAGAAAGTATACGAGTAACTCCAGACTAAACAAAACATCCTTGAATTACCAGTGAGGAAATCAGGAAAGAAAATTTTAAATTCATAAAATCAAATGAAAATGAGACACAACCAAACTTTTGGGATATAGATAAGGCAGTTACTTCTAAAAAGACAATTTATAGAAATGAGTGCATACATTTAAAAATCAGAAAGAGTGGGATGGAGAGATGGCTTAGTGGTTAAGGCACTTGCCTGTGAACCTTAAAGACCCAGGTTTGATTCCTCAGTGCCTGTGTAAGCCAGATGCACAAGGTGGCACATAAGTCTGGAGTTTGTTTGCAGTGGCTAGAGGTCCTGGTGTACCCATTCTCTCTCTATCTGCATCTCTCTCTCTCCCTCAAATAAAAATAAATAAATAAATAAATAAATCAATAAATAAATAAATAAATAAATCAGAAAGAGGGCTGGGGAGATGGCTTAGCAGTTAAGGTGTTTGCCTGTGAAGCCAAAGGACTCAGGTTCAATTCTCCAGGACTCATGTAAGCCAGATGCACAAAGTAGTGAATGCATCTGGAGTTTGTATGCAGTGGCTGGAGGCCCTGGTGTGCCCATTCGTTCTCTCTCTCTCTGCCTCCCTCCCTCTCTCACAAATAAATTAGTTCAATATTTTAGAAAAATAAAAGTCAGAAAGATCTCAAGTAATCTGACAATTTACCTGAATGTCCTGGGGTGGGGGGGAACAGGAACAACACAAACCCAAGGGAAGTAGATGCAAGAAACAATAAAAATCATGCAAAAAGTTAATGAAGCTGGCCATGATGGCACACACCTTTAATCCAGCAGAGACAGAGGTAGGAGGATCACTGTGAGTTCGAGGCCACCCTGAGACTACATAGTGAATTCCAGATCAGCCTGGGTTACAGTGAGACCCTACCTCGAAAAGCCAAAATAAATAAATAAATAAAAAATAAAAATAAAAAAGTTAATAAAATGGAGAATAAAATAACATTACATGGACTCAAATAAAGATTGCTTTTGATAGTGTGACCATTTTCACAATCTCTCTCTCTTCTTCTCTCTCTCTAAAATAAATAAATATAAAAAAAATCTGGGCTGGAGGAATGGCTTCATGGTTAAGGTGCTTGCCTGCAAAGCTAAAGGATTCAGATGGCTTAGCAGTTAAGGTGCTTGTCTGCAAAGCCTAAGGTCCCAGGTTCAATTCCCCAGGACCCACATAAGCCAGATGCACAAGATAGCCCAAATGTTTGGAGTTTGTTTGCAGTGCTGGAGGCCCTGGTGTGCCCATTCTCTCTCTCTCTCTCTGCCTCATTCTCTCATAAATAAATAAATAATATTTTTAAAAATTCAAAACCCTCTCCTTTTAGTTGCTTCTGTTAGGTATCTTGTCACAAAGATGAAAAAAGTAACCTGTATGTCTGCACACCCCTAGGTACATTCATGCAGTACAGATCCACACGTACCATGCACTCATGGACCCCGACTGAATGTCCACATGCACCCCATCATGTTCCAGGTTGATGACCTCAGGCCACTTGTGCAGGATCCTTGGAAGAGCACAGCTGAGAAAGGGAAACAAAATAAAGGAAGGTCACAGCACAAACTTCTACACCAGCCTCGCCACCTGCTCCCAGCTTGCAGGCCCCATGTGGGCTCTTCAGACGAAAGCTCCTGAGATGTGACAAGGAGTGACCATCGAGTGAGGAGCAGGGTGATAGTGAGAATGGAGAGCAGAGCGGAAGGATGGAGGAAGGTCAAAGATGGCCAAGAAGGGCTGGAAGGATGGCTTAGTGGTCAAGGTGCTTGCTTGCAAAGCCTGAGGACTCATGTTCCACTCTCCAGCTACCACATAAGCCAGACACACAAGGTGATGCAAGCGCTCAAGGTTGCACATGCGCACAAGGTGGCACACACATCTGTGGTGGGACGTTCAGGTGGAATGCATCCACAGAAACCTCCTGGTCCCCTCACTTGCTCTCTCCTCCCCACCAGAGATCCCTGAAACCATCCTCATTGTCGGCTCTTTCATAATCCTCCTCCTGTTAGCTCAGCTACAAACACTTAAAGTCAGGTACATTCTGGATGACAAGGGCTAAATGTTTTGGGAAATGGAGACATAGAAAGAGGAAGTAGCATTACAGGGGTTTGTTGTTTTTTTTTTTTTTTTCTCTCTCCTTTGTGTTTCAGGGAAACTTCCTGACCTGGCCAAAAGGGAGGATGACTCAGAGAGACTTGCAGCCAACGTCAACGCTGTCCTCACCATTTTCTTGTCCAGCTTTTTTTCTTTTTTTTTTTTTTTTGAGGCTAGCCCAACAGACCGGCCCTTTTCTTTATGAGAGGGAGGGGGTAGAGGGAGAGAGAGCCAGAGGATGAGGAGGATTGCTGCCTTCTGGACATGACATGGCTCATGATCTCATGGCTCATGATCTGTGGGTTCCTACACAAGGCTGAGCCAGTGAACACTTCACCGTGGATGAGGAAGGCTCATGAAACCCCACCCCTGCCCGAGGAGCTATTGGCAGTGAATGTTTGCTGGGAGAGAGGGTGTCTTGTTCTCCAGTGGTGTAGCCACTGGTAAGTTGTGCATATTCCAGTAAATAACCTGCCATCCATGTTCATGTGAGCAAACATGGTTCAACTCAGTAGATCGCCAAAAAGAAAAAGAAGAAGAAAAGACATGAAAGTAGGAAGGGGACTCGTTGGAAAGAAGAGAGGGCTTAGTGTTGAAGGGGGCAAGAGAGGACAATGAAGGTGAACATCATCAAAATTCATCACATGCGTGCATAAAAAGGTAAATAATAAAATTAGAATAAATTATGAACAAGAAAGACACAGCTTAGGGAAAGGCAGGACTGTGACTTTAGCCCAGCCACCTCTGAGGAGCTCCCTGCTTCTCACGAAGACCTCAACCCACGGGAGGACAACTATATCGGAAGAAGTCACATTCTCCTATCTGCTCCTTTTCCTTCAGGCTGAGGAGACTTTGTCGCTTGTGTTTTTCAGGAAGATGGAATTCTTCAGAAAGAATAAAACAATATTAAATGATAGAGAACAATGAAATGATCTCTTTTGCAAGAAAAAAAAATGGGAGGAACTGGAGAGCTCTATGTTCATCAAAATTATTCAGACTCAGGGCTGGAGAGATGGCTCAGGAGTTAACGTGCTTGCCTGCAAAGCCTAATGACCCTGGTTCGAGTCCCCAGTACCCATGTAAAGTCAGATGCACAAAGTGCCACATACATCTGGAATTCGTTTGCAGTGGCTAGAGGCCCTAACATGCCCATTTTCTCTCCCTCCCCCCTCTCTCTTTCTCCTTCCTTCCCTTCCTCCCTCTCCTTTTCTCTTTTCTGTTTCTCTCTGCTTGAGACTAAAAAAAAAAAATTTTTTTTTAAAATTACTCAGGGCTGGAGAGATGGCTTAGCAGTTAAGGTGCTTGTCTGCAAAGCCTAAGGTCCCAGGTTCAATTCCCCAGTACCCACATGAGGCAGATGCACAAGGTGGTGCATGCATCTGGAGTTTGGTTGCAGTGCTGGAGGCCCTGGTTCACCCATTCCTTCTCTCCCCACCCCAAATAAATATACACAATATTTAAAAAGAATTATGCAGATTCAGAAAGACAAATGGTGTTTCTCTCATATGTGGAATCTAGATTTAAAAAAAAATCTACCTATCATAGCCAGGTGTGGTGGCACACACTTTCAATTTCAGCACTCGGGTGGCAGAGGTAGGAGGATCAACATGAGTTTGAGGACAAGCTGAGACTACATAGTGAATAACAGGTCAGTCTGGGTTACAACAAACCCTATCTTAAAATACCACAAAAAATCTATCTATCATAAATTATGAAAGTAGAAAGAGGATTAAAGGAGAGGAAGACATCTAAAGGGCGAGGAAGGAACAAGAGAGGAAGATGAGATGGGACAAAAAGATAGGGCTGGAGAGATTGGCTTAATGGTTAAAGCACTTGCCTGCAAAACCCAAGGACTCATGTTCAACTCTTCAGATCCCATGTAAGCCAGATGCACAGTGATGCAAGTGTGCAAGTCACACATGGCCGCTAGGTGGAGTTTGAATGCAGTGGCTGGAGGCCATAGCATGCCAATTCTCACTCATTTTCTTTCTCTCTCTCTCTTGGTTTTTTCAAAGTAGGGTCTTGCTGTAGCCCAGGCTGACCTGGAATTCACTATTTAGTCTCAGAGTGGCCTCAAACTCAGGGCGATCCTCCTACCTCTGCCTCCCAAGTATAGGATTAAAGGCATGCGCCACCATGCCTGGCTTCATTCTCTCACTCTTGCATAAAAAAGAAAGATAATTATCACATGTTCTCCCTCTGATGAAGACCCTAGATGAAACAGAAATATCTAGATGATATGGAAACAGAAAAGGGTCTAGTTGTGGATAGGGAGGGCCTCCTCCTTTCTCTACTTCCCAGTGCTGCAATTACTGGTGCATGGAATCACATCCAGATTTCTTTTTAAATTTGAGACAGACAGACAGACAAAGAATAAGTATTGGCACAACATGGCCTCCCACTACTGCAAACAAACTCCAGACACATGCCCACTTTGAGCACCTGTCTTTACGTGGGTACTGGGGAACTGAACCTGGGATATTACACTTACCAAGAAAACACCTTTAGCCACCAAACCATCTCCCTAGCCCCCTACACCCAGATTTCACAGGGAGCTGAGGATCCAAGGAAGAAGTCTTCTCCCTTGTATGGTTTAGTAGTTCCTTTACTATCTTTTATTTATTTACTATTATTTATTATTTACTGTGACCAAATACCTGACAATAAGGAGGTTAAGGAAGTGTGGAGGGGATACATTCTATCATGGCATGAAGGCATGGTGGCAGAAGCAGGTGGCCTGCTGGTCACATTGCAGTCACAGTCAGGGAGAGAGAGTAAACAGAATGGGAGACCCTATAAAACTCAAGGCTTACCCCCAGTGACCCACTTCCTCCTGCACGCTCCACCTCCTAAAGGTTCCACAAGCTTCCTAAACAGTGCCACCACATGAGCCTCCTGGGGACATTTATCACAGGATGACTGTGGTGGTTTGAGTGTAAATGTGTGGTCCCCCATAGACTCAGATATTTAAAAGATATTTCTATTTATTTATTTGCAAGGAGAGAGAGAGTGTGTGTGTGTGTAGGTGTGCCAGAACCTCCTGCTACTGCAAACGAGCTCCAGGTGCATGCTCTTCTTTTTTTTAAATTATTTTTTGTTTATTTTTATTTATTTATTTGAGGGCAACAGAGAGAGAGAGAGAGAGAGAGAGAGAGAGAGAGAGAGAGAGAGAGAGGAGAGAATGGGTGCATCAGGGCCTCCAGCCACTGCAAACGAACTCCAGATGTGTGCGTCCCCTTGTGCATCTGGCTAACGTGGGTCCTGAGGAATTGAGCCTTGAACCGGGATCCTTAGGCTTCACAGGCAAGTGCTTAACCACTAAGCCATCTCTCCAGCCCTGCATGCTGTTCTTTGTGCATCTGACTTTACATGGGTGCTGGGGAATCCAACCCAGGCCACCAGGCTTTGCAAGCAAGTGCCTTAACCACTGAGCAATCTCTCCAGCCCCTCAGATATTGTGTATGTGTGTGTGTGTGTGTGTGTGTGTGTGTCTGTGAGAGAGAGAGAGAGAGAGAGAGAGAGAGAGAGAGAGAGAGAGAATTGGCATGCCAGGGCCTCCAGCCACTACAATAGACTCCAGATGCATGTGCAACCTTGTAAGCATGTGTGACCTTGTGCACATGTGTCACTGTGTTGTCTGGCTTATGTGGGTTCTGGGAGTGGAACCTGGGTCTTAGGCTTTGCAGGCAAGCGCCTCAGCTGCTAAGCCATCTCTCCAGCCGGCCTCAGATACTTTTGCTTACACTGCCTACTTAGTCTCCAGCAGGCAGAGCCTGGCTGGAGCAGGTGTGTCACCGGGGCAGGTCTTGAACCCAACCCTAAATGTTGTGTTGACAGCGTCCTAGTGTGTGAGCTCTGGCTGCTCATGCCTGCTGGTGTTGGTGTTTTTTGTTTTGTTTTCGTTTTTTTGTTTGTTTGTTTTTTAAATCTCTTTCTCTGCTGTGATGCATGCTGGACTGAACCAGCTTCTTCCACCATGATGAAACTTCCACTGGACTCTGTAATCTGAAATAAACCCCTTCCTCCCATAAGCTGCTTCTGGTCAGGCATTTGTCTCAGCAATGAGAAGGTAACTGCTGCAATGACAAGCGATAGAAGCCACACTCCCTAATAATGGCTTAAGTCGTAGCCACATGAGCTGCTAGTGTAAACCTTGCTATAGTTTCCATTCTGAGCCCACAAGCCCACTGACTTAATCCAGCGATGTTCTCCAGAAAATGCCACACAACAAGGATTGCTGCAAGTTTGAGGCCATCCAAGGTTACAGAACGAGTTCCAGGCCAGCCAGAGCTACAGTGTGAGACCCTGTTTTCAAAAAAAAAAAAAAAAAAAATCTCTCTAGGAGTTGGAGAGATGGCTCAGGGGTTAAAGGCATTTGCTTGCAAAGCCTGGTGGCCCAGGTTCAATTCCCCAGCACCCACCCAAAGCCAGATGCACAAAATGGCACATGTGTCTGGAATTTGTTTGCAGAGGCAGGAGGTCCTGGCATGCCCATACTCACTCTCTCTCTCTCTCTCGGCTTCTCTCTTTCTGTCTCTCTCTCTCTAATAAATAAATAAATATGTTTTCTTTTTCAAAAAAAACTTTCAAAAAGCCAGAAGTGGTGAAGCATGTCTTTAATCTCAGCACTGGGGTGGCAGAAGTAGGTGAATGGACTATGAGTTTGAGGCCAGACTGAGACTCCATAGTGACATCCAGGTTAGCGTAGGCCAGAGCAAGACCCTATCTCAAAACAAAAATCCTTCAAAGCAAGAAAAGGCAATGGACTAGTTGGTGCTGAAACAAACAATGGAGGCAGTGTGACTGAGAATAAATTAGCCTTCTTCGCGGACCAGGAGGGCAGCAAAGGCTCTCTCGGAGCCCTTTGTTCTCTCTCCACCACTCCTTTTCCTGAGCAGCTTTCTGGGTAACTTCAGATAATGTTACCCACACTTCAGTCCAAGTGAACTGTACCTCACCCCTCACCCAGGAGATAGGCAATAATTCTGTGGTTATACCTTCTGTTCCGAGTCAAGGTTGGGGTATCCCAGACCCTCTCCACACCCCTGCACTCATGGATTAATGACTGGTCACGTATGGACGGGAACTCTCTGCCCATCCTCCTTCAATGATGCTCCTGTGCCCACACTCCCCGCCACCTCTGAAAAACTCCTGTCCACGATTCCAGTGATCCTAGCCCTCACTCCTTCCCTCCCAAATGGTCTCGTGAACTGAAGTGTGCAGAGTTTGGGTGCAGTCTTCTTGGAGGGCATTCCCTCAGGACAAGTAGCTATACCAAGTGGGATCCTCTCCATGGGACAAACAAAACAACAAAAAAAACAACAACAAACAAACAAAAAAACTTACCTGTCACCAGTATCTCAAGGGGATCACTGTGACGTGAAGTCCAGAAAGGCGCATCCTGAAATTCACCACCCTGTCCTTCTCTGAGCTCCAAAGCTGTATGGAAGACAGGGTTCCCATCTCCAGTGGAGCAAAGTTTGTATGCTTGTTATATTGTTTTCTGCACGTGTGTGTGTGTGTGGCTGCACGTGTGTCTGCATGTTCATATGTGTGTGTTCACATGGATGTGGATGCACGTGGAGGCCAGAGGTCAAAGTTGGGTGTCTTTCCTCAGTTGCTGTCTCTTGTTCTTTGAGATAAGCTCTCCTAGTAGACTCGTCAGTCAGCCCCAGGGAATCCTTGTCTTTGCCTCTTCAGTGCTGGGATTAAAGGAACTCACCAACCTCTCCTGGCATCTGTGTGGGTGCTACAGGTCAGAACCTATATTTATTTATTTATTTATTTATTGACAGAGCATGGGCACACCAGGGCCTCCTGCCATTGCAAACACAAACTCCAGATACCTGTGCCATCTTGTGCATCTGGCTTTACATAGATACTGGAGAATCAAACCCAGGCCATCAGGCTTTGGAAACAAATGCCTTTAACCACAGAGTCATCTCTCCAGCCCCTTTTAAATTTTTTAAAAATTTTATTTATTTGAGAGAGAGGGAGAGAGAGGAAGAGAGACAGAACAAGGTAGCTGAGCATGGTGGCACATGCCTTTAATCCCAGCACTTGGGAGACAGAGGTAGGAGGATTGCTGTGAGTTCAAAGCCACCCTGAGACTATATAGTGAATTCCAGGTCAGCCTGGACTAGAGTGAAATTCTACCTCAAAAAAAGAAAAGAAAAAAGGAAAGGAAAGAAAAGAGCAAGAATGAAACATGGGCATGCCAGGACCTTTTGCCACTGCAAACAAACTGCAGATGCCTGAGCCCGCCACTTGGTGCATGTGGCTTTTTAGATGGGTTCTGGGGCATCCGACCTAGGTCATTAGGCTTTACAAGTCAGCTCCTTATTAGGCTTTACAAGCCAGCTCCTAACTACGGAGCCATTTCCTCAGCCCACACATGCTTTAGACTCAATTAAACTCTCTGGCTTTGGGCATCACAGAGTCCCATCCCCTTCTGCAATCACGGTACTTTCTTGGTGGCTTTGAAGCAAAGGTTTACACAGCCTGGAATGGAAGGCGGCTCTGAGGCCAAGGGGAGAAGCCCTGGGCCCAGTGCTCACTCTTCCTGTCCTGGCAGGGTTCCGACAATGCCTGCTGTCCCAGTACCCACTCAGACTCCGGGGCAGAGATTTTCCTCCCCTGGGTGTCCTGGGTAAGCACAACCATGATATTGATTTCTGCCCCTGTCTTCCCCATCTCCTCCCTCAACTGCCTTGTACATGATCCCTTTCTCTCTCTCTGTCTTTTGGTCTGGCTCCTCTCTCCTACCTAGACCCCAGGATCATCATTTGTCATGCTGAGGCGGCCCCTCCTCACCTGTGACCTTTAGTAGAAGGACATCACTGGACTCTGACATGTCGCTGAATCCTTTGCCTTAGCATTCACAGGTGTAGAATCCAGCGTCACTCTGTCCTAACTCAGTGAGATGAAACCCAGTCTTCTTTGCTGTCAAATTAAATGACATCCTGGATTCCAAAATAGTAACTTTAAAAAAAAATTTGTTCTGTTCTTGCTTTTTAAAAATATTTTATTTTTATTTATTTGACAGAGAAATATGGGGAGAGACAGAGAGAGAGAGAGAGAGAGAGAGAGAGAGAGCGAGAAAGGATGCACCAGGGCCTCCAGCCACTGCAAAGAAACTCCTTGGGCTGGAGAGATGGCTTAGCGGTTAAGCGCTTGCCTGTGAAGCCTAAGGACCCCGGTTTGAGGCTCGATTCCCCAGGACCCACGTTAGCCAGATGCACAAGGGGGCGCACGCGTCTGGAGTTCGTTTACAGTGGCTGGAGGCCCTGGCGCGCCCATTCTCTCTCTCTCTCTCTGCCTCCTTCTCTCTCTGTCTGTCACTCTCAAATAAATAAATCAAAAAATAAACAAACAAACAAAAAAAAACTCCTGAAGCATGCGCCCCCTTGTGCATCTGGCTAATGTGGGTCCTGGGGAATTAAACCTGGGTCCTTCGGCTTTGCAGGCAAATGCCTTAACTGCTAAGCCATCCCTCCAGCCCAGTACCTTCTTTTTTGAGAAAAAAATTATCTGTAACCAGGAAAGGACTTGTGCATCACAGTGTCAAGTTGCTCCTGCCGGGAGCACTGAGCCTGGGCTGGGGGGGGGGGGCACTGGAAGGAAGCGGAACTTGTTCACTGCTGCATCTGATACACTCGCCTTCTCCCAGGAAGCTCATTTAGAGAAAGGGGAGAGGAGCGAGGAGATGGGCTCAGTGGTTAAAAGCACCTGCTTGCTAAGCCTGCTGGCCCACGTTCGATTAGCCAGAACCCACGTAAAGTGAGATGGACAAAATGGTGCAATCATCTGGAGTTTGCAGTGGCAGCAGGCCCTGGTATGCACGTGTGTTCTTTCTCTCCCTCCTCCTTCCCTCCCTCTCTCTCCCCCTTCTTTCTCTTTCTCTCCCTCTTTCAAATAAATAAATAAAATATTTTAAAAAAGAAAGATAGAAAGAAAGAAGAAAGAAAGAAAGAAAGAAAGAAAGGGGAAGGAAAAGAAAGCATCAGGGATGAAGGATGAAGAGGAGGGTTTGGCTGAAGAGTCACTTATCATCACCACTTACATCTATTTGGCCAACACACAGCCCTGCAAGAGAGTTATTCATGAGAGACAGTTGGAGAGACAGTCAGGAGACATCTAGTCATCTTCCTGGGCCTGATGAAGTCTCAAAGGTTCTTGCTGAGCTCACCCTGCAGTTGTACACGTTCAGGAATTTGCATGCATCCCACTCTGGAGCCTTGACTTATGCAGCTCCACTCACTTCCTCAGACTCTGTTTTACAATCTCATTGTTTGCACTCCCAGAGCTCCCTCGTTAGTTCTTAAAAGCCCGCAAATTCTTCGACTGTCACCTTCTATTTTCAAGATGCACTTGTTTTCACAATTCCTTTTTTACATGTGTATGTGTGCTTCTGGAGAGATGGCTTAGCAGTTAAGGCACTTGCCTGCAAAGCCAAAGGACCCAGGTTTGATTCCCCAGGACCCATGTAAGCCAGATGCACATGTGTTTGTGTATGTGGTGTGTGTTTGTGTTCATATTCATGTGTGGTGGTGACTAGAGGCTCTGTTGCCCCCATATCCACTCCAATCTCTCCTTGCAAATAAGTAAAAAAAAAACACCTATTTTTGCCTGACATGGTGCTGCATGCCTTTAATCCCAGCACTCGGGAGGCTGAGGTAGGAGGATTGCTGTGAGTTTGTGGCCAGCCTGAGACTACATAGTGAATTCTAGGTCGGCCTGGGCTAGAACAAGATCCTGTCTTTAAAACAAAAAAGAATGAATGGGTAAACAAATCAGACCTAGGAAATAATCAAATATGTGCAATTCAATAAACTGTAAAATCCTAAGATAACTAAGGGGAAAGATAGGAACAGACAGTATCCAAAACAATCAGAAAAATAACCCACAAAATTGCAGGAATCAGCTCATACTTCTTAATAATAACTCTAAATGTAAATGGCCTTAATTCTCCAAATAAAGTATGCAGACTAGGGACTGGAGAGATGACTCAGAGGTTAATGTCTTGCTTACAAAACCTAACAGTGTGAGTTCAATTCCCCAGTACCCATATGAAGCCAGATGCACAAAGTGGCACATGCATCTGTGGTTTGTTTGTAATGACAAGAGGGCCTGGCACACCTATCCATTCTCCTTCTCTCTTTCTCCTTGCAAATAAAAAATAATTTTTAAGTTTAAATTAAGGGCTAGAGGGATGGATTAGCAGTTGAAGAGCTTGCCAGCAAAGCCAAGGACCCAGGTTCAATTCCCTAGTACTCATGTAAATCCAGATGCACCAGGTAGCACATGCATCTAGAGTTTGTTTGCAGTAGCTAGAGGCCCGGGTGTGCCTATTTTCTCTCTCCTCTACCTGCCTCTTTCTCACTTTCTCCCTCTTAAATAAATAAATAAATAAATTATTCTTTACTGAGTGTGGTGGCACACACCTTTAATCCCAGCACTTGGAAGGCAGAGATAGGAGGATTACTGTTCGAAGTTCGAAGCCAGCTTGAGACTACATAGTGAATTCCAGATAAGCCTGGGCTAGAGTGAGACCCTACCTCAAAAAAAAGTTTATTTTAAAAAGTTTCCAGACTATCCAGTTGGGTTTTTTCTTTCAAGAAACACATCTCACTGGAAAATACAACCAGGCTGCAAGTGAAAAGATGGAAAATGACAAACCATGGAGGTAGAAGACAGAAGCAAGCATTAGTATCTCTATTCCTATCTAGCAAAGCAGGCATTAAGCCAAAATGAGTTAGAAGAGGTGAAGGTCACTCCATATTAATAAGAGGAGCAATCTGTTGGCATTGTTATCTGTTGGTGTCAACTGGATTTGTATTTAGGTTTTGAAAGACCAGTGTTGAGGAACTGAAGCTAAGACCAGGGCAAGTTAACAGAACCAGGGGACTTAAAATTGTATCTGTTAAGAGTCCTGAGATAATAGTTTGTATAAAATTGTATCTGTTAAGAGTCCTGAGGTAATAGTTTGTATAACTTTTATTTAAAACAGTTTTATACACAAGGTTTATGTAGAGTTTATGTAAATAAGGGCTTAAACAAAACAAAGCAGATAGTAGCTTTTTAATCTTAGAAACAGGAGATGTTTGAAACTATATATAAATATTAGACCTCCCTAACAGTTGAAGAATAAACACCACAAACTCTGTTTTTAGTATTTTAGAATAAGTAGGTTTCTTTTTTCAAAGTATACTGTTAGCAGGACAACAAAGCGTTCTACAAACAGAATGTAACAGGCTAAAAACACTGAAAGCAATCCATCAAGAAGATATAAAGGGTTGGAGAGATGGCTTAGTGGTTAAGGTGCTTGCCTGCAAAGCCAAGGGACCCCAGGACCCATGAAAGCCAGATGCACATGGTGATGCATGCCTCTGGAGTTTGTTTGCAATGGCTGAAGGCTCTGATGTGCCCGTTCTCTCTCTTCCTCTATCTACGTCTCTCTCTCTCTCAACAAATAAAATAAAGCTTTTTAAGAAAAAAAAAAAAAGATGATATAGATAAAAGTAAAAAAAATTTTGTTTTTTTTTGAGGTCAGGTCTCACTCTAGCCCAGGCTGACCTGGAATTCATTATGTAGTCTCAGGGTGGCCTCAAACTCATGGCGATCCTCCTATCTCTGCCTCCCAAGTGCTGGGATTAAAGGCATGCACCACCACTCCTGGCTAGTGAATTTTTTTAAAAAAGCAAACAACAACAAATGTTGGTAAGGATGGAGAGAAGGACCCTTATGCACTGCTGGTGGGAATGTAAATTAGTTAAGTTGCTATAGAAATCAGTAAGGAGATATCTCAAAAATCTAAAAATAGCCCGGTGTGGTAGTACACACCTTTAATCCCAGCACTCAGGAGGCAGAAGTAGGAGGATTGGCTGTGAGTTTGAGGCCATCCTGAAACTACTTAGTGAATCCCAGGTCAGCTTGGGATACAGTGAGACCCTACCTCAAAAAAAGAAAAAGAAAAAAATCTAAAAGCAGAAGTAGTATATGATCCACCTATATCACTCCTGGGTACATACTTGAAGGAATGTAAGTCAGCATACCACAGATATGTCTACACCCATGTTTATTGCAGCATTGCTTACAACAGCCAAGTTATGAAATCAGACTAGATTTCCATCAACTGACGAATGGTTAAGGAAAATGTACTATATATACACAAGAGCTGTATTTAGCCATAACAATGAATGAAGTCATATTATTTGCAAGAAAATTCAAGGAATTAAGAGCATCATGTTAAGCAAAATAAGCCAAATAGAGAAACAACCTTTATTTATTTGCGCACGCGCATGAGAGAGAGAGAGAGAGAGAGAGAGAGAGAGAGAGAGAGAGAGAGAGAAAATGGGAGAATGAGAACAAGGACATACCAGGGCCTCTTTCCACTACAAATGAGCTCCAGATGAATGTGCCCTCCACTTTGTGTATCTGGCTTTACAGAGATACTGGAGAATCAAACCTGGGCCATCAGGGCTGGGGAAATGGCTTAGTGGTTAAGGTGCTTGCCTTCGAAGCCTAAGGACTCCAGTTCGATTCCCCAGGATCCATGTAAGCCAGATGTACAAGGGGGCACATGCGTCTGGAGTTTGTTTGCAGTGGCTGGAGGCCCTGATGTGCCCATTCTCTCTCTCTCTCCCTCTTTCTTTCTGTCTGTTGCTCACATATAAATAAACAAAAATAAACCAAAAAAAAAAAAAAAAAAAACCAACAAACAAACCAACAATCCAAAACAACCCTGGGCCATTAGGCCTTGCAAGAAAGCACTTTAAACCACTGAGCCATTTCCTCAGCCCTAGACAGACATCTTATGCTTTATCTCATTTGTAGAGTCTAGATTTCATTATGTCAATCTACATGATATACACACATTTATTATAAATTTATTACACACATAGGTTTAAATATGTGAAATGCCATTTAAAAAGGTCTGACTTGATAGCAACACATTAAAAATATGTAAGATATGAAATTAGAGGCAGACCACATGGGAAGGTTAAGGAGACCACCAGGAGATGGGGACAAGAGAATGTCCTAGAGAGGATGAATATGATCAGTGCACATAATACACATTAATGAGAACATCCTATTAAACTCACTGCTTTATATAAAGAATATTTTCTAGTAAAAAGGATTGGGAATGTAGCTTAGTGGTAGAGTGGTAGAGTACTTGCCTGGCAGGAAGGTGTCTTTGGGTTCAACCACCAGATCCATGTATGCGTGTGCACGTGTGCATGTGCACACACGCATGCACGCATACACACACACACACACACATTGTAAGTAAAAGGCTGGAGAGATGACTCAGTGTTTGCAGTGACAAGATGCCCTTGTGAGTCCATTTTCTTTCTCTCCTTCTCTCCCACTCTCTCAGTCTCTCTGTAAATAGATAAATAAATGATAAATACACATATTTAAAAAAATTTAAAAAAAACAGCTGGGCATGGTGGCACATGCCTTTAATCCCAGCACTTGGGAGGCAGAGGTAGGAGGATTGCCATGAGTTCGAGGCCACCCTGAGACTACATAGTGAATTCCAGGTCAGCCTGAGCTAGAGTGAGACCCTACTTCAAAAAAAAAAAAAAAAGAGAAAACATTAAAAAAACAATAAAGAAAATGAAGTCTTGCCTGACACAGTGGTGAATGCCTATAAAAATTCGAGCACTTGGAAGTAAGAGGCAGGAGAGCTAAGAGTTCAAGGTTAGCCTTAGTTAAGTAGCAAGTTTAAGTTCAACCTGTGCTTCATGACACTGTCTCAAGAATAGACAAAGAGGGCTGGAGAGATGACTTAGCAGTTAAAGGAGCTTGTTTGCAAAGCCTGATTGATGGCATAGGTTCAATTCCCCGGTACCCACATAAAGCCAGATGCACAAAGTAGCACACGTGTCTGGAGTTCATTGGCAGTGGCAGAAGGCACTGATGCACCCATACTCATTCTCTGTCTGACTGCCTCTTTCTATCTTTCTCTCTCTCCAATAAATTAATTATTTAATTATAAATTAATATATATTTTTAAAAAGTTTAGAAATTACTGAGTATGGGAAACGGAAAAATATGTGTAAAATGCCCAACACATTCCCTATAAGTAATAGTTTATGAAATGGAAACATTCTAAAAGGTAATTTTTTGCCCTCTTCCCCAATCCCATTCCACTGTGGGCCCTCCTCCATGGTTACTGAGTATTCACCTTGGGGTTATGAATACACGTGCAAAAACATTTAAAGTGACTCCTTATTTATTTTTTTTATTTGAGAATGACAGAGAGAGAAAGAGGCAGAGACAGGGAGAAGCAGAGGGAAGAGAGAGAGAGAGGGAGGGAGAGAGAGAGAGAGAGAGAGAGAGAGAGAGAGAGAGAGAGAGAGAGAGAGAGAGAGAGAGAGAGAGAGAGAGAGAGAGAGAGAGAGAGAGAGAGAGAGAGAGAGAGAGAGAGAGAGAGAGAGAGAGAGAGAGAGAGAGGGAGAGAGAGAGAGAGAGAGAGGGAGAGAGAGAGAGAGAATGGGTGCACCAAGGTCTTCAGCCACTGCAATGAACTCCAGACGTGTGCACCCCCTTGTGCACCTGGCTAAAGTGGCTTCTGGGGAATCGAGCCTCGAACCAGGGTCCATTGGCTTCACATGCAAGCACTTAACTGCTAAGCAATCTCTCCAGCCCTTTTCTTTATTTTTAATTAATTATTTATTTATTTTTAAGTGACTCCTTTTATCTTCCCTTATTGCATCAGTCAACCTTGGCCTTGCCTTTCCCTGTATGTATGAGCTTGACAACAGGACATGTCCATATTGTGCCATTCTAGATTAATGTTCTGTCAATCAATTTCATGATTTCTGCCAGCAAAACTACATTTGACATGCCTACTTTGTCTTTTAAGGCTACCTTGAAGAATTCCCAAGTTTATAGTATTTTTATTTATTCATGTTTGTTTTCTCAAGGTAAGATCTCACTCCATCCCAGGCTGACCTAGAATTCACTCTGTAGTCCCACATTGGCCTGAAACTCACAGTAATCCTAACTCTGCCTTCCTAGGGCTGGGATTAGAGGTATGTGTTAGCTACCATGCCTGGCTCCCAGATTTAGCTTTAAAAATTTCAGTGTTGGGGGCTGGAGAGATGGCTTAGAGGTTAAGGCGCTTGCCTGTAAAGTCAAGGGACCCAGGTTCAAGTCCCTAGGACCCATGTAAGGCAGATGCACAAGGTGGCACATGCATCTGGAGTTTGTCTGTAGTAGTTGAAAGCCCTGGAGTGTCCATTCTCTCTCTCCTCTGTCTCAAAATAAATACATAAAAAATTTTAAAGTTTCAGTGTTGAATCTGAGAGTGTTTGCTCAATGGTAGAGTGCTTCCCTAGTGTACACAAAGTCCTGCTTTTGATTCTCAGTGCTGCAAAAATAAATGTATCAATAATAAAACAAAAATTCAAATCTCTGGGTCTAGTGTGGTGGCACACATGTGTAAGCTCAGCTCTCAAGAGGTGGAGACCAAAAGATCTTGAGTTCAATGCCACCTTGAGATACACAGTGGGGATTTTTCTCCGGGAAAAAAAAAATATGTATATATATATATATACATACATATACATATACATACATATACATATACATACATACATACATATACATATACATATACATATACATATACATATATATTTGAGGCAAGTCCAACAGAGTGGCCTTTTCAATTTTTTTTTGAAGGTAAACATAATGTTACTAGAAAAATAAAAAACCCGAGATAATAAGTTTCTGCTCAACAAGTGCTCTGGTGCATACTCATTCTGTCTCTCTCAATAGATAAACTATTTTTTTAGGGGCTGGAGATATGGCTTAGCAGTTAAGGCACTTGCCAACAAAGCCAAAGGACCCAAGTTTGATTCCCCAGTACCCAGATGCACAAGGTGGCACATGTCTGGAGTTCGTTTGCAGTGGCTGGAGGCCCAGGCACACCCATTCTCATTCTCTAAATAAATAAATAAATAATAATAAATAAGATAAATAAATAAAAAAGATGAACCCTCTCACCTCAATTAAGACAATCCCTTATGGGCATTTCTAGAAGCCAGCCTGGTTGAGACAACCCTTCATGGGTGACTCTAGATCCTATGAAGTTGGCAACATAAACCTTCACTAGTGGTGAGGGGAGACCAAGCAGAAAGAGATATTTCCTTGTGCCATATAACTAAGTCAAGGGCTGGAGAGATCTTATCAGTTAAGGTGTTTGCCTGCAAAGCCTAAGGATCCAGGTTCAATTCTCCAGGTCCCATGTAAGCCAGATGCACAAGGTGGCACATGCGTCTGGAGTTTGTTTGCAGTGGCTGGAGGCCCTGATGCACCCATTCTCACTCTCTCTCTCTGACTCTAATAAATAAATAAAAATAAAATCTTATAAAAACCAATTCAAGAGTCTAGTTCAATAAAATGATATGCTAAAATATTAAAAAGACTACAAAAATAGTCTTAGGTAGAGATCTATTGGATAGTTATTACAGTTGCCAACACATCCCATTCTCTAGTCCTGCCAATCTGTCCTTTGAAATATAATTTGCACAAAATGACCTTGTAGGAGTCCAAAGCATTAGAGATTATTACTATTATCACCTTTCAAGGAGCAATGGTGGCATTGGTGGTCTCCCTTGATGCTTTGTTGCCCTGGCAACAATTTTATAATTGACGTCTCTGAATTCCCAAGCAGCAGAAGTGCTGCTGTTAAAAACAGTTCTGTCAAATCCAAAAGTACTCATTACCAAATTCATGTTGTTTTTCCTCCCACACGGATGATGTGGAAAAACTAAAAGACTAAGATGTTACATTTCTTTCTTTTTTTTTTTTTGGCCGGGGGGAGGGTGTTTTGAGGCAGGGTCTCACTATAGCCCAGGCTGACCTGGAATTCACTATGTAGTCTTAGGGTTGCCTTGAACTCATGGTGATCATCCTCCTACCTGTGCCTCTCAAGTGCTGGGATTAAAGGCGTGTGCCACCATGCCCAGCTACTGTTTTTTTTTTTTTTTTTTGCTGTTTTTGAGTTTGAAATTTTTGTTTTCTTTCATTTGCAGATTCAATCACTAGCTTAAACTGAGAGAAGAGTTACCCCTGATTTGGGCTATTGTGAGCAATAAGGATGAAAAGACATTAAAAAGAAGATGAGAGCTAGAGAGATGGCTTAGCAGTTAAGGCGTTTGCCTGCAAAGCCAAAGGACCTAGGTTCAATTCCCCAGGACCCACATAAGCCAGATGCACAAGGTGGTGCATGTGTCTGGGGTTCGTTTGCAGTGGCTGGAGGCCCTGGTGCACCTTTTTTTTCCTCTCAAATAAATAAATAAATGTTTTTAAAAAAGGGAAAAAAATGATGATACCATTTGAATTAATTCTCGCTGTAATAAGTGCTGTTAAAGTCAGTGGAGCCAGTGTGGGTTAGGGAAGCTGGTGACAATGGCCTATAATCCCAGCACTTTGGAGATGGAAGTAGGAGGCTCAGTAGTTCAAAGCCAGTCTTGGCTATGTAGAGAGTTTGAGGCCAGTTTGCACTACATAAGACCCTGCCTCAATCAACCATCAGTCAAGTAAGTTAGTAGAGGGGGTCATTCAGGAATAGAGCGTTTGCTGAGGAGATTATTTTTGTTATCTTTTGATTAGTTTAGTTTAGCTTTGTTTATTGCAATACTGAGGATTGAACCTAGGGCCTTTAACACAGTCTGTGTTCTTCTCTGAGACTGGCTCTGGCTTTATAGCCCAGATTGGCTGTGAACTTGAGCTCCTCCAGGGGCCACCAGACCTGACTGGTAACTGAGCAAACTGAGATATTTATAATGTGTACTTGCAGATTTTTTCCTATAATATGGACTTGAATGTGCCCTTGTACAGAATATAAAAGTTGCCCTGTTCTTCCTTTCTGTCACCATTTCTTGATGCTATACACAGTGGTGTCCCCATTTGGATGTCTGGCTTTGTGTGTGTGTGTGTGTGTTTTGAGGTAGGGTCTCACTTTAGGCTGACCTGGAACTCACAGCAATCCTCCTACCTCTGCCTCCCACCACCATACCCAGCTGAGTAGAATTTTCTTTTGTAGTTTTAAATTTTATTTATTTATTTGAGAGAGTAAGAAAGAGGGAGGGGGAAGAGAATGGGCATGCCAGGGCCTCCAGCCACTGCAAACGAACTCCAGATGCATGTGCCACCTCGTGCATCTGGCTTACGTGGGTCCTGGAGAATCGAACTGAGGTCCTTTGGCTTTGCAGGCAAATGCCTTAACGGTTAAGCCATGTCTCTAGCCCCTCTTTTGTATTTTTTTTTTTTTTAGAGAGAGAGAGAGAATTTCATGCCAGGGTCCCCAGTCACTGCACTCAAACTCCAGATGTGTGTGCAACCTTGTATGCGTGTGCAACCTTGCACACTTGTGTCACCTTGTGTATCTGGCTTAATGTGGGAACTGGAGAGTCAAACATGGGTCCTTAGGCATCTCAGCACCTTAATGGCTAAGCCATCCCTCCAGCCCCTGAGTAGCACTTTCTGGTGGAAGACTAGATATAAAGAGGTCTGGGGAAAAAAAGGATCCCCACTTTTCTAAATATTTTATTTTATTTATTTGTAAGCAGAGAGAGAATGGACATGCCAGGGCCTCCAGCCACTGCCAACAAATTCCAGATGCATGCACCACTTTGTGCATCGGGCTTTACATGGATACTGGATCATTAGGCTTTGCAGGCAAGTGCCTTAACTGCTGAGCAGTCTCTCCAGCCTGCATCCCGCTTTGTGTGCTGCCTTTGCTCTTTGCTGGTGAGCGCATGTACCACACTACTTCCGTCCTTTGCTGACATTGGTGCTCAGGATCCTCAGCTTTCCAAGGTGGACTGAAGACCTGCAGCTCTCCAGGAACCTTCCAGGCCCTCAGTGCCAGATTGGCACTGCTGAGGCATCCAGCCTCTTGGACTGAGCAGCTACCAGTTCTCAGACTCTCCAGTGTACAGACAGCATTGTCTACCCAGACCATGTCAGCCAATGTATTAAATACCCCTTGGAATATACACTCCTTCTAGTGGTTTGTTCCTCTAGAGAACCCGGATTAATACACACTCCAAGGGACAACAGCACATGTGTAATGGCACCAGAGAGCTCAGTCTCCTCATATGTACAATGGGATGTTTTTTGTTTGGTTGGTTGGGTTTT
This sequence comes from Dipus sagitta, assembly GCA_036346955.1. Taxonomy (NCBI): domain Eukaryota; kingdom Metazoa; phylum Chordata; class Mammalia; order Rodentia; family Dipodidae; genus Dipus; species Dipus sagitta. The sequence goes on from CM070787.1 coordinate 63,600,083, forward strand.
CGAGGTAGGGTTTTGCTCTAGCCAGGCTGACCTGGAATTCACTATGTAGTCCCAGGCTGGCCTCAAACTCACAGTGATCCTCCTACCTCTGCCTTCCAAGTGCTGGGATTAAAAAGGCTTGCGCCACCATGCCAGCTTCAATGGGCAGATTTAATAGGACCTACCTTTCTTTCTGAAGACAAGGTGAGTTCATGCATTCATGCATATTAATGCAGAACAAAAGAATATAGATGGCTCATTTAGCCCTGAGTGCTCAACCACCATTTATTCTCTCACTCTGATGACTTTTGAGTCTCCGCAGTAGTCATCGCCAGCTGCAGAGAAAATGAGAACATCACTAATACATGAGCATACACACACATATTTAGAGGGCGATTTGATAGGCACAGCATGTCCTTTTAGACAACTGTAGCAGTTACCTCCTCATTTCTGGGACAGAGCACCTCACCGGATGCAGTCTATGGGAGGAAAGGGTTTATTTCAGGCCTGCAGCTTGGAGGGGAAGCACTCATCGCGGAGGAGATGGCAGGTGACATGGTCAGATCTTCACACCTCAGCAGCAGGGTGAGGGCAGTGACGGCGAACTCACCCTGCACACCCAGCGGGCTGCACTAATCAACCTCAAGGCCCACCCCACACACTTCCTCCAGCAGGCTCTATCTCCCACGAGCTCCACATCTAGGGACTAAGTAGGAAACTTAGTCACAAACCCTTGAGGCTATGGGGGATATTTTACAGTCAAACCACATCACAAATAATGGTAGTGGCCTACTCCCCCGGAACCTATGATTTTCCCAACCATAAGCTTTTTTTTTTTTAAATTAGTTTTGTACTCAGTGAATACAGTCAAGTTGGTACCATTGTTAGCCTCCTCCCTGCCCTCCCCCCTCTGCAGGGACCCTCCTAGTTGGGGAATATGGGTGTTGCATTGTGGGGTTAGCCATCAGTTATGAGTAGGAGGCAATGTCTCTGTGCACAACCTTTTTAAAAACTATACATTTATTTGGTTTTTCAAGGTGGGGTCTTACTCTAGCCAAGGCTGACCTGGAATTCATTATGTAGTCTCATATTGGCCTTGAACTCACAGCGATCCTCCTACCTCAGGATCATGAGGGCTGGGACTAAAGGCGTGTGCTGCCACTCCTGGTGCCATAGGCTTCTGACTAGGTTTTCAGCACCAGCCATGAATCTCCTCCCATAGAAAGGGTCTCAAATCCAAGAGACTGTCATGGAAGTGGAAAGAATGTAAGAGCCAGGGGATGGGGAGGGCAGCTTTGGAACAATATCATTTAGATCTGAAGGGACCATTGAATTCATGATCTCACAGCAGCTGTAGTGTCCTGCACAATATTGGACCTATGGGCATGTTATGAACAATGAAGGACACAAAATATACATCAAAACAGAAGCAGGATTAGCTGCAAAGAAGGGGTTCAGTGGAAAGGGCATGGAGAAAAGGGATAAAAGAGTCAGTGGGAGGGGATTATGATAGAATTATATTACATACATGTATAAAAACTGCCACTAGGGCTGGAAACATTGCTTAGTGGCAGGTAAGGCCCTTACCTGCAAAGCCAAAGGACCCAGGTTCAATTCTCCAGTACCCACGTAAAGCCAGATGCACAAGGTAGCGCATGTGTCTGGAGTTTGTTTGCAGTGACTAGAGGTCCTGGCACACCCATTATCTCTCTCTCCCTTTCTCTTTTTCTCTCCCTCTCTCCCTCTCTCTATCTGCCTTTTTTTTCCTCTTTCCTCTTAAATAAATGAATAAAATTTTAAAACTTGCCAATAAAAAAAGTTTTTTAAAAAAGACTGGGTGTGGTGGTGTATGCCTTTAATACCAGCACTTGGGACACAGAGGTAGGAGGATTGCTGTGAGTTTGAGGTCACCCTGAGATTACATAGTGAATTCCAGGTCAGCCTGGACTAGAGTGAAACCCTACCTCCAACCCCCCCCCCAAAAAAACAAGGGCTGGAGAGATGGTTTAGTGGTTAAGGCACTTGCCTGTGAAGCCTAAGGACCCAGGTTCAATTCCCAAGTACCCATGTAAGCCAGATTCACCTGCTGGTGCATGTGTCTGGAGTTTGTTTACAGTTCCTGGAGGCCCTAGTGCACCCATTCTCTCTTTCTCTCTGCCTCTTCTTCTCCCTCTCTCTTAAATAAATAAATAAATAAATAAATACATATTTTTTAAAAAGAAGGAGGAGGAGGAAGAGAGGGGCTAGAGAGATTGCTCAGCAGTTAAAGGTACTTGGTTGCTAAGGGCTTGGGTTTGATTCCCAACTTAAAACCAGATGCACACAGTGGTGCATGCATGTTTGTTTGCAGTAGCCATTCTCCCTTTCTTTCTCTCTCTTTCTCTGTCTTTATCTCTGTCCATCTCTTTCTCAAATAAATAAATAAATAAAATATTTTTTAAAATGACAGGGCCTGGGCGCAGAGATGCACACCTTTAATCCCAGTGCTCAGGAGGCAGAGGTAGAAGGATTGCCATGACTTCGAGGCCAGTCCAAGAATGCAGAATGAATTCCAGGTCAGCTTGGGCTAGAGTGCAATCCTACCTCAAAAAAAAAAAAAAAAAAAAAAAAAAAAAAAAAAAAGGACAGGGCATATGGATAGAAGACTGTTGTTACTGTTCCTTCTTGAGTTGCGAATGTGGCAAATCCTATGTGACCCTTCCTCCATTTCTTCTCACGAAATGGAATGTTAACAGGACCTTCTTATTGCCTAAAGAAATTCAATATCTTAACACACCTCTGATAGCAGCAAAATAAATGTCAAGAAGAGATAGAGGAATGTCCTGTTTTTCCTGATAATACATAAGGAGAAAGATTTTCTTCTGAGTCATAAAACTATTTAAAGAGTTGATTGATAAGGTGCTGAGTTGAGAACATTCCCAAGAATATCAATCTTGTTTTCTGGTGCAATATGGGGAATGACATGAATATTCATGACTTGCTAAATTACTCCCTTCACTGTTGAACAAATCTATACACATTAGTGTTGTTTGAATAAAAGGGTCATGTAAGTGTCCCAGGTCTTTAAAAATCATTGCCACATCTTGTGAAAATAACTTTCAAAGAAACACCTCTAGCTATAATTGGCTTTATTCCTTGATAATTTGTTGCCTTGCTATTCTTTCTTGTATTCCCAGGAAGACAAGCAAACTCTATCAAGACAAAAGACCCTGAGAGCAATTTTGTTCTTTTTCCAAATGCATGCTGAAAGCAAGCAATTAAAACCTATGACTCACTTGATTTCTTATTTTAAAAAAGAGATGGAGAATTTTTTTATTTAAATTAGCATATCTGCACTGGGGATGTAGCTCAGTTGGTAGAGTACCCTTGCCCACTATGCATGGTGCTGGGGGCAGAGCCCCAGCATGCTGTCTCCCCAAATTAGTGTATCTATTCAGTGCAGTTTGTAAAACTTATTTGGATGTCATTTAGAAATGGTAAAAAAAGTATACTTTGAAAACAGTGAAGCAAATTTGAACAGTGATTGCATATCAGTTGATATCAAGGAAAGTCTCTGAACTTTCCTGGCATGAGGCTGTTCATGCTGGTTAGATTACTTTTGAAAATAGTTCTTGGAGCTGGGCGTAGTGGCTCATGCCTTTAATCTCAGCACTCCGGAGGCAGAGGTAGGGGGATTGCCATGAGTTCAAGGCCACCCTGAGACTACATGGTGAATTCCAGGTCAGCCTGAGCTAGAGTGAGACCCTACCTTGAAAAATCAAAAAAAAAAAAAATGTTCTTGGGCTGGAGAGATGGCTCAGTGGTTAAAGGCACCTGCTTGCAAAATTGAGGGCTTGGATTCAATTCCCTGGTACTATGTAAAGCCAGATGCACACATCTGGAGTTCATTTGCAGTGGCAAGAGGCCTAGCATGCTTCTTCTTTCTCTCCCAGTTTGCAAATAAATATAATATTAAAATATTGAAAAATTAGTATCTGATAAAGATATAAGGATAGCTATGTACTGAAGTATTTTGGGCTTAAAGAGATGAGTCTAATTGTTACATATTGGACTCATCTTAATTCCCAAATAAAATGTAACATTTTTTGTTGTTGTTGTTTCTTAAAGTAGTGTCTCACTCTAGCCCAGGCTATCCTGGAATTCACTATGTAGTCTCAGGGTGGCCCTGAACTCAACTACCTCTGCCTCCTAAGTGCTGGGATTAAAGGTGTGCACCACCACTCCCAGCTCAAGAACTTGTTCGAATCTCCAGGTTCCAAGTATAGCCAGATGCAAAAATGACTCAAGCAAGCAATGTCGCACATGCGCACAAGTGGGCGCAGGCGTCTGGAGTTTGTTCAAGGCAGCTGAAAGGCCCTGGTGCACTCATTCTCTCTCTCAAAAAAATTTATTTAGCCTGGAGTGGTGGCACATACTTTTAATCTCAGCACTCAGGGGGCAGAGGTAGGATGATTGCCATGAGTTTAAGGGCCACCTTGAGACTACATAGTCTGGGCTAGAGTGAGACCTGACCTCAAAAAATTATTTCAGCATACAGACGTATAGATAATTTGGTTTCATTATGGCAGTTTTTTCATACAATTTTTTTTTTGTTTCCTTTTCCCCCTTTCCCCTCCCTCCTGGTAATCACCCCCCCATAGTCTTTTCCACTTTCATGTCACATGTGACCTTTCTTTCTTTCTTTTTTTGGCTTTTCGAGGGTAGGGTCTCACTCTAGCCCAGGGTGACCTGGAATTCACCATGTAGTCTCAGGGTGGCCTTGAACTCATGGAAATCCTCCTATCTCTGCTTTCCAAGTGCTGGGGTTAAAGGCATGTGCACCTGGCTCCAAAGTTTGTATCTGGCCTGTTTCAGGATTCCCCACCCCACGAGCTGAGCCAGTTCATCCCTTTCTAGGTAACTTGGTGATCCTCACCCCCAGGAAGTCACCGCATTGATGCCAGACATAGTGTGGACAGCCCATCAGCATAACGTACTACAGCCCAGAACTCCTAGACTCAAGCCATCCTCCTGCCTCAGCCTCCTGGGTACACTACAGGTATGTGCCACGGCGTCTGGAATTTTTCTTGTTGCTGTTACTTTTTTAAACATTTTTATTTATTTACTTTACAGAGAAAGAGGGGGAGAGAGAGAGAATGGGTGTGCCAGGGCCTCCAGCCACGGCAAACGAACTCCAGATGTGTGCCCCCTTGTGCTTCTGGCTAATGTGGGTCCTGGGGAATCGAGCCTTGAACCGGGGTCCTTAGGCTTCACAGGCAAGCGTTTAACTGCTAAGCCATCTCTCCAGCCCTGTTGTTATTTTTGATGTAGGGTTTCACATAGTCCAGGCTGACCTGGAACTCACTCTGTAACCGAGGCTGGTCTCTAACTCATGGTGACCCTTATACTTCAACCTCCCAAGTGATGGGATTATAGACAGGAGGCATCATGCCTGGCTCCAGAATTTTTAATTTTTTTCTTTATTTATGTACAAGAAGAGAGAAAGATAATAGGTACAACAGGGGCTCCTGTCTCTGCAAACAAATTCCAGATGCATGCGACACTTTGTGCATCTGGCTTTATGTGGGTACTGAGGAATTGAATCCAGGCCATTAGGCTTTACAAGCAAGTTCCTTCAACAGGTGAGCCATCTCTCCAGCCTCTTTCTTTCTTTCTTTCTTTTATTTGTTTATTTAGTATTTATTTTGAGAGATAGAGAGAGAAAGAGGCAGATAGAAAGAGAGAGAGAGGGCTGGGCCTGGTGGCACACGCCTTTAATCCCAGCACTTGGGAGGCAGAGGTAGGAGGATCATCATGAGTTCGAGGCCACCCTGAGACTCCATAGTGAAATCCAGGTCAGCCTGGGCTAGAGTGAGACCCTACCTCTAAAAACAAAAACAAAAACAAAAACAAAGAAAAACAAAGAGAGAGAGAATGGGTGTACCAAAGCCTCCAACCACTACAAAAAACCCTCTTGTGCATCTGGTTTATGTGGGTTGGGGCATTGAACCTGCGTGTTTTTTTTTCTTTTTGTTTGTTTGTTTGTCTGTTTGTTTGTTTTGAGGTAGGTTTTCACTCTAGTCTAGACTGACCTGGAATTCACTATGTAGTCTGAGGGTGGCCTCGAACTCAAGGTGATCCTCCTACCTCTGCCTCCCAAGTGCTGGGATTAAAGGTGTGCGCCACCACACCAGGCCGAACCTGGGTTCTTTAGCTTTGCAGACAAGCAAATTAACTGTTAAGCCATCTCTCCAATCCCTCCCTCCCTCTTTCTTTCTTTCTTCTACCTTTCTTCCTTTTTTTAAAATAGGGGCTGGGCACATACCTTAAATATGCCAGCACTTGGGAATAAAAGAATAGCATACTAAAAGTATTAGGTTTCACTATGGAATTTTCAGACAAAATTTGCTTTTTATTTATTTTCAAGGAGAGGGAGAAAGAGAGAGCACCAGGGCCTCTTGCCACTGCCAATAAACTCCAGACACATGCACCACTTTGTGGATCTGGCTTTACCTAGGTACCGGGGAATCAAACCCAGGCCATCAGGCTTTGTAAGCTAGCTCCTTTAACCAATGAGCACCTCTTCAGCCCCTTTGTTTTCAGTTCATTTTCCTTCTTCCCCCCACCTTTCCCCTGCTGGTCCCTGAACCCTTCCACTCCCCGTAGCCTCCTTTCCACTTTCATGTCACATGCCCCACACCCTTCCTCAATACCTCTTTTCCACTCTCGTGATTTCTGCTTTAGTTTCATAGTTTATATGCACACTTGCACCTACATATAAACATATACATATATGTCTATATAAACATTAATAGGATCTGCATATGAGGGAGAATATATTATATTTATCTTTCTGAGTCTGGTTCAACTCAAAATAATATTTCCAGATTTAAATTCCATTTTTATTTATTTTTTTTTTTTTTTGAGGTAGAGTCTTGCTGTAGGCTAGGCTGACCTGAAATTCACTATGTAGTCTTAGGGTGGCCTTGAACTCACAGCGATCCTCCTACCTCTGCCTTCCAAGTGCTGGGATTAAAGGCTCAAATTTCACTTTCACAGCTAAATAAAGTTCCATTGCATATATAGACTACAGTTTTATTATCTTTTTTATTTACTTATTTGCAATCAGAGAGAGAAAGAGAGAGAGAGAGAGAGAGAAAGAGGATATGTGGGTGCACCAGGGCCTCTTGTCCTTGCAAACTCCAGATGCATGGGCTATTTTGAGCATCTGGTTTTACCTGAGTTCTGGGGAATTGAACCCAGGGTGACAGTCTGTATAAACCTTTAACTGCTAAGTGTATCTGGTTTTCTGTTTTTTGGTATCTATTTTTATTATCTTTGATGGTCTGTTCAGGAAACCCTGTCTTTAAAACAATAGCAATGAACAGAAGGAAGGTAGGAAGGGAGAGAGGGAGGGAAGAAGGAAGGAAGGGAAGGAGTAAAAACGGGAGGGCTGGGCATGGTGGCACATGCCTTTAAAATCCCAGCACTCAGAAGGCAGAGATAACAGGGTCCCTGTGAGTTTGAAGCCAGCCTGGGAATATAGAATGAGTTCCAGGTCAGCCTGGGTTAGAGTGAGACCTCCCTTCAAAAAAACCAGCTGGGGCCTGGAGTGATGGATTAGTGGTTAAGGCCTTTGCCTGCAAAGCCAAAGGATCCTGGTTCGATTCTCCAGGACCCATGTAAGCCAGATGCACAAGGGGGCACTTGCGTCTAGCGTTCGTTTACAGCGGCTAGATGCCCTGGTGTGCCCATTCTTTCTTCTTTCTCTCTCTCTCATAAATAAATAAATAAATAAATAAATAAATAAATAAATAAATAAAACCAGCTGGGCATGGTGGCACACATCTTTAATCCCAGCACTTGGGAGACAAAAGTAGGAGGATCACCATGAGTTTGAGGCCACCCTGAGACTACATAGTAAATTCCAGGTCAGATGGGGCTAGAGAGAGACCCTACCTTGAAAAAAAAAATCTCAAGCTGGAGAGATTGCTCAGCGGTTAAAGGCATTTGCTTGTAAAGTCTGATGACCCAGGTTTGATTTCCCTCAGTGCCCACATAAGCCAGATGCACAAAGTGGCACGTGCATCTGGAGTTAGTTTGCAGTGGCAAGAAACTCTGGTGTACACATACTCTCTCTCTTTCTCTATCTCCCCTTGCAAATAAATAAATAAAATAGAATTTTAAAAAGAGAGAGGGAAGGAAGAAAAGAGGAAAGAAAGATGGAGGGAAGGAATGATGGAAGGAGGGAGGGGAAAGGAAGAAGGAAATGAGGGAGAGAATGAGAAAGGAGGGGGAGGAAAGGAAAGAGGGAGGGAGAGAGAACCTTATGAAAGTCAAAGATAGTCTTCTTACTGTGTCACTTAGGGAAGCACAGGATTTCTGGAGCTTGGGGCCAGGATCCAGGGTGGAAGATCAAACGTACATTTCCTATTGTGCATAATATCACCAGAGGTGAGTGGAAGGTGGACTTGCAGCCAATTCTCACAAGGGTGCCCTCCTTTCCTGTTCCTAGTTGGATCCTAGATGTCCCACCAAGACATGGGGTTCACAGAACTGACCCTGTAATCCTAGGCTGGTCCAAACTCATAGTTAACCTCCTACCTCTGCCTCCAGAGTGCTGGGAATAAAGGCTAGTGCAACCACACCCAGCAAGAATGATTTTCTTGAATGGGGTCACATGTCCCCATTATCTCCTGTTGTGTAATTATCCATGGTATAGTGGCATAAAGGAGAAACTTATCTTTGCTCTGGGCTAACCTACCAGGAATGTTCAGGTTGCACAGGTGTCCCAGGACAGCTATGAATGTGTCAAAGCTTCTTTGTAGATGCCAATGTCATGTTGCAATGTCCAAAGTTTGTATGCCTCTGAAATATAGGCAAGGTGGGGCTTGCAGGCCCTCTCCTGTTGGTGGTTTAATGGTAAGGGGACTGGAGCACCTGACACTGGGCCTGGTGTGCAGAGAAGAGGAGGACTTTGTCCTTCCAGAAGTCACTCTAGCATGCAGATGGACCTAAAAATCAGGGTCAGAAAACTTGACTGTAAACAAAATATGGCAAATATGACTAAGGATGTGGCTCAGGGGAAGAGTGATTGTCTAGCATCTGCACAAACCTGGGTTCACCCCCCAGTACTGCATGAACTCTGTGTGGTGACACATGCCCTTAGTCCAGGCACTGTGAAGGTGGAGACAGGACGGTCAGTGGTTCAAGGTCATCTTCTGCTACATAGTGGGTTCAAGGCCACCCTGGGTTACATGATACTCTTTGAATAGCTTGTGTGGCAGTCAGGTTCACATTGCTGGCAGAAATCACCTGACCAAGAGCAGCTTTTGGGAAAAAAGTGATTTATTTTGGCTTAAAGACTTGAGGGGAAGCTCCATGATGGCAGGGGGGAAAGATGGCATGAGCAAAGGGTGGACATCACCCCCTGGCCAACATAAGGAGGACAATAGCAATAGGAGAGTGTGTCAAACACTAGCAAGGGGGAGCTGGCTGTAACATCCATAAGCCCACCCCCAATACACTGCCTCTTTTGGGTATTAATTCCCAAATCTCCATTATCTGGGGTCCTAAATTTCAGAATACCTAAGTTTATGGGGGACACCTGAATGAAACCACCGCAGCATGAGTACCCGAGTTCAGGTCTCCCATGTAATGCAGGATGCAGTGGCAAGTTTCTATTATCTTACTGCACCTATGATGAGAAGGAGGGCAGAGACAGTAGAATCTTCTGGAAGCTCATGGGCCACCTGGCCTGGTGAGCAAACCAGTGAACAACGAGACCCTGCCTCAACCAAATTGTCCTATGACCTCCACATGTGCTCCCTGTCACCTGGACACTCTGTCACTCAGGTACTATGGCAGATACCTACCCTCACTCTCACGTAAGAACTCACGAAAATTACGTGCAGAAGGACACATAGCCATAAAGTACATGAATAAATAAATTTTAAAACATCTTTTACATATTTATTTGCAAAGAAAAATATATAGAGGCCTGTATATATGTATAGATAGATAGATAGGTAGATATTGTAAATAGTTGTGTGCCAGGGCCTCTAGCCTCTAGCCCTGGAAACAAACTCCAGATGCACATGCCACTTTGTGTGTCTGAATTATGTGTGTACAGGGGAATCAAACCCAGGTCATCAGGCTTTTCAGGCAAGGGCCTTAATATCTTTGGGATTTTCCAGACCTAAATCAAACTTTTAAAGAAAATAATTACAGGCTGACAGGCCAAGTTGTCATGTGGCAAGGCCACAGCTCCATCCTGTGACCCACAGGCCACCACCACATTGTGAACATAGACACAGGATTGTGCTAGAGAAATCTGTATTTCACATTCTGTTTTTCATGATTTATTTATTTTCAAGTACAGAGAGAGTTGGAAGGACAAGGGGAGAGAGAAAGGGGAGAGGGAGAAGGAGGAGAGAATGGGCACACCCGGGCCTCTAGCCACTGCACAAGAACTCTAGGTACACTTTGTATATCTGGCTATACGTGGGGATTTGGCAGTCAATCCCAGGTTCTTAGGCATTGCAGGCAAGTGCCGTAACCTCTGAGCCATCTCTGTAGCCCTGAGAAGTTTCTATTATCAACAGAAGTGGGCTAGATCTGACCTGGTGGCTGAAATTCCTTCCCTATCTTCCAGGCTGGCTCAGGACATCCAAGGGAGCAAGAGTCATCACCCCAGGGCCCAGGCAGACACGGGGTCATGTGCCACATTTTGTTTGCTGAAGTGGCACACAGCCAGATGCAATGCCTGGGGAGCAGGGAAGAAAATCATTTCTTCTACTCTGTCAGCTTCTGTGGCTGTGACCTTACACAAACCAGAGAACATGCAAGTTCTATTCATATTCATGTTTCATTGTTGTGCAGAATATCATAGGAGAGCAAGTGACAACACCAAGAAGGAGTCAGGCGCAGACTGTCCATGGCATGGGAACAGTGGGGAGTGTGTGGGGAGGTGACTAGCAGAGGAGGAGGGATTGTTCTTCAAGGGTATGTAACCTGTACACTGGCCCATACATGGGAGGTAAGGTAACTGAGCAAGGCCGGTGTGCACAGACTCGAGCCTGCAGAGTCCTTTTCGTGGGGACAGGGTCACCTTCAAGTGATTCCAGGTCAGCCTGGGCTAGAGTGAGACCCTACCTTTACAAAAACAATGTGATGAAAATATATAATTTGTTTTCAAACTATAAGAACAGGGCTGGGGAGATGGCTGTGCTGGTGAATCACTTGCCCTGAGTGCATGGTGACCTGAGCTCAGAAGTCCAGCATTTAAGACAGTCTCATGTGGCTGTGGCAACCTGCCTTGAGGCAGAAGGCAGCGGACCTTTGGGGCAAGCTGGCTAGCTAGCCTAGCTGACTGGGCGAACTGTGGGTTCAGGTGAGTGAACCTGTCTCAGAAAGTGAGATGTGAGCCATTGAGGAAGACATCTGCTGTCAATTACTGATCTTCACATGTGTGTACACACACACGCATACACACCCACACAGACTTGTGCCTCCACACATGAAATGTATACACACTGCACATGTATACGTGTATAAAAAGTAAAAATAATTTTTAAAAATTGTGACAAATTGCTCATTTTAAAGTAGGTGTTTTGCCATTGTCATTAACAGCCTATCCACATAAGGGACATCTGTTGCTGGTCACAGGCTCCACACTGAAGGGAAGGAGAAAGCCGCAGAAGTGACTGGTGGGCTTTGAAGTCTCTTTCTGAGAAGAAAGGAGCACGAATGGCTTTCCAGAGCTGCAGGACGCCCCTGAGTCCATGGGTGAGTCTAGGGTTAGTGAGGTTACTGCAGGTTCCCTTCGGGGGCCATGTCTTCCCCATCTGTGGGTGATGAGTGGGTGGGATGCAGCCCATGATACAGTCCTCACACAGCTGAGGGCGAGTGACTGGATCACACTGTAGTCCTGGGCTGGACTCAAACTCAGAGTGAACCTCCTACCTCTACCTCCTGAGTGTTGGGAATATAATGCATTGCCACAACACCCAGCAGAAATGATTATCTTGAAAGTGGGGTGTAAGTGCCCTTCATCTAATGTGGTGAAATCACCCAAACATGTTGAGGCATAAAGGTGCATCTTATTATCTCTGTGCTGCGGTGACTGACCAGGAATGTCCAGGTGGCACAGGTGTCCCAAGATAGCTGTAAGTGCATCCAACATATTTGTGGATTCCCAATGACATTTTGCAGTATCCAGTGTTTGCATACCTATAAAACATTGGTGAGGTGGCTCTGTGGGTCTCGCAGTCCCTCTCCTGTTGGTGGCTTAATGGTAAGGGGACTGGAGCACCTGGTGCTGGTCCTGCTGTGCACAGCAGAGGAGGCATTTATCCCTCCTTGGGGCCTCTACCATAGGCAGATGGAATTTACAATCAGAGTCAGCAAACTTACCTGTAGCAAAATATAGCAACTATGACTAAGGATGTGGCTTAGGGGGAGAGTGCTCATGTAGCTATGCACAACCTTGGGATCGTCCCCCAGTACTTACATCAGCTCTGTGCAGTGGCACACACCCTGAGTCCAGGCACTGTGAAGGTGGAGACAAGAGGGTCTGGAGTTCCAGGTCATGCTCTGATAGATAGTGACTTCAAGGCCATCTAAGATTACATGACACTCTTCTTGGAATAGCGTGAACACCTGAGTTCAGAACCCATGTAGAGCAGGATGCAGTGGCATATTTTCTGCAATCCTAGTGCATGTATGGTGAGAAGGGAGGCAGAGATAGTAGAATCTCCTAGAAGGTCATAGGCCAGCTAGCCCAGTGAACAGCCCAGTGAACAATGAGGCCCTGCCTCAAACGAGGCAAGTACTGGCATCAAAGTTGTCCTCTGACTGCCACATGTGCCCCATGTCACATGAACATTCTGTCACCTGGGTACTACTGCACATACCTGCGTCACTCACACATATGAACGCACACAAACATCTTATACAGAAAGACACAGCAGGAAAAAATATCTTTGAATTAATTTTTTAAATCAAACTATTTCAAGCTTACAGGTCATGTTGTCTTGGAGGCAATGTCTCAGCTGCATCCTGTGACACACCAGGCACCATGACTATAGAAACAGGAAGGATTGTGCTAGACAAGTTGTATTTCACATTCTTCTTTTAATTTTTTAAATTTATTTGCAAGCAGAGAGAGACAAAGGGATGCAGGGAGGGAGGGGGGGCAATATATAAAGAGAGAGATGGAGAATGTGCACACCAAGCCCTCTTGCCACTATTGCAAATGAACTCCAGTTGCATGTGCCCCTTTGTACATCTGGCATTATGTAGGTACTGGGGAATTAAAGGCAGGTCATTAGGCTTTAAAGGCAAGTGCCTTAATCACTGAGCTCTTTCTCCAGCTTTAAGAAACTTGTATTTTCAAAAGAGCCATTGGGCTGGATCTTTCTTGGGGGCTGTAATTGCATCCCCTATTATCCAGGCTGTCTCAGGACACCAAGGGCACAAGTCCCATCACCCAGGACCAGGCAGACACGGATCACTTGCCGCACTCTGTTTGCTGAGGTGGCTCAGCATCCACATGCAATGCCTGGGAAGCAGGGAAAGAAAATCATGTCTTCTACCCTGTCAGGTTCAGTGTGTGTGATCTTGCCAAGTAAACTTAGAAAGATAAACCAGGGAAAATGCAAGTTCTCCGTGTATTAATATTTTGTGTTATGTGCAGTATCACAGTAAAGGACATTAAAACACCAAGAAGCAGTCAGGCACAGACTTTCCATGACACAGGAACAGTGGGGAGTGTGTGGGGAGGTGACTAGCAGAGGAGGAGGGATCATTCTTCAAGGGGACGTAACCTGTAGATGGGCCTTACGTGGAAGGTGAGGTAACAGAGCAAGGCCTGTGTGTACAGACTCAAGCCTGCAGAGCCCTCTTCCTGGGGACAGGGTCACCTTCAATAAAAGGAAATTTATGACCTGCCTTTATGCAGATGGGGAGGGAAAGAGCCTTTCCTGCACTGACTGCCTTCTCATGGAATCCAGAACAAATGAACCCTCACATCAACAAGGCCGACTTTAGAGTCCCAGGAAGGCTGCTAGGAGGATTACGTGTGCAGGCTCGGGAGCTGCCCTGCCCGGCGGTGCCCTTGACTCCCACCTGCTGTGTGTGTTGCTCCCGGCTAACCTTGCATGCAGTGAGGACTTGGTGCCGGGTACCATGTCCTCTGCTACCTGTCATTCATTGCCTCAGTCTGTGTACACGAAACAGAAACGAGGCTGAGGAGATGCTCAGGGGATGAGTGAAAGCACTAGGATGTGATTTGATCCCAGCATTCACACAGGAAGCTGGTTTTCTCCTGCCACCCAGCTCCACTGGGCTCTGAGACAGGAGGATTGCTGGGATCCATCCATAGTCAGCCAGTCTAATAGAAGCATGGAGACTCCAGGCTAGTGTGAGATTCTGTCCCAGGGAATAAGGGAAGAGCACTTGATGTTCTTCCATCTTCCATGTGTATGTGCACAGGGTGTGCACCTCTGTACACTCACATGCATGCATTAAACACTCACCAAAATGAAAGGTTCATAAACAAACATCATGACAGGATAAGGCAACCCTTGTGCTTTGCATCTAGGAACAGAAATATTTTGTTTTGTGTTAATGTTCTTGCTTCCAGTGCCTAGAGCTCCTTCTGCTTAAGGGGTGTCTGTGGAATGGCCTTGGGGTTTAGGGGCAGCAGGGGAGGACAAACCTCTTCCCCAGTTGGGCTCACCTGCAGGGCCTTGCTGTGGATGCGGCTCCCCTGAGCTCTAGCAGACCAGAGATGCTGCAAACACTCCATGTGCAGCTCAGTAAGCACTGGAGACCCGCCCATAGCACACCTCTGTCAATTGGCTGATTTCAGCCTAAAGTCACTGATGCTGGATGCTGACCAATGAGGATCTTCCTGTTGTTCGGTCCCCACCCCTCAAGGTCAGTAACTGAAATAAATAAGCAGGGTTATTGAAACTTCTGCTTTCTGCACAGGGTCTCTGTCCCATCTCAGCCCCTGTGCTCAGCCCTTCAGTTCCCCGTGGCCCCTGCAGAATCTAGATCCTGGGTTGAACAATCTGACACTCCAGGTGGATCCCGGTTCTTGTGCATCCCCATACTTGGGTTACATGCTCTCAGTAAAGGACCACCGCCACTGACTCCAAGAAGCTGTCTTGGTTTCTCCTTGGGCCCAGTGGCTTCCTGGATGTACTTGGAAGGAGGAAGGGAAGAAAGGAAGGAAGAGTGAAGAAGTGTTGAGGAAGGAGGGAGAGGAGTGTCCTGGCACACTTTTTCTGACACTTACTCTGGATGCCCGCGGACACCTTTCTGTGAAGACACTCACCTCCGCAGTGGCGTCATGCGTGAGTGAAACCTGTTCCAGCTGGTTCTCTCCCTTCACGACTCATCTCCTGTGCGCAGTTCTGTGCACGCTGACAGTTCTGAAGTAAGCTCCAGACAACTTATTTATTCCTATGTAGCGAGTGTCCATGCTGGGGGTGTGTTTGCAGTTTGCTTGGTGACTCAGCAGACCAGGATTAGTGTCCCCACCCTTTTCCAGGTCCCTGTTACATCTTCCTAGGAGTGTCACCTTGACATATCCTGGGCCCTTCAGCCTGAGACCCCTCTGAGGCCCACAGAGGTCAAGCCTGAGCCCCAGGTCCTTCTCACCACATTTTAGAGCACAGACATGGACCTCATCCCCTGGTGTTGAGACAAGGTCAGGCGCTGCCCTTGAGGAGACTTCCATCCCCATTGCACAGTCTCCCACTCTGCATGAGGCCCCCGGCCTCCTGGGCTTCTGCCCGGTATCCTCCACCCTGTATTGGAGGGGTGTCCCCATGCCTTTGCTGCTCACTGCTGGGACTTTGCTCGTCAGAGCTTCAGGATGCACCCTGGGAGCCTGTGCCACCCAGCCTTCCTTCTGTGCTAGTAACCATAGTGATGTCCAGAGTAGACCTTTAAGTGTCTAACCAGAAGCCAGGCTCCAGGGCTGATCTGGTAATTTATCGTGCCATGCTGAGGTCCCTAAGGACACAAGCAGAGACAAAGTTTGGCTTCTGGAGATTAAACAGATGCTTCCTCTTGCCCACTCCACATGCCCACTGAGGGTTTCCAGGAGACTTTGACACTGTGATAGCCACTAGGTCCCAAAGCTGATGATGAAACATTCACTGTGCCCACGTTGTCACGATAAGGCAGTGGAACAGAGGTCAGGGAGAACCTCCTTCTCCTGCCAGAGACTACCCTTAATTCTGGACTCAGCCAGCTGGCCAGAGGACTCACCCAGGAAGTAGGATCTGGAGAGCTGTCCTCAGTGCTGACTGTAGAGCAGGGAGGGTCGGGCAGTGACTGAGCCCTAAAGCTGGAGTTTCCATTCCAGCGTCTCCCAAAGTTCCATGTGTCATAGGTTTGGTCCCAGGGTAGTTCTGTGAGGAGGAGCTGTGTCTCATAGGAGGTGGGGCCTTGAGGGAAAGATCTCCTGAGTATTAGTAGACAGTGCTCAAAGGGAATCACAGGGGCTGGTCTCCTACACTCCCTCTTCCTACTTCTCTTCATCTTCCTTCTCCATGATTTCTTCTTCCTTTTTCTCTTTCTTTTTCTCCTCCTCTTCTTTCTTTTCCTACTTCTCCTCCTAACCCTTTCATTTCTCTTCTCTGTCTCCCATCTTTTTCTTTTTCTCTTCTTCCTCCTCCTTGCTTGTTCACTCATTGTCCTCTTTTTCCTCCTTGTTTTTTCTCCCTCACTCTGTCCTGCCCATGACGCCTGCAGCTTTGTCCCCATGGCATGATGGGCAGCTTTTGTGGCTGTAGTTAGTAAAGCTGCTACAAACTTGGCTGTGAAAACAGGGCTTTAACCTTGTGCTGTCACTTCTTCGATGGAATCTACCCATCAGTGGGATGGCGGGAACATATATTAACTCCTCAATTCTTTGAAAACCATCCAGAGCGTTAAAATATTCCTTTTTTGTTGATTCAGGGTAGGGTCTTACTGTAACCCAGACTGACCTGGCCTTGGCCTTGAACCCATAACAATCCTCCTACCTCTGCCTTCAGAGTTCTGGGATTAAAGGCATCTGCCACCACATCTGGATAAAATAATACTTATGAAAATTGTTTAAGAGCCCTTTGTATTGTGCTCTGGGGGACAATTTAGTCATTTGAAGTTTTTTCTATGTTCTATCATCGCAACTATATCAACTATATTGATAATGTATATGCCAGCCATCTATTATCCGTATCTACCTAGATTTTATTCATTTGTCTATGTCTCTCTCAATCTTATGTCATCCATATATATCCATCTATTATCTATTACCTCTCATCTACCATTTACCATCTATATATATCCATCTCTAATGTACATTTTATCTGCATACCATCTACCTGTCCATTATGTGTATATTTACCTTTCAATAATCTATTATGTTTAATTTCTACATCTACTCATCTATCACCCATCTGTTCTTCTATTATATCTCTATCCATCTGAGAGTCATCTGTAATTCATCTCTAATCTAATTCATGTCATCATTCAGAAGCAATTCTGGTGGAACAGTTAGAAGATAACTTTGAGGCAATGATATGTTAAAAAAAATCTAGATCTAAGCCTTCTTTTTGAAATTTGCCTCCCAGGGAAAATGAACGTGTCTTACTCTGTGGAGATTTTTATACAAATAAAACATTCTCCAGAGGTGAGAGCAAGAAATACTTAGGGATTAGATAAGTCCCCACAGACTTGATGAGATGCATGTGGACTATGTCGAATTGTGTGTGTGTGTGTGTGTGTGTGTGTGTGTGTGTGTGTGTGAGAGAGAGAGAGAGAGAGAGAGAGAGAGGGAGGGAGAGAGAATATTAGGTCAGGTGTGGTGGCACATGTCTTTAATCCAAGCACTTGGGAGGCAGAGGTAGGAGAATTGCCATGAGTTTGAGGCCACTCAGAAACTTCATAGTGAATTCAAGGTCAGCCTGGACTATCGTGAAACTTTACCTCAAAAAAGTCAAACAGAGAGAGAGAATGAATATATGAATGGATGAGAAAGATATTATAATGGCAAACTACAGTGTTATGAAAATATATGACTTGCTTTCAAATATATAAGAACAGTTAGTGGAGATGGCTCAATTGGTAAGTCCCTTGCCCTGCACACATGATGTCCTCAGGTCAGATCTCAGCAGCCAGGAAAATGTTAAGTGGCTCGGGCTTCCTGCCTGTTATCCCAGGACTTGAGAGCAGGAGGCAGCGGGCCTTGGTGCACACTGGCTAGTTAGACTATGTGAACGGTGAACTGAGGGTTCAAGCGAGAGGCCTGCTCAGAAAATCAGAAGGAGGGCAATGGAAGAAGACATCTGATGTCCATTTCTGATCTTCTGTGCTCACATACGCGTATACACTCCCACCCAGACTTTACCTCCACATGTGAAATGTACAGATGCTATACATATATAGGTATAAAAATTTAAATCATGAAAAATTGCTCATTTTAAAGTAGGTATTTTCTCACCTTCATTCACAGACTATAGGCCTGAGGGACATCTGTTGCTGGTCACAGCAGAGGCCTGACTGGGCTCTATAGTGAAGGGTAAGAGAAAGCCGCAGAAGGAACTGACGAGGTTTGAAGTCTCTTCCCGAGAAGGAGCCCGCATGGCCTTCCAGAGCTGCAGGACACCCCTGATTCCAAGGTGAGTCTTGTGGGGGGGGGGAGATTATTGCAGGTTTTCTTCCTGGGCCCTGCCTTTCATATCGGTGGGCTGATGAGTGGGTGGGATGCACCCCATGTGCTCTGAGTAAACTGAGTAGGGTCCTCACAAGGCTGAGGGTGAATGACTATGGGTCATTCTGCTGAGACACTGTCCCCACAAAGTCTGGTGTGTCCTATTTCTTTGTCTCTGTGCACCTCCACGTGGTTTGGAATTACTGGCTTCAGTAGTAATCAGACATGATTTTCATTGATTCATTCTCTTTTTATTTCATTCATTCATTCTTTGGTTTTGATTTTTATCGAGGTAGGGTCTCACACTAACCCAGGCTGACTTGGAGCACACTCCTCGGTCCCAGCCTGGCTTCATACACAACATAATTGCCCTAACTCTTCCTTGCAAAGGTGCAGAATAAAAGTGTGCATCACCAGGCCCAGCAGGATTGATTTTCTTGAGGGGGAGGGTGTATGTCCCCATCATCTACTGCAGTGTGATCAGTCATTCAAGGTGTAGAGACATGAAGGTGCATCTCGTGATCTCTGCTTTGGGATGACTGACCAGGAATATCCAGGTGGCACAAGTATCCCAGGAGAGCTATGAATGTGTCCAAACTTGTTTGTAGATGCCAATGTCATATTGTAAAGTCCAGAGTTTGTGTACCTCTGCACTATTGGCAAGGTGCCTCTGTGGGTCTCAGGACCACTATTGTTGGTGGTATAATGGTAAGGGGACTGAGCACCTGGGACTGGTCCTGGTGTGCAGAGCAGAGGAGGCATTACTTCCTTCTTGGAGCCTCCCCAGCCAACAGATGGTCTTTAAAATCAGAGTCAGTAAACTTGTCTATAAAGTGAAATATGGAAGATATGGCTAAGGATGTGGCTCAGGGGAAGAGTGCTTGTCTAGCATGTGCACAACACTGGGTTCAACCTCCAGTACACTATATCAACTCCATATTGTGGGCCCCCACCCTTAATCCAGGCGCTGTGAAGATGGAAACAGGAGTATCAGAGGTTCAAGGTCATCCTCTGCTACCTAGGGAGTTCAACACCAGCATGGATTACATATGAGACTCTGTTTGCAATCACATGAGCACCTGGGTCCAGATCCCAGAACCCATGTAGAGCAGGGTGCAGTGGCAAGTTTCTGCTCTCCTAGTGCACGTATGACAAGAAGGGAGGCAGAGACAGTAGAACCTCCTGGAAGCTCAGGGGCCAGCTACCCTAGTGAGCAAACCAGTGAACAATGAGATCCTGCCTCAAACAAGGGAAGGTCTGACACCAGAGTTATTCTCTGACCTCCACATGTGTTGTGTCACATGCACACTTTGTCACATGGGTACCATGGAACATACCTACCCTCACTCTTATGCACACACATACCATCATCATATATATAAGGACACATCCAGAAAGAAATATATAATTCAAACTTTTTTTTGAGGTAGGGGCTCACTGTAGCCCAGGTTGACCTGGAATTCACTGTGTGGTATCATGGTGCAGGGTGGCTTCGAACTCACTGTGATACACCTACCTCTGCCTTCCAAGTGCTGGGATGAGTGTGTGTCATCACACCCCAACTTTCATAATTCACTGTTTTAAATAAATAAATAAATAAATAAACATATACATATATACATATATATAATTAGTATTATATATATATATATATATATATATATATATATATATATATATATATATTCATTTGCTAGAGATAGAAAGAGAGATAATAAAAAGAGAGGGAGGAAGAGTATGGGCATATCAGGGTCTTTAGTCACTACAAGTGAACTCAAGATGCATGCACCACTTTGCACATCTAGCTTACATGTGTACTGGGGAATCAAACCTGGGTCTTTAGGCTTTTCAGACAAGTGCATTAATTTGGAGCCATCTCTCCAGCCCTGAGATACTTGTACTTTCAAAAGAGGCTATGGGCTGGATCTTACTTGGGGGCTGCAAATGCCTCCCCTATAATCCAAGATGGCTTGGGACACCCGAGGGCACAAGATTCATCATCCCAGGGCCAGGCAGACACGGGATCACTTGCCCCACTCTGCTGAGGTGACTCAGTGCTCAGAAGCAATGCCTGGGAAGCAGGGAAAGAAAATCATTTCTTCTACCTTGTCAGGATCTGTGGCTGTGAACTTGCCAAGTAAACCAAGAGAGACAAACCATGAAAAGTGCCAGTTTCATAACATTCATAGTTCAATGTCATGCAAAATGTCACAGAAAAGGGAGTGAAACCACCAAGAATCCATCCAGTCTCATGCCTTCCATGGCACTGTGTGTGTGAAGCCCTCTTGGTTCCTCCTTGGTGTTAGTGTGTGTGTGTGTGTGTGTGTGTGTGTGTGTGTGAGAGAGAGAGAGAGAGAGAGAGAGAGAGAGAGAGAGGAAAAGAATGGTGAGCCAGGATATCAGGCCACTGAAAGCGAACTCAAGACATGTGTGCCATCTTTGACACATGTACAATGTTGTGCACTTGCATCACCTTGTGCGTCTGGATTATATGGAAACTGGAAAGTTGAACATGGGTCCTTAGGCTTTGCAGGCAAGTGCCTTAACCACAAAGCCATCTCTCCAGCACCTTCCATGGCATTTTAATACTGGCAAATTTGTGGGGAATTGACTCCACCTTTTTCCTCCTTCTCTTATTCCTCCTTTCTTTTTTGTCCCTCTCTCCCTCCGCCTGTCCTGCCCATGGGGCCTGCAGCTTTGCTCCCCTGTCTCATGATTTGCAGCCTTCTGGGCTATGGTGATTCATGCTGCTGTGCGCTTGGCTGTGGAAACAGTGGCTAAGGTCTATACTCGGAGTTCTTTGATAGAATCTACAAAGAAATGGAATTAGGATCATGTAGTCAATCCTCATTTTTTTAAAGGACTGTGGTGATTTTTGGGTCTGCAGTGATGGCTCAGCACTTAAGGCACTTGCCTGCTAAACCTAATGATCCCAGTTCAATTTCCCAATACCCACATAAGGCAGATGCATACGTAGAGCAGTACAAGGGTCTGTGTTTGGTTGTAGTGGCTGGAGACCTAGTGCACCCATTTTATTTTTCTCTCTCTCACTCACTCTTCCCCTCTCTCCTCTGCCTGTATATTTCTGCTTGCAAATCAATAAAATATTTTAAAACACTAAAATACATTACTTTTGAAAATTCTTCCAGAGCTCTCAATATGTCCTTTGCATTGTGCTCAAGGGGACAAGTTTGTGACCTGAAGTCTTCTCTAGCTTCTGTCTATTCCTCTATATCTAACTCTATATGGCTAAGTCCTAAATCAATATTTTGGTTTCTTTTAAAAAATATTTTATTTGCAAGCAGAGAAAGACTGAGAGGAGAGAGACAGACAGAGAGACACAATAGGCATGTCAAGGCCTCTAGCCACTGCAAAAAATTAACTCCAGATGCATGAACCACTTTGTGCATCTGACTAATGTGGGTACTGGGTAATCTGTGGGGCACTGAGTCAAGTTAGTTTTTGCACGCAAGCACCTTAAATGCTGAGCTATCTCTACAATACCTAAATCAATGTTTAAAAAAACAGACAGGTTGCGTGTCCCATCCCAACCCTGTTCTCAGCCCATCAGAACCCTGTTCCCTCTACAGAATCCACATCAAAGCTGAGCTAATTAAGGGCTCCACCCAAATCCCATTTCTGTTTGTGGTGCTTCTGGTCAGATGGTAATTTGGTCAGAAGTGACTTCACAATGCCAGATGCTCTCACTAAAGGTCCAAACACCACTGCTTCCAGGAAGCCCTCTTGGTTCCTCCTTGGTGTCAACAGACCCCCTGGATGAACCAGACACTTAGAAGGAGGGAAGAGGAAGAAAGGAAAAAGAGCAGGATGAAGAAGTAGGGAAGAAGGATGGAGGAAGGAGACAGAGGAGTTATCAGGCCCACTGATATTCGTACTTGTGGATACCTAAAGACGTCTCTGCCATGAAGACATTCACCTTCCTAGTGTGATTGAAACCTACTCCAGTCTCTTCTCACACTTCTTTTTTTATTCACAACTTCCATGATTGTGAACAATATCCCATGGTAATTCTCTCCCTCGCTCCACTTTCCCCTTTGAAACTCCACTCTCCATCATATCCCCTCCCCCTCCCCCTGTCAATCAGTCTTTCATTTATTTTGATGTCATTATATTTTCCTCCTATTATGATGGTCTTGTGTAGGTAGTGTCAGGCACTGGGAGGTCATGGATATCCAGGCCATTTTGTGTCTGGAGGAGCATGTTGCTGAGGAGTCCTACTCTTCCTTTGGCTCTTACATTCTTTCCGCCTCCTCTTCTGCAGTGGACCCTGAGCCTTGGACGGTGTGATAGAGATATTTAAGTGCTGATCACTCCTCTGTCACTTCTTCTCAGCACCATGGTGCCTTCTGAGTCATCTCAAGGTCACCGCCATCTTAAAAGGGAAGCTTCTCTAACCAAAAGTGAGAGTAGCAATAATATATGGATATGAATATCAAGAGAAGTGCTTACTGGGCAGTTTGGTGGGCATAGTATATACATTTAGCCAGACACCAGCAGAGGTTACACACCTAGGGCTCATGACTACCCCTTATGTACATTTTCAGTATCAGGGATGTATTCCCTCCCATGGAGCAGGCCTCCAGCCCAATTAGAGGGTGATTGGTTTCCCCTATAAGAGACATACCGGAGTAGCCCCCACTGGGTCATTTGGCCTGGCTGACCAAATATAAGGATTGCAGTGTCCATGTTGAGTATCTTCACTGGTGATTTCTCTCCCTCCCATTGAACTGCATGCAGCATGGCCTTTTTGAGCTTTCTGTCAGGTGGTGTACATTGAGGAGTTTTTCAGCTCAGCTCCAGCAGGATTTCTTGGTGACCTGGCAGCCCAAGTATATGGTATCTTCAGCAATAGAGTCTTACCATCTATTCTTGGTGAGAAACTAAGGGCCTTGGAAATGACCTGTAATGTTTTGGGGGCATCAGGGACCTCCCTGGCTAACAACTCAGTGGAACATATCCCAAACCTGGGACTAAGAATTTTCTAGTAACTATCTGTGTCTCCTGAGTGTTCCATAGTGCAAAATTAGGTTTCCATATGACTTATTTATATCCTCTTAGATTTTGATTAGCCTCCCTCCAGGGTTCCTTTACTCAATCTCTTCCCCTCACCTCACTTAGGCCTTTACACCTCCATTAATCTGTTCTTCTACTTACATATATACAATACCATCCTATTATGTCCCACTCCCTCCCTTTCTATTCACTTTATGTCTCCTTTCTAGCTTACTGGTCTCTGCTACTAGTTTTCTTCCTACTCACATAGAAGTCCAATAATTTGTAGCTAGGATCCACATATGAGAGAGAACATGCAACGTTTGGCTTTCTGGGTCTGGGTTACCTCACTTAGTAAAATCCTGTCCAGATCCATCCATTATCCTGCAAATTTCATAACTTCATTTTTCTTTACCGCTGAGTAGAACTCCATTGTGTAAATGTGCCACATCTTCATTATCCACTCATCAGTTGAGGGACATCTAGGCTGGTTCCATTTCCCAGCTATTGTGAATTCAGCAGAAATAAACATGGTTGAGCAAGTATCTCTAAGGTAGTGAGATGAGTTCTTAGGATATATGCCTAGAAGTGATATAGCTGGGTCATATAATAGATCTATTTTTAGCTGTCTCAGGAACCTCCACAATGGTTGGACCAGATTGCATTCTGAGCAACAGTGTAGAAGTTTTACTCTTTTTCTGCATCCTCGCCAGCACTTATGGTCATTTGTTTTCATGATGGTAGCCAATCTGACAGGAGTGAGATGGAATCTCAATATAGTTTTAATCTGCATTTCCTTGATGCTTAGGGATGTAAAACATATTTTTAGATATTTATATGGCATCTGTATTTCTTCTTTTGAGAATTCTCTATTTAGTTTTATAGCCCATTTTTGAATTGGGTTGTTTCAGTTCTTATTACTTAAGTTTTTGAGTTTTTTTGTAGACCCTAGATATTAATCCTCTATCAGATGTGTAGCTGGCAAAGCTTTTCTCCCATTCTGTAGGTTGCCTCTTTGCTTTATTCACAGAGTCCTTTGCCATACAAAAGCTTTGTAATTTCATGAAGTCCCAGCAGTTAATCTGTGCTTTTCTTTCCTGAGCACTTGAGGTTATATTCAGAAAGTCTTTGCCAATGCCAATATGTTGGAGGGTTTCCCCTAGTTTTACCTCTAGCAGTTTCAGAGTTTCAGGTCTGATATCAAGGACTTTGATCCATTTGGACTTAATTATTTTGCAGAGAGAGAGAGAGAGAGAGAGAGAGAGAGAGAGAGAGGATCTATTTTCATCCTTCTACAGATACATATGTAGTTTTTTCCCAGAACCATTTGCTAAAGAGGCTGTCTTTTCTCCAGTGAGTATTTTTGGCATTTTTGTCAAAGATCAGGTGACTATAGCTACCCAGACTTACATCTGGGTCCTCTGTTGTGTTCTATTGATCTACATGTGTGTATGTGACAGTACAATGCTGTTTTTTTACTATGGATCTGCAGTATAGGTTAAAATAAGGTATGATGATACCATCAGCCTTATTTTTGTTGCTTAAATTGTTTTAGATATTCGAGGTTTTTTTGTGTGTGTGTTTCTAAATGAATTTTTGGATTATTTTGTTTTCTATTTACTTGAAGAATGCCATTGGAATTTTGATGGGTATTGCATTAAATGTGTTCCTTACTTTTGGTAAGATTGCCATTTTCACAATATTGATTCTTCTGATCTAAGAACAAGGGATGTCCTTCCATTTCCTAGTGTCTTCTGCAATTTCTCACTTGAGTGTTTTAAAGTTTTCATTGAAGAGATCCTTCACTTCTTTGGTTAGGTTTATTCCAAGGTACTTTTCTTTTTATGCAATTGTCAATGGGTATGATTCTCTGATTTCATCCTCTGTTAGCATAGAGGAAGGATACTGATTTCTGTGTGTTTATTTTGTATCCTGCTACATGGCTATAGGTGTTTTTCAGCTCTAACAGTTGGCTGGCAGAATCTTTAGGGTCCTTCATATATAGAATCATGCCATCTGCAAATAGTGATAACTTGATCTCTTCCTTTCCAATTTGTGTCCCTTTTATGTGTGTTTCTTGCCTTATTGCTATGGCTAAGACTTCAAGTACTATATTAAATAAAAGTGGGGACAGTGGACACCTGTTGCAATTGGGTTCTCAATCCTGGTAGAAATCACCCAAACAAGAGCAGCTGGTGGGAAAAAGAGGTTCATTTTGGCTTACAGTCTCAAGGGGAAGCTCCACTATGGCAGGGAAATAGCTATCAATAGACAAGGACATTCCTCCTGGCTAATTCAAGTGCCATAGCTAACTAGCGTAGATATCCAAACTTATGGCATGGCCAAAACTACATATGACCCCATAAGATCCAACCTCATGCTTCAAATACAGGCTTTAATTAATCCATATGTGCCACAGCTTGGAATCTAGCATCCAGATACCTAATTAGTTGAGGCCCACACCTGAACTCAAAGAATTCCTCCCTGGCCATAAACTGATACCTACTTGAAAACAAGCATCAGTCCAACTTAAAAGTCCCCATAGTTTTTATCAACACCAATGATATTCAAACATCCCCATAGTCCGAGATCTTTTAACTTAGCCATAATACCAAAAGAATCTCCCCAAAACTCATAATGGCACAGAATAAACACTCACACTGCAAAAGATGGCACTGGGCATAGCAAAGAAATATTCAACCAATACAAGATTTAAACAGGGCAAATATCAAACTCTCTGGCTCCAAGTCCAACAACGCTTATTAGTGACAAGTCTCCAAGTCAGATAATTCGAACCAGAAAAACGTCTCTGGAGTTCCATCTCCACCACTTTAGTTAGGCTACGCACAGTCCTGGAAAACTTCATCAGGGCCAGCACCTTTCCTTAGCAGCCGTCTTGTAGTCCCGGCATCTCCACTGCACTCCATGGTTCATCCTCATGGCTCCATGGGGTCTCTGTGCAGGCATCCAGCAAACCTGCTTCACACTGCCCATGGCCATTTCCAAAACACAAGACCATGTTGCAAACTCAATGACCCTCTCTTTACTGCATTTCTTATACTCCACAATACCAACTAGGGTGCCAATTTATTAATCCAGTGGGGAATAAAGCAGACTTTGAAGAATAGAACACTCCTTGAGCACTCAGGCCCCTTCAAAAGAGTCTACATTCTTCCTGTTGCTCCAGTGCAGGCCAATCTCAAAGGTTGTAATCTCTCAATTGCAGCTGAACAGGCAGCAGTTCACCCAAAGATTTTTTTTTTCTGTGCCGTATCCCTCTGCTCACACCAGTTCATTTCTACACAATGCAACCCTGCACAATTTCTCAGAACAGGGGCATAAAAACAAGCTTTTCACACAAACTGTCTCTAGCCTACTCCAAGCAAAGCTCTTTCTCACCCTCATAAGCCAAACTTCACAATCCACACTTCTTACTGCATTCAGATCTTTCAACTCTGAACAGAATAGTCCATCAAGCTGTATGCGCTTGTCTTGTTCCTGATTTTAGTGGAAAAGCTTCAAGGTTTTCTTCATTTAGTATTATGTTGGTGGTAAGTTTGTCATAAATAGCCTTTATTATGTTTAGGTATGTTCTTTCTATTCCCAGTCTCTGTAGGACTTTTATCATGAAGGGTGTTGGATTTTGTCAAATTCTTTTTCTACATCTAATGAGATGATGTGATATTTGTCCTTCAGTCCATTTATATAATGTATTACATTTATCAAGTTGCATATGTTGAACAATCCCTCCCTGCATCTCTGGGATAAAGCTTACTTGGTCGGGGTGAATGATCTTTCTGATATATTCTTGTATTCTGTTTGCCAATATTCTGTTGAGAATTTTTGCACTTATGTTCATGGGGGCGATTGATCTGTAATTTTCTTTTTTGTTCTATCTTTGTCTGCTTTTGGTATCAGGCTTCTCAGCTGTGTTGACTCAGCTACGTGCCTGGGAGAAAAGTATCTGAAGTAAGCTCCCAGATGACCATATGTAATTCACATGTAGGGTGTGTGTGTGTGTGTGTGTGTGTGTGTGTGTGTGTGTGTGGCTGTGTGTTTGCAGTTTGCCTGCTGACCCAGGGTACCAGCGCTTATGACCCCCCTTTTGCAGGTCCCTCTCCAACCTTTATGAAAATGCTACTTTTTGTTTTTTAAAGAAAATAATTCATTTTATTTTTATATTTGAAAGAGAGAGAGAGGAAGAAACAGGCAGAGAGAGTGAGAGAGCTAGAAAGTAGGAATTCCATGGCCTCCAGTCACTGCAAATGAACTCCAGATACATGTGCTACCTTGTACATCTGGTTTACATGGGAACTGGGGAATCAAACCAGTGTCCTTAGGCTTTGCATGCAAGTGCCTTAACCTCTAAGGCATCTCTCCAGCCCAAAAATGTTACTTTTGACAATGCTTTCAGAGCTGTCAGTATGTCCTTTGTATTGTGCTCAAGGGGACAGTTTTGTCACCTGAAGTTCTGTCTACCATCTATGCATCTATACCTTCTGTCTGTATTAATAAGCTATCTGACAGTCATCTCTAATCTATAGTTATCTAGTATCTATACATCTGTCTATGCCTCTCATTTCTTATGTCATCCATGTTCCCATCTGTTATCTCTGTGTCTGTTCCCTACCATCTACCTGCTACCATCTATATCTATCTAACTGCAATGGGTATCAATTTTCCAAAAATCATCTATCATCAATGTCTGTTATGTATATATTATTTATCTTTTCTTCTTTTTCCTTCTGGATTTTCTGAAGTAGCATCTCCCTCCAGCCCAGGTTTACCTGGAATTCACTGTGTAATCTCAAGCTAGCCTTGATCTCACAGAGATCCTCCTTCCTCTGCCTCCAGAGTGCTGGGATAAAAGGCGTGCACCACCATGCACACCTTATCTTTCTACAATGACTGTGGATCATTCTGCTGGCACAATGTCCCCACATGGGCTGTGTCTGAGTCCTTTGTCTCTGTTCTCCTCCCTGGGTGAGTGGTGCTTCTCTGGGCAGGCTTCCTGTCCCTTTGTATGTCACATGTTGGAGGAGCAGCTCTCACACCAAAACCATGCTGGGGTTAATAGAGGTGGAGGAGGGTGGCAGACTATGCTGGCCACACATAGGCCAATGTGTTACGTGCATTTCCTTCTTGTCTGTGTCTGTGCTCAGAACTCGGCAGTATCTTGTACAATACAGTTCAGAACCATGGACTAAGGAGTTTCCTTTAAATTTCCCCTTTGAACTGTCTGAGAACTTGATTTGAGCCCAGGAACAATTTAGAAATCTAGGCACATGGCATGTGCTTGTAACACTGTTGCTGTGTACATGGATACAGGTGGGTCCCTGGGGCTCTCTGGTCACCCCTGTCTAGCTTCTTAGTGAG
Organism: Dipus sagitta; assembly: GCA_036346955.1. NCBI lineage: Eukaryota > Metazoa > Chordata > Mammalia > Rodentia > Dipodidae > Dipus > Dipus sagitta. Next base: position 63,629,142 of record CM070787.1, read on the forward strand.
CTTCAGTCCAAGGAGAGACTCTGTCTCCACAAAAGGTAGACAGAGCTCGGGAGGTGGCTCAGTGGTCAGAAGCACTTGCTGCACATGCCTGACTTGGATCCCAGGACCTACATAGAACTGAACACAAATAGCACATTCGTCTGCAGTCCTAGAGTGGCTACAGCCATGGGAGACAGAGACAGGAGCAGACAGAAGCTCATTGTTTAGCTAGTTTGTGTACAGTAACCAACAACAGAGCCCTGGGTCACATGAGTTGAAAGATGAGGAATGACACCCTCAGGTGGTTCTCTGAACTCCATGTGTATGCTGTGGCATGCATTCATGTTTGTACAACACACACAAATATACATACATGCAGTGTAATGCCTAACAAACAACACACATGGTCCAGATGAACTCCATCCATATGCATGCACAACATACTGCATCTGGCTATATGAGGGTGCTGTGGAATTGAACCTGAGCCGAAAGGTTTTGCAAACTAATGCCTTTAAACCCTGATTAATCTCCCTAGCCTGAGGATTCAGGAGCACATAAAATTTTCTTATATATGTATACTACACATTAGTTACACATTTTCTGTGGGCATAAAACTGACTTAAATACTTTATTTCAGAACTTCATTTCAGCCTCCATATGAAGAAAGTGGATGTCTGAATAGGAAGGTGATTTGGATAGAAGTGATTTGCCTAGAGTCTTGGTTAGGGTGAACTGAGCCTTCTATATGGATGGCCTATGGGTGGTTTCACAGAGAAAAGCCACCTCTGCAGTGTGGAGGGGGAACCACTGGCAGGTCCTTGGGTGATGCTGTAGGGAGACATTGTAAGGGTGGTGTCCCAATATCTGCTGATCCCATCATGCCCTGGATGAGCACTGAGATGCTCCCTAGTCAGCATGGTGGGACCTTTCCTGCACCCCCGATTCCAGCCCCCACCTTTAGAGGCCAGCAGTTGGCTTCTGTGCACTATGGCTGGCACATCACCTGAGAACACAGAGAATTAGAAACACTACTCAATGTCTCCATGTCTCCAGGCCACTCAAGACAGAAACCTCCTTGAGTCTGCCGCACAGCCACCCTAGGGAGAAAGGTCCATGGGTACATAGGAGACCCACCACTGCATCCCATGTGCAGCTCCAGCTCCAGGACACAGTTGCAGAGAGTCAACCATGTCAACAAAATGTCCTACAGAGGTCTCCCCATTTTGCTACAATCAGAATGTCCCCCAGATTCACACAGTGATGTGCACTGGCCAACTGATCTCATAAAAGAGAGAAGCCCTGGGAAGCAGTGGGAGAGAGGTTAAAGCATTTAGAAAGGGACTTCATGCAGTGTTCATCTCTTTGCTCCCAGCCAGAAGTCCAGAGAGGAAGATGAAGGCTTTGAGGTGCCCCTTGAAAGCATAGAGAGCTGCTTCTAACTAAACCTGCCCGTGTCAGGATGTTGAATGTCAAGAATCCAGAATTGTGAGATTTTTTTCTCATTGATAAATTACTGTCTTCAGTATTTTGTTGTAGTGCACGAATAGACTAAGTCACTTCTCTCCCGTCAGTTTGGGGACACATCCTTGACATATGTGAGGTCACAGCAGAAGGCTGATGTCCTGCTGAGCTTGTATAAGAGTCAGGATTCAGCTCTGTGCTGTGCTTTCCCTTTTGTCTCTATGTCCTGCCTGTTAGATTCTACAGCTGCTCAATTCCCAGTTGTCTCCACACTGAATCCTTCAGTCACTTTCCCCATCTTTTGACAGATTACTAGTGATGTCAGACTCAGGCTGGGATGTTCAGGCACACTGGGAACACTACAGTCCCCTTCATTTCTTGGTAAGTCCGCTTTCAGGGTGCAGCTCCAGGGAAAGTCCCATTCAGAGCTTGGATCCTCCAGAGCATGAGTTCCCAGAAAGACAGCGTCTAGGTAATGACCATCCAGGCCTGTCTACACCATAACCAGGCTGCTGGCCACTCACAAGTCAGTGTGTTTCCTATATTTGCTTCTTGTCTTTGTCCTCAGAGCTTGACAGAGTCTTTACAACTTAGTACAAAACCATGCCCTAAAGTGTTTCCTTAAAATTTCATCTTTGAGCTGAATGAGAACTTCAATTTGGCCCCAGAACCAACTTAAAATTCTGGGCATAGTGGCATGTGCTTGTAATCCTGTCGCTGGCTATATGGACACAGGTGGCTCTCTGGGAACCCAGTTTAGCTTATTGATGAACTTCAGGCCAAGGAGAGATGCTGTCTCAAAAAACAGACAGGCTAGGAAGTCGCTCCATGGTCAGAAGCACCTGTGGCACAAGCCTGATGACCGGACTTGGATTCCAGCACCCACATAGAGCTGAACACACACAGCACACGTGTCTGCCATCCCACGGAGGCTACAGCCATGGGAGACAGGGACGGGAGAATCCAGAAGGTCGCTGCCCAGCTAATCTGATGTTGATTGTAGCAACCAACAGAAGACCCTGTGTCCAATGAGTTGGAAGGCGACACCCCGTGGTTGTCCTATGACCTCCATATGCATGCTGTAACATTCACTCTTATGTGTGTGTGTGTGCGCGCCATGTGTTGGAGGTGGGTGTTCCCATGCTCCTGTGGTGGACTGCCCTTAAAGGCAATTGTGTTTACAAACTAAGAATAATTTTTAAAATTATGAACACTTTCTCATATTAACTATGTATCTTCCCATCTTGATTTGCAGCCCATCCACCAGAGGGACATCTGTTGCTGGTCACAGGAGAGGCCTGACTGGGCTCCACACTTAAGGGCAGGAGAAAGCCACAGAAGTGACTGGTGGACTTTGAAGTCTCTTCCTGAGAAGAAAGAATCTTGCATGGCCTTCCAGAGCTGCAGCACGCCCCTGATTCCAAAGGTGAGTCCAGGGTGGGAATTCTTCAAACGAACTCCAGAGGCATGTATCACATGGTGCATCTATCTTTATGTGGGTACTCGGAGTTGAATCTGAGCCAGAAAGCTTTGCAAGCAAATGTCTTTAACCACTGAGCAATCTCCCCAGACCCTACACTCAGATTTTAAAAGAAACAACATTTTATTATATGTGTCTACCACATTTTAATTAGCCATTTTCTGGGGACATTGAAGTCATTAAAATATCTTGTTTACCACCTTTGTTTCATCCTCCATATGAGGAAGGTGGGTATCTGAATAGGAAGGGAAGCTGGATAGAGGTTATTTGCCTATATTCTTTGGTTGGGTGAAATGAGCCTTCTAGAAGGATAGGCAATAGGTGATATCACACAGCCAAGCCACCTGTCCTGCATGGAGAGGGAACCACTGACAGGTCCCTAGGTGACGCTGTAGGGAGGCATTGCAAGGGCCGTGTGCCAGTAGGGCAGAGCCCACCATACCATTAACTAGCAGTGAGATGCTCCCCATGCAGCATGGTGGGAGCTCCCTGCACCCCTGATTCTAGCCCCCACATTTAGAGATCTGTATTTGGCTTCTGTGCACTCAGACTCTCCCATCACCTAGGAACACAGAGACCTCTAAACTGCATGCAGTATCTGCATGTCTCCATGAAGCTCCAGATAGAAAGTCCCTTGAGTATGCCTCAGAGACACCCCAGGTAGAAAGCTCTGTGGATATGCAAGAGACCACCACTGCACCCCGTGTGCAGCTGTGGCTCCTGGGCTCAGTTGGAGAGTCAATCAAGTCAAGAAATTGTCCTGAGGGAGGGTTCTCCCTCAATTGCTATAGGCTGAATATCCCCCAAACTCACACTGTGAAGTGGGCTGGCCCACCTTGATCTCATAAAGGGGAGGAGCCTTCAGGAGGTGATGAGGTCATAAAGTCAGAGCCCTGGTGGTGGTAGGTTTGTGAAAGCCTTTAGGAAAGTGACTCATTCAGTGTCCATCTCTTTGCCCTCCATCCTTCTGTCTAGTGAGGAAGACTCAGGCATGCTGTTGTCTCTTGAAAGAACAGAGAGATACCTGTCACAACCCTAAACCTGCTGGTGTCAGGATGTGGCACATCAGGCCTCCAGAATTGTGAGACATTTGTTTTTTCTCAATGATAAGTTACTGCCTTCAGTATTTTGTTGTATCAGTGTAAGTGGACTAAGTCACTTCTATCCCCTCATCTATGGGGACATGTTCCTGACACATGAGGACACAACAGAATGCTGGTGTCCAGCTGAGCTTGTGTGATAGTCAGACTTCAGCTCTGTCCTGTAGTTTCCCTTTTGTCTCTGTGTCTTGGTGGTTGGAGTCTATAGATAATCTCTGTTCCCAGTTCCCTCCACTGAACCCCTCAGTCACCTCCCCCATCTGCTCCCAGATACCTGGTGAAATGAGACTCAGGCTGGGCTCTTCAGGCACAGTGGAGACACCAGAGACCCCTTCATTCCTTGGTAAGTCTGCTTCCAGGCTGCTGCTCCAGGGAAGGTGCCATTGAGAGAATGGATCCTCCAGAGCGTGAGGTCCCTGCAAAACTGTAAGTTCGATAAACCCTTTCCTTCCACAAAATGCTTCTTGAAACCTGCTACAGTGATGCCTGGTTCACCCTTTACAAACCAGGTTTGGTGGCACTGGCCGTGCCCTGTGTCACTATGGGCTTGGTGAGGTGATCTAAAAAGTCCAAACAGGGTAGTTTTCTTTCCTCCTTAACTCAGTAGCAACATGCTCACCTGCCTTGCGGTACCTGCCTAAGGTATTGGGCCGTGGAGATCTATCAATTGCTGGGACAGCCTCTAGCTGCCTGGGTCATTGTGGTGAGAATCACTTGGGCTCCTCCACATAATGGTGACAGACACATGAACTTCAGTCCAAACACTGGCAGGGCCTAATGTGTTCCAAAGCCTGACAGAGAGGGATGGACAACCTGAGGACGCAAGTAGCTCTGCTGACTCTCATAGAAGACTGAGCCAAGTTCAGGCATGGTGGCTCATGCCTTTCATCCCAGCCCTCTGAGTCAGAGGTAGGAAAGTTGATGTGGTGGAAAAATTACATTCCAAGTGCAAAAGGTGGTAAAGTCTACATGTTTATTGGGTAAACAGTCTAAGTGACATTTGCCATTTTTTACCACTATTGCTCAATAAAACGAGCTTCTTTCTGACATGAAAATAATGCAAACATGTTTAATACTAAATGCTAAGTTGATAAGAATGGAAAGGGAAGTTCAAATGCTAGATGCGAAGTTTGATGTAAAAAATCCATAAGATGTCTAATGAAAAGTTTTTTTGACTGTCCTAATATAAGGTAAAAAACATCTGACAATAAGGTAAAATGATAATGAATGTTTTGTGTGGATGTCTATGTAATTTTATGCGGAAATCGAATGCTTAAATGGTGAAAACATATGTAGACATTCTGCAGGAACTATTAAACAGAGATTATTAAATTTAAAAACTTAGTTGGGCCGGGCGTGGTGGTGCATGCCTTTAATCCCAGCACTCAGGAGGCAGAGGTAGGAGGATCACCGTGAATTTGAGGCCAGCCTGAAACTAACAGGCTTCCAGGTCAGTGGTCAGGCAGCTCAGAGACTGGCTTTAAAAGTTGAATCCAGTTGACTATGTTTCTCTGTGAACAGCTAAAAAACTTAATCATCATAATAAAATTCATTAGTTACTGATTTCTCCTTTATAAAGCTACAATTAAGTATACCTAAAAATAATGTAATTTTTAAGATAATTATTATTCTAAGGTAAAAACAAAAACTAAGTGCTGCTAATTCTACCAAGTGATCATTTCTAGATTTATCATTTAAATTTTACATAAAAATAATGTTATTTCAGTCATTATACCATTTGTTCTTAATAATATTAAAAATGTTGCTTTATTCTAAGATCATTCTTACTGTAGTCCAGGCTTACCTGGAATTCACTATGCAGTCTCAGGGTGGCCTTGAATTCACAGCAGTCTTCCTACCTTTGTCTCCCAAGTGCTGGGATTAAAGTAAAGGCGTGCACCACCACACCTGGCCTAAGATCATTCATTTTGACCTATAAATTGATGTTAACTCCAAAGTATAACAAGAAATTATATTATTTACAAACAATATGAATAACATTTACCCATTGTTAGGACTGCTGGGCTCCCAAGATGGAGTCACCAAGGTCAGCAGAATGACTGAGGCAAAGGAAAGTGCATTATCCACAGTCTTCGAGAAACCACCCAGTCATCCCCTCCTTGCCTAACAATGTCCTAGGTCATGGTTTCCTGACACTTATCTCATAAATTACACTGTCACTGTTCTGGTGTCAAAGCCTACCTATTTTAAATGGTTAATGAATGATCTCCCCTAAAGGAACTTTCCTATTCAACTTAACAAAGGAGTTCTTTCTCTTTTCTTTTTCTTTTTATTGACAACTTTCATAATTGTAAACAATATACCATGGAGGAGTTCTTTTTCCTTCTTCACCTTCCCTCAAGTGTAAAAGCCCTATAAAGCCCACTACCCAAAAACTCAGGTTGGATCTGCTCCTCTCTTGTGAGTCAACCCTGAAGCTTGTGCTTTTCCCAATTTAAAAGCATTCATCTTTGCCTGAGTGGTTTGTGTTGTCTTGGTCACTCCCAAACCTTGCATCTGATGCCATGACCTGAATAGGAGGCTTCCAGTTGCCCTCTTGGGCAGCCAGACCTCCTTTCTCCTTACCTGAAGTCGACTGAGCTTCCATGGACCCTCTGAAGGCTTCGGACCATCTCCACCTGATACCGGCTCTCACACCCACCACAATTTGGCCTCGCCCTTCTTCCCTTCTTCGTGTCCTCCCTCCTTCTCAGTAAGTGTCCCACTTGGATTGGCCTGCTCTGGGGTTTAATTGCTCCTTGTGGAAGCTGAGCAGGCATGCCAAGCAACAACCCTCACCCACAACCTAGGTCTTGAAAAAGATGCACTCTCGACACCTCTGGTCTCTCGGTCTTGGTCCACCATACCCTAAGGGGCACCTTTTGGTTTGGTTGCACCATCTCGGACACTGTCCCCCTTCCTCCTCCCCTCCGCCTCCTGAGCTCTCATCTTTCACTGCCAGCTGCTTACTCCATCGGGAGCACAGATGCCCGCCTTGCCCACTAACAGGCTAAACAGCCAACAGTTGTGACCTGTATGGCCTCTGACCATGTGGGAAGTGCAGGCCCCGTTCACCCTAAAGGGCCAGGGGGTCATATTGGTGTTCTGTGTAAACCCAGCTTAAGCCCTGGTTCCTTTCTCTCACCTCGTTTTGCTCTTTCTCTGTCTCCTTAAGAACTTAAAGCCTCTATGACTACTGGACAATCAGGCCTCCTCGTATGATCTTTCTCTTCACCGCTGCCTGACCACAATATAAGCTGGATAATAGGTCCAAAATAGCCTGAAAGTGGTACTTTTGATTTCCAAATTCTCACTGATTTAGAAAAACTCTGCCAACGTACATGCAGGTGGTCCGAAATACCCTATATTCAGGCACTTTTCACTGTGTGTGCACAGCTCCCTCTCTCTCTGCTCTACCTACTCTTTTCACGCACTCATTCTCACAGGGGCAGGATGTACCCTTTACGTGACGTCACAGGCTCTGAGGAAATTGTTCGTGTTCATGTTCCTTTTTCCCTGTCTGATTTACCCCAGATTGAGGAACATCTAGGGTCTTTCTCCACTGATCCAACACACTATACCAAAACATTTTGCTACTTCCCCAGGCTTATGACCCAACCTAACGTGATCTCTTTGTAGTTCTTTCCCCCACTCTCACTGATGAACAAAAATGCCTCTAATGGACATCAGATTAATTAATCTAAATTTCTCACTTGTGATTCAGTAATTTTACAGCCAATCTACAATAATTATTAGAATACATATAGTCAATCAGTCTTAATATTTTATTTAAGTGACTCTCTCAATTCTAGAATCAGAAAAGATTCCTGTACTTAAAAATAATTAACTCTCTGCAAATCAATAAAATATTTAATTAAATGATTTTTAGATGGTTCTTTGATTTTATATTAGGGGAAAATAAGTACATTTAGAAAACTTGAAACATATAAACATCTATATAATATATGACTAAAAATGTAAAAACATTATGGCAAAAAAAACATTATGGCAAAAATAATCTAGAGTCAAGCTCTTTCTCAAAAGGCATTTAGGGCTGGAGAGATGGCTTAGCAGTTAAGTACTTGCCTGTGAAGCCTGACAGTCCTGGTTCAAGGCCCAATTCCCCAGTAACCATGTAGGCCAGATGCACAAGGTGGCACATGCATCTAGAGCTCATTTGCACTGACTGGAGGCCCTGGTGCACCCATTCTGTCTCTCTCTCTCTCTATCTCTTTCTCTGCCTCTTTCTCTGTGGCTCTCCAATAATAAAATAAAATAAAATTAAAAAAATTAAAAAACAAAAAGGCCTTTCCAATAATCAAATATGTCAAATAGCCTTAATTATGGTAATAACCCCTGTAATAAATAAAAACATATTCCTGTGTCACTCAACACATTATCTGATATGCCACATCTCAGTCTCAAAAGGCTAGCTGGGACTGGTGAAATGGCTTAGGGGCCAAGCGTAAGGACCCCGGTTCAATTACCCAGGACCCATGTAAACCAGATGCACAAAGAGGCACATGCATCTGGAGTTTGTTTGCAGCAGCTAAAGGACCTGTCATGCCCATTCTCTCTGTCTCTGTATTTGCCTCCCTTTCTCTCAATCTCTCTCTCAAATAAATAAATAAAATTTAAAAATAAAATAAAATTAAAAAGGCTAGCTGACATGATTAAAAAATACACATATAATTGGCTAATGCTTCTCTAAAAACAAACTCAAAAGTGAAAACAAAATAGATCTACTGATAATTCAGTTTTTCAAAGCTTTATATAAACATTAGGGCATGCAACAGATATTTGAATTACCTATAACCCCACCAAACAAGACACTATTTTAAAACAATCTAATGGTCTACTTAAAACACAACTTATAAAGCAAAACTGGGGAATCTAGAAGATCATATGATTCCCCAAGAACAAATATGCACTCTCAATTAAAAAATTTTTTTTTCCTCTACTTAAAACCTTTGGTTGTGTGTGTGTGTAGATATATATATATGTGTGAAATATATCTATATACATACATATATTTCAAAAAACATAATAGATGGACTGCAATGACAAGGCCCACTCAAATTTTACCCTGGGACAAGGGATGTGCTGCTGTTTTGCTTCTACCAGAACTTTAAGGAATCATGTTGTCCTGTGAAACCTTATTATGAGCTGACACTGCAGTCATCACATCTCAGTGCCTGACATCAGCTGGCTGAACATCAGACCCCTCCTGAGACCATCTCCAGGAAGAGACACTGTAACTACTTCAGTATTTCCCCTTTCAACAACCATCTGGCAAATATAAGAAGAACCATCACTAACTGCTGGGGATTGAGAACCACAGTAACCTGAGGAAGGAGCCACCACCGTGACCATTGTGTCAGGGACTCCTGTCACCACCAGGAGTTGGGATCACTCTCACCTGAAGTCGCTGAGTCCACTGTTGTCAGAATGAGCCAAGAACCACCGTTCACTGTGGGAGGTGTGACGTCAGTTATCTTCCTGGTCTCAGAAGGACTGTCCCCTGTTGAATGAGGAAGCATGACAACTTTGGTCAGCTGAGCCCATGGCTGCCTGTTTCACCTGCATCCTCTGTGATCTGGAGTGGTTGACACACTTCCTGAGTGAATCACTTTACCTGCAAAATTGGAGAAGCAGTGAGTGTCCACTTCCTGAGCTGAGGTGACTTTCATGTGGATTCAGCAAGAAGAATATTCCCTTGTGGATAGAAGAAGACTATTACATGGTGGTGGTGACAGCAGTTCTACCTGGGATAGCGGGGAGTAGTGTGGTTGACAAGCACGGTTTCCTACCCCGTTGGAGAAGCAGTGATAGGTGTGAGAGGACACTAGTATGTTCTGGTGGATCTGAGAATGATGGTTGCTGGATGACCCTGAGGAAACAGTTCATGGGAACAGCCCACAAGTTGAATCCAGGCCTGCAGGCTTTGCAAGTTATGCAAGCACACTTACTTGAGTGTTGTAAGCACATTGTTAGATGGAGGGGCTGGGACTGTGTTTTCTGTTGAACAGACAGCCACCATTAACTTTGCTCTGAGCAGACGTGATTGGGGACCCACCCAGAGACAAGTTCTTGGGTGACTGAGGTCACTGTGACATTGATGTGCTGTGACCATCGTTATCGTGGAGAGCTCACAGAAATCTGTGTGATGGGAATTTATTTTATTTTATTATTTTATTATTTTATTATTTTTATTTTTATTTTTTGGTTTTTCGAGGTAGGGTCTCACTCTAGCCCAGGCTGACCTGGAATTCACTCTGTATTCTCTGGGTGGCCTTGAACTCCATGGCAATCCTCCTAACTCTGCCTCCCAAATGCTGGGATTAAAGGTGTGCACCACCATGCCCGGCCTTTATTTTTATTTTTATTATTTTTTTATTAACAACTTCCATGATTATAAAATAATACCCCATGGTAATACCCTCCCTCCCCCCATTTTCCCCTTTGAAACTCCATTCTCCAACATAACCCCTCCTCATCTCAATCAGTCTCTCTTTTACTTTTGATGTCATGATCTTTTCCTCCTATTATGATGGTCTTATGCAGGTAGTGTCAGGCAGTGAGGCCATGGATATCCAGGCCATTTTGTTTCTGGAGGGAGCATGTTGTATGGAGTCCTTCCCTTCCTTTGGCTCTTACATTCTTTCCGCTACCTCTTCCACAGTAGACCCTGAGCCTTGGAAGGTGTGATAGAGATATTGCAGTACTGAGCACTGCGGTCATTTCTTTCCATCACCATGATACCTTCTGAGTCGTCCCAAGGTCACTGCCATCTGAAAAGAGAAGATTCTCTACCAAAAATGAGAGTAGCATTAATATAAGGGTGTGAACATTAACAGAAGTGCTTACTGGGCAGTTTGATAAGCATAGTATATACATTTAGCCAGACAACAGCAGACATTACACCCCTAGGGCTCATGACTACCCCTGTTTTAAGTTTTCAGTGTCAGGGATGTATTCCCTCCCATGGAGCGGGCCTCCAGTCCAATTAGAGGGCAGTTGGTTTCCCGCATAACACACGTGCCACTATTGTACCTGTTGGGTCATTTGGCCTGGCTGGCCAAGTGATGGGAATTCTTGTACCTGGGTTATCTGACATCATTGTTTCCTGGGAGAATTGGGACTACTGTTAATTGAATGAGTTGACAGCCCGTGTCGGGGGGTCTGGGCTGGGAGCTGGGGGTGGAGGGCAGGTATCACTAACTTGGTGGAGGTAACAAACCTTGTTCACACACTGAGGGTGGCACTGTTAGCTCAACTTGCAGACAACACTGTTCACTGGCTCAGCTGAGACCACCTGGTGGCTGTGGGAGCTGGTAGGTCAGTGACCTGTATGACTTCAGCAGGCTTGTTCCCTGTGGTCTTGGGAACCATGGTTAACAAGGGCGAGGTGGGACCAAGGTTACTGTGTTGATCTGTCCCCTGTGATCTGAGTAGTTGAGACCACTGCCACCATGGCAATGTTAACTGGGAGAGTTCTGGTCACTGTTTCTTCCTGGAGCAGAAACCACTGTTCTGTGGGTGAGCTGAGGTGACAATATCCTGTGAGGTCTGAGACCACTCACCGAGGTAACTTCAGAACCTGCTGTCACCTGGGGAAGGTGACACAACCTTTGCCTGCTTCATCTGAGAACCACATTTACCAGTACATAGTGGTTTGGATGGAATCCACTGTTAACAAGAGGGTTGGAGCCTGTTAGCCTGTTACAGGAGCTGTCAGCCTCTATTACTGTGGTATGCTGAGATCACTATAAACCTGGGCGAAGGGAATGGGGTCACTTACACAACTGGCTGAGGTGACTGTTGCTTGTGGTAGGCGAGTACCACTGTTTATGGGGTTTTGAGGTGAGCTGAAGGCCACTATTACCTGGGTGATCTTAAACATCGATTACCTGGAGCAGCTGAAAGTGTCTTACCTGGAGGTGTAGAGACCAATGGTACAGGTGGAGGAGTTAGACCTCTGTTCCCTCTCTGAGCTGAGGACACTGCTCCCTGCCTCGGCACCACTGTCAGTGGTCACCGTGTGAGCTGACATCACTGTTTTGGGGGAAATGAGAACTGTTCTCTTTTGGATGGGGTTCCCCTCTTCTTAAAAGATATTCAGATTTTCTTTTCAAAATATGTACCATGGCCTCAGCAAACTAATGTCTGTCAGGCTTTATAGTGGTGGTTGAGGAGTTGAATGCAGGCCTGCAGGCTTTCAAGTTATGCAAGATACCACACTTTTGACTCCTGAGCCATCTGCCCAGTCCTCTTTAGACTAGTGTGAGAGGAGGTTCTGGGTGTCATTTCAGAAGGAGAGGCATGCAAGAGAGAGAAGCAGTTTCCTCCATGAAGGGCTTACAGACCCCTGCTGGCTGCAGGCCTACTTGCTGGGAGCTGATCCTGGGCTCTCAATACTGACAAGTAGGTAACCATGGTATTGATGGGGGCTGTATGCATATGTGGCTGGTTCTGGTTGGCGAGTCCCCATAGTTAGTCCACTTGTAGCACACCAGACCACTGCTTCTATGTGTGCTCATGTGTGCATGCAGCACTGGCAGCCTGCTGTGTGATCGACACTGAGGACAGTGGTGTGGCGTCAGGAGAGGTATGATGAGGGTGACAGGGGTGGGCGCTCATGGAGAGCTTCCCTGGGCAAGGGGTGGGAAAAGTTAGCTGAAAACCTCTGGTGGGTAAGGAAGACATAGAGATTCTGATGGCTGGGGGTGGCTTGACCTCTGTCCTTACTCAGAGACCCATGGGAGCACCCTGGGGCAGGTGTTTTTGCAGGAACACTGGGCACTGTGGACAAGAATGGACTAGTGCTGGGAAGGAAGTAATGGTAGGTATTACAGGCCCCTTTAGGATGAGATGTAGGCAGGGATTGGGGGGTGATGGACTTCAAAGACCAGGAGTGAGGAGAACTACACTGGCCCTGTGGTGACTCCTCCTCAGTCTCCTGTGTTTACTTTGGTTTCTGTAGTTCTCCCTCAAACCCCCTCTCTTCTCTCTCTCTCAGAGCCATCCCTCATGGATGTGGCTGGTGTCTTCACAGCTCACACCCCTCAGCAGGCCTCAGAACCCTTAGGGGGTCTCACATCTGTTACCCTCCTAGCATCTCCTGCCTCAGACCCTTCAAGAGACATACTGTCCCAGAAGCTGCTAATCCTTTGTGTGATCTGATGCCATGCCAGACACTGAAGATCCCTGGAGGCCTGCAGTCCCTGTGGGACCCTCTGTTGTCCCAGTGGGTATGAGCCCAGGCCCTGCAGTTGGAGAGGAGCCCACACCCAACATGAGGGAATGTCTGATTGAGAGCACCTCCACTCTTTTGTCATATCCTTGGTCCACCATGCCTTTAGCTCAGTGACACCTGGGTGTTGGGGAGGGTGGTCAGAGGAGATGTCCAGGGCATAGAGCATGATTGGTGTATCTGGGGTGGGTAGGATATGAAGCTCTGGAGTGTTATCTATCACGAGGCCAGGTGTCTTGTTGGACAGAGTAGAGGGGAACAGTCTATGGGGACAAGAGGGCTTTCAGTGGGGCAGGTATGTGTGAGGCACAACCAAGCCTGGGGAACTGAGCTGTAGGAAGGAGTGCCTAGAAGTGACTTAGACACAGCAGCTGTCCCAGCAAGAGAGGTAATGAACCCCTCATCTGACTCCTTCCTTACACAGGTGGTCTCCCCACCAATGGATCCCTACTTCTGATGCCTGGGCACTGACCTCCTGCCTACTGGTGGGCTCCCTGCCAAGCCCAGCACTAATGACACTGCAGAGCCCTGAGTGTGAGTGTGGAGTGGGAACTTCACCTAAGACCTGAAGGTGGAGGAGGCTGAGGCACCAGCCCTGGCTGTGCTGAGCTGAACACCTTGGTTCCCACAGCTGCGAGGGGCTTTGATGGAGGATGAGCTGTCCAGTTCAAGTTACTCCCCATGGCTGTGTGACTCTCTGGAAGCAGCACAAGTGAGACACCCTCATCCTGGGTGCCCATAAGTCCCCTCCCCTCCTCCTCATCTCGACCTTGCTCCAGGCAGGGTTAACTGTACTTCATGGTGTAGTACAGTGTGATGGGATAAGTCAGACCCAGACACCCCCCTTCACCAGGAGATGTGTGTAACTGATTCCCACACATACATCTTGCACCCCTCTCTGCTCTTGGGTCATTACTGAGTGGGGATGGGAAATGGAACCTGGTGTCCACATGCTGTCCCTCGGCTTACTGTCATTCCGTGCTTCTCCCTGGCTGCCCTCTGCTTGGCTGGATGCCTGAGGTCAGCCTGGTACATGGCAACACCTGCCTCCAGTGTCCTCTGTCTGTCCAGTGAGGTGTCCACACCTTGGCTGGAAACAGCACCGGTGGTCTGTGGTCTTCTAACCAGTTTTGGATGCAGACAGTGTCCCATAGACAGATGTGTCCCTCTCAGTGGCCAGACCTTCTCTCAGTGGTTCTTCCCTGAAACTTGCCACTCTGGTTGTCAGGGACACCCCGACTCCATCAATCCCTCGGCACCTACTGCTCACTGTTCGATGACCCATGTAGTTATAAGACTGGACTCTGCCACTCAGTCTGCCAGCCTTGGGTGAGTGGTGCTTGTTTCTGACTCGGTTCTCTCTGAGGCCTTGGGTAGTCACCTCACACTGTCAGCTTGTTCTCCTCCCTTCTGCTCTTGGGGGCCCTGCCAGCCAACCTCCAGCTGTCCTGGCTCCTTGCAGGGGAGCTGCAGCTGCTCAGGAGAGGTGCTCTACCACAGCTCTGGGATGCTCACCAGGGTGGAGGTGGGGATCTTTGGGAGAGACCATGGGGAATCCTCAGAGGTCATGATCCCAATTGTCATACACCCCACATAGAAGACTCCAGAATCATTTCTGGGGTCCAGTATAGCTCTAGTCATCCAGGACCCACAGGTGATCCTGCAAGGCAGCACAATACAGAAGCCAAGGCATCTAGCACACTCCTGGCAGGGTGAGCTTGGAGCATGGGCCTCCTGTACCCTGTGTCCTCCCTTCACTCTCTCCAGCGCAGGGGCCTGAGGAGCTGGATGTGTTCCCCACCTGGATGCATCCCAGACTGAAATTGGGAGGACCAGCATGTGCTGAAGGTACTCTGTGTCGTCACTTTTTCTCCTTACAGGATCTCTTGTCACCAGCCCATCTGTCACCAGTCCTTCCCTGCCAGAGCCCACTGTGATGCAGACCTGAACCAGCTCACTCTGCCCTGTGCCCCCAGCCCTTGGAGCACCCTCAACTCCACCTCTCCTCTTGCTGGAGGCCCAGGACTGATTCCAGTGATTCCCCAAGTCCTCCAGCCCCCAACTGTAACCCCTTTCTACTGTAATCCAGGGTTGCAGGGAGGCCCGGCCCAGCTGGCTTCCTCTGTTTTCTTCTCTCTGGGAGATGAGTGTTGGGAGTGCATGTGAAATGGAGGACACTCCCCATCCTGAGGTCCACTCACACTGTGCTCTCTCCACAAGTCCCCAACCCTCCTCCCCAGAGAGAGACTGGACACGGGGGAAGGGAAGCAGACTGGCCAGAGGAAGATGGTTTTCAATGGCCCTAGAAGAGGCCTGGACAGCTGATGTTCCCTCACCCATTCCTCTTCCCTCCAAACTCCTGACACCCCAGTCATTGGTTGAGCCTCTTAGTTATCTTTTTCACCCCTTGGTTATTCTTTGGCCGTGATTTTGGCATCTTTGGAAATAAATGGCAGTTCTCACAGGTCTGCTCTGTGTCTTCCCCAAATTCCTGTCCATGTTTATGTGCCCCTGAGAAGCCTCTCCCTGAAGAGAGACCCAGG
This sequence comes from Dipus sagitta, assembly GCA_036346955.1. Lineage (NCBI taxonomy): Eukaryota > Metazoa > Chordata > Mammalia > Rodentia > Dipodidae > Dipus > Dipus sagitta. Next base: position 63,644,958 of record CM070787.1, read on the forward strand.
GCCTGGACAGTCGCCTTGATTTTCCTGACTCAGTTCCTGAGGATGTCCTGGTGAGGGTGGGAGGGACCTGAGGCCTTGGGGAGCTGCAGCTCTCACAGGTCCGAGCAGTCAGGGCTCAGGAGGCCCCACTTGGGAGCTGATGTGGCTTTGGGATGCCAGGCCTCAGTGAGGTGTGGTGGCAAAGGACAACAGGCTGAGGTCAGGGTGAAGATGGTCACATCATTGAGGTGGTGGCACATAATGAACAAGCGTCATTGCCATCCCTGTCTCCACCTGGGCATACCTCATCCATCCCAGTGCTCTGAAGCCTCAGAGTCAGCCTCCACCACTGAGCCTAGTGGACCAGCAGATGCTTTCTGTTGGCCATTTTGGTGGCGACGTGTGCTGCACCATTTGATCAGAACAGAACCTGGTGAGTTCCAGGGCAGCATGACCAGGTGGGCATTGGTGTTGTGTATCCATGTGGACATATCAGTAGCCTGGAGGTCTCCTTGATGGGGAGCCACCTGGGCTTTCCTCCCAGGTGGGGTCTCCTGGTGCTCCATGTCTGGCTCTGACTTCTGGCTTCCCTCTCCATGTTCTGTTGGCTGAAGTCTGGTTGGGAGCCAATCCTGCAGAGATCAAACTTGATTCTTGCCTCCTGCTGGGAAGGATCTAGGTGAGGAGACAGGTGGCCATGTCACTGTGTCACTGGGGAGATTGCTACAGTGTTGGGGTCCAGGAGCAGCACACAGCCTGGCTAGAAGTCCAAGAGAGCTGCCCAGAGGTGTGACTGGAAGCCTCCAGGATGGCTTGTACTCCCCTTGCTCCCTGGTGTCTCCATTATGTGCCTCCACTACAGTGCGGTGACAGCATGCTGTGTGTCCCCTGAGCCTTGGCATGATCTAGGGAAGGAGCTCCATGTGGGTTGTAGAGTAAACGTGTCAGTGAAGTGACATTCCCTTTGTTCAGGGATCCTTTCAGGAGCATTGGTGGATGGAGCTCCGGGGCAGGCAGCCCCTCCATCTTGCCTGTGAGTAACTTCGCTCGTGTCCACTTGGGTTCTACTAGGTGCTGTCATTACAGGGAGCATCCTGAGGTCCTGCAGCTGGGTGTGGAGTGGCCTCCATGATGGGGTGTGGAATGAGTGGGCACATCACGTCACCTGCGGTGAGTGCTGCAGGTGCTCCTCATGCCCAGACAGGGCATTCCCTTTGTTGAAGGTCCTTTAGTGCCTCTTGTTAGAACACAGTACTGACACCTCTCTTCCACGAGTCCACCATCTTAGGAATAGTGACCCCTGTGCGTGTGTCTTGCACTGGGGCAGAGAGACCTGACTGAGCTGTGAACGTAGTCTGGTCAAGTGACTGTAGATACTAGGAGCTGAGGGCAGGTTGTGGATGCAAAATGACTAAGGAGATATCAGAGAAGGAGGATGGTTCTGACTTGACCCACCTAGGAGGGTTCTTGTGAAGGGATTTCACCTCAGGTGTGCTGGGTGATAAGGAACACAGTGGAGGAGGTGACTAAGTTTTCAGTGAATAAAGTGCTTGTTCCAGATCCCATGAACCTTGCACGTGCTTGTGTGTGTAGTGATTGCTTGTAATCCCTGCACTGGGATGGAAGGGAAGGGATCTCTGGTGCAAGTCTGGTGTAAGTTGACGGGCAGAAAGCACAATCCCTGGGTTTAAATGAGAGATCCTGCCTCAGGAGAAAAGGTGTGGAGAGCCACTGATGGAGACACTGTCACCCTCTGTCTCTTCATGCACGTGCACACACATACTCTCACACAAGCACACTCAGCCATAAGATACACATGAGGGACTGGAGAGGTGGCTTCGCAGTTAAGGGGCTTGCCTGCAAAGCCAAAGGGCCCAGGTTCAGTTCCCCAGGACCTAAGGAAGCCAGATGCACAAGGTGGCAATGCATCTGTAGTTCATTTGCAGTGGCTGGAAGCCCAGGTGGGCCCATTCTCTCTCTCTCTCTCTCTCTCCCTTGCTCTTTCCCTCTCTCAAACAAATAAATAAATAAATTTAAAAGATAACATATGAGTTCCTCTCTAAGGTATTTTTTGTGCTTATGGACATGTGTATGTGTACAATGTGCCAGGTCCCTTGCCCCCGCAAACAAATGTCAGGTGCTTTTTTCACCTGGCTTTACATTGGTGCTGGGAAATTTAAGCCTGGGCCATCAGGCTCTGCAAGCAATCACCTTTGACTAACTGAGCAATCCTCCGGGCAACTCCCAGGTTTTCAGCCCTGAGGGCCTGTAGGTCTGTTTGCAGTAGAAAGCACCAAGGTTGGCCTGGCCTACTGTTTGGGCTTGGTTGAGACAGCTGTTCCCTCACTGCTAAGCTCCAGTTGGATACCTGTCACCTTTGGCATCTGGTCCCCTCACAGTGCCAGCTCTCTGCGGACCACCATGTCCCTAAATACACACACATGCACACACAGACACTTACACACACACACACACACACACACACACACACACACACACACACACAGCATTCAAGACACTGCCTTGTTAATCAGATATTGGTTTGACATTATGAATGAATTCATTTAACTTTTCTCTCTTCCAGGTCATATATATACTATTTTCTTTTTTTTTAAATTGAGAGTGAAAGAAAGGGAATTCCAGTGTGAACTCCAAACATATCACACTCTGAGCATCTAGCTTTATGTGGGTATTGGGGAATCAAACCTGTACGATGGGCTTTGAAAGCAAGTGCCTTCAACCACTGAGCCATCTCTCCAGTTTGTTTTCTTTTTTATTTTTTCTTTTCATGATTATAGTACCAATTATTATCTGTGACTCTACGTCTCCATATACTGAAATTGGCAGCTGTGGATGAGACTCTGATGGAGGGAAGCCTTGTGTGTGCCAGCGTCTGGTTTTAGCCATGGGCAGTATTGTTGTGAAGTGGAAGTGCCCCTAACAAATGAAGTTCCAGTCCCAAGCTGATGGGAGTTTCGGGAAGTGTGTTTGTGTCTGGCTGGGGGCAGGGAGAGGTTAGTGAGTGGGTGGGGGAATTTGGGGCTTCCCATGTTTTTCAGGTTTATGTGGAGACTTAATGGCCACAGGCAGTACATCACAGAACTTTCTGGAGTGCTGGAAGTATTCTTTGTGCTTATGCAGGTCTCTCACTATCTGTGTGTGACTTGTTGAGAAGTTGAGATGTGGCTCATGTACAGGTGATTTTGGATATGTAAACGTGTGCGCAGGTGCATGGGCACGTGTGCAGGTGTGTGTGCAGGTCAGAGGCTGATGTGAGCTTCCTTCCTCAGTCCCTCTCCACTTTAGTTTTTGAGACAGGCTCTCTCACTGAACCTGGAGCTCAACAATTGGTGCAGCCAGCCAGCCAGCCAGCCTGCTCCAGGCATCCTCTTCTCTCTGCCTCCCTGGGCTGGGATTATGGATGTACCACGCTCTGCTTTGTACTGAACTCAGGTCCTCCTGCTTGTGTGGCAAACACTTTACAGACTGAGCCATTTCCCCGAATTTAAACAAAACTTATGAAAGTACCTTCCTCCATGTGGTTACTGAAGTCACTTGAATTTTGTGACTCTTGTGCAGCAGAGGGCGCCAGAGATTGTGGACAGGGCGGACTGGTTTGCTGGCAAACCTCAGGGATCCTTCATAAGCCTGTGCTCCTGCGGTGACACGTGCGGACAGGAGTGCAGGTCACCTCAGCTCCTGTCCAGTCCTCCGCCCGCCCTGCCCGGCGTCCTCTCAGTCCCACACTCACACACTCCTGCTCCTGGTCTCAGCCTCCTCCCCAGGGTTCCCGGCACTGTCACAAGGTCTCCTTTCACAGGGTCTCTTCCTCATCACACACACACACACACACACACACACACACACACACACGGGCTGTATGTTTCTCCCAACACCCAGATGAATAGTCACTGTTAGGACTGGATTATGTCTTTCCCAAATCCATGTGTTGATATCCCAACCCCATTTCTCTCTGAATCAGAATTGTAAATAAAAATCAGTTTATGTTGTTTAAGCCACCCGATCTGGGAACTGTGGTGTGGTGGCTCCAGCAAATGTGAGTACACCTTCTCCCAAGTCCTTTGGCAATCCACAACCTATATGCCTCTCCTTGGCGGGGCGCCTGACAGGTACAATGGTGCCCAGATGCTCCCCGTCCCAGCTCTAACTCCTTCCTCCTACAACGTGATAAGGAGAGGAGAGCTTCCAGGTGGAGCAGTTTTGTTTGCAGGCCCAGGTTGATAAGTGTCTTGAGTGATCCGTGGGACTAACATCACAGATTCCTAAGCATCTTTGCTGGCTACTGTACCACATACGCATCCATGATGGACACCTCAGGGAGCCCAGGGGAGATAGAAAGTCTGGGGAGATTTGCAACCATGCCCCACGTTGTGTTCTTCATGTAACCGTTCAAGGAACAGCATGGAAGCTTTACAGGCCTTGGAGTTAACCTCTATCAGTGGCTGAATAGGGAACTTCTTAGTACCTGTAAACCCTAAGGAGAGAGTCCACAGAATCAGCCTGGATGTGGGAAGGGCTCAGCCGTTAAAGATGGTTCTAGCCGTGCCTGCTGGCCGGGGTCTGCGCAGCACCCACCTAAAGCCACAAACAAAATGTGGACTGCTGATTGAGATGGTGTAGTGTATTCCTTATTAGGAAAATCCCCATGTAGCTTAAAATGATCGAGTTGGTGAATATTCACAGGGTGTGGGAAAGCATGATACATCCCGTAGAGTCTCCGTTCCCTAAAAGGAATGCCGTGTGCACAAGTGCAAGATGCAGGCGTGTGTGTCCAGCGGAGCTGCCTGTGGCTGGATGACTGCCCTTTGCTTGTGTTTTTCCTCCTGTAAGGTACATGTTAAGAAAAACCACGAAGGTTCTTTTAAAAGCTAAGGAAAATGGGATGTATTTGCAACAGGAAGAGACCCCGGCATGCCCACACAGACACACCTGTGCGAAGACATAGTGAAAGTGCAGTTGCCATAGACACAGTTCACCATCACTGGCAGATCTGTGTTGTCAGCGCGCACACCTGTGACCCCAGCACTTGGGAAGCTGAGGCAGGAGGCATGTGAGGTCCAGGCCAGCTGAGGCTACACTGCAGGAGACCTCAGAAGAACCATCAACCTAAAGATTCAAGAGTAGGGCTAGAGAGACAGCTTAGTGGTTAAGGGACATGCATGCAAAACCAAAGGACCCAAGTTTGATTCCCCAGGACCCATGTAAGCCAGATGCACAAGGTGGCACATGTGTCTGCAGTTTGCAGCAGCTGGAGGCCCTGGCACTCCCATTCTCTCTATCTCCCTCTTTCTCTCTCTCAAATAAATACATAAAAATAAAACAGTTTTTAAAAAATTCAAGAAGTATGTAAGAGCCAAAGGAAGGGTAGGACTGCTTACAACGTGCTCCTCCAGACACAAAATGGCCTGGATACCCATGACCTCACAGTGCCTGACACTACCTACACAAGACCATCATAATAGGAGGAAAAGATCATGACATCAAAATAAAAGAGAGACTGATTGAGATGGGGGGGGGATATGATGGAGAGTGGAGTTTCAAAGGGGCAAGTGGGGGGAGGGAGGGAATTACCATGGGTTATTGTCTACAATTATGGAAATTATCAATAAAAAACTAAAAAATATTCAAGAACTAAACTCAGCAAAAAGAAAACAATGTGTGGACATTGTGATAAACTATAGTGAGAAGATGGATCAGCCATTAGAGTCACTTATTCCAAAGCCTGCTAAGAGATTCAATTACACACACACGCACACACACACACACACACACTGCTGTACACGAAAGGTGGCACACGGCAGAGCGCTCTGGGTTGTGTGCGCTGTGGTGCGCATGCTCGTGGGCATTTCACGTCTGCTCGGGTGCGGGGCTGCAGCTCAGGCCTCGAGCCTGACCCCCAGACCATGGGTTCACTTTTGGAGGAGTTGCAGAAAGACATAGAAGAGGTAAAGGGCTTGTTGGAAAATTCTACCAGAATAAAGAGTACGTGATGTCTCTACATGTGAAAAATCCAAGATTGCGACAGAAATCAAGAACAAGTTGCAGCAGTAGTCACAGGAGAAACCAGAACTTGCTGGCAGTGCAATGTCCACTGCTGTGGTTTCTCCTCTTACAACAGGACACACAGTGGAGATCAGTTATATGGATGGGACCGGAGAGATGAGTTTGTGAAAATCTACATTACCTTCACCAGAGTTCATCAGGTTTACATGTGTGTATGAACACACACACACAGAAATAAAAAAATATAGAAATCTATGAAGACAAAATGGTAAAATGTTGAGACTAGCAACAAAAATGATATAATCAGCCCAGCGTGGTGGTGCACTCGGGAGGCACAGGTAGGAGGATCGCTATGAGTTCGAGGCCACCCTGAGACTACATATTCCAGTTCAGCCTGAGCTAGAGTGACACCCTACCTCGAAAAAAAAAACTGATATAATCATCAGATTGTGGTTACAACACATATTGACATTGTGGCCCAGAATATTTTGTTGTTGTTTTTGTTTGGGGAAGCTGCTTTTTTCTCTTTCTTTCTTTCTTTCTTTCTTTTTTTCTTTTTTTTTGAGGTAGGGACTCTCTCTGGTCCAGGCTGACCTGAACTTAACTATGTAGTCTCAGGGTGGCCTCCACTCATGGAGATCCTCCTACCTCTGCCTCCCAAGTGCTGGGATTAAAGGCATGCGCCACCACATCTGACTGCCTCATGATTTTTTACCATAGTTAGGAGCATTGCTGAACTCTACTTACTAAATTTATTGTGTGTGTGTGTGTATATGTGTGTGTGTGTGCGTTTTGCTCTTGTGAGCCCAGGTGTGTGCACACTAGTGCATGTGGGGGTCAGAGCTGGTCTGGCGAGAGGAGTCCAGTGGCTTCCTTGATAACTCTCCACCTTGCTTATGGAGACAGGCTCTCTTGCTTCAACCCACAGCTTGCTGTTTTGCTAGTCAAACAAACAAAAAGCAATTAACTGCGAAATGATGCAAGAGGGCTGGAGGGGTGGCTTAGCAGTTAAGGTGTTTGCCTGCAAAGCCAAAGGACCCAGGTTTGATTCTCCAGGACCCATGTTAGCCAGATGCACAAGGGGCACATGCATCTGGAGTTTGTTTGCAGTGGCTGGAGGCCCTGGAGTGCCCATTCTCTCTCTCTCCTCCTCTTTCTCTGTCAAATAAATAAATAATTTTTAAAAAGTTAAATAAAAAGATGATGCAAGAACCCTAGCTGGATGCAACCTGGACTATTACACACACACACACACACACACACACACACACACACACACCTAAAAATACATAAAGCTCTGCCCTCTGATGTAATGGCACTAGGATGCAGGGCCTATGGAAGGCCATTTGGTTTAGATGATGCCATGAAGGTGACACCCTCCCCATGATGAGACCAGTGTCCTTGGAAGAAGAAAAAGAGCTGGGGATGTAGCTTTGTTAGTAGAGTGCTTATCTGTCACACACTACTGCATGAGTTCAGTCCCCAGCACTGCATGAACCAAGCATGGTGGGGTGCATTGTAGTCCCAGTACTTAGCAGGAGGATCAGATGTCTGTGGTCATTGTCTACATCATGAGTTCAAGGCCAGGCTGAGATGAATGCGACCCTATTGAGGAAGGAAGGAAGGAGGAAGGAAGGGAGGCAGGGAGGAAGGGTGCTCCCTCCCAATCTCTCTCTCTCCCTCTCTCTCTCTCTCTCTGTGAGTTTGAAGCCACCCTGAGATTATATACTGAATTCCAGATCAACCTTGGCTAGAGTGAGACCCTACCTTGAAAAACCAGAAACCAAACAACAAAACAATAACTGAGAAATGATGCAGGAGGGCTGGAGGGATTGCTAAGCAGTTAAGGCATTTGCCTGCAAAGCCAAAGGACCCAGGTTTGATTCTCTAGGACCCACGTTAGCCACATGCACAAGGGAGCAAAAGTGTCTGGAGTTTGTTTGCAGTGGCTGGAGGCCCTGGCACACCCATTCTCTCTCTCTCTCTCTCTCCCCCCATTTCTCTGTCAAATAAATAAATAAATTTTTAAAAACTTAAATAAAAAAGAAAGAAATGATGCAAGAACACGAGCTGGATGGAACCTGGACTATGTATTACACACACACACCCCTAAAAGTACATAAAGCTCTGCCCTCTGATGTAATGGCACTAGGATGCAGGGCCTATGGAAGGCTATTTGATTTAGATGATGCCATGAAGGTGACACCCCTCCCCATGATGAGACCAGTGTCCTCGGAAGAAGAAAAAGAGCTGGGGATGTAGCTCAGTGTGTAGAGTGCTTGTCTTTCATACACTAGTCCATGAGTTCAATCCCCAGCACTGCATAAACCAAGCATGGTGGGGTGCACTGTAGTCCCAGTACTTAGCAGGAGGATCAGAAGTTTGTGGTCATTGTTGTCTACATCATGAGTTCAAGGCCAGGCTGAGATGAATGCGACCCTGTCGAAGAAGGAAGGAAGGAAGGAAGGGAGGCAGGGAGGAAGGGTTCTCTCTCTCTCTCTCTCTCTTTCTCTCTCTGAAAGGAGGCATTCATCTGCAAGCCAAGACGGGCTCTCACCAGAGCCTCCACCATGCTGGCACCCTGATCCTGGACCACCTGCCCTCCAGAACTGTGAGAAATACATTTCTGCTGGTACCCCATCTCCAGTGTACCCCCAGAGAAGTCTGAGACACATGCACAAAACGTTGACAGCGTTGACTGACTGCTGGGAGGGGAGCTGGCAAGCAGAATCCCACATGGCAGGAAGCCTGTGGTGGATGCAGTGGACACTCTACTCCTCGCTCAGATGTGCAAATGACCCCCCACTATTTCCAACATTGCCTGTCACTGCGTGAGGGAATGGGAATACTTTTTTGTTGGGGTGGGTAATGGGAGTCTTACGAGCACACGCCCCATCCAGGGAGTGTCGCCCTCCCGGCCCATCACAACTGACTGTCCAGGGTGGAGGACAGGGGCTCCCTAGCCAGTGTGGGCCTGATTGCCAGGGCTCTGCGCTCGGGATTTCAGCGCTGGTCCAGGATCAGCCACAGGGGGGCGGTAGATCCCCGCGACTTTCACTGGGAGGACGCCCTGGAGGGTTCCCTGGCAGAGGTTACTGGAGGCTGGTACAACTCAGGGATCAGAGAGTGGCAGACCCCAGGGGCTCTCGTGTTTCCGCAGCATGGCAGAGACTCTCTGGGACAGAGCGATCCAAGGGACATTCGAGACTGAGTGTCTTTATTTTATTTTAATTCATTTTAAAAGATTTAATTTTTTAAATTTTGTTTGAGAGAGAGAGAGAGAGAGAGACAGACAGACAGAGAGAGAGAGAGAGAGAATGGATGCGCCATGGCCTCAGCCGGTGCGCACGAGCCACCTTGTGCATCTGGCTTAGGTGGGTTCTGCCCCTGGTCCTTTGGCTTTACAGACAAGCTTTTAAACCACTAAGCTACAGCCACTCCCCCCCCCCCCCCACACACAATTTGTTTGTTTGAGGTAGGGTGTCGCTCTAACCCAAGCTCACCTGGAATTCACTATGCAGTCTCAGGCTGGCCTGGAACTCACAGTGATCCTCCTACCTCTATCTCCCCAGTGCTGGGATTAAAGGCCTGTGCCACCAAGTCGGGCCTGGTCTTGTTTTGAGCCCGAGTCTCTACTGGTTCAGCAGCATCCACCATTCCTATGGGACTAAGGTTACAGGTGCACATATGGGAGCTGGAGATCCAAACTGGGGCCGGCTCGGGCTCTCATGCTCAAGCAGGAGACACAGGTCATCACTGAACCATCTCTCCAACCATTATATATTTTTTTGGTTTTTTAAAAATATTTTATTTATTTGAGAGAGAGAGAGAGGGAGACAGAATGGGCACAACCAGGGCCTCTAGTCACTGCAAACCAACTCCAGATGCATGCACCATCATGTGGCTTATGTGGGTCCTGAGGGATGAAACCTAGGCCCTTAGGCTTCACAGGCAATTGCCTTAACCACTAAACCATCATCTCTGCAGCCCTATTATTTTGTTTTGAGGTAGGGTCTCACTGTGGCCCAGGCTGACTTGGAACACACTCTGCATTTCCAGGGTGTCCTTGAACTCACAGCACTCCTCTTACCTCTGCCTCACAAGTGATGTATGATAGATTTTAAAGTCGAGGAAGGTTTCTTCTGGTTAGTTATTTCTTTTAGGGAGGGAGGCAAGGGAGTATCTGTGTTTTGTACAGATAACTGATTCAAAATCCTATGGCTTGGAATATTACAGACCCAGGGGTGGGAAGGGGGAAACCACAGTTCTTCGACTAACTGGGTCCACTGTGCCCATCCAATTTCCCTCTAAGTGGTTATATTTATGCTCACAGGTTAGAGCTATTCTCATTTTTTATTTATTTGATAGAGAGAAGCAGACACAGAGAGAGAGAGAGAGAGAGAGAGAGAGAGAGAGAGAGAAAGAGAGAGAGAATAGGCATGCAAAGGGCCTCCAGACACTGAAAATGAACTCCAGATGCATGCGCCACCTTGTGCATCTGGCTTATATGGGTCCTGGGGAATTGAACTGAGGTCCTTTGGCTTTGCAGGCAAGCAGTTTAACCACTAAGCCATCTCTCCAACCCTTAAACTTTTACTCATTCATTCATGAGAAAGAGAGAACATGGGGACACCAGGGCTTCTTGCCACTATAAACAAACTCCAGACACACGTGCATTTTACATAGTAAGCTTTATGTGAGTATTAGGGAGTGAAACCCAGATCATCAGGCTTTGTAAGTAAGTGTCTTTAACCATTAACCCATTTCTCCAACCCCAGAAGAGGCCCGGGGTTGTAGGATGAAAGAGGAAAATCAACTACAGATACTTGTATTAATTTTCCCATTTTGTTACAACAAATTATCCTACACTATTTGATTTAAACCAACATAAATTCTGTCATCAGCTCGGGGGTTATAGGTCCACAAAGGGTCTCTAGAAGTGAAACTGTTTATTGTCTTTTTCATGTTCAGGACATCACCTGCATGGCTCTGCCAGCCACTTACTTATTTAAATATTTTGAGAGAGAAAGGTAGAAAGAGAGAGAGAATGGGCACACCAGGGCTTCTAGCCACTGCAAACCAACTCCAGATGCATGTGCCCCCTTGTGCATCTGGCATATGTGGGTCCTGGGTAATTGAACCTGGGTCCTTGGGCTTCACAGGCAAATGCCTTAACCACCAAGCAATCTCTCCAGTCCTCTGCCATCCACTTCTGCAGTCGTGGCCCTCTGTGACATTCCTGCCTCTCATAAGGAGTGCCTCTCATTGGACTCGCACAAGTCATCCAGGGTCAGTGTGGTTGCCGCAGACCACCCAGTGGGGATGTCTCTGCAGGGGGACCAGGCTTGGATATTCAGGTAAGGAACGGATTCGACGCGACAGACAGACAACACAGGTTGTGATTGCTGCTGCAAAGAACTTTACTTTCAGGCCTCAGTTATATACAGAAACAATCAGGAACTGCTCCATTTGGCAGGTTTTCAAAAAATGAAATCAGTACAATAACTCCTCATGACATATACTCAGTATAAACTTGCTATACCCAGGAACTTCCTCTTTCTGTAGCTGCTGGAGGACCAGACAATTGTGGTTAATGACTAACATCTAAAGATTTCTAATATTAACATCTTACATTCACATTGGGGTCCCACATTTCATCCCAAACTCTTAGGTCTTTCAACATTCTTTCTTGACTTAAAGGGTTTCCAAATATATCATACAATCTTTTATTCCTAACAGCAAAGAATACATATACTTCCCATCTAAGTTCTTGTTGCTGTTTATCCGTCAAAGCACACCATGGGGGCCGGCTTCTCCTAATCATTTCCTATATACTCAATGAATAATATTTGATTCTCTTTCCTTTAAATGTTACCCATCTGATTAGATTCTCATCATATTTTCCTGTCCAAGGGAGTGGTGCATCAGTAGGATCAAAATTATAAGGCCCTCTATATTTAGGTGGTTCCCTCCATCTGCCATGAATCAGAAACTGCAGACCGCCAAACAATTCTGTTAGTGGAGGGTCATATGGAGTTAAAGTTACATTCTCAGCAAGAATAAAAATTAGCTATTCAAGCTTTTCAGACACAGCCGGCGTCGCGGTTAAGGCTGCTGGGGTTACTGAGGCTAGGGCTGTCTCCATAGGTGGAAGCTTCCGTTTTTGTACTCTTAGTTTCTGGAACATCTAAAGGCCCATCGAGATTATCTGCTGAGAGCATGATTTTATCAGTATAAAGTTGAGTGGGCTTAGTTCCTAGAATCAATAAGGCAAGCACCCAGAGAAAGAACACACTGCAGAATGAGACCCAAATCACAAAACACCAAAGACTCTGCCAGGGACCTCCAGGGGGCCTAATCACGTGTGATGCGAAACCCCAGGTCTAGTAGCCATTCGAGCTGTTCAGGCTCTATGCTACACAGACTCCACTGGAGTTGGTGTGGCAGTTCCCGGTTTTTTGTTTTTAAGACGGATCTCGTAGATGTCCCTCTTTACAGTGTGTAACGATCTGAGGATCAGCCTAAAGATAATAGGAAAAATAAGTAACACCATGATTATAAGAGCCAAAATAATGGCTGCAAGGATACAGTATTGGACCCAATCTAATGGATTGAGAGCCTTTAGATTGTCCGAGAAAGTGGTAGCTAGTCTTGTGAAATCCCAATTATCCAGATGTTGCTGACTCATAATTGATATTTCTTCCTTTAAAGCTTGTAAGTCATAAGTGAGATTAGTATCTGCCCATAGTCCTTGCAAATGTGCACGTGTCTTTTCCCATTGTTCAGAAGCATTATACTTTAATGGGGTGACACAAATATAATGAAAACTAGAATGACATCTAGTAGCCATTCGTGTTTTTAAGGCAGCAACATCCTGACCTAACTCCAAAACAACCTCTTCTAAAGCATTTATACGTGCTTCCGATTTAGAATCTATGATTCTCTGTTCTGACAATGCTAAAGTAATATTTCTGTGCATATTGTTCACAAATTGTGCAGTCTGCATTTCCCTTACCAAAGCAGTGGTTGAAACTGCAAAAGAAGTGAGAATTGCAATCAAAGCAGAGATTCCCAAAATTAAAGCTGTTACAAATCTTTTTGGCTGAATTAAAGAATTAATATTGTGAAGAGTTTGTAAAGCTGTATTGTCAAACCATGTTGCATTCCCTAAATTCACTGGGAGCATAACATAAGCAGGACGTTTAACAATCATCATAATTGTAAATGTTTTATTTATACCTGAGTCTACACAATTGGTTAACATGCAAGCTTGACAATGCACATGATAAGAATCTCCCATTCTGGTTATTTGAACCATCTGTTTATGTCCCATCAGTAAAGCATAAGGGTAAGTTACACAAGCCATTGTAGCAATAGGACTAATAATATCATATCTTAATAATATCATATTTGCTGCAGCAGAAAGTCTAAATAAATCTGGATGGGTTACTGTAAATCCCTTAATGGGGTCTTTATATATCCAGACAGGCTCAACCCATCCTGCTGAAAACCATCTTTTTAAAGGTTCTGAGCCTAGAGGAGTATAAGCATTAAATTTGATTGAATTATTTTTTAAATAGTCAGTATAATCATAATTTGGAGATGAAGTGGAAAAATCCCAGATTTCCTCAGTGGTATGTAAAGGAATAAATTTAGATCCAGAGTGAGGGAACCCACATTGCAGCCAATGTGGATATTGATTTTCATCTCCTTCCCAAAATTGATCCTTTTTATATTCTTGCATACATTGTTTAAGGAAAGGCAAATTTTTATGTTTTTCATAGGTCTCATTAAAATTAAAGTAGCCCAATGTTTGTAATTGAATTTCCCATATACGTCTGTTACCTTTTGAATCAGATGAAGTGCCAGGAGCAGTGGCAGTCTCCGGGGTGTCTGTGAGAATTGTCCTGTAGCTGACAGGAAGGCACCCTGGAGCTGCTCCTCCTTTTAAAGCTAAACAAATGGGGAGAGTATCTGAACACCCCTCAAAAGTGATGTAAGATGATGAATTTCTTCCTAAGTGATAATCTGGATTTCCCCCAAGAAGTTCTGAAGTATTAGTCAGAACTTTGATTATATCCTGTAGGGTCTGTAGAGTTGTTTGCATCTTGCGCAGTGTTTGTTTTTGCTTTCGCTTTTGACGTCTGGAGAGACGACGGTGCCGGTCTGATGAGCCGATCTGGGACCCAGATGGGAGAGTCTGCATCCTGTGGGAAGATACAAGCATAGCCTCTTCCTGAGGTGATTAACACATCGGGGCCTTTCTAGGTCCCAGTCAATTGATCCTTCCAGAGGACCTGTGGCTTAATCTCATTAGTTTTACTTTCCCAATGCCGCATTGCAGGTGTTACTCCCTTATCATTAGTGTTAAGTATATTGAGAACAAATAAAGCATGATTTAACACATGATGTGGAGTTAAATAAACATTAGCCTGTTTCAGTCTTAATATTTGTGCTTTCAATATTTGATGAGATCTTTCCACTATCCCCTGTCCTTGAGGATTATAAGGGATTCCTGTAACATGCTCAATGCCCCATGCTTGGAGGAAAGCTCTGAAAGCTTTTGAGACATAGGCTGGGGCGTTGTCTGTCTTAAGCTTACGTGGCCAGCCTAAGTAAGCAAAGCTTGCCACTAAGTGTTGAATTACATCTTTTACTGCCTCTCCGGAGCGAGCAGATGCATACATCATATGAGAAAAAGTATCTACAGTCACATGTACATAACTTAACTTCCCAAACTCTGGGATGTGAGTCACATCCATTTGCCATAAAACTTGAGGTTTTAATCCTCTGGGATTAACTCCCATTTTTTGTACATTCCCTGTAGAGGGGCAGGCTGAACATTGTTTAACAATCTGTCTTGCTTGTTCTCTGGTAATATTAAACATCCTCTTAAGAGCTAAAGCATTCTGATGATGCAAGGCATGACTCTCTATAGCTGAATCAAGAATAGTGAATATCTTTGTATAAGAGTCAGCTAATGCATTTCCAAAACTCAGAGGTCCAGGCAAGTTAGTGTGCCCTCTAATATGTCCTACAAATATTTTTTGACTTCTATTTCTAAGTAAGTTTTGAAGTTCAATTAATAATGTGTAAATGCCTGTTTTTTCTGCTATTAAAGCTGTCTCAATAGCAGGGAAAAGTCCCACTACATATTTTGAGTCTGAATAAATATTAATAGCTTGTGGAAATGTTTTTAAGGCCAGAATAAGTGCCATAATTTCAGTCTGTTGAGCTGACAGTCCAGGACATGTTTTTATTACAGGGGGTTCCCCCACCTTGACCACAACTGCACGGCCTGTAGAGGAACCATCGGTGAAAATAGTAATTGCTTCAGTCAGCGGATACTGACTAAATTTAGTGGGGAAAATTACAGGTGTTTCTTTGATAAATTCAATTAGTGAGTGTTTTGGCAAGTGAAACAAAATTTCACCAGGGTACCCCTGCAAGGCTATTCCCCAATCTTCATTTTCCTGTAATAGATATTGAAATTGATTTTTATTATATGGAATGACTACTTGAGGGATTTCTTTTCCAAAAATTTCTTTGGCTCTATTTCTAGCCTTAACTATAATCAATGTACATAAATAATCATAGGCAGCCACAACTTTATTTTGAACATGTGGTAAATGAACCCATTCAAGTACTCCTTCCTGCCACAGACATCCTGTAGGTATATAAGCTGTCTTTAAAATTAAAAGACTCCATATTTTATCATATTGTAATTGTTTAACCTGGGCTGCTTGTAATCTTTGCTCTACTAGGCTCAAAGCCTCTGCTGCCGGCGGAGTCAAGCTCCGAGGGGACTTAGGATGGGATTCTCCTTGTAAAATTTCAAAAAGAGGTTTAAGTTCTCCAGTAGTTAATTTTAAATAAGGTCTGATCCAATTGATATTGCCCAATAATTTTTGAAAATCATTTAGAGTTTGTAGTTTATCCTTCCTAATTTCTACTTTTTGTGACATAATATATGAATCATAAATTTGATTTCCTAGATACCTTAATGGCCTTCCCCTTTGTATTTTATCTGGGGCAATTACTAAACCAAAGTCTTGTAAACTGGTAGTTAAATCTAATAAAACCTGTTCCACTAAAGATTGAGTTTTACCAGCAAGCAAAATGTCATCCATATAATGAATTATATATGCAGTGGGAAATTTATTTCTGATAGGCTGTATAGCCATATCCACAAACTTCTGGCACAAGGTAGGACTGTTCTTCATACCCTGTGGTAAAACCTTACATTGATATCGTTTAAATGGCCTTTGAAAATTTACAGATGGTACACTAAAAGCAAATCTTTTGCAATCTTCAGGATCTAATCTTATAGTAAAGAAGCAATCTTGCAGGTCAATGACAATAATTGAATGTCCTTGTGGGACAGCTACAGGAGAAGGGAGGCCTGGTTGAAGGGCTCCCATGTCATACATAGTGGCATTCACTGCTCTTAGGTCTTGGAGTAGTCTCCATTTCCCTGATTTCTTTTTTATAACAAAAATTGGAGTGTTCCA
This sequence comes from Dipus sagitta, assembly GCA_036346955.1. NCBI lineage: Eukaryota > Metazoa > Chordata > Mammalia > Rodentia > Dipodidae > Dipus > Dipus sagitta. The sequence continues at coordinate 63,661,472 of CM070787.1, forward strand.
AGGACTATTAGTCTCTTCTATATGTCCTTTCTCCAATTGCTCCTTCACTATGAGTTCTATAGCCTGTATTTTTTCTTCTGTCAGGGGCCATTGATTCAGCCATACAGGCTCTGCAGATTTCCAAGAGATTTTATCTGCATGTAAAGAGCTCTCAATGGCCCCTATGAAAAATATTGATCCTTGGTTTAGTGGTTAAGCACTTGCCTGTGAAGCCTAAGGACCCTGGTTAGAGGCTCTACTCCCCAGGACCCACATTAGCCAGATGCACAAGGGGGCGCACGCATCTGGAGTTCATTTGCAGTGGCTGGAAGCCCTGGCATGCCCATTCTCCATCTCTCTCTCTCTCTCTCTCTCTCCCTCTCTGTCTGTCACTCTGAAATAAATAAGTAAAAATAAACAAAAAAAATTTTTAAAAATTAAAAAAAATATATTGATCCTCCAATGAATCTGCTGTGACTAATTTTACTTCCATATTTTCCATAATATCCCTTCCCCATAAGGAAAAAGGCAATGAGGGAACAACATAAGGGTGAATGAGTCCCTTTCTTCCTTCACAGGACCAGTGAAGGGCCTCTGAGCTTTTTGCTACATTTGAAGCCATTCCTAGGCCCTGCAGAGAGGATGAAGTTTTAATCACTGGCCAAGATTGGGGCCAGTGTTTGTCTGCTATACATGTTTTGTCTGCTCCTGTATCTAGTAGACCTGTAAAAATTTTTCCATTTATTCTTATATCCTTAAAGGGTCTATCTTTGTTTATCTCAGCTACCCAGGCCATTGTCTCTCCTGAAGAACCAAATTGGCCTATCCCTCTTTCTTTACCAAGTTCCACATTGGGGAGTTTTAAATAAGGTAACAATATTAATTGAGCTATTCTCTGTCCCTTTCTTATTATTGTAGTGTCTTTTGTAGTCTTAACCATGATTTTTATTTCTCCCTGAAAGTCTGAATCTATTATTCCTGGAATGACTTCAAGTCCATTCCTATAATTAGAACTTCTTCCAAGTAACAATCCAGTGCTCCCTGTAGGTAAAGTACCAAGCACTGAGGTGGGCACCAATTGGACTCCATCTGTGTTGGATATAATAATGTCTTGACTAGATGCCAAATCTAATCCAGCACTCCCTGGAGTTGCCCTTGGCAAATCATGTATTGTAAATTCTGGAGCTTCAGGATTTAGTTGTGTCTTTTGTACGTCCTCCCTTTGTACGGGGCTAGGAGGTTGCCCCTCCTCTAGTTTTTTGACTTACCTGGTTCTTCCTCAATTCGAGAACCATCTTTATGAAATTTTGATTTACATTCACTTTTCCAGTGTCTCCCCTTTTGACAGCGGGGGCACATGCCTGGGGGTTGTCTTTTTTCTTTATTTTTATCATTCTGACCTTTTCTATAATCCTTTTTTAAATGTCCTGTTTCCCCGCAGTTAAAACAGGATGGAGGGGATTTCCCCTTGCCACCCCCATATGTCTGTTTCACAAAAGCACTGTAAGTTTGACCTTTCATGGCAGCTGCGTATGCCATCCCCTGCACTATAGCAGGAGAGGCATCTGAGCAGGCTTTAATATAATCTTGCAAAGATCCTCCTTTACGGATGGGCCTAATTAGGTCCTGGCATAAACTATTTGCATTTTCCCATGCTAGTTGCTTTAACAACATTTCTGTCCCTTCACTTGGCGGTAGCATTCTGGTAATGGCCTCCTCCAATCTGGAAATAAAAGACTGATATGTTTCCTCAGCTCCTTGCCTGATTCCTGACAAAGTGGTGCCCTTGGTTCCTGGCAGAGGGATATTCCTCCAAGCTAAAACTGCATTGGTTGTAATTTCTTTTAGGACAGTTGTAGGTATAGAAATTTGCGAATTTGGGGTTACATAAGGACCAGTCCCTAATAACATGTCCATAGTCACTTTGGGGCCCCTCTTTCCTAACATATTTTGTAAAGTCTTTTTTGACCTATCCTCATAGTCAGTTCTCCAAAGAATATAGTCTCCAGGGGCCAAAACCGCTTTAGCAGTTTGATGCCAATCATGAGGAGTCAACCACTGACTTGCCACCATATCTAATATCAGCATAGCATAAGGGGCTGAAGGGCCCATCTGCTTGACTGCCATCTGTAACTCTTTCAAGATTTTTAAAGAAAGAAGTTCCCATTGGGGCTCCTCATCGCTATCCACATCATGAACAATAGGAAAGGTGAAACTCAGATCACCCTCCTTTTTTGCTTGTGCCATGGCTCCTTGAAAGCCAACAGGAGGAAGTAACTTTCCCCTGCGAGGAGCTGGTTTTGGCGGTTTCCTTTTTAATGACATTGCCACTACATTTTGATCATGATGATGGTCTCTATCCTCATCTAAGGTATACTTTGCTGCCTCGTCCTCCAAATCCCAATCATCATCATCATTTGATTTTTCTTCATCAGGTTCATACAAAAAATTATTTTTGCTTGCTTTCTCATTACTACCATAACCCTTCTTTAAACCTGAAGACATAATAGGGCTATTTTCACAATCTTCTACAGAAGTAGTTTCCTCTATTAGAAGTTCTAAGTCGGACTGTTCCGAAAGAATTTCCCTCATTTGTAACCAAATAGGGTAAGCCTGTCTAGGAATTGCGTCTGAACCATGTTCAGCAGTATACTTCCGCATTTCCTTTCCTACCCTTTTCCAATCCGCTAAGGAGAGGCTACCGTCTTCCGTGAACCAAGGTGAGACCGTCATAAGGAAATCAAAAAACTCCGAGGCCGTACTGTCAGAGACTTTAAGTCCTCTTTCCGCCAACATATGTTTTAATACTGAAATGAACATACGTTTGCCCTTAGAATTTGATTGTCCCATGGTTTCAGTTTTGATTGCTCACCCTTAACCAGTCCTTCCTTCTCCGGCGGGACTGCAGTTCCCTCGGCGAGAGTCTATCCGTTCCTTGAGAAAGGGGAAATAAAGAAAAGGAGGAAAATTTACCTGTCCAAGGGTCCCTGTTTGGGCGCCACTTGCCGCAGACCACCCAGTGGGGATGTCTCTGCAGGGGGACCAGGCTTGGATATTCAGGTAAGGAACGGATTCGACGCGACAGACAGACAACACAGGTTGTGATTGCTGCTGCAAAGAACTTTACTTTCAGGCCTCAGTTATATACAGAAACAATCAGGAACTGCTCCATTTGGCAGGTTTTCAAAAAATGAAATCAGTACAATAACTCCTCATGACATATACTCAGTATAAACTTGCTATACCCAGGAACTTCCTCTTTCTGTAGCTGCTGGAGGACCAGACATTTGTGGTTAATGACTAACATCTAAAGATTTCTAATATTAACATCTTACATTCACATTGGGGTCCCACATTTCATCCCAAACTCTTAGGTCTTTCAACATTCTTTCTTGACTTAAAGGGTTTCCAAATATATCATACAATCTTTTATTCCTAACAGCAAAGAATACATATACTTCCCATCTAAGTTCTTGTTGCTGTTTATCCGTCAAAGCACACCATGGGGGCCGGCTTCTCCTAATCATTTCCTATATACTCAATGAATAATATTTGATTCTCTTTCCTTTAAATGTTACCCATCTGATTAGATTCTCATCATATTTTCCTGTCCAAGGGAGTGGTGCATCAGTAGGATCAAAATTATAAGGCCCTCTATATTTAGGTGGTTCCCTCCATCTGCCATGAATCAGAAACTGCAGACCGCCAAACAATTCTGTTAGTGGAGGGTCATATGGAGTTAAAGTTACATTCTCAGCAAGAATAAAAATTAGCTATTCAAGCTTTTCAGACACAGCCGGCGTCGCGGTTAAGGCTGCTGGGGTTACTGAGGCTAGGGCTGTCTCCATAGGTGGAAGCTTCCGTTTTTGTACTCTTAGTTTCTGGAACATCTAAAGGCCCATCGAGATTATCTGCTGAGAGCATGATTTTATCAGTATAAAGTTGAGTGGGCTTAGTTCCTAGAATCAATAAGGCAAGCACCCAGAGAAAGAACACACTGCAGAATGAGACCCAAATCACAAAACACCAAAGACTCTGCCAGGGACCTCCAGGGGGCCTAATCACGTGTGATGCAAAACCCCAGGTCTAGTAGCCATTCAAGCTGTTCAGGCTCTATGCTACACAGACTCCACTGGAGTTGGTGTGGCAGTATGCCTTAACCACCAAGCAATCTCTCCAGTCCTCTGCCATCCACTTCTGCAGTCGTGGCCCTCTGTGACATTCCTGCCTCTCATAAGGAGTGCCTCTCATTGGACTCGCACAAGTCATCCAGGGTCAGTGTGGTGGTATACCTTTTCCTCTGTGCTTACACGACCATATATGTAGCAGAGATCACTGTGGCACCCTGTGGAATACTTGGCCAGTAGTCACGGCAATGAGATAAGCAAAAACAACACAGGCAGGGCATGGTGGCGCATGCCTTTAATACCAGAACTCAGGAAGCAGAGGAAGGTGGTTGGCTGTGAGTTCAAAGCCAGCCTGGGCTACAGGATGAGTTCCAGGTCAGCCTGGGCTAGAGTGAGACCCTACCTCAAAACAAAGCAAAAAAGCCGGGCACACACCTTTAATCCCAGCACTCAGGAGGCAGAGGTACTTGCAGCAGTCTTCCTGTCTCAGCCTTCCAAGTGCTGGGATGATAAGCACGAGGCAATCTCCATACCTGGCTTTGCAGATTTCTCTGTAGCAATTTACCCAAAGGCTAGGCTTGTGGCTCAGTGGTAGAGTGCTTGCTTCACATGTGCAAGACCCTGCATTCAATTTGCCAGTAAGATGAAAATAAATAAATAACTTCATAGTAACTTACACAGAGAGTATCAAAAGGGTTTGTATAGAACAAATCTTCAATGAATGTTTATTGAGTAATCAATATTTAATCTATTTTCTTTCTACCAATAAACACCTATACCAATTTTTAAATATGTTTTATTTTATTATTTATTTATTTATTTATTTATATATTTGAGAGATAGACAAAGAGAGAGAGGGAGGGAGAGGCAAAAGGAGAGAGAGACAGAGAGAGAAAGAGAGAGAGAGAGAGAGAGAGAATGGATACGCAAGGGCATCTAGCCTCTGCAAACAAACTCCAGATGCATGTGCCACCTTGTATATCTGGCTTATGTGGGTCTTGCTGACCAAGAATTCACTCTGTAGTCCCAAACTGGCCTTGAACTCATGGTGATCCTCTTACCTCTGCCTCCTGAGTGTTAGGAATGAAGGTGTCACCTCATCTTGTTTATACCAACCTTTTTTTTTTTTTTTTTTTTTTTGGCAGAAGGCCCATGTATTTTATTACTCATTTTCACTAAGAGCACTCTGGGACATCCATAGGCATTTAACCTGAAATACTAGAGCCTGTGTAGAATATGGTCTACCTCAGTAAATAATGACTTCTTCGTTTCTTTTCAAGGTTTGAATTTTCTGTAGTGTCTGCATTCATTACTTTTTATCCTTTTGTTTTGTTTTGTTTTCCAAGGTAGGGTCTCACTCTAGCCTAGGCAGACCTGGAATAATTCAGTATGTAGTCTCAGGGTAGCATTAAACTCATGGCAATCCCCAGAACTCTGCCTCCCAAGTGCTGGGATTAAAGGTGTGTTCCACCATGGCCAGTTTATTCATTACTTGTAAATTTTTAAATCTTATTTATAAACAGAGACAGAATTGGTACACTATGGCCTCAGCCACTAAAATCGAACTCCAGATGCTAGCGCCACCTAATGGGCATGTGCGACCTTGCACTTGCCTCATCTTTGTGCCCCTGGCTCACATGGGAACATGGGTCATTACTCTTTACAGGCAAGTGCCTTTACCACTAAACCATCTCTCTCCAGCACTGTATTCATTTCTTTTATCACTGTGGTGGCCAAAACCGAACAAGAATTCATTTAAGGGATGAAGTATTTATTCAGGATTGTAGACTGATAGGACACAGCCCTTCATGGTAGGGAATGCATGGTGGTGGGTAGCTTCATGAGGATGGAAGGGTGTGGTGGCTTGTTCACATCTCAGGGGCCCAGGAAGCAAAGAGACCGGGAGTGGGGCTGGAATAAAACCCTTGAGGCCCACACTGTAGTGCATCACTTCCCCTACTTAGGATTCACTTCCCAAAGATTCCACAATACTCTAAAACTGCATCACCAGCTGGGATGAAGATTTCAAAACCATGAGCCTGTGGGGACTTTTTTTGTTATAGCTTTACTTTTTAATTTTTTAATTTTTGGAGAGAGTGAGAGAAAGAGGCAGATAGAGTAAAGGAATGGGCATGGCAGAACCTCCCGCCACTGCAAATGAACTCCAGACATATGCGCCACCTTGTTCATCTGGCTTATGTGTTGGGTCAGGAGTCGCGCAAATAGTGAGGCAGAGACTGCTCAAGCTCAACAAAAACCAGAAAAAAGTTTATTACAGCCAAGGCGAGACAAAGATGTTTGATCAGGACACAGATAGACTCGGGAGCTGGAACTGTGACCCTGAAGGAATGGCTCACAGGTGTTTTAAAGAAAAATCACAACCATGTTCTGGGAAGCAGGTGCTGGGCAAACAGGTTACAGCTGGGGGAGGAGCTGGGTGACCTTTAACACACCTTTCAATAATATCTCTTAATATCAAAGGCCTCAATGCCCCAACCAAAAGTCAAAGGTTTACAGACTGGGTTAAATAGCAGGATCCATCAATTTATTACCTCCAATAAACTCACCTTTCTACAAAGGATGGACACTATCTTAGGGTGAAAGGTTGGAAAACAGTGTTTTAAGCAAATGGGCCTAGAAAACAAGCAGGGGTTGCTCTCCTAATATCTGACAAGGTAGACTTCAGCCAACAATAGTTAGGAAAGGTAAGGTCAATTTACATTGATTAAAGGCACACTCCAACAGGAGGACATTACAATCCTAAACATATATGCACCTAATATGGGGGGTCCCATCTTCATCAAACAATTGCTGTTAGAATTAAGGTCAGAGATAATACGAAACACAGTGGTAGTGGGTGACTTCACCACGCCACTCTCATCAATTGACAGGTCATCCCAGCAAAAAATAAACAGAGAGGCATCTGGATTAAATGAGGTCATAGAACAAATGGACCTAATAGATATATACATGACATTTCATCCAAATGCTGCAGAATACACATTCTTTTCAGCAGCACATGGAACATTCTCTAAAATAGACCATATATTAGGAAATAATAAATCTTAACAAATACAGGAAAATTGAAGTAATTCCTTGCATTCTATCTGACCACAATGGAAATCAAACTACAAGTCAACAGCAAGAAAAGTTATAGAGGATATACAAATCATGGAAACTAAACTATACATACTAAATGATGAATGGGTCAATGAAGAAATCAAGAAGGAAATCAAAAAATTCAAAGTCAGATGATAGTGAGAACACAACATACGACAACTTTGGGACACAATGAAGGCAGTCCTACAAGTGAAATTTATAGCTTTAAGTGCCTATATTAAGAAATTAGAAATGTCTCAAGTAAATGACCTAGTGCTTCACCTTAAAGCTTTGGAAAGAAAAGAACAAGACAAAAAATCAGTAGGAGGGAAGAAATAATAAATATTAGGGCAGAAATTAATGAAATAGAAATCAAAAAGAAAAAGAAAAAACAATCCAAAGAATCAATGCAAGAAAAAGTTGGTTCTTTGAAATGACAAGCAAGATTGATAACCCCTTAGCAAATCTGACCAAAAGAGAGAAGAGACACAAATCAATAAAATTGAGATAAAAAAGACAGCATCCCAACAGATACCAGAGAAATTAAAAAAATTATAGGGACATACTATAAAAACATATACTCCATTAAGTATGAAAATCTGAAAGAAATGATTTTCTTGATTTGTATGACCTACCTAAATTTAATCAAGATGACATAAATCACTTAAATAGACCTATAACAAGTAACAGGTGGATTCCCTGATGAATTTCACCAGACTTTCAGGGAAGAACTAACACCACTGCTTCTTAAAATAGAAGAGTAAGGAATCCTACCAAACTCCTTCTCTGAAGCTAGCATTACCCTGATACAAAAACCAGAGATAGATAGAACAAAAAAAAAAAGAAAATTACAGACCAATCTTCCTCATGAGCACAGATGCAAAAATTCTCAACAAAATATTGGTAGACAGAATACAAGAATATATCAAAAAGATCATTCACCCCGACCAAGAAGGCTTCATCCCAGAGATGCAGGGATGGTTCAACATACACAAATCGATAAATGTAATATATTATATAAATGGACTGAAGGACAAAGATCACACGGTCCTCTCATTAGATGCAGGGAAAGCATTTGACAAAATCCAACATCCCTTCATGAAAAAAGTCCTACAGAGACTGGGCATAGAAGGAACATATCTCAGCATAATAAAGGCTATTTATGACAAGCCTACAGCCAACATACTACTAAATGGGGAAAAACTGGAAGGCTTTCTATTAAAATCAGGAACAAGACAAGGGTGTCCACTGTCGCCACTTTTATTTAATATAGTACTGGAAGTCTTAGCCATAGCAATAAGGCAAGAGACATACATAAAAGGAATACAATTTGGAAAGGAAGAGATCAAGGTATCATTATTTGTAGAAGACATGATTCTATACATAAAGGACCCTAAAGTCTCTACCAGCAAACTGTTAGAGCTGATAAACACCTATAGCCATGTAGCAGTATACAAAATAAATACACAGAAATCAGTATCCTTCCTATATGCTAACAACAGACACACAGAGAATGAAATCAGAGAATCACTCCCATTCACAATTGCATAAAAATATAATGTACCATGAAATTAACCTAACCAGGGAAGTGAAGGATCTCTACAATGAAAACTTTAAAACACTCAAGTGAGAAATTTCAGAAATTTCAGTGAGAAAATAGAAAAACATCCCTTATTCTTGGATATGAAGAATTGATATTGTGAAAATGGCAATCTTACTAAAAGCAATATATACATTTAATGCAATCCCCATCAAAATTACAATGGCATTCTTCATGGAAATGGAAAAACAATCCAACAATTCATTTAGAAGAACAGAAAAATCTCGAGAATCTAAAATAACACTGAGCAACAAAACTAAGGCTGGTGGTATCACCATACCTGATTTTAACCTACACTACAGAGTCATAGTAACAAAAACAGTGTGGTACTGGCACAAAAGCAGACATGTAGATCAATGGAACAGAATAGAGGACCCAGATGTAAGTCTGGGTAGCTATAGCCACCTGATATATGACAAAAATGCCAAAACTACTCATTGGAGAAAAGACAGCCTCTTCAGCAAATGGTGCTGGGAAAACTGCATATATATCTGTAGAAGGATGAAAAAAAAAAACCTTCTCTCTCTCTCTCTCTGCACAATAACTAAATCCAAATGGGTTAAAGATCTTAACATCAGACCTAAAACTCTGAAGCTGCTAGAGGAAAAAGTAGGGGAAACCCTTCAACACATTGGTCTAGGTAATGACTTTCTGAATATAAACCTAATTCCTCAGGCAATAAAACCACAGATTAACCACTGGGACCTCATGAAATTGCAAAGATTTTGTATGGCAAACGACACTGTGAATAAAGCAAAGAGGCTACCTCAGAATGGGAAAAAATCTTTGCCAGCTATAGATCTTATAGAGGATTAATATCTAGGATACATAAAGAACTCAAAAAATTAAATAATAAGAAATCAAACAAACCAGTTATGGGCTATGGAACTAAATAGAGAGTTCTCAAGAGAAGAAATACAGATGGCATATAAGCATCTAAAAAAATGTTCTACATCCCCAGTCATCAGGGAAAAGCAGATTAAAACTACATTGAGATTCCATCTCATTCCTGTCAGATTGGCTACCATCATGAAAACAAATGACCATAAATGCTGGTGAGGATATGGAAAAAGAGGAACCCTTCTACACTGTTAGTGGGAATGTAATCTGGTCCAGCCATTGTAGAAATCAGTGTGGAGGTCCTAAGACAGCTAATAATAGATTTACAATATGACCCAGTTATAGCACTCCTAGGCATATACCCTAAGGACTCATCTCATTACCTTAAAGATACTTGCTCAACCATGTTTATTGCTATTGAATTCACAATAGCTGGGAAATGGAACCAGCCTAGATGTCCCTCAACTGATGAGTGGATAATAAAGATATGGCACATTTACACGATGGAGTTCTACTCAGCAGTAAAGGAAAATGAAGTTATGAAATTTTCAGGAAAATGGATGGATGTAGAAAGGATTACACGAAGTGAGGTAACCCAGGCCCAGAAAGCCAAACATCACATGTTCTGTCTCAAATGTGGATCCTAGCTACACATGATTGGATTTCTGAGTGAATAGAAAAAAACTCAGTAGAGAAGGCCAGTAAGCTAGAAAAGATATATAAAGGAAGGGAAAGGAATGGAGGGGAGTACTTAATAGGATAGTATTGTATATATGTAAGTAGAAAAATAGATTAATGGGGGGTAAAATGGCCCAAGAGAGGTGAGGGAAAGAAATTGAGTAAAGGAAATGTGAAGAGAGGGGTAATCAAAATCTAAAAGGATATAAATAACTCATATGGAAACCTACTTTTTTGGACAATGGAGCACTCAGGAGCTGTAGATTGTTACTTGAAATTTTCAGTGCCAGGGATAGGATACTGTCCATTGAGTTGTGGGCCAGGAAGGCCCCTGATGCCCCCCAAATATTACAGAACATTGCCAAGGCTCTTGGTTTCTCACCAAGAATAGATGGTAAGACCCTACTGCTGAAGACTCCTCTACATACTTGGGCTGCAAGGCCACTGAGAAATCCTGCTGGAACTGAGCTGATAACCTCCTCCATGTAGACCAGCTGACAGAAAGCTGGAAGAAGCCATTCTACATGTAGTTCAATGGGAGAAAGAGAAATCACCAGTGAAGATACTCAACAGTGGACACTGCAAGCCTTCTATTTGGCCAGCCAGGCCAAATGAGCCAACGGATGCAATAGTGGCACATCTGTCATGATGGAAACCAACTTCCTTCTAATTCTACTGGAGGCCCGCTCTGTGGGAGGGAATACATCCCTGATACTGAAAACCTACAACATGGGTAGTAATGAGCCCTTTGGGTGTAACATCTGCTGCTGTCTAGTTAAATGTATATACTTTGCTCATCTAACTGCCCAGTAAGCACTTCTCTTATTGTTCATACCATTATTTTAATGCTACTTTCACTTTTGGTAGAGGACTTTCTCTTTTCAGATGGCAGTGACCTTGGGATGACTCAGAAGGCATCATGGTGCTGGGAAGAAGTGACAGAGGAGTGCTGAGCACAGCAATATCTCGATCACACCTTCCAAGACTCAGGGTCCATTGCGGAAGAGGTGGTAGAAAGAATGTAAGAGCCAAAGGAAGGGTAGGACTCCTTCCAGTGTGCTCCTCCAGACACAAAATGGCCTGGGTATCCATGACCTCACAGTGCCTGACACTACCTACACAAGACCATTATAATAGGAGGAAAAGATGATGACATCAAAATAAAAGAGAGACTGAGAGGGGGAGGGGAGATGGTGGAGAATGGAGTTTCAAAGGGGGGCAGAGGGCATTACCATGGGATATTGTTTACAATCATGGAAGTTGTTAATAAAAATAAATAAATAAAATAAAAATAATAAAAAGTACCCACAGTTTTTATCAATCCTAATAATATTCAAACATTCCTATAGTCTGAGATCTTTTAACTGAGCCATAATACCAAAAATTCCAAAAGAAACCACAATGGCACAGAATAAACATTCACATTGTAAAAGGTGGCACTAGGCATAGCAAAGAAATAGTCAATCAATATAAAATTTAAGTATAAAAATTAAACAACTCTAGTCAGTGACAAGTCTCCAAGACTAATCATTCTAATCCACAGCAAGGCTCCAGAGTTCCAATTCTGCTCCTCCAGCTAGGCTACTCACAGTCCTGGAAAACTTCATCCAGGGCCAACAGCTCTCCTTGGCAGTCATCTCATGGTCCCCGGATCTCCAATGGGTCTCCACTGCAACTCACAGTTCATCCTCATGACCCATGGGGTCTCTATGCAGGCATCAGCAAACCTGCTTCACACTGCCCATGGCCATTCTCATCTTCTGACTTGGAAGTATTGACCACCCATAGCTCCATCTGCTCTGCTGGCGGTGGAGGCATGGGGGGAGGGATCCAGATGGAAGCTATGGGCACAAAGAGGAGAAGGACAAGTTCAGCCAGCTGAGCCTGGAGGGATAGAGCGTTACAGAAGGGCCAGTCAGCCCAGGAACTCCAGCGTCTCTGCCTCTCTCCAGGCAGCCTCTTCACTGTCCCAGGTGTCTACAGCCAGCTCCCAGTGGCCAGTCAAAAGCAACCAATATGCCCAGGGAAATGAGGACCAGGCCAGCCAGCCCCAAACGAATGAGGTTCTCCTGGGTGTAGTCCAAAGAGCTCGAATCTGCAGACCAAGGAGAGAGACAGGCTATCAGTCCATGGACCCTAAAAATCTTGATGCCTTTTGGAGATTCTAAACCCAGAGGGAAGTTAGAGACTCAACTCCCAAGTCTAAGGTCAACAGTCAGGGAGACAATGGACCTGGACCCCTAGGTCTGAGGGAGGAGGTGATGCTGGGGCTCCTGGGTCTGAGGGAGGAGGATGGGGTCTGCACTCCCGGGTCTGAGGGAGGAGGATGGGGTCTGGACACCCAGGTCTGAGGGAGGAGGGCTGGCGTCTGGACTCCTTGTTCTCAGGAAGGAGGGCTGGGGTCTGGACTCCCGGGTCTGATGGAGGAGGGCTGGGGTCTGGACTCCCGGGTCTGAGGGAGGAGGGCTGGTGTCTGGACTCCTGGGTCTGAGGGAGGAGGGCTGGGCTCTAGACTCCCGGGTCTGAGAGAGGAGGGCTGGGGAATGGACTCCTGGTTCTCAGGGAGGAGGGCTGGGATCTGGACTCCTGGGTCTGAGGGAGGAGGGCTGGGGCTGGACTCCCAGGTCTGAGGGAGGAGGGCTGGGGTCTGGACTCCCGGGTCTGAGGGAGGAGGGCTGGGGTCTGGACTCCCAGGTCTGAGGGAGGAGGGCTGGGGTCTGGACTCCCGGGTCTGAGGGAGGAGGGCTGGGGCTGGACTCCCAGGTCTGAGGGAGGAGGTCTGGGGTCTGGACTCCCGGGTCTGAGGGAGGAGGGCTGGGGTCTGGACTCCCGGGTCTGAGGGAGGAGGACTGGGCCCTGGATCCCCGTGATTTAAGGAGATCTGGAGCTCCTCACCTTCCAAGCTGGTGACCAGTGGCTGTCTGCACAGTGACAGCACGTAGCGGGCAGAGGGCATATGGTAGTAGCAGCTGTAGGTGCGTGGGGAGCTGGCACCAAGCAGAGGGAAGTTGGCCCAGGGCTGCGCAGAGTGTAGTGGGGTCGCCAGGCCTGTGCCCTACAGCGCAAAGCTCATGCCTGGCACGCGGCCTGCGCAGCGCAGGCTCACGTTGACTCCAGGACCCACCACCGGCCCAGGCAGTGCCACCAGCGATGGCCTGGGCAGGTGGTCTGCGGGGACACAGGAAGGGCCCCGAGTCAGTTTCTGTGTCTTCCCTTCCACTCATTCTTGACTCTTCCAATCTACCCACCTACCTATGGAGCCATCTTCCTGTGTCCTTCCTGTCCCCTCCCTTATCCTGCCCCTGTGCCTCATGTCCTCCCTCCTGGGCATCCAGGACCTCACCTGTCACCAACAGTTCTAGGGCTTCGCTGGGCTGGGACCAGACACCTGGTCCCCAGTCTGTCCTCTGGTAGCTGCAGTGGTAAGTGGCCCCCTGGGCCGGAGTGACCTCTTCCAGGAAGAACTCAGCCAGCTCATGGAAACATCCCTGAAGAACAGGGGCCTGCTTTCTCCGCTTTCGAACAGTGCAAATCTCCAGGCAGGTTGGGGTGCATTGCACCTCCAGGTCACATTGACTCCAGGGGTCACAATTACAGCAGGTTGAGCCTCCAGCCATGGCTGCAGATATGAGGCTGGGGGGACTTAATAAAGGAGGGTGGTTGGGTGCTCAGGGACCCCACTGGGAGCCCCAGAAGACAAAGGGGAGATTGGAGGAGGACAAACAGAAGTCTTTCTAGACCTCCATTCTCTGTAAAGGATAGGAGTGCCAGGACTGCAAAGTTTGTCAAAACTAGCTGCAATCCCAGCTCTCAGGAGGCAAGGTAGGAGAATCACCATGAGTTCAAGGCCAGACTGAGATACATAGTGAATTCCAGGTGAGCCTAAGCTACAGGGGACCCTACCTCAAAAAAGGGGGGAGCTGGAGAGATGGCTTAGTCTAAGGCACGTGCCTGTAAAGCCAAAGGACCCAGGTTCCGTTCCCCAGTATCCACGTAAAGCCAGATGCACAGGGTGGCACATGGTCTGGAGTCCATTTGCAGTAGCTAGAGGCCCTGATGTGCCCATTCTCTCCCCTCTCCTCCCTCTCTCTCTCCCTCTGTGTGTGTGTATCTGGGCCGCCTCTCTCAAGTAAATAAAATATTTGTTTTAGTTTTTTTGAGGTAGGGTCTCAACCTAGCCCAGGCTGACTTGGAAATCACTGTATAGTCTCAGGGTGGCCTGGAACTCGCAGCGATCCTCCTGCTCCTGCCTCCCAAGTGCTGGGATTAAAGGCATGTGCCCCCACACCCGGATAAAATAATTTTTTAAAAATAGATGTCAAGCATGGTGGCGCATGCCTTTATTTAATTCCAGCACTTGGGAGGCTGCGGTAGGATCACCGTGAGTTTGAGGCCACCCTGAGACTACAGAGTGAATTCCAGGTCAGCCTGGGCTAGAGGCAAGACCCTAGCTAAGGCAGAAAAAAAAAAAAAAAAAAAAGGATAGAAAGATCCCAAGATTGTGGTTCACACCTGTAATACCTGTAATCCTGGCACTTAGGTGGCTGGGCAGGAAGATTGCCATGAATTTAACCCCAGCATAAGCTTCCCACAAAACCCTAGCTACAGAGTGCCTGAGCTACAGAGTGAGATGTGGTTGCAACAAATGAAACAAACAAAAATCAACCAATTTAGGTAAACTTTGGGCTAAATGTGAATTAGGCAATTTGTAAATAAGGAAGTCCAAGTGACTAAAGCATTGAGAGAGAAAATGTTGCTTAACCTTCATTGTAGCCATCAAAAACAAGGGAAGTGCCAAGATTAGTTTGCCTGTTGGGTTACAGAGAATTAAAATGGTTAATGCTGAGCTTGGGCAAATATGTGGTGGAACAGACTCTCAGAGGTACATGCGTGCTCTATTTCCAAATGAAAGACATGAGTTCCTATAAGAACACATGCGGGAGCCAGCTGTAATACCTCCAGGTTTTGGAGGCTGAGGCAGTCAGCCTGGACAACTTAATGAGAGTCTGTCTCAAAAAAAAAAATAAATAAATAAATAAATGGGAGGCCAGGCATGATGGCACACGCCTTTAATCCCAATAATCGGGAGGCAGCGGTAGGAGGATCACTGTGAGTTCAAGGCCACCCTCAGACTACACAGTGAATTCCCAGGTCAACCTGGACTAGAGTGAAACCCTACCTCAAAAATAAATAAATAGGGATGGAGAGATGGCTTAGTGGTTAAGCGCTTACCTGTGGAGCCTAAGGACCCTGGTCTGAGATTTGATTCCTCAGAACCCACATTAGCCAGATGCACAAGGGGGCGCATGCATCTGGAGTTCCTTTTCTGGGGCCTGGAGGCCCTGGTGCACACATTCTCTCTCTCTCTCTATCTGCCTCTTTCTCTCTCTGTCACTCTCAAATAAATATATAAAAGTAAAAATAAATAAATAAATAAATAAATGAGGGGAGGTTTGGAGAGTTGGCTCAGCAGATAAGGTGCTTGCCTGCAAAGCCTATATACCCTGGTTTGATTCCCCAGTACCCACATAAACCCAGTTGCACAAAGTGGCACATGTTCTGGGTGTGGTGGTGCATGCCTTTAATCCTATCACTCAGGAGGCAGAGGTAAGAGGATCACCGTGAGTTCGAGGCCACCCTGAGACTCCATAGTGAAATCCAGGTCAGCCTGAGCAAGAGTGAGACCTCATGTCAAAACAAACACACAAACAAAGAAATAGCTGGAAGGATTGCTTAGTGGTTAAGGTGTTTGCCTGAAAAGCCAAAAGACCCAGGTTTGATTACCCAGTTACCCACGTTAACCAGATGCACAAAGGGATGCACGCATCTGGAGGTTGTTTGCAGTGGATGGAGGCTCTGGCACGCTCTTGCTTGCTCACTGTCTCTCTCTCTCTCTCTCTCTCTCTCTCTCTCTCTGTCTCACTGTCTCACTCTCTCTCTCTCCCTGCCTCCCTCTCTCCTGCTGAGCCATACTCCCATGCCCTCAATGCTAGACTCTAGGCACTGACCACACATGTCCCTAGCCCCTCATTGGTGGCAAGTGACCTACTACAGAGCATCCACCAACAGTCCTATTTATTATTTTCTTTTCTTTTTTTTTTTAAGTTTTTTGAGGGAAGGTCTCACTCTAGTCCATGCTGACCTGGAATTCACTATGTAGTCTCAGGGTGGCCTTGAACTCATGGCGATCCTCTTACCTCTGCCTCCCGAGTGCTGGGATTAAAGGCATGTGCCACCATGCCCTGCTTTATTGTTTTTTTAATATTTAAAAATATTTATTTATTTGTAATCAAAGAGTTAGAAAAACACAGTGAAAGGAGAGAGAGAGAGAGAGAGAGAGAGAGACAGAGAGAATGGGCATGCCAGAGCCTCTACCCACTACAAATGAATTCTGCATGCAGGCACCACCACCAGGAGAGAGGGGAAGGGATGCATGACCAGGTTGGCCTGGGTCCACATGCCTTCCCCACTGTCAGGGACCACTGCCTACTTCCTGCCTTTCCTTCTCTCTCCCAGATGCCCACCCATCAAAGCCTTCCCCTCTCTACTCCCTCCCCTACCCCCCCAGTCCACACACTTTCCCAACTCTGCAGGACTCCCGCCAAGCTGGTCCCTTGCTCCTTCCCTCTCTCCTGGACCCCTCTTCTTCCCTTTCCCTCTCTCCAGGGCCTCCTCTGTCCCAGCACATTCCCCTCTCTCCCAGATACCCACTGACTGGGACCCCATGTGGGAGTCCTGGAGGAAGAAGAAAGGGAGCAGAACCAGGGTCAGGGATAGAGGGGAAGGCTTGCTGACCTGACTGGCCACTGGCCAGGGCCCTTGAGCCTTCCCCTCTGGACCCCTGCAGACTTCATGGCTTCTCTCACTCACCTGATACCCACCCACCATAGCCTCCTCCTCTCTCCTGGACACCACCCCCCTCAGTCTGAGCTCTTTACCCTCTCTGAGGGACTCCAGCCATCCTAGTCCCTTGCTCCCTTCCTCTTGCTCCCACACCCCATCACTTTCTTCACACCAAGGCCCTGGCTTCTTCCCTTCTCACAGATCACCCCTAGCCCCCCTACCCCATTCCCCCCCCCCCCGTCCCCAGACAACTTAGTGCCTCCTTCCATCTCTCCCAGAAAAGGCAGATCTATAGCCTTCCCTCTCTCCTGGCCCACCTACTGTGTGCCTTCCCATCACTCCAAACCCCACTCCACCCCAAGTATCCTAGCATTCCCCTCTCTCCCAGAACACCACCAACCAAGGCCATGGCTTCTTCCCTTCTCACAGATCACCCCTCGACACCCTCCCCCCTCTCCCCAACCCCCAGCACGCCCCGCCCCCCCATCCCCAGACAACTTACTGCCTCCTTCCATCTCTTCCAGACCAAGGGAGAACTATGGCATTCCCTCTCTCCTGGACCACCTACTGTGTGCCTTCCCCTCTCTCGGAACCCCACTCCACCCCAACTATCAGCGCCTTCCCCTCTCTCCATACCCCAGCCACCACAAGCTTTCCCCTCCCTCAGTGAATCAGCAAGCCCAGCGCCTCCCCTCTCTGAACAATGGAAGTCGGGGGGGGGGGGAGGAAGGCATAAAGTGCCAGGTTAGTGGAGTCCTGGAGGCAAGGGAATGCCCACAGCTCAGGTCGGCAGGAGACCCAGAGAGAGGGGAAGGCCCGGGGGTCCTTGTGGAGGGGAAAGCACCTGTGCACTGGGTCCATGAATAAGGAGAGGCACACAGTTAGCGAGGGTCCTTATGAGAGGGCAAGACCCCCATCAGTGGGAGTCCGCAAGACAGAGAAGGTGCACAGTCTGCCAGGGTCAGGAAGAGAGGGCAGGCACTCAGTTGGCAGCTGTCATTGAGCAGTCAGAGTCCAGGAGAAAGATGAAAGGGAGCAGAATACTGTGAACCCTCCTCTCTCGTGGACCCCTGCTGACGGGGGGACTTGCCCTCTCTTAAGGACCCTCGCCAACTGCGTGCCTCCCCTCTCTCCTGACCCTAAAGGAAAGGTTCTCCCCCTCACAAGGACCCCCCCCTCTCTCCCAGTCTCCTGCCAACCTGGGTCATGGGCCTTTCTTTGGCTCCAGGACTCCATACAAGCTGGCACCTTGTGCCTTCCCCTTGCCCCTGACTTCCACTGTCCAGGCACCTTCCCCTCTCTTCTGGACCTCAGGGGAGCAGGACCCACATTCCATTAGAAAACCCAGTGCCTTACTGCTGGTCTACAAAGTTGTCTAGGAGAAGGGGGAAAGGCACATGGAGGGAATGGGGGTTGCAGGAGACAGGGGAAGGCTGTGATGGGCAGGTATCCTGGTTAGTGAGAGGGGCAGCCAGGAAGTTGGCTGGGGTCAAGAAGAGAAGGCCTGAGAGCCCTGGCCAATGGCCAACCAGGTCATGAAAAATATCCCCTCTATCCCTGACCCTGGTATTCTGCTACCTTTCATCTTTCTCCTGGACTCTGACTGCTCACTGACAGCTGCCAACTGGGTGCCTGCCCTCTCTTCCTGATCCTGGCAGACTGTGCACCTTCCCCTCTCTCATGGACCCTGACTGACAGAGGCCTTAGGCTCCCTTAAGGACCCTCGCCAACTGCATGCCTCCCCTCTCTCCTGGACACTAGTGGACAGGTGCCTTCCCCTCTACAAGGACCTCCATGCCTTCCCCTCTCTCCCAGTCTCCTGCCAACCTGGGTCATGGGCCTTTACTTTGCTCCAGGACTCCTACCAAGCTGGCACTTTGCGCCTTCCCCTCCTCCCTGACTTCCACTATAAAGGTGCCAACTCCTCTCTTCTGGAACCCAGGTGAGCAGGACCCACATTCCATTAGAAAACCCTGTATCCTTACTGCTGGTCTACAAAGTGGTCCAGGAGAGAGGGGAAGGGGCATTGAAAACAGGGGTCCTGGAGAGTAGCAAAGGAGCCCAGGCCTTAGTTGGGGTGGGTCCAAGAGCAAAGGGAAGGCGCATGGACAGGGGTGGTCTGGAGGGAGAACTGGGCACAGAGTCAGCAGGGGTTCTTGATAGAGCGAAATGCTCATGGACACTGGAGTACAGGGAGAGAGGGAAGTGGCATGAGATCCTGTAATCTGGTGCCCAAGAGAGAGGGGAGGGCACTTGATTTGAGGGGGTCAATCAGAAGTGAAGGATTGAGAGACAAGTTGGTGGTGTTCCATGAGAGGGGAAGAAGCAAGGGACCAGGGTGTCCAGGAGAAAGAGAAAAGGGAGCAGAATACCAGGGTCAGGGACAGAAGGGAAGGCTTGCATGACATGGTTAGGCATACCCAGGGCTCTCACTCTCCCCTAAGGACCCCATTTGACTTCATGGCTTTCCCTCTCACTCACGTGGATACCCGCTCATCACAGCCTTCCTCTCTCTCTGCCCCCACATCCCCTGGCACTCCCCAGTCCAGAGCTCTTTCCCCTCTCTGCGTGCCTCAGGCCAATCTATTCTCTTGCTCCTGCCCTTTCACTCCCAGACACCAATCACCTTCTGCACACCTTCCGCTCTGTTCTATGCCTCTTTGCATCCTACACCTTCCCTCTGAGAACACCACATACTTAGGCCCTGGCGTCTTCCGCTCTCACAGATCCCCCCCCCCTTTCATAGCAAACATAGTGCCTCCTTCCATCTCTCCCAAAAAAGACAGATCTATAGATTTCCCTCTCTCTCCTGGACCACCTACTGTGTGTCCCTCACTGCAGACCCCACTCCACCCCCACAAACTGCACCTTCCCCTCTCTCCCTATCCCAGCCATCCAACAGCTTTCCCCTCCTTCAGTACATCAGCAATCCCTGGGCCTACCCCTCTCTGAACCTTGGAGATGGGGGGAGGGGAAGAAGGCAGAAGGTGCCAGGTAAGTGGGAGTCCTGGAAAAAAGGGAATGCCCAGGACCCAGGTTGGCAGGAGACTGGGAGAGAGGGGAAGGCCTCAGGTCCTTGTGGAGGGGAAGGCACCTGTTCTAGGGTCCAGAGAGAGAGGGGAGCACGCAGGTGGCAAGGATCCTTATGAGAGAGCAAGGCCCCATCAGCGGAGGTCCCCAGAGATGGGAATGTGCACAGTCTGCCAGGGTCAGGAAGAGAGGGCAGGCACGCAGTTGACAGCTGTCAGTGAGCAGTCAGAGTCCAGGAGAAAGATGAAGGGGAGCAGAATACTGTGCACTCTCCTCTCTTGCTGGACCCCCGCTGACTGGGGTCCTTGGCCTCTCTTAAGGACCCTCGCCAATTGCGTGCCTCCCCTCTCTCCTGGACCCTAGAGGACAGGTGCCTTCCCCTCCACAAGGACCCTCACGCCTTCCCCTCTCTCCCAGTCCCCTGCCAACCTGGGTCATGGGCCTTTCCTTGGCTCCAGGACTCCACCAAGCTGGCACCTTGTGCCTTCCCCTTGCCCCTGACTTCCACTGTCCAGGCACCTTCCCCTCTCTTCTGGACCTCAGGGGAGCAGGACCCACATTCCATTAGAAAACCCAGTACCCTTACTGCTGGTCTACAAATTGGTCCAGTAGAGAGGGGAAGGCTCATTGAAGGCAGGGGTCCTGGAGAGTAAGGAAGGAGCACAGGCCCTGGTTGGGGTTGGTCCAAGAGAAAAGGGAAGGCACATGGACAGTGGTGGTCCAGAGAGAGAACTGGGCACACAGACAGCGTGGTCCCTGATAGAGGGGAAGGGCCATGGATGCAGGAGTACTGGGAAAGAGGTGAAGTGGCTTTAGACCCTGTAGTATGGTGCCCAAAAGAGAGGGGAAGGCACGTGATTGAGGGGTCAATCAGAGGTGAAGGATTGAGAGACCATTTGGTGGGGTTCCATGAGAGGGAAAGAAGCAAGGGGCCAGTTAAGAGGGTGTCCTGGAGAAAGAGGAAAGGGAGAAGAATAACAGGGTCAGAGATAGAGGAGAAGGCTTGCATGACCTGGTTGGCCACTCATCAGGGCCCTGGCTCTCCACTCTGAACCCAGCTGACTTCATGGCTTCCCTCTCACTCACAGGACACCTGCTCATCACAGCCTTCCCTCTCTCTGCCCCCACATCCCCTGGCACTCCGCACTCCTGTGCTCTTTCCTCTCTCTGTGAGCTTCAGGCCAACCTAGTCCCTTGCTCCTTCCCCTTCGCTCACAGACACCTATCACCTTCTGCACATCTTCCTCTCTATTCTATGCCTCTTTGGATCCTGCACCTTCCCCTCTTAGAACACCAAATACCTAGGCCCTGGTGCATACCCCTCTCACAGATCCGCCCTTTCCAGCCAACATAGTACCTCCTTCCACCTCTCCCAGAAAAGGAAGATGTATAGCCTTCCCTCTCTCCTGGACAATCTACTGTGTGCCTTCCCCTGTCTGCAGACCCTACTCCATCTGCACAATGAGCACCTTCCCCTCTCTCCCTATCCCAGCCATCCACCAGCTTTGCCCTCTCTCAGTACATCAGCAATCCAGGGCCTTCCCCTCTCTGAACAGTGGAAGTCAGGGGGCAGGAGAGGAAGCATAAGGTGCCAGGTTAGTGAGAGTCCTGGAAAAAAGGGAATGCCACGACCCACGTTGGCTGGAGACTGGGAGAGAGAGGAAGGCACAGGGGTTCCTTGTGGAGGGGAAGGCACCTGTCCACTGGGGTTCAGGAAGAGTGAGAGGCACACAGTTGGCGAGGGTCCTTAAGATAGGGCAAGGCCCCCAGCAGCGTGCGTCCAGGAGAGACAGGAAGTTGTGCAGTCTTCCAGGGTCAGGGAGAGAGGGCAGGCACTCAATAGGTGGTGGTCAGTGAGAGGGGAAGACTCCTGGATTGCTGATGTACAGAAGGAGGGGAGGGCATGTGGAAGGCTGGGGTATGGAAAGATGGGAAGGCAAGGATTGTGGGGGTGGAATGGGGTCTGGAGAGTGGGGAAGGCACACAGTAGGTGGTCCAGGAGAGAGGGAAGGCTATAGTTCTTCCTTGGTCTGAAACAGATGGAGGAGGCACTAAGTTGGCTGGGGAAGGTGCGGGAATCTGTAAGAGGGAAAGGCCCAGGGCCTTGGTAGGTGGTGTTCTAGGAGAGAGGGGAAGGTGCAGGAACCAAGGATGCCTAGAACAGAGGGGAAGGCGTTCAGAGGTGACAGGGCTCTGGGAGCCAGGTGGAAGGTGGAAGGGACTAGATTGGCTGGAGTATCACAGAAAGGGTAAAGAGTGGGGACTGCTGTGGCTGTGGGAAGTGGGGAGGGAATGGGGGTTGAATGAGAGAGGGGAAGGCTGTGATGACTAGTTATCTGGGTTCATGAGAAGAGAAGCCAGGATGATGGCTGGGGTCCAGAGGACAAGGCTTGAGAATCCTGGCCAATGGCAATCCAGGTCATGCAAGCTTTCCCCTCAATCCCTGACCCTGGTATTCCCCTCCCTTTCATCATTCTCCTGGACTTTGACTGCTCACTTACAGTTGCCAACTGCGTGCCTGCCCTCTCTTCCTGACCCTGGCAGACTGGCACATTCCCCTATCTCATGGACCTCCACTGACCAGGGCCTTGGCCTCTCTTAAGGACCCTCACCAACTGCGTGCCTCCCGTCTCTCCTGGACCCGAGTGGACAGGTGCCTTCCCTTCCACAAGGACCCCTGCACCTTCCCCTCTCTTAAGTCTCCTGCCAACCTGGGTCATGGGCCTTTCCTTGGCTCCAGGACACCCTGCCAACTGGCGCCATGTGCCTTCCCCTCACTTCTGACTTCCACTGCTCCAGGCTGCCTACCCCTCTCTTCTGGAACCCAGGCAAGCAGGACCCACATTCCACTAGAAAACCCTGTACCCTTACTGCTGGTCTACAAATTGGTCCAGGAGAGAGGGAAGGCACATTGAAGGCAGGGGTCCTGGAGAGGAGAGAAGGAGCAGAGGCCTTGGTTGGGGGAGGTCCAAGAGGGAAGGCACATGGACAGTGGTGGTGGGGAGAGAGAACTGGGCACACAGTCAGCAGGGGTCCCTGATAGAGGGGAAGTGCATGGACACTGGAGTACTGGGAGAGAGGTGAAGTGGCATGAGACCCTGTACTCTGGTGCCCAAGAGAGAGGGGAAGCCATGTGGTTGAGGGGGTCAATCAGAGGTGAAGGATTGAGAGAGCAGTTGGTGGGCTTCCATGAGAGGGGAGGAAGCAAGGGCCCAGTTCAGAGGTTGTCCTGGAGAAAGAGGAAAGGGAGCAGAATACCAGGGTCAGGGATAGAAGGGAAGGCTTACATGACCTGGTTGGCCACTCGCTAGGGCCCTTATGCCTTCCTTCTGGTCCCCAGCTGACTATGTGGGCTCATCTCTCTCTAACCTGAGTACCAGCCCATCACATCCTTCCCCTCTCTCCTGGAACCCACCCCCTCCCATGCAGTCAGCGCACTTTCTCCCTCTCCTTTGCACTCAGGCCAACCTAGTCCCTTGCTCCCTCCCCTTGCTCTCAACCCCTATCATCTCCTGCACACCTTCCAGCTCTGTTCTAGGCCTCCTTGGTTCCTGTCCCTTCCTCTCTCTCCCAGAACACTGCCTACCAAGGGCCTGGTGCCTTCCCCTCTCACAGATCCCAGCCCCTTCCCCAGTCAACTTAGGTTCCTTCCCTCTCTCCCAGACCCAGGATGAACTAGTGCCCTCCCTCTCTCCTGGACCACCACTGTGTGCCTTCCCTCTCTCCAGACCCCATCCACCCCCACAATCCGCCCCTTCCCCTCTCTGTGTATCCCAGCCATTCATGCCCTTCCCCTCTCTCTGGACTCCAGCCATCTGCATGCCTTCCCCCCTCTCAGTACCTGAGTCATCTGGGTGTCTTCCACTCTGTCAGGGAACCACTCCCCTTCTGCAGGATATCCCCTCTCTCCTGGGCCTCCACCCTCCCAGCACCTTACTCTCTCTCCCAGACCACCCCCTACCAAGGCCCTGGTCCTTTCCCCTCTCACAGCCCTCCTCCCCCAGCCAACTGAGAGCCTGCTTCCCTCTCTCCCAGACCAAGGAAGAACTAGTGTCTTCCCTCTCTCCTGCACCACTGACTGTGTGCCTTCCCTGCTCTCCAGACTCCACCCCACAAAACCCCCCCATCTGACCCTACCTCTGCAAAGCCAAAGGACCCAGGTTTGATTCCCCAAGACCCACGTTAGCCGGATGCAAAAAGGGATGCAGCCTCTGGAGTTTGTTTGCAGTGGCTGGAGGCCCTGGCAAGCTCTTGTGCACTCTCTTCTCTCTCTGTCTCTTTCTCTCTCTCTCTCTCTCTATCTCTCCATCTATCCCTCTATCTTTCTGTCTCTCTATCCATCCCTGTCTCCTCCCTCCCTCTCTCCTGCTGAGCCATACTCCCATGCCCTCACTGCTAGATTCTAGGCAAGTTCTCTACTGATCACACATGTCCCTAGCCCCTCACTGGTGGCAAGTGAACTACTACAGAGCATCCACCAACAGTCCTATTTATTTTTTAATATTTAAAAATATTTATTTAATTGTAAGTAAAGAGATCGAAAAACACAGTGAAAACAAAGAGAGAGAGAGAGAGAGAGAGAGAGAGAGAGAGAGAGAGGAAAAGCATGGGCATGCCAGGGTCTCTAACCACTGCAGATGGACTCCAAATGCACATACCACTTTGAACATCTCGCTTACATGGGTACTAGGGAATCAAACTTAGAGCAAAAGGCTTTATGGGCAAGCACTTTAGCCACTGAACAATTTTAGTATTTTTATTTATTTGCAGGTACAGATGGAGATAGAGAGAAGAGAGACAGAGAGAATGGGCATGCCAGAGCCTCTAGCCCCTACAAATGAATTCTACATGCAGGCAGCACCACCAGGAGAGAGGGGAAGGGGTGCATGACCAGGTTGGCCTGGGTCCTCATGCCTTCCCCACTGTGAAGAACCACTACCTACTTCCTGCCTTTCCCTCTCACTGCAGGATGCCCACCCATCAAAGCCTTCCCCTCTCTACTCCCTCCCCTACCCCACCCCAGTCCACACACTTTCCCAACTCTGCAGGACTCCTGCCAAACTGGCCCCTTGCTCCTTCCCTCTCTCCTGGACCCCTTGCCTTCCCTTTCCCTCTCTCCAGGGCCTCCTCTGTCCCAGCACATTCCCCTCTCTCCCAGATACCCACTGACTGGGACCCCATTTGGGAGTCCTGGAGAAAGAAGAAAGGGAGCAGAACCAGGGTCAGGGATAGAGGGGAAGGCTTGCTGACCTGTTTGGCCACTGGCCAGGGCCCTTGAGCCTTCCCCTCTGGACCCCTGCAGACTTCATGGCTTCTCTCTCACTCACCTGATACCCACCCACCATAGCCTCCTCCTCTCTCCTGGACACTTCCCCCCTCAGTCTGAGCTCTTTACCCTCTCTGAGGGACTCCAGGAAACCTAGTTCCTCGCTCCCATACCCCATCACCTTCTGCACACAGTCTCCTCTGTTCTAGGCCTACCTGGTTCCTGCACCTTCCCCTCTCTCCCAGAATACCACCTACCAAGGCCCTGTCTTCTTCCCTTGTCACATGTCCCCCCAACCCCCAGGTCCCCAGACAACTTATGCCT
Source organism: Dipus sagitta (assembly GCA_036346955.1). Taxonomy (NCBI): domain Eukaryota; kingdom Metazoa; phylum Chordata; class Mammalia; order Rodentia; family Dipodidae; genus Dipus; species Dipus sagitta. Next base: position 63,687,258 of record CM070787.1, read on the forward strand.
CCTTCCATCTCTTCCAGATCAAGGGAGAACTATGGCATTCCCTCTCTCCTGGACCACCTACTGTGTGCCTTCCCCTCTCTCTGAACCCCACTCCACCCCAATTATCAGCGCCTTCCCCTCTCTCCATACCCCAGTCACCACAAGCTGTCCCCTTCCTCAGTGAATCAGCAAGCCCACAATGGAAGTCGGGGGGGGGGGGGGAGGAAGGCATAAAGTGCCAGGTTAGTGGGAGTCCTGGAGGCAAGGGAATGCCCAGGGCACATGTTGGCAGGAGACAGGGAGAGAGGGGAAGGCGCTGGGGTCCTTGTGTAGGGGAAGGCACCTGTGCACTGGGGTCCATGAATGAGGGGAGGCACACACTTAGCGAGGGTCCTTATGACAGGGCAAGGCCCCCATCAGCGGGAGTTCCCCAGAGAGGGGAAGGTGCACAGTCTGCCAGGGTCAGGAAGAGAGGGCAGGCACGCAGTTGGCAGCTGTCAGTGAGCAGTCAGAGTCAAGGAGAAAGATGAAAGGGAGCAGAATACTGTACACCCTCTGCTCTCCAGGACCCCCGCTGATGGGGGCCTTGCCCTCTCTTAAGGACCCTCGCCAACTGCCTGCCTCCCCTCTCTCCTGACCCTAGAGGACAGGTGCCTTCCCCTCCACAAGGTCCCTCGCACCTTCCCCTCTCTCCCAGTCTCCTGCCAACCTGGGTCATGGGCCTTTCTTTGGCTCCAGGACTCCCACCAAGCTGGCGCCTTCCTCCTTCCACTTGCCCCTGATTTACACAGTCCAGGCACCTTCCCCTCTCTTCTGGACCTCAGGGGAGCAGGACCCACATTCCATTAGAAAACCCAGTGCCTTACTGCTGGTGTACAAAGTTGTCTCAGGAGAGGGGGAAAGGCGCATGGAGGGAATGGGGGTTGCAGGAGAGAGGGGAAGGCTGTGATGGGCAGGTATCCTGGTTAGTGAGAGGGGAAGCCAGGAAGTTGGCTGGGGTCAAGAAGAGAAGGCATGAGATCCCTGGCCAATGGCCAACCAGGTCATACAAACTATCCCCTCTATCCCTGGCACTGGTATTCTGCTCCCTTTCATCTTTCTCCTGGACATTGACTGCTCACTGACAGCTGCCAACTGCGTGCCTGCCCTCTCTTCCTGACCCTGGCAGACTGAGCACCTTCAGATCTCTCATGGACACTGACTGACAGGGGCCTTACCCTCTCTTAAGAACCTTAGTCAACTGTATGCCTCCCCTCTCTCCTGGATCCTAGTGGACAGGTGCCTTTCACCTCTACGTGGACCCCAGTGCCTTCCCCTCTCTTCCAGTCTCCCTCTGACCTGGGTCATGAGCCTTTACTTCGATCCAGGACTCCGGCCAAGCTGGCACCTTGTGCCTTCCCCTCCCCCTGACTTCCACTGTCCAGGTGCCTACTCCTCTCTTCTGGAACCCAGGCGAGCAGGACCCACATATCATTAGAAAACCCTGTATCCTTACTGCTGGTCTACAAAGTGGTCCAGGAGAGAGGGGAAGGTGCATTGAAGGCTGGGGTCCTATGAGTAGGGAAGGAGCACAGGGCTTGGTAGAGGTGGGTTCAAGAGCAAAGGGAAGGCGCATGGACAGTGGTGGTCTGGAGGGAGAACTGGGCCCAGAGTCAGTGGGGGTTCCTGATACAGGGGAATGCTCATGGATGCTGGAGTACTGGGAGAGAGGTGAAGTTGCATGAGACACTGTAGTCTAAAGAGAGAGCCCAAGAGAGAGGGGAAGGCACTTGGTTTGAGGGGGTCAATCAGTGGTGAAAGATTGAGAGACCTGTTGGCGGGGTCCATGAGAGGGGAAGAAGCAAGGGCCCAGTTCAGAGGGTGTCCAGGAGAAAGAGGAAGGGGAGCAGAATACCAGGGTCAGGGAGAGAGGGGAAGGCTTACATGACCTCCTTTTCCACTCATCAGGGCCCTGCCTCTCCCTTCTGGACCCCAGCTGAGTTCATGGTTTTCCCTCTCACTCACAGGGACACCTGCTCATCACTGCCTTCCCCTCTCTCTGCCCCCAAATTCCCTGGCCCTCTCTCAGTCCAGAGTCTTTCCCATCTCTGTGAGCCTCAGGCCAACCTACTCCCTTGCTCCTTCCTTTTTGCTCCCAGACACCTATCACCTCTGCACAACTTCCTCTCTATTCTATGCCTCTTTGGACCCTGCACCTTCCCCTCTCAGAATGCCACCTACCAAGGGCCTGGCACCTTCCCCACTCACAGATCCCCCTGCCCCTTCCACAGCCAACATAGTGCCTCCTTCCATCTCTCCCAGAAAAGGATGATGTATAGCCTTCCCTCTCTCCTGGACCACCTACTGTGTGCCTTCCCCTCTCTCCAGACCCCACTCCACCCCCTCGATCAGCTCTTTCCAGTCTCTCCCTTATCCCAGCCTTCCTTCAGCTTTCCCCTATGTCTGTACATCTGCAATCCCAGGGATTTCCCCTCTCTGAACAGTGGAGGCCAGAGAGGAAGGGGAGCTCAGAAGGTGCCAGGTAAGTGGGAGTCCTGGAAAAAAGGAAAAGCCCAGGTTGGAGGAAGACTGGGAGAGAGGGGAAGGCACATGGTTCCTTGTGGAGGGGAAGGCACCTGTCCACTGGGGTAAAGGAAGAGTGAGAGGCACTCAGTTGGCGAGGGTCCTTAAGAGAGGCTAAGTCCCCCATCAGTGGGAGTCCAGGGGAGATGGGAAGGTGCACAGTCTGCTAGGGTCAGGGAGAGAGGGCAGGCACTCAGTAGGTGGTGGACAGTGACTGGGGAAGGACCTGGATTGCTGATGTAGTGAGCGAACCAAAGGCATGAGGAATGGGGTGTGGAGAGTGGGGAAGGCACACAGTAGGTGGTCCAGGAGAGAGGGAAGCCTATAGTCCTTCCTTGGTCTGGGAGAGATAGAAGGAGGCCCTAAGTTGGCTGGGGAAGGGGCAGGGATCTGTGAGAGGGGAAGGCCCTCTATTCCTGATGCTGGTATTCTGCTCCCTTTCCACTTTTCTGGACCTAGACAGCTCACTGACCACTGCCAACTGTGTGCCTGCCCCCTCTTCCAGACCCTGGCAGACTGTGCACCTTCCCCTCTCTTGTGGACCCCAGCTGACAGGGGGGCCTTGCCCTGTCTTAAGGACCCTCTCCACCTGCGTGCCTCCCCTCTCATCTGGACCCCAGTGGACAGGTGCCTTCCCCTCCACAAGGACCCCTGCGCCTTCCCCTCTCTCCCAGTCTCCTGCCAACCTGGGTCATGGGCCTTTCCTTGGCTCCAGGACTCCCTCCAACCTATCACCTTGTGTCTTCCCCTCCCCCTGACTTACACCCTCCAGGCACCTTCCCCTCTCTTCTGGAATCCCTGCCAGCAGGACCCACATTCCATCAGAAAACCCTGCACCCTTACTGCTGGTCTACAAAGTGGTCCAGGAGAGAGGGGAAGGGGCATTGAAAGCAGGGGTTCTGGAGAGTAGGGAAGGAGCACAGGCCTTGGTTGAGGTGGGTCCTAGAGTGAAGAGAAGACACAAGGACAGTGGTGGTCTGGAGAGAGAACTGGGCACAGAGTCAGCAGGGGTCCCTGATAGAGGGGAATGCGCATTGATGCTTGAGTACTGGGGAGAGGTGAAGTGGCATGACACCCTGGAGTATGGTGCCCAAGAGAGGGGGGAAGGCAAGTGGTTTTACGGGATTGATCAGAGGTGAAGGATTGAGAGACCAGTTGGTGGGCTTCCATGAGAGGGGAAGAAGCAGGAGACCAGTTCATAGGGTGTCCAATAGAAAGAGGAAAGAGCAGAATACTAGGGTCAGGATTAGAGGGGAAGGCTTGCATGGCCACTGGAAAGGGGGCCCCTGTCCCCTCTGGATCCCAGGTGACTTCATGGCTTTCCCTCTCACTCACAGGGATACCCGCTCATCACAGCCTTCCCCTCTCTCTGCCCCCACATCCCCTGACCCTGCTGCAGTCCAGCTCTTTTCCCTCTCTGGGGGCCTCAGGACAACCTAGTCCCTTGCTCCTTCCATTTTGCTCCCAAACCCCTATCACCTTCTGCACACCTTCCCCTCTGTTCTATGCCTCTTTGGATCCTGCATGTTCCCCTCTCAGAACACCAAATACCAAGGCCCTGGCACCTTCCCCTCTCACAGATCCCTCCCCACTTCCACAGCCAACTTTGTGCCTCCTTCCATCTCTCCCAGAAAAGGCAGATGTATAGCCTTCCCTCTCTCCTGGACCACCTACTGTGTGACTTCCCCTCTCTGCAGACCCCACTCCACCCCCATAATCAGAGCCTTCCCCTCTCTCTCTATGCCAGCCATCCACCAGCTTCCCCTCTCTCAGCACATCAGCAATCCCAGGGCCTTCCCCTCTCTGAATGGTGGAAGTGAGGGGGGAATAGAAGGCGAAGGCAGAAGGTGCCAGGTAAGTGGAAGTCCTGGAATAAAGGGAATGCCCCAGATCCAGGTTGGCAGGAGATTGGGAGATACGGAAGGCGCGGGGTTCCTTGTGGAAGGGAAAGCACCTTTCCACTGGGTTCCAGGAAGAGTGGGAAGTGTGCAGTTGGCGAGAGTCTTAAGAGAGGGCAAGGCCTCTGAAGCAGGGGTCTGAGAGAGATGGGAAGTGCACAGTCTGCCAGGGTCAGGGAGAGAGGGCAGGCACTCAGCAGGTGGAGGTCAGAGAGAGGGGAAGGCTCCTGGAATGCTGATGTACTGAGAGAGGGGAAGGCATGTGGATGGCTGGAGTATGGGGAGAGGGGAGGGGAGGTTTGTGGGGGTGGAATGGGGTCTGGAGAGTCAGGCAGGCATACAGTAGGTGGTCCTGGAGAGAGGGAGGCTATAGTTCTTCCTTGGTCTGGGAGAGATGGAAGGAGGCACTAAGTTGGCTGGGGAAGGGGGGCTGTCTGTGAGAGAGTAAGACCCAGGGCCTTCTTGGTAGGTTGTGTTCTGGGAAAGAGGTGAAGCTGCAGGAACCAAGGAGGCCTAGAACAGAGGGGAAGTGTTCAGAAGGTGATACTGGTCATCGAGCGAGGTGGAACATGGAAGAGACTAGATTGGCTGGAGGATCACAGAGAGGGGAAAAAGCGGGCACTGTGGGGTGGTGGAAGGGGGTGAAGGAATGGGGGTTGCAGGATAGAGGGGAAGCTGTGATGGGCAGGTGTCCTGGTTAGTGAGAGGGGAAGCCAGGAAGTTGGCTGGCCTCAAGAAGAGAAGGCATGGAGCCCTGGCCAATGGCCAACCCGGTCATGCAAACTATCCCCTCTATCCCTGACCCTGGTATTCTGCTCCCTTTCATCTTTCTCCTGGACTTTGACTGCTCACTGACAGCTGCCAACTGCATGCCTCCGCTCTCTTCTTGACCCTGGCAGACTGTGCACCTTACCATCTGGCAGACCCGGACTGACAGAGGCATTGAGCTCTCTTAAGGACCCTCACCAAGTGCATGCCTCCTCTCTCTGCTGAATCCTAGTGGACAGGTGCCTTCCCCTCTACAAGGACCCCTGTGCATTCCCCTCTCTCCCAGTCTCTCGCCAACCTGGGTCATGGGCCTTTACTTGGATACAGGACTCCCGCCAAGCTGGCACCTTGTGCCTTCCCCTCCCCCTGACTTCCACTGTCCAGGTGTGAACTCCTCTCTTCTGGAACCCAGGCGAGCAGGACCCACATATCATTAGAAAACCCTGTATCGTTACTGCTGGTCTAAAAAGTGGTCCAGGAGAGAGGGGAAGGTGCATTGAAGGCAGGGTTCCTATGTGTAGGGAAGGAGCACAGGGCTTGGTAGAGGTGGGTTCAAGAGCGAAGGGAAGGCACATGGACAGTGGTGCTCTGGAGGGAGAACTGGGCACAGAGTCAGTGGGGGTCCCTGATAGAGGGAAATGCTAATGGACCCTGGAATACTGGGAGAGAGGTGAAGTTGCATGAGACACTGTAGTCTGGTGCCCAAGAGAGAGGGGAAAGAACTTGGTTTGAGGGGGTCAATCAGAGGTGAAGGATTGAGAGATTGGATTGTGGGGTTCCATGAGAGGTGAAGAAGCAAGGGCCCAGTTCAGAGGGTGTCCAGGAAAGAGGAAAGGGAGCAGAATACCAGGGTCAGGGATAGATGGGGAAGGCTTACATGACCAGGTTGGCCACATGACCAGCCAGGACCCCAGCTCTCCCCTCTGACCACAGCTGACTTCATGGCTTCCCTCTCACTCACAGGGATACCTGCTCATCACAGCCTTCCCCTCTCTCTGACCCCAAATCCCATGGCCCTCCCTCAGTCCAGTTCTCTTTCCCCGTCTCTGTGGGCCTCAGGCCAACCTAGTCCCTTACTCCTTCCCCTTCCCTCCCAGACACCTATCACCTTCTGCACACCTTCCTCTCTATTCTATGCCTCTTTGGATCCTGCACCTTCCCCTCTCAAAACACCACCTACCAAGGGCCTGGCGCCTTCCCCTCTCACAGATTTCCCCCGCCCTCTACAGCCAACATAGTGCCTCTTCCATCTCTCCCAGAAAAGGAAGAACTATAGCCTTCCTCTCTCCTGGACCACCTACTGTGTGCCTTCCCCTCTCTCCAGACCCCACTCCACCCCCACACTCAGCACTTTCCCATCTCTCCATATCCCAACCATCCACCAGCCTCCCCTCTCTCAGTACATCAGCAAACCCAGGGCCTTCCCCTCTCTGAACAGTGGAAGTCAGGGGGATACGAAGCGAAGGCAGAAGGTGCCAGGTAAGTGGGAGTCCTGGAATAAAGGGAATGCCCACAACCTAGGTTGGCGGGAGACTGGGAGAGAGGGGAAGAGGCAGGGTCCTTGTGGAGGGGAAGGCACCTGTCCATCAGGGTCCAGGAGAGAGGGGAGGCACGCAGTTGGCTAGGGTCCTTATGAGAGGGCAAGGCCCCCATCAGCAGGGTCCCAGAGATGTTGGAAGGTGCACAGACTGCCAGGATCAGGAAGAGAGGGCAGGCACGCAGTTGGCAGCTGTCAGTGAGCAGTCAGAGTCAAGGAGAAAGATGAAAAGGGGCAGAATACTGTGCACCCTCAGCTCTCTCCAGGACCCCCACAGATGGGGGCCTTGCCCTCTCTTAAGGACCCTAGCCAACTGTGTGCCTCCCCTCTCTCCTGGACTCTACAGGACAGGTGCCTTCGCCTTCACAAGGACCCCCATGCCTTCCCCTCTCTCCCAGTCTCCTGCCAACCTGGGTCATGGGCCTTTCTTTGGCTCCAGGACTCCCACCAAGCTGGCACCTTGTGCCTTCCCCTTGCCCCTGACTTGCACTGTCCAGGCGCCTTCCCTTCTCTTCTGGATTCAGGGGAGTAGGACCCACATTCCATTAGAAATCCCAGTACCTTACTGCTGGTGTACAAAGTTGTCCAGGAGAGAGGGGAAGGCGCATTGAAGGCAGGGGTCCTGGAGAGTAAGGAAGGAGCACAGGCCTTGGTTGGGGTGGGATCAAGAGACAAGGGAAGGCACATGGACACTGGTGGTCAGGATAGAGAACTGGGCACAGTCAGTGGGGGTCCCTGATTGAGTGCAATGCGCATGGATGCTGGAGTACTGGGAGAGAGGTGAAGGGGCATGAGATCCTGTAGTAAGGTGCCCAAGATATAGGGGAAGGCATGAGGTTTTAGGGGTTGATCAGAGGTGAAGGATTGAGAGACCAGTTGGTGGGGTTTCATGAGAGGGGAAGAAGCAAGGGACCAGTTCAGAGGGTGTTCAGGAGAAAGAGGAAAAGGAGCAGAATACCAGGGTCACGGATATAGGGGAAGCCATGTGGAATGGGGTCTGGAGAGTCAGGAAGGCACACGGTAGGTGGTCCAGGAGAGAGGGAAGGCTTCCTTGGTCTTGGAGAGATGGTAGGGGGCACTAACTTGACTGGGGATGTGGCAGGGCTCTGTGAGAAGGGAATGTCCAGAGCCTTGGTAGGTTGTGTTCTGGGAGAGGGGAAGGTGCAGGAACCAAGGAGAACAAGAACAGAGGGGAAGGTGTGCAGAAGGTGATAGGGGTCTGGGAGAGAGGCAGAAGGTGGAAGGGACTAGATTGGCTGCAGTGTCACAGAAAGGGGAAAGAGCAAGGATTGGGATGCGGGAGGGGGGAGGCAATGGGGGTTGCAGGAAAGAGGGGATGGCTGTGATGGGCAGGTATCCTAGTTAGTGAGAGGGAAGCCAGGAAGTAGACTGGGGTCCAGAGGAGAAGGCGGGAGGGCCCTGGGCAATGGCCAACCAGGTCATTCAAGCTTTCCTATTCCTGACCCTAGTATTCTGCTCCCTTTCATCTTTCTCCTGGCCTCTGACTGCTCACTAACCACTGCCTTTTGCGTGCCTGCTCTCTCTTCCTGACAGGGCAGACTGTGCACCTCCCCTCTCTGAGGACCCCAGCTACAAGGGGCCTTTCCCTCTCTTAAGGACCCATGCCAACTGCATGCCTCCCCTCTCTCCTGGACCCTAGTGGACAAGTGCCTTCCCCTCCACAAGGACCCCCGTACCTTCCCCTCTCTCCTAGTCTACTGCCAACCTGGGTCATGGGCCTTTCATTGGCTCCAGGACTCCAGCCAAGCTGGCACCTGTTCCTTCCCCTCCCCCCCCCACTTACATTCTCCAAGAGCCTACCCCTTCTTCTGGACCCCAGGCAAACAGGACCCACATTCCATTAGAAATTCATGTAAACTTACTGCTGGTCTATAAAGTGGTCCAAGAGAGAGGGGAAGGCCCATTGAAAGCAGGGGTCCTGGAGAGTAGGGAAGGAGCACAGGCCTTGGTTGGGGTGGGTCCAAGAGAGAAGGGAAGGCACATGGACAGTGGTGGTCTGGAGAAAGAACTGGGCTCACAATCAGTGGGGGTCCCTGATAAGAGGAGAAGGCGCATGGACACTGGAGTACCAGGAGAGAGGTGAAGTGGCATGGGACCCTGTAGTCTGGTGCCCAAGAGAGAGGGGAAGGCATGTGGTTTCAGGGTTTCTATCAGAGGTGAAAGGTTGAGAGACCAGTTGGTGGGCTTCCCTGAGAGGGGGAAAAAGCAAGGGACCAGATCAGATGACGTCCAGGAAATGGAGCAGAATACCAGGGTCAGGGATAGAGGGAAAGGCTTGCATGACCTGGTGGGCCACTCACCAGGGACCCCACTTTCCCCTCTCGATCCAGGCCAACTTCATGGCTTACCCTCTCACTAAAGGGGATACCTGCTCATCACAGCCTTCCTGACTCTCTGCCCCCACATCCGCCCGTGCCCTCCCACAGTCCAGCAGTCTTTACCCTCTCTGTGGGCCTCAGGCCAATCTAGTCCCTTGCTCCTTCCCCTTCCCTCCTAGACCCTATCACATACTGCACACCTTCCCCTCTGTTCTATGCCTCTTCAGATTCTGCACCAAAACCCACCTACTAAGGGCCTGGTGCCTACCACTCTCACAGACCCCTCCCCTTCCACAGCCAACTTAGTTCCTCCTTCCTAATCTCTGAGAGAAGACAGATCTATAGCTTCCCTCTCTCCTAGACCACCTTCTGTGTGCCTTCCCCTCCCTGCAGACCCCACTCCACCCCCTCAATCAGTGCCTTCCCCTCTCTCCCTATCCCAGCCTTCCACCAGCTTCCCCTCTCTCAGTACATCTGCAGTCCCAGGGTCTTCCCCTCTCTGCACAGTGGAAGACAGTGGGGGAGGGGAAGGCAGAAAGTGCCAGGTAAGTGGGAGTCCTGGAATAAAGGGAATGCCCACGATCCAGGTTGGTGGGAGACTGGGAGAGAGGGGAAGGCGCGGGGTTCCTTGTGGAGGGGAAGGCACCTGTCCACTGGGGACCAGGAAGGATGAGAGGCATGCAGTTGGTGAGGATCCTTAAGAGAGGGCAAGCCCCCAGTAGCAGGGCTGCGCCAGAGATGGGAAGGTGCACTCACAGTCTGCAGGGGTCAGGGAGAGAGGACAGGCACTCAGTAGGTGGTGGTCAGTGACAGGGGAAGGCCCTGGATTGCTGATGTACTGAGAGATGGGAAGCTGTGTGGAAGGCTGGGGCATGGAGAAGGGGGAAGGCTAGGATTGTGGGGATAGAATGGGGTCTGGAGAGTGGGGAAGGCACACAGTAGGTGGTCCAGGAGAGAGGGAAGGCTATAGTTCTTCCTTGATCTTGATCTGGGAGAGATGGAAGGAGGCACTAAGTTGGCTGGAGAAGGGGCTGGGATCAGTGAGAGGGAAAGGCCCAGGGCCTTAGTAGGTTGTGTTCTGGGAAAGAGGGGAAGGTGGAGGAAAGAAGGAGGCCTAGAACAGACAGGAAGGTGGTCAGAAGGTGACAGTGGTCTGGGAGCTAGGTGGAAGGTGGAAGGTGGAAGGGACTGGACTGGCTGCAGTATCACAGAAAGGGGAAAGAGCTGGAACTGCAAGGCGGGGTAGCTGGGGAGGGAATGGGGGTTGCAGAGAGAGGGGAAGGCTGTCATGGGCAGGTATCCATGTTAGTGAGAGGGAAAGCCAGGAAGTAGGCTGGGGTCCAGAGGAGAAGGCTTGAGGGCCCTGGCCAATGGCCAACGAGGTCATGCAAGCTTTCCCCTCTATCCCTGACCCTGGTATTTGCTCCCTTTCATCTTTCTCCTGGACTTTAACTGCTCACTGACAGCTGCCATCTGTGTGCCTGCCCTCTCTTCCTGACCCTGGCAGACTGTGCACCTTCCCCTCTCCTGCAGGCCCCTGCTGATGGGGGCCTTGCCATGTCTTAAGGACCCTGGCCAACTGGGTGCCTCCCCTCTCTCCTGGACCATGGTGGACAGGTGCCCTACCGTCCACAAGGACCCCCGTGCATTCCCTCCCTCCTAGTCTCCCGCCAAACCGGGTCATGGGCCTTTCCTTGGCTCCAGGGCTCCCGCCAAGCTGGAACCTTGTGCCTTCCCCTCCCCCTGACTTACACTTTCCAGGAGCGTACCCCTCTCTTCTGGAACCCAGGCAAGCAGGACCCACATTCATTAGAAATCCCTGTACCCTTACTGCTGGTCTACAAATTGGTCCAGGAGAGAGTAGGGAAGGAGCTGAGCCCTTGGTTGGGGTGGGTCAAAGAGAGGGGAAGGCACAAGAGAGAGAACTGGGCAGACAGTCAGTAGAAGTCCCTGATAGAGAGGAATGCCCATGGACAATGGAGTACTGGGAGAGAGTTGAAGTGACATGAGACCCGGTAGTCTGCTGCCCAAGAGAGAGGGGAAGGCAAGTGATTTTAGGGGATCAATCAGAGGTGAAGGATTGAGAGACCATTTGGTGGGGTTCCATGAGATGGGAAGAAACAAGGGACCAGTTCAGAGGGTGTCCAGTAGAAAGAGGAAAGGGAGCAGAATACCAGGGTCAGGGAGAGAGGGGAAGGCTTGGATGACCTGCTTGTCCACTCATCAGGGCCCTGGCTCTCCCTTCTGGATCCCAGCTGACTTCATGGCTTCCCTGTCACTCACAAGGATACCTGCTCATCACTGCCTTCCCCTCTCTCTGCCCCCACATCCCCTGGCCCTCCCACACTCCATTGCTCTTTCCCCTCTCTGTGGGCCTCAGGCCAACCTACTCCCTTGCTCCTTCCCCTTCGCTCCCAGACACCTATCACCTTCTGCACACCTTCCTCTCTATCTATGCCTTTTCGGATCCTCCACCTTCCCTCTGAGAACACCACCTACCAAGGCCCTGGCGCCTTCCCCTCTCACAGATTTCCCCCTCCACTTCCACAGCCAACATAGAACCTCCTTCCATCTCTCCCAGAGAAGGAAGATGTATAGCCTTCCCTCTATCCTGTTCCACCTACTGTGTGCCTTCCCCTGTCTGCAGACCCCACTCCACCCCCACAATCAGCGCTTTCCAGTCTCTCCCTATCCCAGCCTTCCATCAGCTTTCCCCTATGTCTGTACATCAGCAATCCCAGGGCCTTCCCCTCTCTGAACAGTGGAAGCCAGGGAGGAAGGGGAACGCAGAAGGTGCCAGATAAGTGGGAGTCCTGGAAAAAAGGGCATGCCCATGACCCAGGAGAATGGGAGAGAGGGGAAGGCGCAGGGGTACCTTGCGTAGGGGAAGGCACCTGTCCACTGGGGTAAAGGAAGAGTGAGAGGCAGGCAGTTGGCAAGGGTCTTTAAGAGAGGGCAAGGCCCCCAGCAGCGGGGGTGCAGGGAAGGGAAGGTACACAGTCTGCTAGGGACAAGGCAGGCACTCAGTGGGTGGTGGTCAGTGACTGGGGAAAGACTCCTGGATTGCTGATGTACTGAGAGAACCAAAGGCATGTGGAAGGCTGGGGTATGGAAAATAGGGAAGGCAAGGATTGCAGGGGTGGAATGGAGTCTGGAGAGTGGGGAAGGCACACAGTAGGTGGTCCAGGAGAGAGGGAAGGCTATAGTTCATCCTTGGTCTGGGAGAGATGGTAGGAGGAACTACATTGGCTGGGGAACAGGCGTGGTTTGAGAGAGTAACACCCAGGACCTTGGTGGGTGGTGTTCTGGGAGAGAAGGGAGGTTGCAGGAACCAAGGAAGCCTAGAACAGAGGGGAAGGTGTGCAGAAGGTGATAGGGGCCTGGGAGCTAGGTAGAAGGTGTGAGAGACTAGATTGGCTGGAGTATCACAGAAAGGGGAAAGAGCAGGGATTGCAATGCAGGAGGGGGGGAAGGAATAGGGGTTGCAGGAGAGAGGGGAAGGCTGTGATGGGCAGGTATCCTAGTTAGTGAGAGGGGAAGCCAGGAAGTAGACTGGGGTCCAGAGGAGAAGGCGGGAGGGCCCTGGGCCAATGGCCAACCAGGTCATTCAAGCTTTCCTATCCCTGACACTGGTATTCTGCTCCCTTTCATCTTTCTCCTGGCCTCTGACTGCTCACTAACCACTGCCTTCTGTGTGCCTGCCCTCTCTTCCTGACCCTGGCAGACTGTGCACCTTCACCTCTGTGAGGAACCCTGCTAGAGAGGCCTCGCCCTCTCTTAAGGACCCATACCAACTGCGTGCCTCCCCTCTCTCCTGGACCCTAGAGGACAGGTGCTTCCCCTGCCACAAGGACCCCAGCAGCTTCCCCTCTATCCCAGTCTCCCACCAGCCTGGGTCATGGGCCCTTCCTTGGCTCCAGGACTCCCACCAAGCGGGCACCTTGTGCCTTCCTCTTGCCCCTGACTTGCACTGTCCAGGCGCCTACTCCTCCTTCTGGAACCCAGGCGAGCAGGACCCACAGAAAACCCTGTGCCCTTACTGCTAGTCTAGCAAATGATCCAGGAGAGAGGGGAAGTCGCATTGAAAGCAGTGGTCCTGGAGAGTAGGGAACGACCACAGGTCTTGCTTGGGATGGGTCCAGGAGAGAACAGAGGGCACATGGACACTGGTGGTGGGGAGAGAGAACTGGGCACAGAGTCAACAGGGGCCTCTGATAGAGGGGAATGTGCATGGGCGCTGGAGTACTGGGAGAGAGGTGAAGTGGCATGAGACCCTGTACTCTGGTGCCCAAGAGAGAGGGGAAGGCATGTGGTTTGAAGGGGTCAATCAGAGGTGAAGGATTGAGAGACCAGTTGGTGGGCTTCCATGAGAGGGGAAGCAGCAAGGGCCCAGTTCAGAGGGTGTCCAGTAGGAAGAGTAAAGGGAGCAGAATACCAGGGTCAGGGATAGAGGGGAAGGTTTGTGTGACCTGGTTGGCCACTCCCAGGGCCCTTGTGCCTTCCTCTGTGGACCCCAGCTGATTATGTGGGCTCATCTGTCTCTAACCTGAGTACCTGCCCATCACATCCTTCCCCTCTCTCTGGGAACCCCCACCCCTCCGCCCCCATGCAGTCAGCGCATTTCCCCCTGTCTATTGCACTCAGGCCAACCTAGTCCCTTGCTCCCTCCCCTTGCTCTCAGACCCCCATCACCTTCTGCACACCTTCCCCTCTGTTCTAGGCCTCCTTGGTTCCTGTACCTTCTTCTCTCTCCCAGAACACTGCCTACCAAGGGCCTGGTGCCTTCCCCTCTCACAGATCCCAGCCCCTTCCCCAGTCAACTTAGGTTCCTTCCCTCTCTCCCAGACCCAGGATGCACTAGCGCCCTCCCTCTCTCCTGGACCACCACTGTGTGCCTTCCCTCTCTCCAGACCCCATCCACCCCCACAATCCGCACCTTCCCCTCTCAGCATATCCCAGCCATTCATGCCCTTCCCCTCTCTCTGGACTCCAGCCATCTGCAAGCCTTCCCCCCTCTCAGTACCTGAGCCATCTGGATGTCTTCCACTCTGTCAGGGAACCACTCGCCTTCTGCAGGATATCCCCTCTCTCCTGGGCCTCCAACCTCCCACCACCTTACTCTCTCTCCCAGAGCACCCCCTACCAAGGACCTGGTGCTTTCCCCTCTCACAGCCCTCCTCCCCCGGTCAACTGAGAGCCTCCTTCCCTCTATCACAGACCAAGGTAGAACTAGTGTCTTCCCTCTCTCCTGGACCCCGACTGTGTGCCTTACCCTCTCTCCAGACTTCACCCCACCCAGCCCTCCCCCTGAATCTGCCCTTTCACCTCTCTCTCTATTCCAGCCATCAGCTTGGCTTCCACTCTGCTTGGGAACCATTCGCCTTCTGTATGCCTTCCCCTCTCCCCTGAGCCTTCCTTGTCTCTCCGACCACCATAGCTACTTCCCCTCTCACATACACCCCACACCCACTCCTCACAGCCAACTGCCTGCCTTCCCTTCTCACCAGACCCCAGCAATCTGCCTGCCTTCCCCTCTCTCCCAAAACCCTGTCCACTGGGTGCCTCCCACTCTCTACTGGAACCCCTTGCCTTCCAGGTGCCTTCCCCTCTCTTCTAGGCCTCAGCCATCTGAGCACCTTCCCCTCTCTCCATGACCACCTCCCACCAGGGCCCTCATGCCTTCCTCTCCTGGAGACCTAGGCTAAGTGCATGCCTTCCATCTCTTCTGGGTCTACAGCAGACCATGCGCCTTCCCCTCTCTCCCTGACCCACCGCTAATGTCAGCCCATGCCTTGCCCTCTCTTGTAGACCCCTGCCTACCCCGTGCCTTCTCCTGTCTCCCAGACCCCTGACTTCCAGGGCCATGAGCCTTCCACTCCCTCCCTGACCTCCACTGTCCTCCAGCATTTCCCTCTCTCCTGGAACCCCACCTCCCACCCACACCACGACCTGGACCTGTGTGCCTTCCCCTCTCTCTGGACCCCTGGCGACCAAGGCACAGGTCTTGGATGGGGTGGGTCCGGGCGGGTGAAGGGGGGAAGAGAGAGATAGGCATAGGGATGGTGGAGTTGTAGGGGAGAGCAGAAGGCATGCAAGGCCAGCAGGGGTTCCAAGGGAACTGGCAAGGCACACACTCTACCGGGCTCCCTGAGAGAGGGGTAGGCACAACAGCCCCTTTGACAGGGTTCCAGGAGTGAGGGAGAGGAAGGCACGCAGGTGGCGGGGGTCTGTGAGAGAGGGAAGGGAAGGCATGAGGCCCCCAGGCCCACCTGGTCCCACATGCCTTCCCCTCTCTCCCTGCTCCTATCCCACCTGGGCTAGTGCACCTTCCACTAACTCCCTGAACTCCGCCTTCTGCCTGGCTTCCCTCTCTGGACCCCCACAGTCCTAGGCCTTCCCTTCTCTCCCTGACCTCCACCCATGTACCCGCCCCTCCCCTGCGACCTGAGCCCAGGCACCTTCCCCTCTCTCCTGGACCCACACCCAGTGGGGCCACCCGCCTTCTCTCTCCTGGACCCCTGGCAACCAGGGCCCGCATTCTATTAGAAAGCCTTGACATTTACTGCTCCTCTGTAGAGCTGTCCTACCACTGCTGTTCGTTGCTCCCCAAAAAACCCTTTACTTTCCGATAGAACATAAATTCTACCATCATTGATAGTCCCTCAGCCTCAGAGTGACAGCTCCTTGTTCCTAAATCACCGCTGGTCACCTCACACTATAATGCACACTGTCAGGCTCCTGGGGCGGGGGGTCCCATAACCTGTGCTACATGCCCATGATAGGCTCCTGCTGCCCCATTACACTGTCATTACAGCAACTGCCAGGGATATCTGGGCTCTGCAGGAGGAGAGGTGCAGCGTCCAGGGCAGAGGACATGTCAGTGCCCCATAAAGTCGGCCATCAGGATTCAGCATGTACATGGAAATCAATACTAGATGAGGAGGGGCACTGTGGCCCCTCTGCAGTTCAACTGTATGAGGCCAGTTAGCTGACAAGACGTCATCACACAGCACGGCTGCAGCCCCAGCGATGCCATGAGGCAGTCAGGTGCAAGTTCCAGAGGTTAGAAGGACCAGAGGCTCCTCATCTTCACCAGTCATTCAGGGTCTTCACCACCCTCATGACTTGATGTCCGCAGGTGCTGGCTTGAAGAGTGTTGAAGACCCAGGGTCAGAGCACACTTTCCCATTCAGACATGGTGCTTCTGAGGCTGCTCCTGGGCCTTGTGATGGCCAAATGTCAGCTAGCGAGGTCCAAGGGCTTCTGATTGCTCCATACAGGATCTCATCCACACCCGATGTTTTCTCCTGGGGCCCTGCCATGGCCTCCTGTCAGAAGGTACATGCAACGTGGTCCAATTGTAGAGGGGCCACAGTGACCCTTATTTTCTCAGTCATGACTTCTGGAACTGAAGCATTTGACCCTCCAGGTCTCCTTCAGAGCCAGAGGCCTAGGCTGTGCAAGGAACCAATGACCATCAGCATGCAGACCATAGGGCTCCAGCATGGAATCACTGCACTTGCAGGATCCAGAGACTAGAGAGCTTAGAGGCACTCACCCACTGCCCAGCTCTCTGAAAAAGGCAGGTGAAGCCTGAAGGCTTCCAGGGAAACAAGGTCTGACCTCTTCTCATTCACTCATGGGGTCATTGCACCCAATGATGATCTGATGTCAAGAGATAAGCTCCCAACGGTCCTCTTGCAGAAAGTCCTGAGTCTCTTGTCATTCCCACTCAGGGCATTCCTGGGGCTTCCTCTGCCACCTGAGATGGCCTGCTGTCAGCTATGAAGGGCTGCTCCATGCTAAAGTCCATGCTAGATACCATAGTACACAGGCTTCTGATAGGTCCTGTTCATTCGGAGCATGTGGCCCCTGATTGCCAAGTGTCAGCTGGATCTTGAGGGCACAGCATCTGATCCAATGCCACTTGTCATTTGGTCATGACATCTGGTCCTCCCACAATGGCCCCCTGATGGTCACCATCAGCAGCCAGCTTGAGCCTCCACTGTGTGTGTGCCCAGCATCCCTCTTGATGCAGAGAAGATGGGGCACTGGAGATGCCAAGGCTCTGGTAAAGATCCCTTGTAAGTGGGGCCTGGAGGACACAGGGCTCCCAGCACTATTTTTCCTTCTGTCCTATGTCTCCTCTGGCTACAACTGGGCTGTGTGATGACCTGCTGTCAGCCAGGGGTATGTCTAGAGAAAGTTGAGTGCCCCTCTTCACTAAGAGAGAATATGGGACCCCTTGTAACCTGATGTCATCCTGCGCCAGCCTGATGTATGTGGACCTGTGATGCAGGGTCCAAACGAATGCCTGTATCCTTCCCCGATGAGTTCTGGGCTACAATGACCTGCAATGGACATTGTGTGTGTCTCATCTGGCCCTGTGTGAGTCTCTGCAGCTGTGCCAAAAACAGCCCCCCATAGGCGGGCCAAGTTCTCTCTTCTCATTCATAGGCATCTTACTTCCCATGGGCTGATGTGTGTGGAGGGTAGGGGACAGGCCTGAAGCATTCCTAGAAAACAGGGCAGGAGATCCCCCTCTCCTTCAACACAATGATAATGTCCGTTGTCAGCAGCAGAGTCCATGGCAGTGGAAGAGCAGAGAGTCCAAGTCACCTGTTCTTTCAGTCATGACTTCTGGGGCTAACATCTTGACCCCTCAATGTAACCATTAGAGGTGCAGCCTGCAAGATGCTCATAACTCAGTGTCCTTTATAGTGCATGGGCTCCAATGTGGGCAAATGCACACGTCACGCAGTATGGCCAGGACTCCCAGCTTACCCCAACCTATAGTGTTAAATTCCTTCCACATTCACTGCTTCTGATTCTTTGTCTTAGTCTACTGGGCCCTTTCCTGGAACACACTTCAAAATTCAATGCTGGTTAGCCCACATTCACTGCTTTTTATTACTTCCCAGGGACTACAGCACCTTCCTGCACTACCACTCACTTCTCAGCACAGGTTACAGTGCCCTCCTCCTACATTCATAGACATTACCTCATCAGTCCAAGTTCCTTCTTCCCATATTCACTGCCATCAACCCAACCCACAATCAAAGCATTCGCCTTCAGCATTCACTACCACCAATCCACCCCCAAATCTACAATGGCCTCCTCTTCCATTTAATTCTAGGGACTTCATCTCTCTATTGGAAATGTATTTCTCACACATTCTGCATTTCATCACTCCCTACCTTTTAAAGAGCCTTCCTTACAATCCACTACTAACAACATATCCAACTCCCTACAGAGCTCTTTCACCCCATGTTATGGCTTGCACTTCTCCACAAAATCTACAGTTTTCACCTCCATATGCATGATTTTCATTACCTCCACAGTCTACAGCAATGCAATCTCCTAGGACGTCTCTAATTTCACCACACTTAACCACATACAAGTTTGTGCATAAAGCCTTCTTCCTACTTCCAGTGCTGGTTACACCACACCACAGGACAAAGCACACTCCTTCCATGCACAGTGGTTTCCATTACTCCATACAGCTCGCCCCTCCTTCTGAACTCACTACCTTTCATTAATACCCACAGCATCAAGGCCCTCAAAATATGCTCAATGTTGGTCACCCCCTCTCTGAAGTCTAGATCATGCCTCTACTACCTTCTCCTCCTCTAGTCATCCACCCCATCCCATAGTCATAGATCCTCCTTCTGCATTCACTGCTCATCACCCCACCCCACAGTCCGGAGGGTTCTTTTATTATCCCCCCCCATACCACAGGATGCTTCTTCTCCTTAACATCCACTCATACAATCCTCACAGGCCTAAAGAGACCTAGACCTACATTCACTGCCAATCAGCTAACAGGAACTCCAGAGCACCCCCCTGTAATACTGATGGATTTTCATTACTCTCAGAACTCTCTTGGACAACCTTCAACCTTCATGATGGTAACCCCACTACAACATCTACAGAGCCCTCCTCCAGTCACTGCTTTTCACTACTCCACAGAGTCTGCAGGGTCATGCTCCTAAGTTCTCTTCCAGTCAACAAACTTCATAGTCTTCAGTGTATCCATCCCATGCTCAGAGCTTTTCAAAATTCCACAACATTGACAGAGCGCACTCCCAACATTCACTGCCGCTCACAGCACCCCACACAGATTATAGCATACACCTTCCACATTCACTGCTTTTCATTTCTACGTAGCCACAAACCTACAGTTTTCACCACCCCCACTCACAAAGTCACTACTACCAAAATCTCTGATCCTTGTTCCACATTCACTGCTGGTCAGTCCTCTCAGAAGTCTACAGTGTCCACCTACCACAGCAAACACTTTCCATTACCCACATAGGGAAGTAAAGAGCCTTGTGATCACACAGTCTGTCATCACAGAATCCCACAGACAATGCACCTTACTCCAAAATTCATTTCCAGTCACTCCCCTCTACAGTCTGCTGATTTTCATTACTCCTCAGAATGGACAGAGTACTTCTGGTACCTACACTGCTAATCAAAGTATACAGCACTTTCCTCTGATAGGCCTCAGGGCTTTCCTCCTACATTCCCTGCAGTTCAATCAACCCACAGTGCTACAGCTGACTTCTCCCACACACTGGTTTGATTACTACCATCAGTCTACAGAGCCCTCCTCACACACTCCATTCATTACTTCTCACAGACCACAGAATCTTCCTCCAACATTCACCGCTGTGCACCACACCCCCTAATTTACAGCACCACACTCCTTCATTCACTCACTCCTGTGCTCCCAGCTTCACAGGATCCTGTAGCCTCATCCTGCATTCAGTGCATCTCTACATCCCACAGTCTACAAAGCCCTCATCCTATATTAAGTCCTAGTAATCCCCACACACAATACACAAGGTTGGTGTCTTACACTCACTGCTTTTCATTTCTCACCACATTCTAGTGGACAATTTTCTTACATGGCTGGGAACCTCATCTCACAGTCTAGAGGACCACCCTTCCCCACTGAGTCCCCAGTACCAACCAGCCCTTACACCAACACTCTTTCATGAACACTCCAACCCACACTCATAGCACCCTCCATCCCAACCTGTATTCATTGCTAATTGCAGCACCTCATAGTCTGCAATGACTTTTTCCCAAATCCACTGTATCCCTTTATGCCTGGCAGTCTACAGGACCCTACTCACACACTCACTGCTCTTCATTCCATCCCAGAGTGCCCAGCATCCTACATCCACTTCCAGTCAGCAGAAGCTACAGTCTCCTGTATCTTCCACCAAAACTCGATGATTTTGCAATAGCGCACAGTCTACAGGGCATTTCTTCCAAACTCATTGCTGGGTCCATCCATGCCCGCACAGATGGGGAAAGTTTCAAGCCCCATTTGTGTGCAGGAGAAGATCTGAGATCCCCTTGGTAAAGAGTGGAGCTTCTTAGGGTCCCCTTGGACTGAAGAGAACCCTCTGCTGAGCCTCTGCTGAGGAGTGGGACTTGTGCAGGTCTCTTGGACCAGAGGATACCGTCTAGGGCCTGATTTGCAAATGAGATTAAGCCTCAGTTTCCCTGAGATAGATGGCACACACTTGTGGCCCCCTAGGATAGAATGGAAAGGATTGACCCATTCTCGTTCAGATAAGGAAGAGCCAAGCCACCCTTGGGCAGAACTGGATGGCTGGATCCATCCTTGTGTAGATACGTTAGGTCTGAGCCCCACTTGGTTAGAAAAAGGGGAGCTGAGGCCTCCTTCGTAAGATGGGATACATCTTGGACCCCGTTCTTCAAACTTTGAATTTCTGAGGTCCATTTCTTTAAAATTGGTCAGTCTGAAGTCCGCTCGGACAGAAGACAGTTTGAGGGCCTTATGGTCAGAGGTTGAAGGTCTGACATGGACTTTCTCAGAATGGGATGATCTGAGGTCCCTTTTAGAAGAGGAAGACATTCTGTGATATACATGGTCAAAGGAGGATGATGGGAGTTCACTTTGTGCAGATGAAGAACGACGAGGCTTCTGTTGTTCAGGGGGGGATGACTGGAGTGCCCGTTGCACTGAAGAAGAAAGTCCCAACTTTCCTTGCTCAGAGCGTGTGGATTTGGGTCCCCGCTGAAGTGATGGAGAAAGTCCAATCTTCTCTTGGACAGATGGGGGGGATTGGGGCCTCCGTAGAACTGATGGAGAAGTTCCAATCTCCCCTTTCTCAGAGGGGGAGGAGGATTGGAGTTTCCCTGAAAATGACAGAGAAGATCTGAACTCCCCTCTGTCAGATGGGGGTGGTGTATGTCCATGTTGGGCAGAGGGGAGACTTACAAGTGCACATTGGTCACAGGAAAGTCCAGGCACTGCCTCATCGGCTCCCCACTCTTCATCTGAGTCTGGAAGGCCGTATTTTGGAGGAACTCCACTGCAGGCTAGGCAGCACTCTTTGCATTCCTTCAACAGGCTAGGGGTAGGTATCCTGAAGTCTAGCCTTCTATGTCTAGGTGAAAAGGGTCGAAACCCTGCATTTCTGATGACAGGTTTAAAGGCAGCTGGCCAGGGTTCTCGACTCTGCTCAGTAACCCTGTCCTCTGGAGCATCAAACCATTCTATTTCATCAGTTTCATCTTCATCCTCAGAGCTTTGCTCCGTACTCAGGTACTCTTGGGCGTCATACCATACAAGTCCAGAGAACTCCTGTTCCTCATCCTGTTCACTCTGCTTGGTCATGTTGCAGACTTCCTTGTCCAAAGTTAGTTCCAAATCCACCTCTGTGTGTTCTTGGCTCTGCTCAGTCATGGGGCAGGGTTGTTTGTCACGCTGTGCCAGTGCACCACCCTCTTCTTTGCTGTCATCTGAGCTCAGAATAGTCTTGGTGCACTCTTGCTTGGAAGTAGAAGGCATGACATCCAGCTCTGGGTGTTTTTCTGAGATCTGCTTGGTCATAAGGCTGAGGTGCTTCTCGTGCCATCCCCGTGTATCACCCTCCTCTTCACTGTCACCTGAGCTCCTCTGCTTAGTCTTTTTGTACCTTTGCTGGGAAGAAGTTGGCATGACATCCAGATTTCTGTGCTCATAATTGCTCTGCTTGGACATGGGGCAGGGCTGTATTTCATGAGGTGCCAGTATATCACCCTGTGCTTTTCTATTGTCTGATCCTGGATTAGTCTCCTTGCGCTGTTTTTTAGAAGATGGCATGAGATTCAGCACTGTGTGGTTGTCTGGGCTCCATTTGGGCCTGGAGCAGGGGCGTTGTTCATGCTGTGCCAGTGTATTGTTTTCTTCTTCGGTATCATCTGACCTCCCCCTCTTAGTCTTCTTGTTCTTTTTCTGAAAAGATGGTGTGACATGTAGCCTTTTCTGTTCTTCTGGGCACTGCTTGCTTCTGCAGCATGGGCGTGTTTCATGCCATGCCAGTGTTTTGCTCTCCTCTTCACTATCATCTGATCTCCTCTGATTACTCTTTTTGTCCTTCTTAGAAGACTGTGGCATTAAATCAAGCTGTCTGTGGTCATCTTTGCTGTGGTTGGCTATGCTGTAGAGGTATTTTTCATTCTGTGTCAGTGCATTGCCTTCTACCTTGCTACCTTCTGAGCTATGCTTAATCTTGTGGTACTCTTCTTTAGAAGTAGATGGCATGACATCCAGACCTGTGTCATTATCTGGGCTCTTTGTGCTCATGGCTGAGGAGTGTTTTTCAAGCCGTGCCAGTGTACTGGCCTCTTCTTCGTTATCATGTGTGCTGGCTTTGGTCTTGGTGCACTCTAGGTTTGTGGCAGATGCATATACATTGCTTTGTTCTTCCCTGTCACCTGTGCTTGACACGGCCATTTCCCTCTTTCCATCTTCATCTTCATGATCATGTTTACGCCATGGGTGCCTCAACTCTTGTAAGCTGAGGTCTTTGACATCTTCATAATTGAATAACTGACAATAAAACATGATTAATCTCTGTCTTTTTTCTTCAGCCTCTTCACTCTGCTCGATCTTGTTGCCATCTTGGTTGTCAAACAACGCCTGTCTATAGAACTCTTTTTTGCTGTCCTCTGTGCTCTGCTCAGACGTTTTGCCATCCTGGTTGTCAAACCAGGCAAGTCCATAGTACTCTTCTTCACTGTCCTCTGTGCTCTGCTCAGACGTTTTGCCATCCTGGTTGTCAAACCAGGCAAGTCCATAGTACTCTTCTTCACTGTCCTCTGGACTCTGCTCAGACTTTATGTCATCTTGGTGTTCAAACCATGCCAGTCCATAGTACTCTGCTTCGCTGTCTTCTGTGCTCTGCTCAGATGTTTTGCCATCCTGGTTGTCAAACCAGGCAAGTCCATAGTACTCTTCTTCACTGTCCTCTGGACTCTGCTTAGACTTTATGTGATCTTGGTGTTCAAACCATGCCAGTCCATAGTACTCTGCTTTGCTGTCCTCTGGACTCTGTTCAGTCCTTTTGCCCTGATGATTGTCAAACCAAACCAGCCCATACAGCTCATCTTCACTTTCCTCTGGGCTCTCTTCAGTCTTTTTGTAGTGTTCATTGTCAACACATTCCAGTCCACAGAACTCATCATCCTTTTCATCTTTGCATGGCGTCTTCCACACATTCTCATTTTTGATGGGATGTGGAGTCTCCTTAGAGCTAAGATGTGGGCTGTCCCTGGTCTTGGGCTTTTTAGTATCTTTAGGCCTGAAATCCGGAGACGTCTTGGTCTTGTGATCTGGAGTCTTTTTGCTCCTAGAATCTTTAGTGGTTTTGGTATCGGGATTTGGAGTCTCATTGGTTCTGGGATGTGGAGTCCCCAGCTTATTGGTCCCTGGACCCCGAGTCTTCTTGGTTTTGACATCTGCGTTCACATTGGTCTGGGAATCTGCAGTCTCCATGGTCTTGGGTTGTGGAATTTCTTTGTTCCTTGTAACATGATTCTTATTTTTCCTAGGTTCTGGATTCTCCTTATTCCTGGTTACAGCAATCATCTTAGAGTTGGGAACTGGAGTTTCATTGTTCGTGGTGTCTGGAGTCCCAATATTAATGCTTTTGGGACCTGCATCCTTTTTTCTCTTAGAATCTCCTCTCTCTTTGACTGGGGGATCTGGAGTCGTCTTGTTGTGGCATTCTGGAGTCCTCTTGATCCTGGAATCTGGAGTCCCAATTTTTGTACACCTGTGATATGTTGTCTGTTTGGTCCTGGCATCCAGAGTTCCAATTTTATGGCTCTTGTGATCTGGACTACTCTCAGTACTGGTTTCTGAAGTTTTCTTGGTCTTGGGACCTGGAGTCCCTGTTTTCTTAGGCTTAGGATCTGGGTTGCCTTTGGTACCAGTATCTGGAGTATCTTTACTCTTGGTCTTTGCCTCTGGAATTTGTATGGTGATAGAATCTGGAGTCTTCCTGGTGCTTAGATCAGGATTCTTTTTGATCCTGGTACCTGGAGTCTTCCTCATGTTGGAATCTGTAGTATTCTTAGTCCTCAAAACAAGAGTGTCCTTGGTAATGGGACCTGGAGTCTGCTTGGTTTTGGGATCTGGTATCCCTTTGGTCCTCGTGTCTGCAATCTTCTTGATGGTGGGACCTGGAGTCTTCTTGATGCTCAGATATGGAGTCTCCATAGCCCTTGCATCTGGATTCTCCTTGCTCTTGGAATCTGGAGTTTCCTTCTCCATAAAATTTGGGGATTTCTTGGACTTGGGATCAGAAATGGCCTTGTTGTTGAGATCTAGAGTCCCTGTAATCCTGGCATCAAGAGTCTTCTTAGCCATGGCAACTGGAGCTTCTGGGCCCTGGGATTTTGAGACTCCATGGTATTGGGAAGTGGGCCTGCGTACTGTCACCTGGTGTTTCCTGGTTACTTTCAGGGTTTTCCTTGGTGTTGGGAACTGAGCACAGAGATCTGGTGTCATTTTACAGCTGGAACCTGGAGTCTCCTTGGTTGTGGAACCTGAAATCTTCCTTTTTCTGTGTTCTAGAGTCTCCTGGATCTTGGGAATGGGAGTTTCTTCAGTCCTGGGATTTGAAAGCTTCCTGGCCTTGGGTACAGTTGGTTCCATGTTCTTGGTCTTGGGATCTGTAGCCTTTTGAGTGTAAGAAACTGTAGTTCCTGTGCACTTCTGATGTGGAATCTTCCTATTGCCAAGAAGTAGCTCATGTGAGCACTGAGAAACCTGTTCCCGTTTGGACACTGCAGTCAGGAGTGTCCTGGTCAGTGGTATCTGAGTTCTCCTTGGCACTTGGAACTCGTGTTCCCCTGTGCAGTGTACTGGAGCTCCTTTGTTCTGATAACTGGATCTACTTGATTCTAGAAAGTGGATCTCCTAGGCACCAAGATCTAGAGTATCCTTGGTGCTGGGGATGGTATCACCTGGGCAATGGGATCTGAAGTCTCCTTGGAGGTGGGTAGTGGAATTTTTGGACACTGAGAACTTGAGATCCTTGGAGTGGGCAATTGAATCTCCTTTGCACTGGGAACTGGAATGATTGGCACTGTGATCTGGAATCTCCTAGATGATGATAGCTGGATGTCTTGGGCACGGGGAACTGGAGTCTCCTTCGTGCTGAGAACTGGATCTGATTGGGCTGGAAACTGTAGCCTTCTTGATGCTGGGAGTGGACTGGATCTCCTAGTCACTGGGAATTAGAATCAACTTGTTACACACAAATAAATAACCTCCCCAATGTGACTTGGAGTCTACTTGGCACTGATAACTAGAATGTCTGTGCACTAGGAAAAGAAGGCACCTTGGTGTTGGTAACTGGAACTCCTGGGAACTGGGAATATGAGTCACCTGCATTCTGGGTACTATATCACCTGGGCACTTTGACTTGGTATCTCCCTGGCACTGATTACTGGAATGCATGAAGCCTGGGAACTGGAGTCACCTTGGTTTTGGAAATTGGATCACTTGGGCACTGAGAACTACTGTAGTCACCTTGGTGCTGAGAACTAGATATCTTAGGCACTGTGACCTGCAGTCACATTGGCACTAATGCTGGAATGCCAGGACCCTAGGAACTGGAGTCAACTTGGTCCTGGGAAGTGAATATCCTGGGTCCTGGGAATGGGAGTCACCTTAGCACTGACAACTGGCTTGCCTGGACACAGGAAACTACCGAGTCTCCTTGGTGCTCCAAACTACATATCCTGGGACTGGGAACTCGAGTCTCCCTGGTACTGGCAACTGGACCACTTAAACACTGTGATCTGGAGTTTTCTTGGCACTGATAACTGGAATGCCTAGGCCCTGGGAACTGGAGTTTCCTTAGGACTCTGAACTGGATTTGTTGGTGACTGAGGGTACCAGAGTCTCCGTGGTGTTCAGAAATGGACCACCTGGACACTGTGAGCTAGAATCTCCTTGAAGCTGGGAACTGGATCACCTGGGAACTGTGATCTGGAGTCAACTCGGTGGTCAGAACTGGATTACCTGGGTCCTGGTACAAGAGTCATCTTAGCACTGAGAACTGGATTGTCTGGGCACTGTGACCTAGAGTCAACTTGGAGCTGGAAATTGGATTACCTGGGCCCTGTGAACTGGAGTCAACTTAGCACTCATGACTGGAATGCCTGCACCCTATTAACTGGAGTCACCTTTGTACTCTGTACTGGATCACCTATGCCCTGGGAACTGGAGTCACTTTAGCACTGAGAGCTGTATTGCCTGGGAACTAGGAACTACCAGAATCACCTTGTTGCTCAGAATGGGAAGATGTAGGCAATGTGAATACTGCCATGTCCTTGGTGTCCAGAAGTGGAACTCCTGAGCACTGTGACCTCCCTTCATCTTAGTGCTGGGAACTGTGTCCCCTAGGCACTGTGACCTGGAGTCAGGTAGGCACTAATAACTGGAATGCTTGGGAGCTGTGACCTGGAGTCACTTTGACACTCATTATTGGAATACCTGGTCCCTGGAAACTGGAGTCACCTTATCACTGAGAATTGGATTTCTTCGGCACTGGGAATACTGGAGTTCCTTGGTGGTCACAACTGGAACACCTGGGCACTGGCAACTACAGTATCCTTGGCACTGGAAACTCGATCAGTTGGAACTGTGACCTGGAAACACCTGCATGCTGTGAACTGGATTACTTGGACCCTGGGATCTGGTCCCTTTAGCACTGAGAACTGGATTGCCTTGGCACTGGATTCCATAGACGTCTCCTTGATGCTCAGAACGGGACTACAAGTGTACTGTGAGTAGAGTCAACTTGGCCCTGATAACTGGAATGTATGGGAACTGTGACCTGTATTCACTTTAGCACTGGTAAATAAAATGCCTCAGCACTGGGAACTAGAGTCACATTGGTGCTGGGAAGTGGATCACCTGGGCCCTGGGATTGGAGTAACCTTAGCACTGAGAACTGGATTGCCTTGTCAATGGGAATGCCAGAGTCTCCTTGGTGCTCAGAACTGACCTAACTGGGCACTAGAAACTGGATTCTCCTTGGTGCTTGGAACGGGAAAACCTGGTTCTAAGGAGCATTGAGAACTGGATTGCCTGGGCACTGAGATCTATAGGACTTCGCCTTGATGGTCAGAAATGGACCACAAGACACTGTGACCTGTAGTCAGTTGGCCGTGATAACTGGGCCTTGTATCCTGTAGTCACCTTGGCACTGATTACTTCAATGCCTGGGAACTGTAACCTGGAGTCACTGTGGTCCTAGGAACTGGATCACTTGGGCCCTGGGAACAGGAGTCACCTAAGCCCTGACAACTGGATCACCTGGGCTCTGGGAACCAGAGTTTCCTTGGTGCTCAGAACTAGACTACCTGGTTACCGTGACCTTGGCACTGATTGGCACTGAATCCTGTATTGCCTGGGACCTCGGAACTGGACACGCCATGATGCTGGGAATATAGGATCAACTGGGCTCTGGGAACTTGTGCAATCTCCTTGGAGCTGAGAACTGGATTGCCTGGCCACTGGGATTACCAGAGTCTCCTTGGTGCTCAGAAATGGACACTTGGGCACTGGGAAGTGGAGACACCTGTGTTGTGGGAACTGGATCACCTGGCCACTGTGACTTGAAGTATCCCTGGCACGGATTAGTATAATACCTGAACCCCTGGGAACTGGAGTCACTTTGGTGATGGAAACTGGAACACTTAGGCACTGGGAACTACTGTAGTCTCCTTGGTGCCGAGAACTAGATATCCTGGACACTGTGACCTGCAGTTACCTTGGCACTGATAATGGAATGCCTGGACCCTAGGAACTGGAGTCAACTTGGTCCTGGGAAGTGAATATCCTGGGTTCTGGGAATGGCAGTCACCTTAGCATTGACAGCTGGCTTGCCTGGGCAGTGGGAACTACAGAAGTCTCTTTGGTGCTCTGAACTGGATATCCTGGGACTGGGAACTGGAGTCTCCCTGGTGCTGGGAACTCGATCACCTGGACACTGTGACCTGGACTTTTCTTGGCACTGATAACTGGAATGCCTAGACCCTGAGATATGGAGTCATCTTGATGCTGTGAACTGAAGTTACCTTAGGACTCGGAACTGGATTAGTTGGCCAGTAGGAGTTCCAGAGTCTCCTTGGTGTTCAGAAATGGACTATGTGCACACTGGAAGCTGGAGCCTCCTTGGAGCTGGGAACTCAATCACCTGGGAACTGTGATTTAGAGTCAACTCGATGGTGGGAACTGGATCACCTGAGTCCTGGGAAGAAGAGTCATCTTAGCACTAAAACTGGATTGTCTGGGCACTGTGACCTGGAGTCACCTTGGAGTTAGAAATTGGATTACATGGGCCCTGTGACCTGGAGTCAGTTTGGCACTTATGATTGGAATGCCAGGGCCCTGAGAACTGGAGCCACCTTCGTACTGTGTAGTGGATCACCTAGGCCCTGGGAATTGGAGTCATTATAGCACTGAGAACTGTATTGCCTGGGCACTGGGAACAACCAGAATCTCCTTGTTGCTCAGAATGGAACCATGTAGGCACTGGGAATACTGTTGTGTCCTTGGTGTTCAGAAGTGGAATATCTGGGCACTGTGACCTCGCTTCATCTTAGTGCTGGGAACTGGATCACCTGGGCACTGTGACCTGGAGCCAGCTAGGCACTGATAACTCTAATGCCTGGGAGCTGTGACCTGGAGTCACCTTGACACTCATAATTGGAATACCTGCGTCCTGGGAACTGGGGTCACCTTATCACTGAGAACTAGGTTGCCTGGGCACTGGGAATACTGGAGTCTCCTTGGTGGTCAGAACTGGACCACCTGGGCTTTGGCAACTATAGTACCCTCATTGCTGGAAACTCGATCACCTGGACACTGTGACCTGGAGTTTTCTTGGCACTGATGATTGGAATGCCTAGGCCCTGAGATATGGAGTCACCTTGATGCTGGGAACTGAAGTTACCTTAAGACTCAGAACTGGATTAGTTGGCCAGTAGGAGTTCCAGATTCTCCTTGGTGTTCAGAAATGGACCAGCTGGACACTGGGAGCTGGAGTCTCCTTGGAGCTGGGAAATCAATCACCTGGGGATGGTGATCTGGAGTCAACTCGATGGTGGGAACCGGATCTCCTGGGTCCTGGCAACAAGAGTCATCTTAGCACTGAAACTGGATAGTCTGGGCACTGTGACCTGGAGTCACCTTGGAGCTAGAAATTGGATTACCTGGGCCCTGTGACCTGGAGTCAGTTTGGCACTTATGATTGGAATGCCTGGGCCCTGTGAGCTGGAGGCACCTTCGTACTGTGTAGTGGATCACCTAGGCCCTGGGAATTGGAGTCATTATGGCACTGAGAACTGTATTGCCTGGGCACTGGGAACAACCAGAATCTCCTTGTTGCTCAGAATGGGACCACGGTAGGCACTGGGAATACTGTTGTGTCCTTGGTGTTCAGAAGTGGAATATCTGGGCACTGTGAACTCGCTTCATCTTAGTGCTGGGAACTGGATCACCTGGGCACTGTGACCTGGAGTCAGCTAGGCACTGATAACTCTAATGCCTGGGAGCTGTGACCTGGAGTCTCCTTGGCACTCATAATTGGAATACCTGGGCCCTGGTAACTAGAGTCGCCTTATCACTGAGAAATGGATTGCCTGGGCACTGGGAATACTGGAGTCTTCTTGGTGGTCAGAACTTGATATCCTAGGCACTGTGACTTGCCTGCACCTTGCTACTGGCAAGTAGTGTATCCTTGGTGCTGGAAACTGGATCGCCTGGAACTGTGTCCTAGAGTCTCCTGCATGCTGTGAACTGGATCATTTGGACCCTGGGATCTGGAGTCACCTTGACATTGAGAACTGGATTGCCTGGGCACTGGGATCCATAGAAGTCTCCTTGATGCTCAGAACAGGACTACAAGGGCACTGTGAGTGGAGTCAATTTGGCCCTGATAACTGGAGTGACTGGGAACTGTGACCTGGATTCACCTTAGCATGATAATTGGAATGCCTGGGCACTGGAACTGGAGTCACTTTGGTGCTGGGAGCTGGATCACCTGGGCCTTGGGAACTGGAGTCACCTTAGCCCTGAGAACTGGATTGCCATATCAATGGGAATACCAGAGTGTCCTTGGTGCTCAGAACTAGACTAACTGGGCACTGGAAACTGGATTCTCCATGCTGCTGGGAACTGGATCACCTGGGCCCAGGGAGCTGCAGTCACCTTAACACTGAGAACTAGATTGCCTGGGCACTGGGATCTGTAGGAGTCTGCTTGATGCTCAGAAATGGACCACAGGGCACTGTGACCTGTACTCACTTTGGCCCTGGTAAATAGAATACCTGGGCCTTGTGACCTGTAATCACCTTGGTTGCTTGAATGCCTAGGAACTGTGACCTGGAGTCACTGTGGTGCTAAGAACTGGATCCTTTGGGCCCTGGCAATGGGAGTCACCTTAACCATGAGAACTGGTTTGCCTATGCTTGAGAACCAGAGTATCCTTGGTGATCAGAAATAGACCACCTGGGGGGGAATACATCCCTGATACTGAAAACTTAACACAGGGGTAGTCATGAGCCCTAGGGGTGTAACATCTGCTGATGTCCTGGAAAAATGTATATACTATGCTTATCAAACTGCCCAGTAAGCACTTTTCTTAATATTTATACCCTTATATTAACACTACTCCCACTTTGGGTAGAGAATCTTCTCTTTTCAGATGGCAGTGACCTAGGGATGACTCAGAAGGTATCATAGTTCTGGAAAGAAGTGACTGGAGTACCGAGTAACATCTCGATCACACCTTCCAAGGGTCAGGGTCTAATGCGGAAGAGGTGGTGGAAAGAATGTAAGAGCCAAAGGAAGGGTAGCACTCCTTACAACCTGCTCCCTCCAGGCATAAAATGGCCTGGATATCCATGACTTCATAGTGCCTGACACTACCTACACAAGACCATCATAAGAGGAGGAAAAGATCATGACATCAAAATAAAAGAGAGACTGATTGAGATGGGTAGGGGATATGATGGAGAGTGGAATTTCAAAGGGGAAAGTGGGGGGAGGGAGGGTATTACCATGGGATATTTTTTATAATCATGGAAAAGGTTAATAAAAATTGAGAATAAATAAAAATAAAAAATAAAAAAAAGGAGACCACCTGGTTACTCTGACCTGGAGTCTCCGTGGCACTGACTACTGGAATGCCTGGGACCTGGGAACTGGAGACACTGTGGTGGTGGGAATTGGATCAACTGGGCACTAGGAACTAGTGCAGCCTCCTTCTTGCTTAGAACTTGCTATCCTAGGCACTGTGACTTGCCGTCACCTTGCTACTGATAACTGAAATGTGTGGACCCCACTGGATCTGGAACTGGGGTCAACTTGTTGTTGGGAACTGGATCACCTTGGTCCTGGGGAAGGGAGTCACCATAGCACTGACAACTGGCTTGCCTGGGCACTGGGAACTACCAGAGTCCCCTTGGTGCTCAGAAATGGACCACCTGGGGACTAGGAATACTGGTGTCTCCATGGTGCTCAGAACTGGGATTTCTGGGCACTGTGACTTGGAGTCACCTTGGTAAGTGGTAAGTAAGTGGAATGCCTGGCCCTGGGAACTGGAATCACCTTGGTGATTGGCACTGGATCACCTGGACACCTGGAGTCTCCTTGATGCCAATAACTGTATCTTCTGTGCCTTGGGCACTGGATCTCCTTGATGGTGAGAAGCGGATCACAGCGGCACTGGGAACTGGACACAACGGTAAGCTGAGATCAGGCGATCTCTTCCCGAGAACTGTGGACGCGGCCGGCGGCGAAGGGCACAGAACTCGAGTGACCGTTGGGCTCGGGGCGCGCGATAACCAAGGGCTCTTCCGCATCCGGTCCTCTCGCGATCTGCCCGCGCCCCTGAACGCGAGCCCATTACCTTTGCCTTGGCCTCTTTGTGCTCCCAAGTGCTGATCCCAAGTTGTGATCAACTTTGAGTCCCTGCACCGTGCAGGCTGCACTTCCGACGGTGTCCTTAAGGGGTCAGTGTGTAACAGAATCGCCCCTGTGATGCACATCATTGCATGTCAGTTGGCTCCCCCCTCCCCCCACCCCCACCCCCACCCCCACCCCCCGTGCTCGGCAGGCTGAGGAACTTTCGTCTCGTGCACAATCTAATCCTCGTGCTCCCTTGAAGGCCTGCAGGATGCAAATGCGGCAGTCCCAGTGGTCAGGAATGAACGACAAGGGTCGCTGTGGACCCTCTACAATAGGATCACATCGCTTGTGCGATGGGCAGGAGGACATCCCCAGGGCACCGCGGAGGCCACAGGGGACCCATGACTCATGATCAAGGCTGCTTGTCCCTGTTTCCGTGGGACAGCACCCGCCTGCACCAGGCCGTGAGAAGGGGGATGGCTCTGAATAGGAGGGCGCGATCTGGATCCTCTCCTCCTAGTACAGTTGGCAGACTCCTGTCTCCGCACACAGGAGGGCATTATCTGCAGAGCGGCATCCGTGGTTGGGTCTCGTGCTGTTCACGCTCGCGCCCGCTGCTTGTGCCCTTTAAGCTTCACTGTGTGTGGGTCCAATGAATGAGTGACAAGGGTGCGCTTGATCCAGACCCTGGTTCCTCAGGATCCATAAAGATCAGACTGGCGCCCGCTGACTTTAGGTGTCCGCGGACATCAAGCAATCAGTGGCACCTATGTTCTGAATGAAGAGAGGCCTGGGCACCCTCTCTGTGCAGAGTAGAGCATCCAGATCGCCCCCTCCTATTCAGAGCCATGCCCCTTCTCATGGCCTTGTGCAGCCGGGTTCTTCTCACGGAAATAGAGATCAAGCAGCCTTGATCATAAAATCTTCAGACCCACTGCACAGATTCACAGTGCTTCTGTTTTACTTAGCACTGGCAAAAGAATTATACCAGTATTTCAAATACAATAGTCTTTGCATTTTTTATGTCCTAACGACACAAAAACTGCTTCCTGTAAATGGTAAAAATAAAATATGGTAAGGAAGAAAGAAACCTCATTTTCAGAACATTTCTGTACATTGTTATGCTCATTCTATTTTACAATGTTATTGTTATTAATCTCTTCCAAAGTTTGTTGCAGTTGGGACTGTGTAAGAAAAAGAAGTATTGATGTGGACCTTATACACACGAGTGGTCTTGGAATGTATGCACCATGAGTAAGGGGAGGCTATTCTATTTTAACACCTTATGTCTCATGTTCCAGAAGCTTCTGTTCTTCTCTTTTATTATATCTCATCTTTAACCCACAAGACTGATTACTTTTTTTTGCACAGAGTAAGAAATGATATATAGTTGCTAGTTTGCATATAAGTTTAAGTGAATGGAGCCATATTAACAAGTATATATCTCTGAATTTAAAAAAAAATGGTCACAAACACCATACATGAATTAAGTGAATGAATATTCTTCCTAAATACCAATTTACTTTTACTCAGAAGTTTCTGTGCATATGTGGCAGTCACAAGTTGATTGCAGAGGTTGTTAATGTAGCTAGTTATAAACCATTTCAAAATTATCTAATTATCAACCTTTCTCTATTTACATACACATCTTTCCTAATATAAAACATAGAAGCACAACTTTGAAATAACTTTTGCAACTTTTTTAAACCAAATATATTATAGTAAAAAATTTTAGTTTTATATATGTAATCTACACTTCCAAAAGCTGACATTTTGATAATTCTTAAAACTGCAAAGGCTTTCTTTCCTCCTAAAACCTAGGACAAGATTTCTCTTTAAATAGTTATAAAGATTTTCAAAGGTTGTTCAGTGTTTATGAATGGGATGCATTCTGTCTAGACCTTAACTGAAATGTATGATTTTAACATAAGTGGGAGATTAATTTATTTTGTATTATTTGTCAACAGTGTTATTAGTTTTTTGTAATTATTGACTTTGATAACACATTGTTACTAGCAGTTGTGAAAGAAGTACTGCTGAAGTGATCTGATCTTAGTGTAAATAACCCATTCCTTTTCGTAAGTTCTCAAAATTATTAAGAATATCAAGACAGAATTGAGATAAATTTGAAAATACCTGATCCAAAATAAAGTTCACTAAATAGAACTATAAATAAGATTTAGAATCTGATGAGCTCATCTTTTTTTTTTTTTTTTTTTTTTTTTTTTTTTTTGGTTTTCCGAGGTAGGGTCTCACTCTAGCTCAGACTGACCTGGAATTCACTATGGAGTCTCAGGGTGGCCTCGAACTCACGATGATCCTCCTACCTCTGCCTCCCGAGTGCTGGGATTAAAGGTGTGCGCCACCACGCCTGGCTAGATGAGCTCATCTTAACATCCCAATCCTAATATAAATTGTAGAAGAGTAATTTCCAGTTAACTGAAAGAAAATTTATTTGGCTATGGTAAAAGTGATAATTTTGGAAATATTTTTTAGTTGTTTTACTGAATTATCTTGTAAGTATTCAGCTAGGTTAGATGAAATGTGTACCTACTGTAAGATTTAGCACTGGGTATACATATTTACTACAGTTTTTGATAACTTTCCTAAAATTACCTCTGATCACTTTACTGATATTGAAGGATTAGAAACAGTCCCAAATTACACAATGCATGACCCATACACCTCAACAAGGAGGGGCCAGGGGGAGGGGCTAGGACAGGGACGAGCCTAACAATGGTACCAACTTGACTGTATTCACTGAGTACAAAACTAATTAACAAAAAATAAATAAATTATTAAAAAAAGAAACAGTCCCAAATTATAATCACCTAATAGGTAAATAAGCCATAAATACATAAAAATTCTCTGAAACAGCTAGTTTGTCAGTTTGTAGTACAATCTTACTCAAGTATTGATAATTTCATCATGAATAAAACAAAATTTTAAGTTGTACCCATCAGTTATGTTATAAATGTACTGTGAGTTAGAAACAACCAACAATCAAATTTGGGTATAGAACCCATATTGCTAGAATTCTAATTAAGCAATAATAATTCCCAGAGAAATATTGACTTAATTTACAAAATTTCTACTTAGAATGGTACACAGACATCACTCTCCTTCTTAGGCCCTTGGGAGAAAATTAGCTTCTAGATCTCTATTCATAGACTTTGAAAAAATGAGATAAATACATAGATGATCAGCAAGTGACCAAGAAAATGTTTGTCTAAGAGAAGTCCCTGTAGTTCATGCATAACAGGGCCTATGAAGAGTGCTTATTTTTCCTCTACTATTAACTTCATGAGAAGCAAGCTTACAGGTACCATAACTAATACAGC
This sequence comes from Dipus sagitta, assembly GCA_036346955.1. Classification (NCBI taxonomy): domain Eukaryota; kingdom Metazoa; phylum Chordata; class Mammalia; order Rodentia; family Dipodidae; genus Dipus; species Dipus sagitta. The sequence continues at coordinate 63,722,918 of CM070787.1, forward strand.
AGGGTATTTATAGTCTACTGCATCTGTTCTACAAAACTGTGATTAATAATTCTACCTCCTATATGTGTCTGTTACTGTATTCTAATTCCTTATGTAACACTAAATTTATTACATCATATTGTGTATGTGATTTGAGCCACTGATTTTAAACCAGTATCTTAACCATGTCACCACATAAATGGTGGCTTTATTTAAAAAACAAGGAATTTATAATTATGGATTATTTTATTTTTATAGACAAAAACAGATATTTAAACATCATGTAACCCGTACTGACCATAAAAGGCAAAATTTGAAAACAAAGGACAAGTATTTTTAAAGGCATATTATCTGCTTCTGTAAGTTCTTTTAATGTTACTTTCTCAACTGTAAAATTAAGTAAGCTATCTCTGGAGATGGTTTTGTCTACAGATTTGGTCAAGTTGACATAAACGCAGCATTTCACCAAAGCCTAGAGTTCATTGTCCTTCCTTGAGTTTGGACCATTATGTGCCCTTCTTTCATGTGAATGTCTATACACAAAGGTCAATGAGGGTTTGAAAATAGCACTGATAGATAAATCAGAATATCTTCTCACTAAATATTTTCCTTCCTGAACATTATGTCTTAAAGTTGGCAAAAACATGTACCTATAATTGTACACCTAAAGTGAAAATTATTCCTGATTTTAAAACAAATCAATTAAGCATGTAGTGGTTTTCAATGATGTGTAATAATAGTGTTGCTCACACTTGCTGTACACTTGCAAACAGTTGTCTTAAATGAGCAATGGATTATGTACTAAGCTTAATTTACCTAATAAAAATTACAATAAAAAAAGAAGTAGGAGGGGATTTGGATGATCTGAGTGACTTAAATCAACATGTAAATTGGGGTCACAAAATAGGCAATCTAGAGGAAGGGAGAAAGAAAAGGAAAACAGACAAAGGGATCCGTTCTGGCCACTGGAATGCAAATTGTGGCAAGGTTCATGGCAAGCTACAAGTTCCAAGGGGGAAAAAATGACAGAAAGTTAAATGCTGTGCTTGTGTGATTCTGGAAGGTTATAAAGCTTGAATGTTGATTCACCAAAGGCATAGATGATTTTGAAAAATCAGGTAAAAAAAGATTAAGCTTGATGTAGTTTGGGCAGTTATCCTCCCATACTAAAAATCTGGTGGGGATTGAGATGGTTTGCCTAGGCCAGGGACTATTCAGCAGCCCCATGTGGCTGCTGTTCCTGAGCCTGAGAACCAAGGAACTGGCACCAGGGGCATGCAGGACAGGCAGGATTGCAGCCCCTTGAGCTCAAACAGCCTGCACAATGCTCCTGTTCCACTGAGAGCCTCAGGGGTGAAGAGATGCACAGCAGTTCTATGGTGTTCTTGTGGTTGTGGTTGTGGATTGTGGCAACCCACCCCGGGTTGAAGAGGACACATGGTTCACAGAAAGTGCCTATAGATTATAGGGGACTACTGTCCCTAACATTGCTCTTTGGAAGAAACAGTTGATATAAGTGCTGGAATCTTTTCATGCTTTGTTTGACCATACTAATATTTTACATTAGTATTTATCCCTGTAGATATTGGTTCCTAAGACCACTGGTAATGGATTGCAATGAATGACAGTGAGCCTACAGAATCCTTTCTATGCTCTGTAAAAACTTTTATAACATGAGTGTTTTAATGTTAACAGAGTTCAAAAGGTATCTGGAAATGTTTTTCCAGCAGTTAAGAATTTGAATGAAGGCATCTTACATGGGGTGGGAGAAGGGCTCACTCAAGAGAGACTCAAAGTTGTGGAATGAAAATCCCAGTACCACAAATAAATTACCAGAGTTGTTAGCCAGGGAGGCTCCTGACTCCCCCCCCCCCAGAAAAATAATAAAGGCTATTAAAATTACCATTGGTTGCATGGCAGAACTATATGCTCAGATTCTACTACTGATGATACCACACACTTTTTTTTGCAGAAAATAGACAAATCTGGATGGAAATTCCCTCTCTACTATCTAGCTTTCATAGTGCTAGGAAGTACTGTGTAGGCTACTGGAGAAGAATTGTCGCCAACAGTCGTGCTATGCTATGGACCATGCTTTCTCCAGTAACAACATACTGTGTGCCATGTGTCCATGTCCAACTAATTAAATAATGGCACAATAATATGGATGCAATCAATTACACTTGAATTGGATTTATGCTCCACTCTACAAATTTATTATGAAATGTACGTAGGTATTAAAGGTATCAATGTACCTATAAATGTGAACAATTCTTTTATAAATATTTTATTTATTTATTTATGAGAGAGAGAGACAGAATGAATGGGCATGCCAGGGCCACCAACCACTGTAAATGAGCTCCAGACACATGCATCCCATTATGCATCTGATTTACATGGATACTGAGGAATTGAACTGGGGTCCTTAGGCTTCAGAGGAAATTGTGTTAACCACTAAGCCATCTCTCTAGCCCAAATGTGAAAAATTCTTATATGAAAAGTGAATGATGAATTCTTACAAGACAGGTAATCATTTTTATTTCTAGAACTTTTTTTTTTCTTCATACTGTCTATATACCATACTGGTAAACTACACAATGGGAAAGAGTATTAAAGTATGTATCACAAGTTATGGAGAAGTACCCAGGTTTTACAGGTTGTACTACTAGTTTATTTCACACATATGCCTGAATTTTAGTCACAGGTTCTTTGGAGAATGAAGGACGTCTCCAACACCATTTGGTGTAGATTATATAGCTGGAGAGAGATGAAGGACTTTCATACCAATCCTCTTGTATATCATCTAATCTGCCCAACATGAAATCGATTTGTGCTCTGTATGAAACAGCACGACAGAGGAAAACAAAACTTTAATCAATTTACCATTTCTTTTTATGGTGGGTTTACTACATGGGCAGGAGTCTGATTATGTCTAAAAGGCCAATAGGAACATTTTCTGTGTACCCTGGGACAACTCACGACCTGGCAGTTTACTCACTAAGCTATGACCTTTTTCTTCTCTTTCAGTCAAATACAGTTGACCTACCTTGAAATGAGTATCAGGGTGGATATGAACATAGAAAATGAAATTCCAAATTTATTCATTCCATGGGAAGTGTGAATGCTTATGGTATAGTTTGAATGATCCATAGATGTTTAGATACCTCTTTAGCTTCAAGATGCTTCTAGTCCAGTAGTGAGTAGTGAAGAAAATACAATCTTTAGCATTGCTGTAGAAATATAAACTCATTTTTTAGTATTTATCAATTAGTAAGATTTACAAAAAGTATCACACAAGAAAAGTGACTGAAAACAATGCATTTTTTCCATTTGAGATGAAATTGCATTCCTTTTCTTTTCTCTCTACCTCCTTTCTTCCCTCCCTATTATCTATTATCTTACCTTAAAAAAAAAACTGAACTAACAGAGAAACAAGGGAAAATGGATTAACTCGTGTGGTGGTTTGAATGAAATACCCCCTGCAGGTTTAAATGTCTTTGAATATATGGTCTCAAGCTACTGGTAATATTGGGAAGTTGTGGGTCCATTGGGAGGTAGAGGGTTGCTGTAAGAAGTGTGCCACTGCCACCCTGTGACTACATAATGAATTCCAGGTCAGCCTGGGCTAGAGTAAAAATCCACCTCCCAAAACTAAAAGTAAATAAATAAATAAATAAATAAATAAATTTTTAGGGCTGGAGAGATGGCTTAGTGGTTAAGAACCCATGTTCAATCTCTCTCCAAATCCCACATAAACCAGATGCACAGTGATGCAAGTGCAAGGTTGCATATGCCCACTAGGTGGTGCAAGAGTCTGGAGTTCAGCTACAGTGGCTGAGGCCCTGGCATGCCCATTCTCTCTCTCTCTCTCTCTCTCTCTCTCTCTCTCTCTCTCTCATTCTCTCTTAAAAAATTTTTAAAAATTAAATATTTATTTCTTTATTTGAGAGAGAGAGAGAATGGGCCCACCAGGGCTCTAGCCACTGCAAAGTAACTCCAGATGCATGTGCCATCTTGTGCATCTGGCTTTACAAGGGTGCTGGGGAATTGAACCCAGGTCCTTAGGCTTTGCAGGCAAGCACCTTAACCACTGAGAAATCTCTCCAGTCCCTTATTTTTTTAAAGCAAGGTCTCTAGCCACGATGACCTGGAATTTACTGTATAGTTCAGGCTGGCCCCCAATTTTGGTGATCCACCTGCCACAACCTTCCAAATGCTGGGATTAAAGGCATGTACCACCACACCTGGTGGTTCCACCTTATTTTTGGGGACAGAGTCTCTCACTGAACCTGGAGTTCATGTCCCAGATCTGGGATTACAGGCGTGTATCACCACACCCGGCTTTTACATGGCTGCTGGGATCCAAGTTATGTCCTCATGCTTGCATTGCAAGCACTCTTACCCACTGAGCCATCTAGTCAGCTGCTGTACATTTTATTTGTGACTACAAGTACAAAAATGGATGTGCCATTGGATTACACTAGGCATCTGTAATCTAGCACTTGGGAGGTAGAACTAGCAGGATGTGGAGTTCAATGTCATCCTCTACTGGGCTACATGAAATCCTGTCTCAAAAAGAAAAAATGTGGGCTGGAGAGATGGCTTGGTGGTTAAGGCACTTGCATGCAAAGCCTAAGGACCCAGATTTGATTCCCCAGAACCCATGTAAGCCAGATGCACAAGGTGGCACATGCATCTAGAGTTCGTTTGCAGTGGCTGGAGGCCCTGGTGTGCCCATTTTCTCTCTCTCTCTCTCCTCTATTTCCTCTTTATCTGTTTATCTCTCTCTCAAATAAATAAGCAAATAAAAGAAGTGTGCCACTGGACATAGGCCTTAAGGTTTTGAGTCCAACCCAGCTTAGCAGTGACAGGAGCTCATACTTGTTGCTTTCTCCTAGGTGAGATGACAAGATGTGATGCGTCAGCTGTCTGCTCTGCAATGCTTTCCCAGTCATGAAGACGCTCCCCAACATAATTGTAAACTTTCTTTCCCCAAGCTGCTTCTGGTCAAGTATTTCGTCCCAGCAATGAGAAGGTAACTGCTACAACTTGTATATCTTGAAGACTCAACTGTGATACACAAGCCGTTTTAGAACTGTACTCAAAACTATAAAGTTCTGACCCAGCCCAAAGAGTAAAAAAGAAATATCACATTTAAAAATATAGTGACTATTCATCAATAATCAGATTTTATCTGCATAGAATAAAATACCAGAATCCTAAGACAAGAATAAAGCAATTTAAGTTTAATTAAATTCCACTGATAAAATGAAGTAAATTAAAAAGTATGAGGTGGTTCACATTTCTTCTCTCTAATCTTTCTTGCCATTTTGAATTGAATATACAGTCATCTTGCAAAAATAGTGAATGTCTTTGAGAATTATTTTGAAATCAGGGAACAGGGAGATGTATTTTATCCTATGAACCATGAAATGAGGCTTGGAAGAATCAGCTTCCTTTTCAGGATCACATCTGTTTTATTTCAAAATGAGTTTATCCCTCTTATGAAAGTCAAAATCTGGGAAAAGTTTGATTATACAGGTCATGTTTTCTTAGTGATATGTGCTTATTACATAAAGCATTTGGTAAATAGAAATTTAACATTAGATGATTAAGTTAGTTTTGAGGTTAAAACTAACAAATCCAGGCTGGAAGAATGGCTCAGCACTTCAGGTGCTTGTTTGCAAAGCCTAATGACCTGGGTTCAATTTCCCAGCACCCACTTAAAGCCAGATGTACAGTGGCTCATGCATCTGGAGTTGCTTTGCAGTGGCCAGAGGCCCTGGTTCACCAATTCTCTCTCTCTCTCTCTCTCTCTTCTATAGTAATTTCTTAGTCTGTGTCTCAGCAAGCTAAGTGCCTTCTACAGCAAGATAAGACCAATAAACCTCATCAGAAAAAAAATCTCCAAATCTTTAAAACAATACTAAATTTCCAGTAGAAGATGAATATATGAACCACAGCTAGCCAAGAAAGCAATCATTAGCTCCAAAGACACTTTAGTAAGATTTATCACATAAAAACATGAAAGCTATTATTTCAAGCTTATTCAAAGGCTTAAAGTACATATGAAAAGCCAAATTTAATATTGACGATAAAAGGATAGGAATTTCAAACGGGAACTAGAAATTATAAAAATAAATTAATTTGAAATAATTTTTAAAGTGATGTACTTGAAATTAATAACAAATAGACTATTAAGGTTATTAAGAATTAAGATGACAAAAATATAATAGCAAATCAGAAATTAAATTAATAGATAATATCTAATCCAAATAAAAAGAGGTTTAATAGTGGTAACCACAAATAGATGAAAAAGAACAGAAAAATATCTGCTTTATAAAATACACAAAATCAAACTGGTTGCAGCAAATGAATTAAAAGCCTGCAGACTGATAGAATCTCAAAAGCAGGCATCAACAAAAAGGATTATATCAAACCAATGCAGAACAGGAAAACAGACTACAGGAAGAATAAACAATCTTTAGAATGGGAAAATATATTTGCCACCTACTCATATGACAAGATTAATATCTAGGATATACAAGGAACTTAAAAGTTCAACACTAAGCCAGGCATGGTGGTGCACACCTTTTAATTTCAGTACTTGGGAGGCAGAGGTGGGAGGATTGCCCTCAGTTCAAGTCCACCCTAAGACTACCTAGTGAATTTCAGGTCAGCTGGGGCTAGAGTAAGACACTACCTCAAAAAACCAAAATATACAAAAGAAAACAATAAAATAATTCAACACTAAAATATCCCAACCTAAAGTGAGCAAATGATCTGAGTAGACAATTCTCAAAAGGAAAAACAACTATCACCAAAACTACAAAAAATATGTTCAATAGCACTACTCACTATGAAAATGGAAAACAAACTATAACACAATATTATCTCACTGTTTAGGATGACTATTCAGTAACAACAATGAATGCTAGTGAAGATGAGGAGAAAAGGGAATTGTTGAAAATGCAAATTAGTACAGCCATCTTGGAAAAGAGTATAGTGTTCCTTAAAAAACTAATAGGGGCTGGAGAGATGGCTCAGCAGTCAAGGCACTTGCCTGCAAACCCTAACAACCCAGGTTTGGTTCCTCAGTACCCACATAAAGGCACATGCATGGAGTGGCACATGCATCTGGAGTTTGTGTGCAACAGCCAGAGACCCTGGAACACCAATTCTCTCCTCTCTCCTCTCTCTCTCTCCCTCTCTCCTTCAAATAAAGAAATAATTAAAAAAAACTGAAAGTAGATCTATCATATGAGCACACTATCCTATTTCTGAATATATAATAACACATGGGATATTTCTAGACCACTACATCTAATAATACCACCATTTTAATCTAATAAACCAACACATCATTTTCAATTATTTTCTGCCTTGAATTCTTTCTGTTTTCTGAGGCTCTCAGAAGCAAAGGTTTATGCCACGCTCACAGGAGCCATGGCTATAGCCCTTGACTCACTCTCCTTCCAGCTCCACCCGACTGGTGTTCTTGGAAGTATTTGTTGTGTCTGGTTCATCTATTTACATACCTTAATTCCCTACTAGCTACCTATCAAAATCTCATGTCTTGGTCTTTAGAAAAATCTTTCAAGATTGGGTATCAGTTTTATTTCTTACATCTCATTAAGGAAACTGAATTTGTTGGTGTGACATCAGCAAGAACCATCATAGGTTGTTAATATTTTCTTTTTATTTAAACTTTGGCTTATGCTGCTACTTTGGTGTACAAACTACTGTGTATGACTTTAAAGATTTTTAAAGAACTTTTTTATTCATTTATTTTCAAGAACAGTGAGAAAGAAAAAAGAAAAGAAAGAAGGAAGGGAAGGAAGAAAGGAAAAAAGAAGGAAAGGAAAGAGGAAGAATGAAAGATAAAAGGAAGGAAGGAAGAAGGGAAGGAAGAAAGGAATAAGGAAAGGAAAGAAGGAAGGAAGGAAAGAAAATAGGAAAATGGGTGTGCCAGGGCTTCTAGCTGCTTCAAACAAACTCCAGATGAATGTGCCATTTTGTGTATCTGGCATTATGTGGGTACTAGTGAAAGGAAACTGGGTCATTAGGCTTTACAGGCAAGTGCTTTAACTGCTGAGCAATCTCTCCAGCCCCTGCTTATGATTTCAATCATATATTTATGTATCAACACTGAGTTAAATCCCAACCACTTCAAAGAATCTCCTATTAATCTCAGGTGGTAATGGGCATCCCTATTGTTTCTCAAAACTCTTTATATCTTGTGTTGTGAACTTTTAGGAGGAGAAACATAAGGAACAAAAAACATGAGTTGGAGCCAGGAACTACTTGCTGCATCTTTTAAGACCTAGCAGTGAAGAAGTCATTTTGTATTTTTTGAAGGTCAAATATAAGTGTGTTTGGTAATCCATACATAAAATGTGGAAATTTTAATCATAATAGTTCATTGAGGTTTAAAAATTACCATATTACAGAATTGCAGTTGTTTGATATTGAAAGTTTGATATTTAATTAGGATCTTTGTCATGCATTATTAAACTATACCTGGAGTACAGCCAACACATTCATGAAGTATACCTCAGTAATATATATATATATAGTGTCTGTGTATGTGTTGGAAATGCAAGAAAGGGTAAAACTTCACTATAATATTCATGTGGCATTTATAATTACCTATAATATTATATGCTGTTATGATTTAATATGTGGATGAAAAATTTAGACTAATAAATTCTACAGATGTGAATTACATTTTCACAAATGTCATTTAATATTTTTGTTGCAACACCTAAATACTTTTTATGAGCTCATGAGCAATACTTGGTATGGTGGTTTGATTCAGGTGTCCCCCATAAACTTAGGTGTTCGAATGCTAGATCCCCAGCTGATGGAGATTTGGGAATTAATGCCTCCTGGAGGGAGTGTATTGTTGGGGGTGGGCTTATGGGTGTTATAGCCAGCTTCCCCTTGCCAGTTTCTGGCACACTCTCCTGTTGCTATGGTCCCATCTTATGTTGGGGATGATGTCCACCCTCTGCTCATGCCATCATTTTCCCTACCATCATGGAGCTTCTCCCTCGAGCTTATAAGCCAAAATAAACTTCTTTTTCCCACAAGCTGCTCTTGGTTGGGTGATTTCTACCAGCAATGTGCTCCTGACTGCAGCACTTGGACTGTATCTATCTAAAAAAGAGAAGCAGATTCGCCAATGGAGTGTGAAGTCAGCACCAGATAAACAAGATAGCATTATTAGTTTAGAGAGAATTTAATAGGTGCAGGTCATCTTGTAGCCCAATATTGGTGGGAGGTTGATATTGGAGAGTGAACTTATTTCTGGATATGATTCCGACTTGTTTCCCAGTTAACCACCCCATTTTATTCCATACCTGTGGGACCTGACTTTGCTCTGGGACTCTAGTTTCCCAGGTGAGTAAGAAAGGTTCAAGTGGTGAAATGAGGAATTAAATTATAGATGATGAACATTATTTGTAAACTTTAAAAAATCTAATAATTGTTTTTAAAGTATGTTTTGAACACTTACAATATACCAAGTATTAAGTTATAGATTCAATTGAAATAATCTATTCTGCGCTCATATTTAGCATCAGAAACAGGTTAAAAGAAAACATACAGATTAAGTGATAAAACTGATCATTATTTACTACCATGAGATTACATTGTAGGCAGTAATTTATTGCAGCCCAGATATCAAGGGATATATACAGAGACAAAACAAATAAATCTTCAGTGAAATAGAGCCTTAACATATGTGAAGATATTAGCAGAGACCCAGGTTTGACTCCCCAGGGCCCATGTTAGCCAGATGCACAAGGTGGCACATGAATCTGGAGTTTGTTTGCAGTGGCTGGAGGCCCTGGCCTGCCCATTCTCTCCCTCTCTCTCTCTCTCTCTCTCTCTCTCTCTCTCTCTCCTTTCTCTCTCAAATAAATAAGTAAAATTAAAATACTAAAAAAAAAGAGAAATATTCATGCTGGGAAAATATAGAGGACTGTACCACACACACTCAGCAGTTCAGCATGCCTGACTATGTAACTCTGTCCAATGAGAGCAACAACTCCTCCTTTGAACAAGCAGTGCAAGAATTTCCTGAGTAACCAAGGAGATTTCTTGGGATAAAAGTCACTTGATTCCCAGCCTGCTGATTGGGATTGTGCAACCCCAGCACCCACATAAAAACAGAATACAAAAGTGATGCATATGTCTATAATTCCAACACACCCTATGGCAACGAGAGATGGAGCTGGAACAATGAGAACTCCAAAGCTCAAGGCCAGCTAGTCTGGCCATCCCAGCAGCAAAAACAATAATAAGAGAGACTTTGTTGCACCAAATATGTTGAAATTGTCCTCTGTTCTTCACGCACATGCTGTGGCACACACTCATGCAGAGAGAGAGACAGATAGGGAGAGAGATTTAAAACAACAGAAGAGCTTGGAAACAGAGGCCATTGTCATCCTTGCAATTATTATTTCCCCATAGATTTGTCTTAACTGTTTACATTATATTTGCTTTAACCATTAATATTTAATGGTATTTCCTCTTTATCAATTCTATTAAGCATTACTGAAGTTTTTCAATTGAAATATGTCAACAAGTTTTAAGATTGTACACGTTTGTAACATTATCATTAAAATTATAATGCAGAATATCTCCATCATTCTCAGAATATTCAGTTTGTCCTCGCCAGTCTTCCCTCTCCTTGATTCAATATAGATTAAGATATCTTCTGTGTTGTTATAAATCCATTATTTAAAAAATGAATCAAACAAAAAATGTTTTGTTTCTAAATTTGTGATTTCAAATTATATTTTAAGATGTGTCAATGCTACTGGGTGACAATACTTCCTCTTTATTGCAGAATATAATTTCATTGTATGGGTATACTTTTCATATTTGTACTATCTATATTAGTAGAGATTTGAGTTGTGCTGAAGTTTAGCAACAACAAATAATAGCATGATAAATAGTTATGTGCACGCTTTTATGTAGATGCACATTTTCATTCTCTTTGGATATTCTTTTGCTTAGTGTTGCTTAGTGATTACTTTTATTCTTTACACTTTTTTAAAAAAATTCAAAGCTCAACCAGCATCATAAAAGCATTCTAGTTACCCCAAAATCCCATCAACATGTGGGGGTTTTAAGTATTTTATTTATGTATATTTTTATTTATTTAAGAGAAAGGTAAAGATAGAGGAAGAGGCAGAGAGAGAGAGAGAATGGATATGCCAGGGCCTCCAGCCACTGCAAGCAAACTCCAGATGCATGCAACACCTTGTGCATCTAGCTTATATGGATACTTGAGAATGAAACCTGGGTTCTTAGGCTTTGCAGGCAAGTGCCTTAACCACTAAGCAATCTCTCCATTCCAACGTGTTTGTTTGTTTGTTTTTTAAGCACCATTACACCTCCCTGAAGTTCTATGGTAACCTTTAATGCTTTAAAAATGTACTCATGGGCATTAACATATGTTTTATTTTGTCACTTATCTTTACACTGAACTATAGCACTTGTGTATAAATTTGGGTACAAATTCTTTGCCATGCCGGGCGTGGTGGCACACGCCTTTAATCCCAGTACTTGGGAGGCAGAGGTAGGAGGATTGCCATGAGTTTGAGGCCACCCTGAGACTACATAGTGAATTCCAGGTCAGCCTGAGCTAGAGTGAAACCCTACCTGGAAAAACGGAAAAAAAAAAAAAATCTTTGCCATGTATTTGTGTTTGCAGTTTTTTCTCATTTTGTTATGTGCCTTGTTTCTTGTTATTCTTTTGTTGATACATAATTTTTAAGAAATATTTTTATTTTTATTATTATTATTAATGACTTATTTCATATGGATACAGCATGTATTGGAACCCTCTTTTCCCTTGTCCCTGCCTCCATTCAATTGGGGACCCTCCTCAGTGGGGTTGTAGGTATTCCCTATGGAGTTGTGGTTTATTTTGACCTCTTGAAGTTTAAAAACAAAAAACTAGTCGGGCGTGGTGCCGCACGCCTTTAGTTCCAGCACTCGGGAGGCAGAGGTAGGAAGATAGCATGAGTTCGAGGCCGCCCTGAGATTACATAGTCAATTTCAGGTCAGCCTCGGCTAGAGTGAGACCCTACCTCAAAAAAAAAAAAAAAGTGGCCTTTTTGTACTTTATCTTTGAAAATGTCCCATGAGGAATTGAGAAGAGTGTATATTCTGTTCTTACTGGTAATGTTGTGCAGATGTATGCTTGATCCTTTTGGTTTATGAATCTGTAAAGGTCCTCTTTCCTTATTTTCCAGCTGGTTGTTCCCATCCATTATTGAGGGTATAATATTGAGATCTCCTACAGTTACTATAGAGCTGTCTATTTTTTCCTTCAATTCTGTCAGGTTTTGTCCCATACACTTTGATTGTCTATGGTTATAATAAACCATATAAACATGGTTCCCAATGTGTCCTCTGGCTGAGTTGCATCTCTTGTAGGCATCAGTGAGTAATCAGACAAAGGCATGTGGAATAGTCATCATCTCAACTATTTAATCACATCTTGTTTTTAGAACATGCTCTATACTAGCTATGTTGAAATACATGATTATCAATATAGTCCACCTCCTGTGGTATAGGACATTAGATTTTACTGAGACTGTAGCTCAGGGGCATAGCATGTGCTCACATTTAATCCCAGTACTTGGGAGGTAGAAATACAAGGATTGCTATGAGTTTGAGGCCAGCCTGAAACTACAGAGTTTCGGGTCAGCCTGGCTAGCATAGAACCCTACCTCAAAAGACAAAACAAAAACAATGCTTAAATATTTTAGTTTTATGATGCTTAATAACACTGAATAAAATAATATGTCTTAGTTGTTTCACTTTACTGTTGCAGTCAGGTTCACATTGCTGGTAGAAATCACCTGACCAGAGCAGCTTGTGGGGGAAAAAAAAAAAAAAAGATTTATTTTGGCTTACAGGCTCCAGAGGAAGTTCCAAGATAGCAGGGGAAAACGATGGCATGAGCAGAGGGTGGACATCACCCCTTGGCCAACATAAGTAATAGGAGAGTATGCCAAACACTGGCAAGGGGAAACTGGCTATAACACCCATAAGCCCACCCCCAACAATACACTCCCTCCAGGAGGCATTAATTCCCAATTCCCCATCAGCTGGGAACCTAGCATTCAGAACACCTAAGTTTATGGGGGACACCTGAATCAAACCACCACATTCTGCCCCTGGCCCCCATGAACTGATATCCATACATGATATAAAATACAATGCATTTAGTCCAACTTTAAAAGTCCCCATAGTTTTTATTAATTCCAATAATGTTCATGCATCCCCACAGTCCAAGGTCTTTTAACTGAGCCATAATACAAAAAAAGAAAACCATAATAGCACAAAATAAACATTCACACTGCAAAAGATGTCATTGGGCATAGCAAAGAAATATTCAACCAATACAAGATTTAAAACAACCAGGTCAAACATCAATCTCTGCAGCTTCAGGTCCAAGAACTCAAGCCAGTGACAAATCTCCAAGTCTGATATTTCTAACCAGCAACAAGTCTCTGGTATTCCAATTCCGCCCCTCCAGCTAGGCTACTCACAGTCCTGGAAAACTTCACTGGGGCCAGCAGCTTTCCTTAGCAGCCATCTTGTAGTCCCGGCATCTCTACTGGGTCTCCAGTACAATCCACGGTTCATCTTCGTGGCCCCATGGGGTCTCCATGCAGGCATCCAGCAAACCTGCTTCACAATGTCCATGGCCATTTCCAAAACACAAGACCATGTTGAAAACTCAATGACCCTCTCTTTCCTGCATTTCTTATACTCCATAATACCAGGTAGGGTGCCAATTTGTTAATCTGGGGGTGGGGGATAAAGCAGACTTTGAAGAACAGGACACTCCTTGAGCACTCAGGTCCCTTTAAAAAAGTCTACATTCTTCCTGTTGCCCCAGTGTAGGTCAGCTGGCCCAATCTCAAAGGTTGTAATCTCTCAATTGCAGCTGAATGGGCAGCAGGTCACCCAAAGATTTTTCTTTCTGTGCCATATCCCTCTGCTCACACCAGTTCATTTCTACACAAAGCAACCCTGCACAACTTCTCAGGACATGGGCATAACCAAGCTTTTCACACAAACTGCTAGCCCAATCCAAGTAAAGCTTTCTCACCCTCATAAACCAAACCCCACAGTCCATAGTTCTTACTGCATTCAGGTCTTTCAACTCTGACCAGAATAGTCCATCAAGTTGAACTTACAGCACTGCAAGGCATCTCTTAGGCCAAGATTTCAAATCCTTTCACATTCCTCTTGAAAATCAGCTCCAAAGGCCAAAGCCACACAGCTAGATGACTAGCAGCAATCCTACTCCTCATACCACTTTACTGCTGCAGTCAGGTTTGCATTGCTGGTAGAATCACCTGACCAAGAGCAGCTTGTGGGCAAAAGAGATTTATTTTGGCTTACAGGCTTGAGGGGAAGCTCCACGATGACAGGGAAAATGATGGCATGAGCAGAAGGTGGACATCACCCCCTGGCCAACATAAGGTGGACAATAGCTCAGAGGTAGAGCACCTGTCTAGAATCCACAGTGAGGGCCTGGGGGCGTGGCTTAGTGGTAGGGTGCAGTCCTAGCACACCTGTGATTCAGGTTTCAATCCTACAGCACTGCAAACACACACATAAACTTAAGAATGGTATGCAGTGAATGGCAGTAATGTAGCGTTCTGTGAGAACCCATTGAAAGCCCATAAATACATGTGGGATCAAAACTACTACTTCCAACACGAGCTGATATCCCTGTCAGCAATTCGCTTTCTCCAGCCTTATGAACTTCTTTTTTATTTTATTATTACTTTTTAGCCTTGTGAATTTCTACATCTGTAGAACAGGTTTTCAGGAATAAACTAAAATGAAGACAAACTTATTCCATCCTAGTTGAGTTGCTGCAGGAATATTAGAAGCATCTTTTAGGTTGCAAGTGTGCAAAGTCAACCTGGCTTAAATCTTACCGTATGAGGACTTTTGACTTTTACTTTACGCACTAAATCCGCAAACCTTTGCTCGTGGACTACAACTCCCAGAGTGCCCCATGCCTGGCTTCCATCTAGGACGCACGCGCAGCGCAGCACAGATTTCAAACAAAAAAAGGACTCTCACGTAGGGACCACAACTCCCATAGTGCCCCGCGCCGTCGCCGCTGCTGCCGTGAGACCAAGATGGCCGCTCGTAAGTACCGGCGCTGCGGGCGCCTGGGTGTGGGGTGCTTCCACGGCGGGGTAGGATGCCCGAAGGGGCTGTGGCGCGGCGGACACCCGAGGCGCGGTGAGGTCGGTGCCAGCGGTCACTACAGGTGCCCCTCCAGAACGGAAGTGGCACCAGAGGGTTAGAGGTCACCGTCGTAGCACCCCACCTTAGGGGTGACCTTTCGTCCATCCCTCCAGGTCTCTCCACCTTCCTCAAGAATACGTGGGGCAAGGAGCCCGTACTGGTGGCGTCCTTCACCATCGCGGGTCTCGGTGCGTGAGTGACCCCGGCGCGAACGTGCAGCATGCATCCCCGGGATGGGCCGTCTATCCAGTGGCCCATGCCTTTCCCATGCCTGCAATACCCTGACGCTACTGCAACCCTCCTCCCTCCACGCGCGCTCACACAAGAAGTGCATACCCCTTCCACAGAGGTCCTCAGCCCTGGCTGTGCCTTGACACCCCGGGGGTGCTAAACAGCCCAGAGTTTGAATTACAATCGGCCGGCCATAGCGTGCCTCATGCAGATCCCTTCCCTCGTGGACTACCGCTACCCTGAGAAGGGCAGCTCACGCTTTAGGTGCAGTAGACCTCTGAGGATTGGGGTAGGCGGCTCTTGTGCTGTCTGTCCACAAGCCAAGCACTGTATGGTAAGCTTCTGGGACCCACCACACGTAACCACTGAGCTCTTGAGAGGTGGGGCTACTAAATAGGTGGTACAAGACACATCAGTTTCAGATTTAGTATGCTCCAAAGTATGTGCACTACCAAGCTTTTTCGTGTTGATTGTATGATGAAATGATGGTTGGGATATGCTAGGTTAAACTTTTTTTTTTTTTTCCGAGGTAGGGTTTCACTCTAGCCCAGGCTGACCTGGGATTCACTATGTAGTCTCAGGATGGCCTTGAACTCATTCCTTCCTCTGCCTCCTGAGTGCTGGGATTACCGCACCCGGTTTAAACATGTTTTTGTTTGTTTTTGGTAGAGGGAGTTGCTTCAGATAGGATTTAATACTTTAGTCCCAGTTCACAGCAAGTTTCCTGCCTTGTCCTCCCAAATGCTGGGATTATAGTTGTGCGCTATTATTCCTGGCTACCCTTTACTTTAAAACGAGGCCAGTTGTACTTGAAAAGGTAAAATTACCTTACTATGAGACCCTGGCCTAGGACATCCCTCTTCTGCACCCTACCCCACTCCCAGGACTCCTGGCTGTGGGTCAGATGGGTTGTAATTGAAGTGCTCTCATTCAGTGGCCTCTCTCCCCTTTAGGCCTGATGTGTTCCTGGGCGCTGGACTCCTATCCTTACCCCTACTCATCCCCGCCGCAGGTTTTAACTCTGACCTATAGATGAGGGTGGCAGGGTGCTGAGGGACCCACAGAACAAAGGGCCCTCCTGGTTGTTGCTGGTCCTTCCTGCTTGCCTTTTCCAAGGCTCGTTTCTTCACTTCCTTCCCTGAGAGCCACTGTATCAATTACCTTTCTGGTTACTGTGATAAAGTACCTTGACAAAAGAGATTTAACCTGGATGTGGTGGCGCACACCTTTAATCCCAGAGGTAAGAGGATTCCTACGAGTTCCAGGCCCTCCTGGGGCTACAGAATGAGTGCCAGGTCAGCCTGGACTAGAGACCTTACCTCGAAGAAGGGGAAAAAAAATAAAAAATAAAAAGGAGGTTGGAGTGATGGCTTAGCAGTTAAGACATTGCCTGTGAAGCCTGAGGACCCAAGTTGTAGTCCCCAGACCCACATGAACTAGATGTACATGGTGGCACACACATCTGGAGTTCATTTGCAGTGGCTGAAGGCCCTGGCGTGCCGATTTTCCCTATCATAAATAAATGAAACTGAAAAAAGCAGTTTAAGGGAGAAAGGGTTTATTTGGGCTCACAGTTGGAAGGTATAGTCTATTGTGGTAGGGGGCATGGTGGCAGGCACACGAGGCAACTGGTCACATTGCATCTGATCACAAAGCAAGATGAATGCTGCTGCTCAGCTAGCTTTCTTTCTGAGGGTGGTGTTCAAGGTAGGGTCTTGCTCTCTATCCCAGGCTGACTTGGAATTCACTATGCAGTCTCAGGGCCGCCTCGATTGCTGTGCCAGGATTAAAGGCGTGAGCCACCATGCCTGCAAGCTGTCTCCTGTTTATGCGGTCCAGGATGCCTGCTCATGGACTGGCGTAGCCCACTTTTAGAGTGGGTCTTCTTGTTTCAACATAATCTCGAGAATTCCTTGAACACGTGCCCAGAGATATTTCCATGGTGACTCTAAATGCTATTGGGTTGACAACTGAGATGACTTATTACAGCCATCTTATCCCTGGACCTCACCCTGGTGTCTCTCCACAGCTATACTTCTGCCCATATTCAGCCCTTATACCAAGTATGCCATCATGATCAATCAGGCCACACCCTACAACTACCCAGGTGAGTAAGGGACTGTGATGGATGGAGAGCAGGGTGGAAGTCTACCAAGCATCTGGACTCCCTGTCCGAATGTTAATTCACATAGAAACAGGCTTTGAGTTCCTTTCCAGATTTCTGTTCCTCCTTGGGTTTCCCTATCCCTGGACGTGTCTCCCGCTCATTTGTCATGTTTCTAATCCTTGCTTCCCCTTCTCTCCTCTGGAGCCCCGTATCCCTCTAGAACATACACTAACAGGCTAGCTGTTTTCTGCAGGGCCCTGGAGATCCTCTGGTCTCAGTGGCCCATTCTCATCTCACAGTGCCCCTCCGAGATAATGGGAACATGCCCGACGTGCCCAGTCACCCCCAGGACCCCCAGGGCCCCAGCCTGGACTGGCTGAAGAATCTGTGAACACATCTGATGGAGGAGGCCCTCCACCCTGTGTCCCCAATAAAAATGTGAATACAAACCCCAAAATCTTTGATTTGGGTGAAACTTTTTTTTTTTTTTTAAGGACAAGGTCTTGCTGTGTTGACTCAGGCTGGCCTCAACTCATGGGGATTCCTCCCACTCCAGCCTCAAACCTCATATTCTTGTGTGTGTGTGTGTGTGTGTGTGTGTGTGTGTGTGTATGTGAGAGAGAGAGAGAGAGATCAGGGATGGAAGCAGTAGACATTGCCCAGGCAAGTGGGATGGGGGTCATTTTATTGGTTGGGGGAATCAGTCAAAGGGTGGGCTAGCTAGGGTAGGGTAGGGTAGCAATTTGTCTGGTCCTCGAGAAACCCAACTTGAATCCAAGGCTTCATCTGGTTCAAAGCCAAAGTCTTCCTCGACCTTAATCTGGGAAGGTAAGGATTAAGGTATGAGTGGGTTTGGAGACTTAGACCTCCCCACCCTCCGTCAGCCTCCAGGAGATAGATTCTCAGGCCAGACAACTTAACTGCACTCACAGGCAACCCCAATGTTTGTGACTCAAGCCCCCTCAGCCTTCCATCTCCTCCACTCCTGCCTACAGTCATTTCCCTGTGCAGGTCTCTTAAGCCCTAGCTCCTTCCCTGTCTTACCCTGATCACCTCAGCCTTTCCTGTTTCACATCTTTCCCTAGTCTTCCACAGCTGAGGACCCCTCAAAGCCAAGTCCGGGAGTCTCACCGCATTTTGGCCCCAAACCTGGGCTCCCACCTGCACTGGGGCCAGCTCTGGAGTCAGTACAGCTCCTGTCCGGCATCCATCTCGTGGTGTCCGCCGCCTCTTCCTCCCACTGGGTCCCTCACCAGGGGCTGGGCTGCTGGGTTCTGGGGGTACAGGTGTTCTTTGGGGTGGAGACAGCCCATCTTTCTCTGGAGGCTCATTCTCAACGTTACCTGGGGTGGGGGCATCTGTGCCCTGGCTGCCATCATCCTGGTATGGTAGGAGTTGAGAGGGGAGGATAGTGAAGGCTGTGTCCCAGGCTCCCGTTTCCTCCACCCCACCTGGAGACCAGCACTTACCTCCAACACAATGGTAAACTGGCTGGCCCGGTAGTCATCACCATAGGAGTCCAGCACCCTCATGAGAAACCTGTGTGGACAGAAATGCTGCTGCTGGGCGAGTTTACCTTCCAGAGGAGGATCAGTGAGTGAGCAAAGGTTTATTGTTGTTGTTGTTTGTTTTTTAAATATTTTTATTTGAGAAAGGGCACACCAGAGCATCCAGCCACTGCAAACGAACTCCAGATGCATGCACCACCTTGTGTGTCAGGCTTACATGGGTCCTGAGGAATTGAACCTGGGCCCTTTGGCTTTGCAGGCAAGCCATCTCTCCAGCCCTCCCCCCCCCCCCCCCGCCTTTTTAAGCTAGGGTCTCACTCTAGCACAGGCTAACCTGGAATTCACTATGTAGTCTCAGGGTGGCCTCAAACTCACTACGATCCTCCTACCTCTGCCTCCCAAGTGCTGGGATTAAAGGTGTGCCTGGTTCAAAGTTGTTCTTGACCAAGAGGGTTTGGACCTGTAGCCTAGAGGCTCAATCTGGGAGCTAGGCACTTGACAAGCCATGTGGCCTGTGTGACCCATTCTCCTCTATGAATGGAGGTGACATCCTTGATGCTGCGAAAGGACATTCCAAGACAGTCCTCCAAAAATACTTAGTGTGATTGCCAGCATTTGGCATTCAACTGTGCTTTCTAATGTTGTTAATGGTATTAAGGATTGAATTCAGGGCCTGTGCTTTGCAAGCATGCTACTACTAAGCTGTCAAGCCCCAGTTTTGTTTTGTTTTGTTTTTTGTTTTTGTTTTTTGTTGTTGTTTTTTGGTAGGGTCTCAGTGTAGCTCAGGCTGACCTGGAATTCACTCCGTAGTCTCAGTGAGAGCAGTAGTACAGACACAAGGCCATGGCCTAGGCCTAGGGTGGTGGCGGTGCAGGTGTCAGAGGGTCTGGTTTGTGAGGGTAGAGGTGACAGGAATTCCCACAGATCAGAATGTGAGGTTGAGGGAAAGGCAGTCTGCTCCAAACACTGGGGGAGGTGGGGTGAAGGTCAGGGTCAGTCTCATTATCAGATAACTAATGTCATGGCAAATAAAAGGATAGTACAGTCCAGAGGAGAGTTGAGAGTTCAGAAGTAGCCTGAGACCAGGGTCATCAGAAGGTCACAGAGATAGAACTGTGAATGTAGACATTCCTGAACCTATGTTGTTAGTATCAGCAGACACTGGACAGCTGAGGTGAGAGTCTCTGACAAACTGCTTAATCATTATTTTACATTCAAGTCACCTCTGTAGCTACATTGAGCACATGAAATGTGTCCAGTGCAATACAAGAAGTGATATTTTAACCAGCCACGGTGATGCAAAGCTGTAACCCCAGCATTTACGAGGCAGAAGGATGACTACAAGCTCCAGGTCAGCCAGCATTACACCGTGAGACCCTCCCTATCTCAAAAAATCAAAAACACGGGCTTGCTGGGTGTGGTGGTTTGATTCAGGTGTCCCCCATAAACTTGGGTGTTCTGAATGCTAGGTTCCCAGGTAATGAAGATTTGGGAATTAATGCCTCCTGGAGCAAGTGTATTCTTGGGGTGGGCTTATGGGTATTATAGCCAGTTTCCCCATGCCAGTGTTTGGCGCACACTCCTGTTGCTATGGCCCACCTTATGTTGGCCAGGGGGTGATGTCCACCCTCTACTCATGCCATCGTTTTCCCTGCCATCGTGGAGCTTCCCCTCAAGCCTGTAAGCCAAAATAAACTTCTTTTTCCCACCAGCTGCTCTTGATCAGGTGGTTTCTACCAGCAATGCTGGGCATAGTGGCTCATGCTTTTAATCCCAGCACTTGGAAGGCAGAGGTAGGAGGATCACCATGCGTTGGAGGCCACCCTGAGACTACATAGTGAATTCCAGATCAGCCTGGGCTAGAGTGAGACCCTACCTTGCCTAGCTACAAAAACAAAAAACAAAAATAAAAACAAAATAAAAAACATGGGGTAGAGAGATGATTTAGTAGTTAAGGCACTTGCCTCTGAAGCCTAAAACCCCAGGTTCGATTCCCATGTATTTACATAAACCAAATGCACATAGTGGCACATGCATCTGGAGTGTATTTGCAGTGGCTAGATGTCCTGGCCCACCCATTCTCTCTCTCCCAAATAATAAGTAAAATATATTTAAAAAATTCAAGGGGGCTGGAGAGATGGGTTAGCAGTTAAAGTGCTTGCCTGCAAAGCCAAAAGACCTTGGTTCAATTCCCCAGGACCCATGTAAGCCAGATGCACAAGATGGCGCATGCATCTGGAGTTCGTTAGCAGTGGCTAGATGCCCTGATGTGCCTATTCTCTCTCTCTCTCTCTCTCTCTCTCTCTCTCTCTCTCAAATAAATTAAACTTTAAAGAAAAAAATTCAAGGGATGCCAGGCGTGGTGGGGCACACCTTTAATACCAGCACTTGGGAAGCAGAGGTAGGCCACCCTGAAACTACTGAGTGAATTCCAGGAGAGCAAGACCCTACCTCGAAAACCATACAAACAATAATTCAAGGGCTAAAGAGTTGGCTTAGTGGTTACAGTGCTTGCCTGTGAAGCCAAAGGACCCAGGCTCAGTTTCCTCAGTACCTATGTAAACCAGATACATAAGGCGGTGCATGCGCCTGGAGTCCATTGCACTGCCTAGAGGCGTTGGCACGCCCTTTCTCTCTGCCTCTTTCTTTCTAAATAAGTAAATAAAATGGAAATTTTTAGGGTTCTATTCCACCCCCTTCTGGCAGTACTGGAGATTGAACCCAGGGCCATATAGCTAGGCAAGTGCTCTACCACTGTGTTACATCCTTAGCCCACTTTTTACCTTGAAACACAGTCTCATTAAGTTCCATAGACTGGCCTTGAACTCCCTGTAGACTAGGCAAGCCTTGGACTGGCAATCCCTTTGCCTCAGCCTATGGTGTATGGGAATTACAGGTTTGGACCACCAGGCCTCGTGTTGGACTCCAATTCCCAAATTGCTAGCAGCTGGGAACCAAGCATTCAAAACATGCGAGTTTATGAAGGACACTAAATTCAAACTACTACATTCCTCCCCTGACCCCCATAAACTGATAACCACACCAAGAAATCCAGTTGAAGTAAAAATCATCCCTCTGGGATTGATACAAGCCACTTACAAATACAATTTTTAGTAACATGTTTTGAGACTGTCTAGTATAGCTCAGGTTGGCCTCACACTCACTGTGTAGCCAAGATGACCTTGAACTTCTTAATCCTCCTTGCTCTACCTGACCAGCACTGGGATCACAGGTGTGTGCCACCACACCTTTATGCAGTGCTGGGATCAAACTCCGGGCTTCATGCATGCTAAGGAAGCACTCTACCAACTGAGCTACATCCCAGCCCCAGTAACATTTTATGAATAAATCCTAAAAAAATCCAAATGTTATTTATTTGCATGTGTGTGTACACCAGGATCTCTTACCCCTGCAATCAAATGCCTGTCTGGTTTTGTGTGGGTGTCTGGAGAACTGAACCTTAGCCAGCAAGCTTGCAAGCAAGTGTCTTTAACCCCAGAGTGATCTCCCCAGGCTCCGAAATTATTTTTACTTAGTAAAACATGAATGAAGAGAGTCACCTGTAGCTGGCAGCTACCATTCTTTTTTTTTTTTTTTTTTCCCCTCGAGGCAAGGTAGGGTCTTGCTGTAGCCCAGGCTGACTTGGAATTCACTATTTAGTCTCAGGATGGCCTCAAACTCAATATGATCCTCCTACCTCTGCCTCCAGAGTGCTGGGATTAAAGGTGTGTGCCACCATTCCCAGCTCTGTGGATACCATTCTTGACAAGGAGCCCTGGGGAAGTATCTGCTGGGTGAGGGTCTGGGAGCATGACGATGAACCAGCAAAGGTGGGTCAGGAGGCAGAGGACTCCCAAGATTGCTAAGGGCCCCTGGACACCAGGAGAGTGCTTCACAGAAGAGGGCAAGTCCATGGGGTCAAAGTGCCAAGTTGAGGTGGGAACTGCTAGCTGGACTTAGCCTCATGAAGCGATCACAAACTCATTCCTATTTCCTTGGAAACAGTAAGTGGCAGCCAGTGTTAACCTGTGAGCAGCTGGCTTATGCAGGGCTCATATCTGTCCTGGTCATGGCTACCAGGGCAAAGCTCTGACCTGAGCTCATCACAGTGAGCTCCAGCCTAACCCTCACAGCATCTTAGTGATACTGCTGTTGCCTTCAGTGATGGAAAATACAGCTCAGAGGACTGGAGAGATGGCTTAGCAGTTAATTCGCTTGCCTACAAAGCCTAAGGACCCATATTCAACTCTCCAGGTCCTACATAAGCCAAATGCACATGGTGAAACAAGCTCACAAGGTTGCACATACGGAGTTTGACTACAGTGACTGGAGGAGCTGGTGTGCCAATTCTCTCTCTCTTTCTTCCTCCCCCACCCCCATATATATTGTTAAAAAATTAAGGGCTGGAGGTATGGCTTACTAGTTAAAGCGTTTGCCTGCAAAGTCAAAGGACCCAGGTTCGATTTCCCAGGACCCACATTAGCCAGATGCACAAGGGGCACACGTATCTGGAGTGTTTGCAGTGGCTGGAGGCCCTGGCATGTCCATTCTCTCTCTTTCCCTCTGTCAAATAAATAAATAAAAATAAATCTTTTTAAAACAATTTTTTAAAATGCAGCAAACAAAAGGGCTTTGCAGGCTGGGGAGATGGCTCAGCAGTTAAGGCACTTGTCTACAAAGTCTAACAACCCAAGTTTGATTCCCTAGTACCCATGTAAAGCCATATGCACAAAGTGGTGCATGCATCTGGAGTTTGTTTACAGCAGCAGGAGGCCCTGGCACACCCACTCTCTCTGTCTTTCTTCTATTTCTCTCTGCTTGCAAATAAATAAAAATATAAAAACGAAAGAAAAGAAAGGGGCCCCACTTGCTCAGAGTCACCCAGCAAATAAGTGCAAAGGACATGAACCTGCCATCCCAGGGTCAGTTCTTCCCTCTAAAACCAAGCAGGAGAATCACTGTGAGTTCCAGCTTAACCTGTGCTAGACTGAGACCTTACCTTGCAAACAGAAACAGACAAACAAACAAAAAAGTCTGTACAGCAGTCCTCGTACCCTGTTCCATGTAGCTCAGGCCTGACCTCATCTCCAGCCTTGGGGCCAGAGTGCATGAGGAAGCATTACCTGCGCTCCTGCTGGAGTCTCCGGGTTATCCTTTGCACCTGATGAAGTCTGTTCAAGACCCGCTCGTTCACCTTCAGGGAGACAGAAGGAAACAGGTCAACTGGATTCTGTCCACTAGATCTAATGGGACGCCTTCTACGTACAAGCTAGGTGGAGACCTGACAGGGCCTAAAGGCCCTATGTTATCTTCGCACCTCCTGAGCCTCTCCTTCATCCACGCCAAGTGTGACAGCCTGCCCACAAGTCCCCAGAGCACACTCCTGGCCCAGGCAGCAGCTTTCTGTATGTTCCTTCTGCTGAGGCCACTTTCCTGCCCAATCAAGTGTCACCTGCTTGTGGAGTCCTCTCACCAACCAAGTCCTAACACCACTTCCTGAATCCTCATGTCAGGCCCCTGTCCACCCATTTACTCTTATTCCTAGCATTCATATCCAGTGTACTTGATTTTTTTTTCAAGGCAGGGTTTCACACTAGCCCAGGCTGACCTGGAATTCACCATGTAGTGTCAGGGTGGCCTCAAACCCATGGAGATCCTCCTACCTCTACCTCCAGAATGCTGGGATTAAAGGCGTATACCACCATGCCTGACTTTGTTTTTATTCTTTTTAAAATATTTTTATTTATTTATGAGCAAGGAAATTATATAGAGAGTATGGGCACACCAGGGCCTCTCATCACTGTAAATGCACTCCAGATGCATGTGCCACCTTGTGCATCTGGGATTTGAACCCAGGTTGGAAGGCTTTGCAAGCAAAGTGCCTTTAACCACTGAGCCGTATCACCAGTTGCAGTTTACTTCATTTCTTACCTAATTGTCTCAACCAGGTCACAGGTATGAGTCTGTGTCCCCAGGGCCTTAGCAGTGCCTGCCTGGTAGAGCCTCAATCAACCCTTGCTGAATGAATTACTTCAGTACTGTCATGCTTTGAATCTGAAATGTCCTCCAAAGGCTCAAGCTTTCAATGCTTGGCCTTCAGCTGGTGGTGGTACTTTGAAAGGTTCTGGAAACTTTGGGAGGTAGAATTTGCCTAGGTCACAAGGAGTGGGTCCTATGAAAGCTACGTACAGCCCTGGTACCTGCCTCACTCTCTGCTTCCAGGTCCACTGGGATGTCAACAGCACCCACTACATACTTCCACTGCTACAAACTGACTGCCCCATCAACCATTCCTTGTCATGATAGACTGAAACTGAGCCCAAAACATGTCCTTTCTAAGGGCTGGAGAGATGATTTAGCAGTTAAGGCACTTGCCTGTGAAGTCTAAGGACCCAGGTTTGACTCCCTAGTGTCTATGTATAAGGTGGTGCATGTGTCTGGAGTTCGTTTGTAGGTGAAAAACATTCCAGGGCTAGGTGTCAGCCCTGCAGTTTCTGAAGACCCCTGCCTAGGCATGGAAGGAGAGTGAGGCGACTCGGCCAAACAGAGCCTAGTACAGACTGAAGCATGTTATTCTCCGGGTCAGGAGGAGCTGGATTTAAATCCTGGCTCTGCCACCCAGGAGATGTGTGAGTCTGAGTAAGTCCCTTTGGACCTTGACAGCAACCTACTGGGCAGTATTTGATTGGAAATTCCTTCCCATCTCCTGGCCTTTAGCCTCTCCCTTCCCAGGACCTGCCAACATCACTGTTAGGGGCCATGTGACCCCACTCAATTTTTTTTGTTTGTTTTTTTGAGGTAGGGTCTCACTCTAGCCCAGACTGACCTGGAATTCACTATGTAGTCTCGGTGGCCTCGAACTCACAGCAATCCTCCTACCTCTGCCTCCCTAGTGCTGGGATTAAAGGTGTGGGCCACCACGCTCTGCTCTGACCGCACTCTTAAAAGGTGTATTGCAGCTGGGCACAGTGGTGTACACCTTTAATCCCAGCACTTGGGAGGCAGAAACAGGAGGATCGTCATGAGTGCCAGGTTAGCCTGTGCTAGACTGAGACCCTACCTCAAAAACAAACACGTGGAGTTAATCTCAGGTAGAGGCCCGGAGAAGGACCCTGAGGGAGCCTTGGTTGAGGGCTAGGGGATCTGAAGACCTGGCTGTGGTTAACTGAGGTGTGTGACACACAGGGCCAAGTGGGTGCCACAGACGCTCTGGAGGAGACAGCTCACAAGGTGCCTGCACGGTGCCAGGCACACAATGATGTAAAATAAATGAGTAACGAATAAACAATTAGAATTTCTTCAGCTGTTCAAAGGAGAGCGGGGAGGGTGGTTTAGGCCAGAGGACCCCCAACGGGAATCCACACTCACCTACCTGCTCGATCTCCCGGCAGCGCCGACCGAGCGCCTGGTACTTTCTTCTGTTCAGTTCCCGCTGGCGCCGTCGCCGACCCCGGGCTGCTTCCTCCTCTTCATCCCGCTCCCGGAGCCCTGAACCGCCCAGACCACCAGACACGAACTCCACTTCCGTCTCCAGCTCACTCTCCAGGATGTGGCCGCCAAACAGGGGAGGCAGAGCCAGCTCGGAGCCTGGTGGCGCTGAGAATTCCTCAAAGCCCACGGCTGCCATAGTCCTGCAGGGTCAGGGGCTCTCAGGATCCCTGCATACCGGCTTTCCGGCGCCTCTGCCCTCAGACCCAGGGCTCCAGGCCCCAGCCCTCCTCGCCGGGGTTGGGGACCCAACCTCTTCCCAACAGAGACTCTTAGTCCCCCAGGATGCCCCAGGACAGTCCCCACTCCGTACCCCAGAAGGGTCCTAAGGGAAAGCAGCTGCATGAACTACAATGCCCATCAGCCCTGGGCACATATGCCGAACTACGCCCATCACGCAGCTGCGTTTTCGGATCCTCCGTTGACACAAAAGCTCGGCCACTCACCCCTCTCTCTGTTCCAGCTCCATGTCTCCGGCTCCGGAGCTCTCACGCCGCAGATGCGAACTTCACCCCCAGGCGTCTTGGTAGAGCCATGCGCAAAACTACCCGTCCCATCAGGCTGAGCGGCCCTAGAAGCCCAGCGCCTTCTGGGAAGTGTAGTTCCCTACCTTCACCTTCGTTTACTTCTCCCCACCGCCACCCCAAGCCTTAAAGCCCTTGCCTTGTCGCCCTACGCTACCTCCAATCGTGTGCGCTGTCACCGTCTTTATTCCTGTCTCGGCCCCCTGTCGTGTGGCTAGCGAGTCTCCTCTTTGCACGCTCAGTCCCCAGCCGAGCGCTAAGCCGCTCACCCCGACTCCTCTCTGCGGCTCGCTCAGTAGCCTTCACGCAACACGAGTGCTAATAAAGTTGTTCCAAACGCCGCCGGAACCATCCCGTGGGGAAGCCAATCAGAACACAGCTTTGCCTTGATAACGGCGCTTGGTTGGCGTCATCAGAGAGCGTCAACAGCCCTCAGAGGGAAGCTAGTTCTTTGAAACCGTCGTGCGCGGAGCGGAGAGGTGAGTGTGATGGAGACCAAGGGTGGGCGGGGGGCAGCATGACTGGGTCTGGAGGAGGAAGTGTGCAAGGGGAATGACAGGCCTCTGTGGGTGTCGCCCATAGGTCTTATATGGTGCTCTTCAAGGTATGGCCCTGGGGATATGTCCGGAGTTCCCTGCTCAGAGCCTTTACTGATGTCCGGAAAGCAGACTTAATGGAGTCATTACTTAAGTAATCATAGCTATATGGAGAGCCTTAGAACCGACACGCAGAGTGTGCGTGAATCCCAAAGCAACATTACTGTAGGCTGGAATGGGGTATGCAGATCAGACAGGTTCAAATATGAGCTAAAAGCAGAGGAGGTGTTGGGCTCATGAACAGTGGCTGAAGAGCCACTTTAAACAAAGGAGACTGATCACACGAAGACCCAGAAGTGTGGAAAGAAGTTAATAAGTCAGCCCAGGTTCGATTCCCAAATACCCACGTAAGACTAGAGGCACAAAGTGGCGGGCATCTGGAATTTCTTTGCAGCGGAAGAAAGCCCCTGCGTTCCCATACTCACTCTCTGACTCTTTTTCTTTCTCTTTCAAATAAAAAAATTAAAATATTTTTTAAAAGAAGTTCAAGGGTTGTGTGCATGGATTCGAGAGATGGCTCAGTGGTTAAGGCTCCTGCCTGCAAAGCCTAACACCTAGGTTCAATTCCCCAGTACCCATGGAAAGCCAGATGCACAAAGTGATGCATGCGTCTGGAGTTTGCAGCTGCTAGAAGCCCTGGCACGCCCATTCTTTTTCTCTTGCTGTCTCTATTCTGTCTGTCTCCCTCTGCTTGCAAATAAATAAAAATGAAAAGCACAGGGGCTTCTGTGGGAAGAGCTTATTCTGATATATGCAGGGACTGAGTCGGGGTGAAGTTTAGGGGACCCTGCTCTTGCTTCCCCATAGGCCTTGGGATGTCTCTAGCAGATGAGTTATTGGCTGACCTTGAGGAGGCAGCAGAAGAAGAGGAAGGAGGAAGCTATGGAGAGGAAGAAGAGGAGCCAGCGATCGAAGATGTACAGGAGGAGACTCAGCTGGATCTTTCTGGGGATTCAGTCAAGAGCATCGCCAAGCTATGGGATAGCAAGATGGTGAGAGTGTACCCTGTAAAGAAAAGCTCCCAGGAGGGAGTGGGGAAGTTTGAAGAGTCCTGGGTGTGACTCTCCTCTCCTTTCCCGACAGTTTGCCGAAATCATGATGAAGATTGAGGAGTACATCAGCAAGCAAGCCAAGGCTTCAGAAGGTGTTCTCCCCTCTCCTGCTGCTCTCTGCTCTCAGGCTCTTTTGCTCCTCGTGGCTCTGAAACTTGAACGTCTTTTCCTCTCAGCTTTTTCCAGAGCCCTCTTGTTTTCTTCTATCCTATCCTAGCCCATTGCTCCTCTAAAATATTTATGCTGCTTTGTAGCTGGGCATGGTAGTATGCTGTAATTCCAGCACTCTAAGAGGCTGAGACAAGAGGATCATAAGTTCAAGTCCTGGGCTACATAGTCAGTTCAGGGTCAGCCTGGGTATGACCCTGACTCAAAAAAGTATATATGGGAGCTGGAGGGATGGCTTAGTGGTTAAGGCATTTGCCAGCAAAGCCAAAGGACCCTAGTTTGATTCCCCAGGACCCATGTAAGCCAGATGCACAAGGTGGCGCATTCGTCTGGAGTTCCTTTGCAGTGGCTGGAGGCCCTGGCATGCCCATTCTCACCTTCTCCCTCTCTCAAGTAAATAAACAACAACAACAAATATATACATATACATATATATACATATATATGTGTGTGTGTGTGTGTATGTGTATACACACACATATGCTTATTTTAAATATATTTTATTTATGAGAAAGAGAGAGAGAATGGGCACGCCAGGGCCTCTAGCCACTGCAAACGAACTCCAGTTGCATGCGCCTCCTTGTGCATCTGTCTTAGGTGAGTCCTGGGGAGTCAAACCAGGATCCTTTGGCTTTGCAGGCAAATGCCTTAACCATTCAGCCATCTCTCACTCTCAAATAAAAAAATAAATGTTTGCATGTTGCAATGCATAGGCGTATGCATTGCTTAAGTCCTTAGTTGTATTGTAGGCATTTATTAGTTGTGAGAGGACTTATCTCAGGGTTCCCCAAGCTACAGAATTTTTTTTCCACTTCTACAAGTTATATGTTTTCTTTCTTTTTTTGAGATGAGGTCTCACTCTGTAGCCCATCCTGGCCTGGATCTTACTAGGTAGCTCAGAATGACCTTGAGTTCTTGGCAAGCTACCTGTCTCAGCCTTCTGAATGCTGAGATTACAAGTATGAGCACCACACCCAGCATGTGTATGGTTTTATGGTTTGTTTGTTTGTTTGTGTATTTGTTTGGTTTAGTTTTTCAAGGTAGGGTCTTGCTCTAGCCAAGGCTGACCTAGAGTTCACTAAGTAGTCTCAGGGTGGCCTCAAACTCACAGCAATCTTCCTACCTCTGCCTCTCGAGTACTGGGATTAAAGGTGTGCACCATCATGCCCAGCTGGATTTTTGTTTGTTTTTTTTTAAACAGGGTCTCACATGGTAACTCAGGTTGACCTGGAATTCACTATGTAGCCCAGGCTGGCCTTGAACTTGCAGCAATCCTTCTGCATTAGCCTCCTGAGTGCTGGGATTACAGATGTATGCCACCATGCTCAGTGACATTTTCCCTTAAGTTTAAGAATTATATCATTACTAGAAGTGGAAAATGAATTTGGTAAATACAAAGTAACCATGAAAATAAATAAATCAGTCGGTATAGTGGCGCACACCTTTAATCCCAACACTTGGGAGGCAGAGGTAGGAGGATCACTGTGAGTTCGAGGCCAGCCTGGGACTACAAAAAGTGTTCCAGGTGAGCCTGGGCTAAAGTGAGATTGTACCTCAAAAACAAAAACAAATGAATAAGCCAGCTAAGTAATTGGTCTGCTTACCTGATTGTGTTTCTGTAGAAATGTAGAGAGCTGGCAATAGTGATGCCATGTTACGAGCCTTAAGGACAGTTGAGGTCGTTAAGGTCCCTGAAAATGGCTACAGTACCTTAATGTTGAAGCATTTTCATAAGATCTAATTTTAATGTAACTTGTTCTAAGTTTAATGAAAGCTAAGAATTAATAAATTGCATATTTTTTTGAAGAAAAAAAAAACGAATAAATATATACACCATCATTTAAGTATCACCTAAAATCTGTCTCATCTAGAGCTTTGAGGAACATTAGGTCATCTCTTGAGCACGCAGACCGACACTTTAGCAGCACATTTTGTTGGGGTTTTTTTGTTGTTGTTGTTTGTTTGTTTTTTATTTTTTTTAATTTTTTTAATTTTTTATTTTTTTATTAATAACTTCCATGATTGTAAAAAATACCCCATGGTAATACCCTCCCTCCCCCCACTTTCCCCTTTGAAACTCCATTCTCCATCATACCCCCTCCCCATCTCTTATCATTCTCTCTTTTACTTTTGATGTCATGATCTTTTCCTCCTCTTAATGATGGTCTTGTGCAGGTAGTGTCAGGCGCTGTGAGGCCATGGATATCCAGGCCATTTTGTGTCTGGAGGGAGCATGTTGTATGGAGTCCTGCCCTTCCTTTGGCTCTTGCATTCTTTCCGACACCTCTTCTGCATTAGACCCTGAGCCTTGGAAGGTGTGATAGAGGTATTGCAGTACTGAGCACTGCAGTCATTTCTTTCCATCACCATGATACCTTCTGAGTCATCCCAAGGTCACTGCCATCAGCACATTGTTACTATGCATGAAATGGGATTTCTAGAAACAGACCCAAAGAAGGCATGTTCCAAGAACAGTATATTCAAAGGACAGGAGGGCTGAAACAATCTTGAGTGCTCAGAGCACTGTAATCAGGCCTTGTGGCTGAGAGGATGAGGCGGAGAAGGTGGAGAGGCCAGGCTGAGGAGCTGGTGAGGTAGCAGATCTCGGTGGAGTGACTACAGTGCTCTGCACCGAGGGTGCAGCTGTGGGAAACAGGACCTAGAACTTGTTCTCATGGGGCTTCCGGGCATATGAGAGGCCTTGAATGCCAGTTTGAGGAGCCCTGGGACTGTGGGGAGCCACGGTGGAGTGCAGGTCTGGAGCAAAATGAGAATAAGACCAGAAGGGTCTCAAGATCCAGAGGACAGCCTACAGGGAGGGCTGAGAGCAGGAATGCAGGTCCAGGGGATACTTGCCCACAGGTAAACTGAGTACAAGCTTCAGTCTCCCCCTGTTCCTGTCCTCAGCCCAGCCCCAGTCTCCCCAAGTCGTGTAGCCTGGGAAGGGATGAGGGTCACACACCCTCATTCTATGCTGTTTCTTGTTCTCCCAGTGATGGGACCAGTGGAGGCAGCCCCTGAATACCGTGTCATTGTGGACGCCAACAACCTGACTGTGGAGATCGAGAATGAACTGAGTGAGTACTGGGAAGGGCTGTGGAAACAGACTGCCTGGTGCCCCTCACCCTGTCCCAAAGGGAAGACACATACCTGGATCACTTCTGCTTGCCTTTCTTGGGATGCTGCCCCTGGCCAGGTTCAGCTGCTGCAACAGGGTGGCGTCCATAAAAAGAAAGCGAGCTTGGTGTCTGCCACCTGTTTCATGCTCCAGGGTGATTGCCCTTCCTCCAGCCAGCACCTCCACAACCCCACCAGCAAAGTAGGGGAGGGGGAAAATGAAGACAGTTGTTTTCCTCAAGGGCACAGTCTGGAAGTTGTACGTGTCACTCGAGCTGTCCTGTAGTTAACTCATGTGCCATATGCAGCATCCAGGGCAGCTAGGAAATGTAGGTTTTCTGCCCATGCCCATGCATCACATTCTGACTCGGAGGTGGCAGTGATGTTAGGCACAACTGGAAGAGTCTGCCTCCCTCAGTGCACATGTGCTCTTCCCGTCCACCTCAGACATCATCCATAAGTTCATCCGGGATAAATACTCGAAGAGATTCCCAGAACTGGAGTCCTTGGTACCCAACGCACTGGATTACATCCGCACAGTAAAGGTGAGCATGAGGTGGGGGCCAAGCAGCCAAGAGGTCTTGGGCCCTGGAAATGATGGAGAGGCGTGAATGGAGGGATGCTTAGCAACTCAGCTCAGCAGAGGAGGGTCAGAGCCTGGAAAGGACATCTCGTGCTCCATTCCCCTCTTCCCCCCCCCCGCATCTCCCTCCCCCCCTCCCCGTCTCCTGGGAGGATCTGCACTTGCCTGACTCCTGCCTCTGGCTGTGGTCTGGGCAGTGGTGAGACAGGCAGCCATCCAAAGATGTAGTGGCTGCAGTCAAGAAAGAGAAAAGATGTGAGTGGGAACCAGCCAGGAGGAAGTGAGGAAAGGCAGGGAGGGGAGCTTGAAGGTTTTGGTTCTCTGGGAGAAGAGCAGATGGAGGCAGGAAGAGCAGAAGGCCTGTCTGTGTCCGGGAGATTGGAGAGGTGGCAGAGGAGCTGTGCACCTGCAGGCTTCTGGGGGCCATTATGCGCAGATTCCACTTCCTGGTCAGCCCAGCAGAGCAAGTGGTGGTGATACTACTTAGAAGAAGGCAAGAGAGGTCCCCAGTGTGTAGACCCCAACTTTCCCAGCCACCCCAGGAGGCCTGAGTGCATGCTGGACCAAGAGCTTCTAGTACCTTCCTGGGATGACTTCCTTTCCCTCCCCTTCCCACTCCAGGAGCTGGGCAACAGCCTGGACAAGTGCAAGAACAATGAGAACCTGCAGCAGATCCTGACCAACGCCACCATCATGGTCGTTAGTGTCACTGCCTCTACCACCCAGGGGTATGTATGCCATGGGGTAAGGTGCCGCTGGCTTCTCATAGTCACCACCGATGCTGGAGACCAGAAAGGGTAGAACAAGGGATCAATCCAGTCTGACCAGGATGATGCTGTCCAAGAACTACAATTCTCAGCAGTCCTTGGGCCTAGGCCTCTGGGTGACAGGACTTGGGCTCACCCCTGGGCTGCACACACACAACCATGCACACACAGCTAAAAGAATGGGGCTAGACACCAGTCAGACAGGTCCTCAGCAGGCCTGAGGTCCATCCCTGCTTCAGGCAGCAGCTGTCAGAGGAGGAGCTGGAGCGGCTTGAGGAAGCCTGCGACATGGCACTGGAGCTGAATGCCTCCAAGCACCGCATCTATGAGTACGTGGAGTCCCGGATGTCCTTCATTGCACCCAACCTGTCCATCATCATTGGAGCGTCCACAGCCGCCAAGATCATGGGTGAGACCTCAGACACTGCTGATGGGTTGTGTAGCCTTGGTGACAGAGGATGACTGATTAGCTTCTGGGGCTCTTGCATGTTGCCCCCCTGCAGACTGAGGCCAGCCACATAGCAGAAGCATGGAAACCCTGAGTCCTGGGCAGAGCTGTGTTTGGAAGGTTGCACAAATGGCATTCCTCCTGCCAACAGGTCCAGCTTGGACCCCCGGGCAGCCCAGGAGTAGTAAAGAGAGTTCTCTGAGCCTCAGTTTTCCCCACAAGATAGAGATGCTAATCCTACGCATGTCCCAGGTTCCTCTGCAGCTGAAGGCCACAGCCTCTGCTTACTTGGCTACCATTTTAGAGTACCGCATACCAAGGCACTTGCAGTCAAGCAGTCTGCTGCTCACAGTCAAGAAGTCTGAGCCACTGTGCTGGCAGGATTGGTTTCTCCTCTGCCTCTCTGCTTGGTTACAGATGGCCATCTTCACGTGGCCATGATCCTGTGCATGTCTGTCCACATTTCTTCTAAGGACTCCAGTTAAATTGAATCAGGGCCCATATAACCTCATTTTACTTCAGCTGTCTCTTTAAAGACCCTATGTTCTATCCTGTAATCCTGGTATTTGGGATGCTGAGGCAGGATGACTGCTCTAAGTTTGAGGCTGGCCTGGCCTACAAAGTGAGACTGTCTCAGACAAATAAAGGGAGCACATAGTGCATGTGCCCTCAGATGTGAGGTGAGCACTGTGTTTCTTACCTTGCAGGTGTGGCAGGCGGTCTGACCAACCTCTCCAAGATGCCCGCCTGTAACATCATGCTGCTTGGAGCCCAGCGCAAGACACTGTCTGGCTTCTCATCTACCTCAGTGCTTCCCCACACTGGCTACATCTACCACAGCGATATTGTGCAGTCCCTGCCCCCGGTGAGCCCTCCTCATGGCCCCCAGCAACCCTCACACCTTGTCTGGTTTCACTGACAGCAAGCATCAGGAACTTGACGGGCAGGACAGCATGGGGGTAGAAGTGAGGACACAGTGCCCTTAGCGATGAGGCATCTCTGTGCCTCATTCTCACCAGCTGAGAGATGGGGAGAACACATCTGCTTGCTAGGCCAAAATGAGGATCCAGTGCCTACAACTTACTTAGCACGCAGGCCTTGCATAGAGTAATCAAGTGACATAACTCACAACCCCTAATGTTGGACTGCTCACTGGAAGGATTTGCAGGACTCACTGAGAGCTTCTGTGCTCACAATTAGGGTTTTGTCCAGGGCTAGGGCACAGATGAACAGCTGCCAGGTATGGACACATGCACACATGGGTCCAGGAGAAGGTCATGCCTAGGGCCTTCCAGCCTCTTTCCATGCTGTTCACAATGTATGTGACCAAGGCTCCTCCAAGCCTTGTCAGGGTATCTGGGACTATAGACACATTCTAGGTGCTTGTGTGACTGACCCCAGTCTCTAGGCTGACCGGTGCCCTACCCTGAATCAGCCCTACAATGGGAAACCATCTTGTGACCATCTAGCTAGCAAGGCACCTAGGCCAACAAAAGTCACCTCCCAGGAGCCCAAGGCAAAGGATGCACTTTTTTTTTTTTTGCCTGGGGATGTAATCCAACATTCTCATACATGGCATATATTAGCTAGGCAGTGCTCTGCTGCTGAGCACAGCCCCACACTTCACAGGCAAGGTTAGATTCTTCTTTTATTTTTATTT
This sequence comes from Dipus sagitta, assembly GCA_036346955.1. NCBI lineage: Eukaryota > Metazoa > Chordata > Mammalia > Rodentia > Dipodidae > Dipus > Dipus sagitta. Next base: position 63,758,446 of record CM070787.1, read on the forward strand.
TTTTGGTTTTTTGAGATGGGGTCTTTTTCTAGCTGAGGCTGACCTGGAATTCACTATGTAGTCTCAGGCTGTCCTGGAACTCAAAGTGAATCCTCCTACCTCAGCTTCTGAGTGCTGGGATTAAAGGTGTGCACCACCACACCCAACTAGATTCTTTACTTCACATCTCTGCTATGTTTTGTTACTCCATGATATTCAGTCTGGCTGTGGGGTTTTTGTGTTTTTGATTTTGGTTTTTCAAAGTAGGGTCTCACTCTAGCCCAGGCCGACCTGGAATTCACTATGTAGTCTCACACTCACAGCAATCCTACCTCTGCCTCCCGAGTGCTGGGATTAAAGGCGTGCACCACCACGCCCGGCTCCAGCTGTGGGTTTTAAGGGCTTCTTGGTGCTTCCTTAAGCAAGGGTCAACTCTCATTAGTGGCACACAGCATAAATTTCAATGATGTACAGATTAACCTTATTATAATCACATTTTTAAACCTTTTTTATTTTTATTTTTTATTTGAGATTGGCACACCAGGGCCTCAGCCACTGAAATCAAACTACAGACTTTTGTGCCACCTCGTGGGCATGTGCAACCTTGCACCTGCCTCACCTTTGTGTGTGTAAGATGTGGAGAATCGAATGTGGGTCCTTAGGCTTTGCAGGCAAGCACCTTAACGGCTAAGCCATCTCTCCAGCCCTACATTTTTTATTATTTAATAATCTTCCATTTGTGATGCAGTTGTCTTAAAGGGGTTTGCAAAGTATAGTTCTGTTTTGTGATAAGTTCTCATGGAGTAAAGGTTGTCCTTGAACTCCTGATCCTCATGCCTTTGCCTCCCAAATGCTGGGATTACAGGTGAGATCCACCAGGTTTAGCTTGGGTTTGTAGGGTTTTTTGTTGGCGTGTGTGTGTGTGTGTGTGTGTGTGTGTGTGTGTGTGTGTTTTCCTGGTTTTTTGAAATAGGCTCTCACTCTAGCCCAGGCTGATCTGGAATTCACTATGTAGTCTCAGGTTGGCCTCAAACTCATGGTGATCCTCCTACCTCTGCCTTCCGAGCCCTGGTATTAAAGACTGTGTGCCACTATACCCAGCTGTGTTTTTTAGGAGTAGTTTAGTAGCCAAGGAGATAGCTCAGCAGTTAAAGGCAGTTGCTTATAAATCCTGCCAGTCTGGGTTCAATTCCCCAGCTACTCATGTAAAGCCAGACACAAAAAGTGGTGCTTGTGTCTAGTGTTTGTAGCAGCAAGAGATCCTGGCAGACCCTCGCACACAAATTAATTAATTTTAAAAAAATATGTTTTAGGACTGGGTGTGATGGTGCCCATTTGTAAGCAAATGTCTTTAACTGATGAGCCATCTCTCCAGTCAGTGGTGCACATTTGTAATCCTAATACATGGGACACAGAGGAAGGAGAATCAGGAGTTAAACATAAGCCTTGGTTACATAGTAAGTTCCAGACCATCTGGGGCTACTTGAACCTCAAATCAAGTGGCTTTGCTCCCTGCCCCGACCTATGACTTCAATATAAACTGGAAATAAGAAATGCATCCCCAAAGAGGTTGTTAAAAGCTGACCAGGCCGGGCGTGGTGGCACACACCTTTAATCCTAGCACTCGGGAGGTAGAGGTAGGAGAATCTCTGAATTCGAGGTCACCCTGAGACTACATAGTGAATTCCAGGTTAGCCTGGGCTAGAGTGAGACTCTACCTCGAAAAACAAAAATAAAATAAAATAAAAAAGCTGACCAAGCCGGGCGTGGTGGCGCACGCCTTTAATCCCAGCACTCGGGAGGCAGAGGTAGGAGGATTGCCATGAGTTCAAGGCCACCCTGAGACTCCATAGTGAATTCCAGGTCAGCCTGGGCTACAGTGAGACCCTACCTCGAAAAACCAAAAAAAAAAAAAAAAAAAAAAAGCTGACCAAGCCTGTTTCAGGAACCCAAGGTACTACCATCCCTTGATGAGTGGGGCCACTGGAGCTGTGGTCGTTGCCTCTGTGTCTGTGCCTGTGGGGCTCACGGAGACAACCTATCCCCTTTCTATTGCTGCAGGATCTCCGGAGGAAAGCAGCCCGGCTGGTGGCCGCCAAGTGCACACTGGCTGCCCGTGTGGACAGCTTCCATGAGAGCACAGAGGGGAAGGTAAGGGGTGACACACGACTGTGCCTGAGGTCTGGGGTCTCTTCAAGGGGAGTGCCTGCTGCAAACATTCTCTTTCAGTGTGTGTGTGTGCCTGTAATCCCCACTGAGTTCAGGCCTACCCCCATCCCCACTAGTGCCTCAGTTTCCTAGGGTGGTTGTAACATATCAGCATAATTTTAGTGGCCAAAAGCAGGTTTGCCAGTTGTGGTGGCTCATGCCTGGAATCTCAGCACTTGGAAGGCTAAGGCAAGAAGATCGTGAGATTGAGGACAACCTGGACTAGATAGTGACACCTTGTCTTTAAAAAAAAAAAAGTGGGGGGGGGGGCTGGAGAGATAGCTCAGCAGTTAAGGCGCTTGCCTGCAAAGCCTAATGACCTGGGTTTGATTCCCCAGTACCCACATAAAGCCAGATGCACAAAGTGGCTCATGCATCTGGTGTTTGTTCAGAGCAACTAGAAGCCTGGGCACACCCACTCATTCATTTTCATATTGTCTCTCTCCACTCTTGGGGGAAATAAACATGCACAACACCCCCTCCACACACACACACACAAGTTTGTTATAGTCCTGGAGGTCAGAAGTCCAAAATGGGTCTCACTGCAATAACATTGAAATGTCAGTGGGCTGTTCCCTTCTGTAGATTCTGGGGAAGATCTCTCCTTGGCCCTTTCAGCTCCAAAGATCACCTGCTCTCCTTGGCTGGTACTTCCTTCCTGCGTTTAAAGCCAGCCTCTCTGGCTACTTCTGTCCACACCACTCCCTTTCTGGCTGCTTTAAGCCCCTAGTGATAATCTGGAGCCTACACTAATAATGCGGATACTTTCCCATCTCAGTCTTTACTCACTATACCAGGTATCTTTCACCAGCCAGGACATCATCCAGGTGGTTCTGTGGGTAGCCTCTGTCTTTCGTAGAGGGCTTAGTCAGGAAGTAGGGACTCTGTTATGTGCAGTTATCCCACATGGCCCAGGATTCAGTCTCTCTCCTCCTACCTCTCTCTTTTTCTCTCTCTCCCCCTCTTAGTTTTTTGAGAGATAATATCAGTCTATGGCCCAGGCTGTCCTGAAGTGACTGTGGAGCCCAGGGTAATCTTGAACTAAATGACCCACCTGCCTTAGCCTCCCAAGTGCAAGAATTACAAGTGTGAACCACTATACCCTGCTTCTTGTTTGTTTTCTCTTGGACCACTGTGTAGATACTGGGGTTGTAGTAGGATGTTACACAGATGCTCAGACTCCACACCTGGTTGTTTTTGTTGTTGTACTGGGGACTGAACATAGAGCCTCAGGTGTGTTAAGCAAGCATTCTACAACTGAGTTCTATCCCCAGCCATCCCCCCCCTCCCACATTTTTCCCTTTCTGAGATGGTGTCACTATAGCCCAGGCAGGTCTTGAACTTGCAGTTTTCCTGCCTCAGCTTTCCAGGTAGCCTTGATTGCAGATCTGTGCCACTAGATTCAGCCCTCCACAGCATTTACATTCCAGCTGTGGCCAGGTCAAGACAGTGTGTTGGGGAAGTCTGCAGTGTGTCAGCAGTGCTGAGTCAATACCAAGGACAGCAAAGGGAATTGGGGTCTGAGGGAGATTAGATGCTGACTAGGAACGCTTCAAGGAGGACCTGCTTTAACATGGACCAGGTGAGGCTAGAAAGCCAGCCACTTGGTGCTTAAGAGAAGAGTGCTCCAACCAAATGAGGAAGTGCTGAGCACAATGGCCCTAAGGTTGGAGCACAGAGCACCCAGGGGCAGCTAATACAGAGCTTTACACATACTAGGAGACTCTGGTCCCAGTGGAGACACTGAAAAGAAGCCTGATTGAGCTCTGTTCTGAAGAGTCCAGGGCAGTCTATGGTGTGGGAGCAAGACAGTGAAGATGGCAAACCATCTATCAAGCCATATGAATGAGGCAGAAGGCTGGAGCACACAGGTGTTCTGTCTGGCTCAGTCATGTATGAAGGGCTCAAACAGGGGCAGTTGTTCATCAGACCCACAGCTCAGAAGCAACAACTGAGCCTAACCTACAAGATCAGAGAGTCCCAGGTCATAGATGAGACTTCAGTCCCAGAGCCTGCAGGACCAAGCAGGAAGAGTGAGTCTTGAGGGTACTGTGTCCAGGTGGACAGATGGAGAATAGATGGATGGCTGGTGGATGGACAGGTGAAGCCTAGGTGGTGGTTTACATGAACAGCCACAGCCTCTCTCTAACCCCTGCCAGGTGGGCTACGAATTGAAGGATGAGATTGAGCGCAAGTTTGACAAGTGGCAGGAGCCACCACCTGTGAAACAGGTGAAGCCTCTGCCTGCACCCCTCGATGGGCAGAGGAAGAAGCGAGGGGGCCGCAGGTGAGGGCCTCTGGGGACCCTACAGGGGTGAGCCTGGGATTTAGGAAGGGGGAAAGCAGGTGTCCTCCCAGGTAACTCCCTGTGCCCCTGTCCCAGGTACCGCAAGATGAAGGAGCGACTGGGATTAACAGAGATCCGGAAACAGGCCAACCGCATGAGCTTTGGAGAAGTGAGGAACACTCCCCCAGGGCTGTGGAACCTTTGGGGTCCTCCCCTCTCATCCTGCTACATTCCTTGCTCTCCGTCCTGTGGACCTGGGGCAGATCTGAGACAGTGAACCTACTTCGGGCTCCCTCCAGCTCACATACCCCCACCAAGCCCCACAGTGACTTCTGCTGCCCTCTCATACATCTCAGTAAACCCCTTCTTCACCCAGGTCCTCAGCAGCCCTACAGGCCTGCCAGCTTGCCCTTCCCTGCCTCATGTTCTTCCTTCTCCCAGACCGCACCCCTGCCTGTATGGAAGCTTCATCCAAAAGGCCACCTCAGCAGCAAAACGTATCCCTATTTATTTAAGAGAGAAAGGCAGAGATAGCCAGGGCCTCTCGCCACTGCAAACGAACTCCAGACACATGGCGCTACCTTGTTCATCTGGCTTTATGTGGTTACTAGGGAATCAAACCCTGATCCTTTGGCTGTGCCCGCTAAGCCATCTCTCCAGCCTCTTGCTCCAGTTCTTGATACCCTAAACATGCACATGGGTAAAGTTGCCTATCAGCTCAGGGCGCAGCACCAGAACCTGATCCTCATAGGATCCCCAGCATATCCCTTGGAACCAGCCAATTAGACACTGCCTGAGTTTCCAGTGGGCTGAACCTGAGGACTGGGTGAGTATAGCCAGCTACCTAATAGCAGGCCTCTTTTTCCTTCCCACTAGATTGAGGAGGATGCTTACCAGGAAGACCTGGGCTTTAGCCTGGGACACCTGGGCAAGTCAGGCAGTGGGCGTGTGCGGCAAACACAGGTGAATGAGGCCACCAAGGCCAGGATCTCCAAGACTCTACAGGTATGGACTGGCCCAGGTGAGGAGGAGCTGAGTGGGATGTAGAGGCTGGTAGGCCTGATCCCAGCCTCCCTTTCTCTCTGTAGCGGACCCTGCAGAAGCAGAGCGTAGTGTACGGTGGGAAGTCCACCATCCGTGACCGCTCCTCGGGGACAGCCTCCAGTGTGGCCTTCACCCCACTGCAGGTACCGTGATCACTCCTACCAGAGTCAGAGGCCCAGTTCTAGAAGTCCCCCCCCCCTTTCTACTCCCAGTAACCCAAGTCAAGCTCCTTCCCCCCTGACCTGTGAGGCAGGTGATAGCGTGATGGGTTGTGGAGGTCTTATTGGTGTGGAACATGAAAAGCTAAGGCACTCCTGCTACACAGTAAGTGGCAAAGGATGGCAATGACAGGCAGTGGTGCATAGCTGTGATGAACACAGACCACCTCTGGAATCAGCCTGGGACTGTGTCCAGGTGATCCAGATATTCTGAATCTCCAGTGTTTGCTTTTGAAAAGGCCAAAGCAATTGGCATAACCTCATGGTCCACTCAAGTGGCCTTGGATGTCACACATGGGTCTCAGGTCCCAGCCTGGCAGCAACAAGCAGTGTGAATGGAGCTGGCTGTCTACTTAGGTGCCTCAGTTTACTCACCACAGAGGGAGGCGAGACCGTCCCATAGTGTTACAAGGGATGTAGGATCTCACCTACTAACAGGAAGTGTCCCCTGAACATCCACTGAGTTGCCAGCACTGTCTCGGGCTCCGGTGACAGACAGGAGGCAAGTCTTTCCCCTGGTGAAGTTGTGAGTTGGCGGGGACTGATGAATGAGTAAAGTGCACAGTGCACTAGAGGACCATGAGTGCCAGGAGCAGCAGAGTAAAGGAGATGGGGGCTGGGCGGTTTCAATCTTAGAATATCTGAGGGAGGCCAGGCAAGGCAGGAGAACGTGCCAGCCAGCCTTTATATTCATTTAGCCTGGGACTAATGGTGTTGGTAGGATTTTCAGGGGGACTTTGCCCAGCCACATCACCCTGGTACTGTTTCCTCAACCAGAAACCAGACAGAAATAGTGTGTTGCCTTACCTGTGGAATTTACAAGTCCAGACACCCAGGCCTCCTCCCCCTTCCATCCCAGACCCACTGGATCAAAAGTCCCAAATTGAGGGAGTCCCTGGGCACTATAAACGGTTCTCATGTCCCCCGAAGACCAGGGGAAGGACCAGGGGGCCTCTGACATACGTGGTTCTCTTACTGTGGGGAGGAGGATGATGGTAGGAGGCCTGACCTTCTGTCCACCCCACTGGGCATCCTTCCCTCTCCACCCAGGGTCTGGAGATTGTGAACCCACAAGCAGCTGAGAAGAAGGTGGCAGAGGCCAACCAGAAGTACTTCTCTAGCATGGCTGAGTTCCTCAAGGTCAAGGGTGAGAAGAGTGGCATCATGTCTACCTGAGGGTAGCCGGCACCCTGGGTGGCCACCCACTGGAGAACAAGAAGGCTTGGTGCTTGGGGAGTGATGGGCGTTTGGCTTAGGGGATCTGGCGGAGGCAACGTGCCCTGCTCAGCCCTTGGCCCAAGGCGAGGACACCCAAGAAGGAGGAGGATGAGTGTTGGTCAACCCCCGCTCTCTAGCCTGAGACCACTGCTGCCCTCTTCAGGGGTAGAGCAAGTCTTCGTCACACTCATCTTGTTTACTTTAGCAGGAAAAGATGCCTTTTTGGAAAGAATATAATTAAAAGCACAGTATCAGGCTCTGCTCTTGGGGAGTGATTACTTGTGCAGCACCCAGTGGAGCCAGAGCCGTGGAGCTTCACCGCAGTGTCTGCACCCGGCCTTCTCCAGGAGGAGGAAAGCCCTGGCCATCTCTGAACCCCTCAAGGGCATCGGCTGTCTTTGGCTGAGCAGCATGGATACCTGAAAGCTCCAGCGCTCAGCACAGCCCACGTTTTGCTGGGGCCAGAGGCTTCCTCTTTCCAAGGTCACCATGAATCGCTGGGAAGGGTACAGAAAGCACTAGCTCTGGGCTCAGCAGGGGCCCAACAGTGGGGTCCTTATTTTAACTCAGGTGTGTTGAGGCATGCTGAGCTCCGACATCCTGCCCTGATAGGCCCAATGGCTATAACAGTTCCTGCCAGGCGAGGAGGAGCACACACTGGCCTTCAGTCAAGGGTGCTTTGTTTGGGCTGAGGTGACAGGACAGGAACAGAGTGGGCCATCCCAGGGCATGTCATTGAGCTGGTGGTTCCCCTGGAAAGGTGAAAGGAGAGTGGGCACTGGGCTCAGTTTGCGGTGCTGAAGCTGGCTCGGTCTGAAGAGAACCAGGTCACCTGCCCAGTGAGGTCAGGGCTCCTCATTCAAAATCTTGGCAGGTCTCTCAGGCTTGCTAGGTTCTCTTTGAGATCTCTCTCTGGGCTTCTGGTTGTCACCTCTTGTGTGTCTCTGGATCTCAATCCCCTGTGGGTCTGCCATGAAAGGGCCTTTGGTTCACCATTCTTAGAGCCTTCCATTCTATCCCTGGCTAGGTTCTTGCCTGAAAACTGCCAGGGCAAGTGAGGTGAGGTATAAAGCTGTGACTTCAAGTCACTGTGCTTCAGATTTGCCTAGAGGACTCGCTGAAATATGGCTAATGGGCAGAGTTTGATTCAGGTTTGCTGAGTTTAGGGCTGGGAAATGCATTTCAGCCTGTAATTCTAGCTACTCAAGACTAAGGCAGGAGGATCAAATGTTCAAGGCTGTCTGGCCTATACATTTAAAGGCCAGCCTGGACTATATGAAACCCTGAGAAAGAAAAAATAAGAGAAAGAGAGCTGGGTATGGTGGTGCACACCTTTAATCCCAGTTCTCAGGAGGTGGAGGTAAGAGGACCCTTGTGAATTCGAGGCCAGCCTGAGACTACAGAGTGAGTTTCCGGTCAGCCTGGGCTAGAACAAGACCCTACCTCAAAAAAAAAAAGGGGGGATTGAGAGAGAAACCCAATGAGATGATTCTTATCTGTAATCCCAGCACTGTACTCTCAGGAGGCAGAGGTAAAAGGATTGCTATGAGTTGAAAGCCAGCCTGGGCTACAGCAAGATTTTGCCTCAAAAAACAAAAAGAAAGAAAGAAAAGCTGGGCTGGTGGCGCACGCCTTTAATCCCAGCACTCGGGAGGCAGAGGTAGGAGGATTGCCGTGAGTTCAAGGCCACCCTGAGACTCCATAGTGAATTCCAGGTCAGCCTGGGCTAGAGTGAAACCCTACCTCGAAAAATAAAAAATTAAAAAAAAAAAAAAAAGGGAGCCAATCCTGGTGGCACACGCCTTTAATCCCAGCACTTGGGAGGCAGAGGTAAAAGGATTTCTGTGAGTTTGAGGCCAGCCTGAGACTGCATAGTGAATTCCAAGTCAGACTGGGCTACAGCAAAACCCAAAGGTCCCAGGTTCAGTTCCCCAAGACCCATGTAAACCAGATGCACAAGGTGGCACATGCATCTGGAGTTCACTTGCAGTGGCTGGAGGCCCTTGTTCGCCCATTCTCTCTCCTCCCTCTCCCTCTCCCTCTCAAATAAATGAAAGTAAAATGTATTTAAAAAAATAATAATAAAAGACAGTGATATAGCCCAGTGGTAGGATGCTTGCCTCGCTTGTTCAAGGCCTGTGTCAGGTTTTAAAAAGCGGGGTTGGGGATGTTCAGTGTGGTATACACATCATTCCCAGCACTTCAGGAATGAAGGCAAGAGGATCAGGAGTAAAAGGTCATCCTTGTCTACTTAACAAATTGGAGTCCAGCATGGGCTATATGAAACCCTGTCCCAATAAAAGGGGAGGAAGCTAGGGATAGAGTTCAGTGGTACAGTGCTTGCCTCGCATGTGTGATTCCCTGAGTTCAATGCTCAATACTGAATAAATGCAAGTAAGCGCCTTTAACCAAGCCATCTCCATGGCTCCTTAATAAACGCATTTCAAACCAGTTCCCTGGCGTTGATGGTGCTGTTCCAAGGGCCACACTGAAAAACAATGCTCTTGGAAAAATCTTTTTGTGTCAGGCCTGATGGTGCATGCCTTTAATCTCAGCACTCAGGAGGCAGAACTAGAAGGTTTGCCATGAGTCTGAGGCCACCCTGAGACTGCATAGTGAGTTCCAGGTCAGCCTAGACCAGAGTGAGACCCTATCTCAAAAAAAAAAAAAAAAAAAAAAAAAAAGTCTTTTTGTGAGGCTGAGGAGATGGCTCAGCAGTTAAAGGTGCTTGGCAGACACAGAGACAGATACACATGCAAGTATTTTTCTTTTAACAAAAGCCTTGAGGGCTGGAGAGATGGCATAGTGGTTAAGCGCTTGCCTGTGAAGCCTAAGGACCCCGGTTCGAAGCTCAGTTCCCCAGGACCCACGTTAGCCAGATGCACAAGGGGGCGCATGCGTCTGGAGTTCATTTACAGTGGCTGGAGGCCCTGGTGTGCCCATTGTCTCTCTCCCTCTTTCTCTCTGTGTCTGTTGCTCTCAAATAAATAAATAAAAAATGAACAAAAAATTTTAAAAAAAGAAAAGCCTTGAAGCTAGGTGTGGTGGCACATGCCTTTAGATGAGAGAATCACCATAAGTGTGAGGCCACCCTGAGACTATAGAGTGAATTCCAGGTCAGCCTGGGCTACAGCAATACCCTACTTCGAAAAAACAAAACAAAAAGGCTTGGGCTAGAGAGATGGCTCAGTGGGTAAGGCATTTACCTGCAGAGCCTAACAACCCAAGTTCGATTCCCCAGTTCCCATGTAAAGCCAGGTGCACAAAGGGGCACCTGCAACTGGAGTTCGTTTGCAGTGGCCAGAAGCCCTGGCACGTGCATCCATTTTCTTTTTCCCTCTCTGCTGGGTGTGATGGTGCACACCTTTAATCCCAGCACTTGAGAGGCTGAGGTAGGAGAGAATTGCTGTGAGTTTGAGGCCAGCTTGAGACTACATAGTGAATTCTAGGTCAGCCTGGGCTAGAGCGAGACCCTACCTCAAAACAAAAAAGAGCTGGGCGCGCACTTAACCCCAGCACTTGGGAGGCAGAGGTAGGAGGATCTTTGTGAGTTCCAGGCCAGTCTGAGAATGGATTCCAGACCATCCTGGGCTACTACAGTGTACCTACCTCGGGGTGGGGGGGACTTTAATAAAAAAGGAATGGGTGTGTTAGGACCACCAGCCACTTCAAATGAACTCCAGATGTGTGCACCACCTTGTGCAGCTGGTTTACGTGGGCCCTGGGGAATTAACCCCGGGTCCTTTGGCTTTGCAGGCAAGTGCCTTCACCGCTAAGTCATCCCTCCAACAACCTCCGCCCCCCCCCAAAAAAAAAAAACTTTTTGTGAATGACTTCTGAGCTAGCTGCATGAAGGAATCATGTCAGGAAAAGTTCCTGGTGGCTGATTCCCACCTCAGAGACTGATTTAATTGGTCTGTGTGAGCCTGGTTATCTAGAGGATTTTGTGGTTGTCACCCCTCCCCCGCAGCTCCCCCAGCCAAGCCTGAGAACCATCTCTGCATACTTGAAGCAGCAGATGTGAAGTATGCATTTCAGCCTGTATCTGGGACCATCTTGATCAGAACACATTTTAACAAATCCCCAAGGGTTTCAGGGATTACCAGAGAGATGAAAAGCATGCAGGTTTCCTTCCATCAAGTCTATGTAGAATATGCATCCCTTCCTCTTGGCTCATGCGATTCCGGTGGAGGTGGTGCAGAATGGCTCTCTTCAACTTTGGATTTATCTTACTTTCACCTAAACAAAAGGAACAGATGTCGATTCCCAATTCATGAAAACGCAGTGCCCAGTGAATTTTCCACACAAGTCAAGTCAAGTTACCGTTCATCTATTCACATTCTGCAAAGGGGCTACAGAGTGCTTGCTGTCTGTGTTTGCTGCGTCCCTAGTACTGAGGATGAAATATCCAGACGGGAAGACACAAACAAGCATAAAAATGACAGTAGATGTGCGAAAACAAATCTGAATGAACAAGGCTCACCTGAGCACTCCTCAGCAGGGGAGGTCAGGTAAGTTTCTCGCCCCCCAAAGACATTATAACTCAGATCTCTAAGGAGTAGGCATGACAGATTCAACTGTAGGAGAGAAAATCGCAGTTTCATTGGTAGCTTCTGCAGCGTCTTTGGAATACCAAGGAAACCGAGGTGCAGAGGATAGTGCCCTGCCCCCGCCGTCTGCACACGTGCCTCGCGCTTCCCAGTTTTGCTACGTGTGGGGCTGGTGACTTACAGGCACCGTCTGTGCTTTAAAAAAAAAAAAAAAAAAAAAAAAAAAAAACTTCTGTTCAGCAAATACTGAGTTTTAGAGATAAGCCAAACAGAGGCACTTGGAGAAAGCCAGTGCAGACAGAGAGGGACCAGGACGAAAGGGATACGGAAGGATGCTCCAGAGACCCACACCTGTGGGATACACCCTCTTTCAATAGCTATGCTATTGGCCAAACAGACATGAGTAACAGGGCCTGCCAAGGGAAAGAGGTGGACCTTCTTGCCCAGCTCCTCCCCTGTGGCCGGGTGGCTATTTCGATTGGCAGACGTCTTCGCTTCTGCCTGTCTCCCATTAGATCTTTAATACCCACTCTCCATGCCTTTCCCCCGTCTTCCCCACCCACCTCCGTGAACAACCAATGATTTCAGGGCAGAATATACCCCACAACCAATTAAAACTGGCTTCAAACTTGACGGACGACTTCCCGCCCCTCATCATCCCAGCTCCTCCTCCCGGCCAATTGATTTCGGAGAGGGGGGCGGACACGTCCAATCAACACGACACCAGCTTCTTGATTGACAGCCAGGTCCTCGCGCTGGCGTGTTGTGCCCTGAGGCGGGAGGAGGAGGCGGAGCGGAGAAGCAAACCTGAGCCAATCCTAGCGGGCTGCGCAGGAGGCCAATCGAACGCCGCGCCTTGCAGCAGTAAACCAATAGGCGGGAGGGGGCCGGCCGCATCTTTGCTTGGAACCAATGAGACGCGTCCGATGGTCCAGAGCGACGTGCGGCGGCAGCAATGACGGGCGTATATTCGGGCTCGGGGGCGGGTCGGCGCCAGAGACTAGAAGAGAGGAGGGGAGGCCTCCTCCGCCGCCGCCATCTTGGACCGGGCCCGGTCAGCTTCCGCGGAGCCATCGGCAGACGGCCGCGGCCTCCCTTGAGCCCCGACCTCCCCGTCGTCAGAACAGCCCCGGGTCCACTTTTCCTCCCACGTCCCACTTCCGCTTCGTGCCCGTTATCGCGATAGCGCCCGAGGCTCGGGGGCGCGAGAGAAAAAAAAAAAAAGGCGGCGGGCGCTCGCCTTCCCCCGCCTGTCGCGATACGCTCCTCAGCGGCGGCGCCAGCTCCTGTGGTGAGAGCGTCAGGCTCGACTGGGCCGGGTCCCCTTCCCTTTCCCCGGCGCCTCGGCCGTCGGTGTCCGTCCGCGCTGTCTCCCTTCCGGCCACCCGCCGCCCTGCCTGTCGCGACACGGCCTTTACTGCGGGCTGCGCTGCGGGCGGGACCCTCGCCTCCGCCGTCCGCGTCCACATCCCCGCGTGGCACCGCGCCGGCCCCGGGTCCGCGTCGGGATGGGCACCCGGGTCAAGGGTCCTGCCCGCGGCCCCCATGGCATCTGCTGGGTGGGGAAGTCGGGGCTGTGTCTGCACCCCTTGCAGCGCCGGTGCCTTCCCCATCCGCGAGCGTGGCCTCCTAAGTCTCCCAGTTCCCCACCCCCTCCGCAGTGTCTGATGAGGGTTTCTTTGGAGGATCAAGTCCCCCCAAAGACTCTGGTTTGTGACTTGGAGCCTTAGCCAAAGTTTGCACCTTGTCCCTTAGGCGTGCACGTCCCACAACACCTCAGCTTTCTTCAGGAGGGAGTGTAGTTTCTCCCATCCCCTCCGGATTCAGGACTGTCTGTCCATGTTGTTCACTTCCTGGCCTCAGCCTCTGGGGGTGGGGTATGCAGCCCTCTGGCTGTGGGAGCAGACACCCCTGGATGCAAGATTCTGCTTTCTGGTGGTGGAAGTCCACTGGCATTGATGTGGCAGGGTTGCTTACCTCCCCTGGGTCTACATGTCTGCTCTCTCTTGGTGAAACTTAAGCCCCCACTGGCCACTGGCCTGCTTGTGGGTGAGCTCCCGTTGGGGGGCCGTTCAAGTAAACAGCTGCATCTGGGTGCAGGGCCTGTCACCTCTCCATAGGATCCACCCCCTGCCCTTTTAGTCAGGTTTTTCCTCACTACCTTGCCTCTTACCACGAGTCTGAGGTATGCACCCCCATTCACATCTACTTCCCCAGTGGATATATGGATTGTCCCAGCTCTGAAACCCACTGGTGGAAGCAATGGTGGATGGAGAGCTGGAGCTGTCCTTCCTACCCCGCCGGCACCCTAAGGATGCAAGTCTTGCCCAGAGTTCTTGTTCTGCAAGAATTGGCCTTTCTGTCCGTAGTTGTGGTTTCTTTGCAGGCTAAAAAGCCCTTCGTACTGTTGTCAGAAATTCTTGTCTTCGATTTGGCACCAGCCCCTCCTGTATTTGGGGAATCTGCACCTTCTGTGTGTGCTCATGTGAGGCTAAGGACCCCCTTGGGTCTTGGTGCTACTGGAGTGTCTCACCTTCCTCTGATTTCTCTGGGACTAAGGTGAAGATTCCTTATGGAGGAGCTGTGAGGTGTGTGAGACTTGGAAGAGACCCTACTGAGGTCATCATGCCTGGGACTAAATGTTGTTCTAGTGTGACTCTTCAAGGTGGAAGTTCTTAGTCCCCCTACCTTTGGTGATACCTACCTGTGTCCTGGACCTAATGCATCCACCTCCCAGAGCCACAGAGCCTCATAAGGCAGTGCCAGCATCCTCCTCTGGGTTACGGCTCCTCTTCCAACACTGCCTGCCACAGCTCCTTGCCTCACCGAGTGTAAGCTCTCCTACATGGAAGGCGCCTTTTGCTGAGGTCCAAGACCCTCCTTGTATGGGCACTTGGGGTCCAGTATTAAGTTTGTACCACTTAACAAATCTCTGAGACAGTAACATGGTCCCCTGCAGTGAAGTTCTGGGGGCTCTTTGTTGTTGGTTCCTGTTTGTTGTGAGGTCCTGACTTGATGGGCCATGGTCTTCATGATTGGCCCTACTGAGCAAAGGATCCCTGTTTCTTGGATGTTACTTGAGAACTCTGACCATCCAGGTGTGTGTTGTTCTGTATGAAGGTGCACGTCTACCTCAGAGGGGCCCTGAGGTAGTGACCTTCTGGGAAGGGTCTTGGTGGAATCCTGGGCGAACAGGTTTCTCTGTGGTGGTGCCTCCACTTTGAGGCTCCAGTACCAGCTTTTCTGTGCTTTGCTGGGAGTTATGAGGTGCGGACATCCTTGTGGTGTAAGGTTTTTCTTTGAGAGGAAGAAGGTATTGCCTCCACTCTGGCAAAGGTTCCAATGCCTAGAACACAGGTACCTTGGGTCTGTTACACTTGCCCTTCTCTGTAGAAGAGTGGCTTTTCCCTAGTCAGGTACTGTCTTCTCTTGTCACAGATGTGCCCACCTTGATGTCTGAAGCATTGCTCCAAAACCTTGTTCCCAGTGCCTTTAGGATTTCCTTGTTTTTGCTGTCATTGTGTAGTCAGTCACTGGTATGTGTGGGGGCTATCCTTGTGCTGAGTCTGAACCCCTTCACTGTTGGGCTGGGATAAACATCACCTTCCCAAGGTATGGAGGGCCTTGTTCCTCTATCCAGGCTAAAGTATCTGGCTCCACCCTCCCTCAGGTTCTTAGGACAGGTGGCTAGCATTAATCTAAGCTCTTGTTTAATATATCTTCCCTGATGGCAGAAAGAAAGCCTTTTCTGTGTTGATTGGTGTTGGAGCTAAGACTCACTCTTGGTCAAGATCACTATATTTTTCCTGCTGTCATCCAGGCCCTTGTATATTCTGCCTGGATAAGAGGTACTTGCCTCACTCCAGCTTGAATCTCCTCTGAAGGACTCTTCCCCCCCCCCTTTTTTTTTAATTGAGGTAGGGTCTCACTCTAGTCCAAACTGACCTGGAATTCACCATGTAGTCTCAGGCAGGCCTCAAACTCACAGCGATCTTCTGTCCCCCCGTGCTGGGATTAAAGTCAAGCACCACTACACCTAGCGAATTTTGTTTTTTTAATTTTATTTGCAAGCAGAGAGGTAGAGAATGGGCATGCCATGGCCTTTAGCTGCTGCAAACAAACTCCAGATGCATGCACCCCTTTGTACATCTGGCTTTACATGAGTACTGGGGAATCAAACCCAGTCGTTAGGCTTTGCAGGCAAGTGCATTAACTGCTGAGCCATCTCTCCAGCCTTTTTGGTTTTTCGAGGTAGGGATGTATGGTGTGCCAGCTGATCTTGGGATGGGGGCACCACTAGATTTTTTTTTTTTTAATATTTTTACTTACTTGCAAGCAGCAAAAGAGAGGAGAGAGACAAAGAATGGGCGCACCAGGGCCTCCAGCCACTGCAAACAAACTCTAGATGCATGCACCACCTTGTGCATCTGGCTTTACTTGGGTACTGGGGAATCAAACCTTGTCGTTAGGCTTTGCAGGCAAGCACCTTAACTGCTGAGCCATCTCTCCAGCCCCCTCCCCCTTTCTTTTTGATGGTCTCTTTACTGTTAAGAATTAAGCTTATCTGGGTGTGGTGGCACCCAGCACCTGGGAGGCAGAGGTAGGAGGATCACCCTGAGTTCATTCGAGGCCACCCTGAGACTACATAGTAAATTCCAGGTCAGCCTGGACCAGAGTGAGACCCTAGACCTACCTAGGAAGAAAAAAAAAGAATTAAGCTCCAGCCGGGTGTGGTGGTGCACACCTTTAATCCCAGCACTTGGGAGGCAGATATGGGAGGATCAGCAGTTCAAGGACCCCCTGAGACTACATATTGAATTCTAGGTCAGCCTGAGCTAGAGTGAAACCCTACCTCAAAAAAACAAAAACAAAAACAAAAAATTAAGCTACTGAGCCAGGCATGGTGGTGCACGCCTTTAACCCTAGCACTTGAAAGGCAGAAGTAGGAGGATTGCTGTGAGTCCGAGGCTACCTTGAGTGAATTCCAGGTCAGCAAGACCCTACCTCAAAAAAAAAAAAAAAAAAGCTCCCCAGAAGGCCATTTACTGAGGAAGGTTAAGCTCCCAGAGTCTAAGATACCATCCCTACCTACCCCCACACAGAATGGGACCCTAACTAGTTGGTAAAAACAATTCCTCACAGTGAAGGTACCAACCCCCCATCTTTCCTGGGCTTCTTGTCCAAAACTTGCTCTCCAATACAGTGGCCCATGCCGTAGCTGCTAACCAAGTGTGATTGATCAGTAACAAGTAAAAACAAAAATGAGCCAGATGTGGTGTTGTGCTTCTGTAATCTCAGCATTCGGAGGGAAGAGGCAAGCAAAACTCTTAAAAAAGGAAAAGGTTATTTCTCAGGTTGCACTGGTCACAGTTCAAGTGTTAGGTGGTCGACAGTACACCATAGACCATTTCCCACATTGCACAGTCTGTTAGACAAGACTGATATCCAGGTGTCCATTCATGCTTATGAGGACCCTTGCTGTGACTGCCTCCCAACTTGAGCTTCATGGGTCCTGGGAGTTGGAGCTGTTTCTGCTTTAATGATGGAGGGCTGCTTTGAGACACCCCGTCTTGTGCTAACAGAATGGAAAGTCTGGATCTTAGACGGACTTGCTAGTTATTGTCGTCCTCTCAGGGGGAACAAACTCTACAGGCAACTTAGAAGTCCTGTTTGCATAACTCTCCCACTCCTGGTCTTAGGGTGAGGCCCTGTAGTATGACTTCTCTAGCCTACCTATTTTGGTGGCCCTCCCCCAATTTGTCGTCTGGTCCCTCTGGGTTATAAGCGACTTCCTTCAGGTTAAGGATGCCCCTCTGTTTGTTTTGCAAACCTGTTGGTTCAGGTTTCTGAGTCTAAATTACGAGTGTATTTGATACGGAATTCCTTCATGTATGCAGATTGGTTCCCTCACCCTCTTTGTAAGATTTCTATCTCTCCCAGGGCTCTCTCTCAGGTACTGCTTTCTGCTTCCAAAGCTCTAAAACCTTTTTTGGTGGGGGGCTCTTTAGTTTAGGAGTATTATCTCTTTGTGGCATGATTTTGTTGATGTCTAAGTCCCTCTTCAGCTTGATATCCGCCCTGTCTGTAGCAATGGACTCTGCTCTCATCTTAGTTGCAAGTGTCTCCTGTCACTCCTTCCCTGCAGCTCATACCTGTACATACATAGTGTACCTGGCCCTTGTCTGGGAGGTGCCAACTCCTGTTTCCTGACTTGTCTGAAGAGTGACCTCTCTCGGGCACCACTGTTTCCAGCTCTCTGTAGGAAGTAACACTTAAGGGCTGTTGCCTCTATCCCAGCACTACCTGTGTTCTCATGACTTTGGCTCTGAAATATACTTTGAGTGTCATCTGAGGAACAGATACTCCATACTCTAGGAATTTTCTGCTTCCTAGGTTGGGCGCCCACTAATATGTTATTCCTTGTTGCAACAACTTCCCAGATTCCTGTTGGCCAGACTCTGCTATGCAGCTAAGGGAGCATAAGGGGAATTGAACCTGGTCTGTCCTCAGATAGTAAGTGCAGTTGGGGATGCAGTTCTATGGCAGAGTGTTTATGTGCAAGCAGGGCCCTAGATTCTGCCCCCACGCAGAGAAAAAAGATAGTAAACGCTTCTTCCCCTCACCATCCCACCCACCCAGTGATCCCACCCACATCCATGTCTCTAGGTTTGGACCAGCCAGGGAATAGATGCTCATTCCTCCCCAATATTTCCCAGCAGCGTCCGTCTCCTAGAGAGTATGAAGAGAGTGCGCCTGTAGGGCAAGGAAGATGGCGGACAAGCGCAAACTCCAAGGTACTAGACTCAGCTACCCCTGGTCGTGTGGCCATATGCTTTCTCTCCTAGGAATTCCTCTTTGGATCTTTATTGTCTTGCCAGCATCCTAACAATCTTTCTTCCTCCCTGGCAAGGTGAGATTGATCGCTGCCTCAAGAAAGTGTCCGAGGGTGTGGAGCAGTTCGAAGACATTTGGCAGAAGGTACAGAGGCTGGGGCCCTAAAAATTTGGGTCTGCAGGGAGGAGAACACAGGAAGATGTTTGGGGTCTCAGGGTGTTCATGGAGAGGGGCTGCAGAGCCTGTTGATGAGGCCCTAAGAGAAGCAGCTCTAAGATGGACTGGGGGGAGGGGTCCCAGGTTTCCCAGCCCGAGGAAGAGAGAAACTGGACCTTTACCACTGCGGCGAGTTCCGGGCACACACTCCCACACTGACTGCTGAATTCTCCACCCCTCAGCTCCACAATGCAGCCAACGCGAACCAGAAAGAAAAGTATGAGGCTGACCTAAAGAAGGAGATTAAGAAGCTACAAGTGAGGGGGCTGGGGCTGGACTCCTGTGTCCTGTGGGAGGAGGGACTGGGCGAGTGGACTACTGGGTCCCAGGGAGAAGAAGTCGCTTGAGGGTTCTAGTTCCCCAGATCTGTGGTCTCACTTTCTTGCATCTCCTGTCTGCAGCGGCTGAGGGACCAGATCAAGACATGGGTAGCATCCAATGAGATCAAGGACAAGAGGCAGCTTATTGAAAACCGCAAGCTCATTGAGACGGTAGGAGCCCAGAGCCTAGGGCCCCAAGGAGTGGGAAGGTGGCCAGATGCCTAGGACCCCAGAGGGTAGAGATAGAGCCGCTTGCAGAGGTCTTAGGAGGAGTACTGTTATCACCCCGGGGGGGGGTGAGGTGAAGTGAGGAGCTCGCAGCCTGAGCGGTTGGGTCCCCATGCTCCATTTCAAGTAAGGCTGGTCCTTATCAGCTTTTTCCCCAACTTTGAGAGCCTCCCCATCACCACCTGTGCTCTCCACAGCAAATGGAACGGTTCAAAGTTGTGGAACGAGAGACCAAAACCAAAGCTTATAGCAAGGAGGGCCTGGGCCTGGCCCAAAAGGTGGACCCTGCCCAGAAGGAGAAGGAAGAGGTTGGCCAGTGGCTCACGGTGAGTTGAGACAGAGAAGGAAGTGAGCTCAGGAGCCAGCATACTCTAGGAACCATGGCTGACAGCCTCCTCTTCCTCACTCTCCTCCCAGAACACCATTGACACCCTAAACATGCAGGTGGACCAGTTTGAGAGTGAGGTGGAGTCACTGTCGGTGCAGACCCGCAAGAAGAAGGGCGACAAGGATGTGAGTGGGGGGAGCCCCGACACCTACAGGGTAGGGGGTGGAGGGAAGTGTGTTGGTAAGAAGGAGATTGATGGAGGCTCATGGGAGTCAGTGTCTGGGTGCCTAAGATGGACCTGGGGTTTGGAATTAGAAGTGCAGGATTGGGCAGCTTAACTAGCTGGGTGGTATAGGGAGTAGATAAAATAGGAGCTTGGGTGTCTGCGTAGACAGTGGGGCCATCAGAGGAGTGATTTTATTTGCTCAGTTCAGCTGGGGTCACAGTGAGAAACTTGAAGGTCAGACAAGGAAGGAAACAATAGCACCCCAAAGACTCTGTATTCTCAGGAGAGGTGGGGGGTGTGGACAAGTCAGGACACTTCGAAACCAGTGGGTATGGCCTGCAGAAGAAGGGGTTGTCTGGGACAAAGACAGTTAATAGGGTCCCAGATTTCACACCTCTCGGGTGAGTTCAGAAGGATGCAGAGGAAGTTAAGAGGTGGTTTGGGAGGTAAGGAAATGGTAGCTGTCCCAGAATTGGGTGTGGGATTTGGGGAACTACAGATTTGTTGGGGAGGTGATGGGTCCTTGACAAAAGGAGCATTTAGAACTGGTGCTGGGTGGGTGGAGGAGCCATAGATCTAGGTAGGTATGGGCTGATAGTGACAAAAACTTATGATCAGTCATAAATAGAAGCTCAACTCACCTGTGGCGGTCTGTCAGTATACCACTAGGCAGCACAGGGTTATCTCTCAGGAGGTGAGAGTGGTGAGTGACTTGTTCTGTCAGGTGAGGTGCAGATACGGGCCAAGTGGTCAGGCTGGCCTAGGGACCTCTGGATCTTTTTCAGGTTTCTAGGGATTTCTGGAACCAGAAAGAGTTGGAAGACAGAGTAGTAAGATCTTTGAGATGTCAGAAGTCTCAGATTGGTCCCCTTAGGAGCAGAGGGTGGGCAGAATCCATGCTGTCCAATGACAGGAGGGCTGGACTGGAGCCTCTGGTTCACCATGGGGACCGGGGACTGAGGACAGGTTCTGTGGGGGCAGGAGGGCCAGGCAGGTGCTCTGCAGCCCCTGAGCCTGGCCCTGGGCTCACCAGCAGAAGCAGGACCGGATTGAGGGCTTGAAGCGGCACATCGAGAAGCACCGCTACCATGTGCGCATGCTGGAGACCATCCTGCGCATGCTGGACAATGACTCCATCCTCGTTGACGCCATCCGCAAGATTAAGGACGATGTGGAGTACTATGTTGATTCATCCCAGGACCCTGACTTTGAAGAGAACGAGTTCCTCTATGATGACCTGGACCTCGAGGACATTCGTGAGGCCCTGGGCTGACCTTCATGGCATACAGGGTGAGGGCCAGGAGGAGTGGCTGTACCAGTTAAACATGCTACTCCCCTGCCCCCACAGCACAGGCGCTGGTCGCCACCTCCCCCCCCAGCCACAGCCACATGGAGGACGAGATCTTCAATCAGTCCAGCAGCACGCCCACGTCAACCACCTCTAGCTCTCCCATCCCACCCAGCCCAGCCAACTGCACTACGGTGAGGGTTGAGCCATTGGTAACCTATGTTCTCAAGAGGGTGGGCATCTAGGAGACAAAAGCCAGTCTCACCTTAGGGAGGGCAGTCTAGGAAGTAAAGATCTAGGCTTTGAGCTTAAAACCTTTCTGGGCACCTATAAGATGTAAAGAGCTGATAGGTAGATCTGGGGTCCCATGCAGGTTTAGGCCCCATGTGGGGCTGGGTATGGGAGGGATTGGGGCATAGGATGCCTGAGAAGCTGGGCCACTGGCCACCTCAACAGGGATCTAGGGCTGGGTTCCTTAGGGAAAGAACATCCCCGAGTCCTTTAGAGGATAGGAATGAGTACTGGCTGTCAGAAGATGAGGGCATTAATAAGCTCAGATTTAGGTGAGTTTGTCAGAGAAGTTCAAGTGGGATGTTGGAGCAGCTCTGGGTCAGTCATCCTGCCCCAGGTTCAGAGCAGCTAAGGCCCTTCTGTACTCCAGAGATCACACAGTTCTGACTCCTCCCCCACCTCAGGAGAACTCTGAAGATGATAAGAAGAGGGGACGCTCAACAGATAGTGAAGTCAGCCAGGTGGGTACAAACCTGGAATCAATGGCTTGTTTACGTGTTTGTTTGGTGGTGGAGTTTATTGAGGCCAGATTGCCAGCACTAGGTTCTGGGTCACATTTGTATATGAGAAATTGGTGCCATCCTGAGGGCAGGCAGATGACTAGCGCTATGGTCAAGGATTGAGCCCTGTGCCCTTAGCTATAAAGGAAGGCAGAGTGGTGCAGAGGGCAGCAGCAGGTCAGAGAGGCAAGCTGTGGCAGGAAGTTTGCAACTGTAAGATGGGACACTGTTGTTAGACCAAGTCTGAAGGATCCCAAAGGGTGATGGGTTAGAAAATCAAACAGCCTGTGCCATGCTAACTGCAAGAGGCAGTTCAGCAAGGGCAAGCAGTAGTGGCACTTCTTAGAATTCCTCTGTCCCCTAGTGAGCCCTCACCTTCGCCCAAGACGGGAGCACACTCATGAAAACAGGAATGATGTTATGAGGAGCAGAATGGGTCAAGGGCCCCTCTGCATGCTGATGGGTGGGATGGTCCCAAGGGGAGGCCCTGAGTGGGTGCTGAACCAGGGTCTGGGAACAGTAAGGTGGGTGGGCCAGCAGGGGGTAAAAAGAGAGGCTGGGATAGGGGGACTCCTGTGAGCTGGCCTGGCTCTCAATGTCAAGCAGTGATCCCAGGAAGAAAGTGAGTGGCTAAGGCTCCTTTGGGATGTGAGGCTCCTATGTCAGAAGACCAGGAGGCTGCTGGGCATGACAGCTTGAGTGTCATGAGTGTTAGGGCTTGGCTTCAGTAGGCATGCCCTGGCCACGGCTTTCTGGAGTGCTATAAATTATGGTTTCTTGAAAAGCTGTGAAGACCTTTTTTTTTTTTGGTTTTTCAAGGTAGGGGCTCAGGCTGACCAGGAACTCACTATGTAGTCTCAGGGTGGCCTTGAACTCACGGCAGTCCTCCTACCTCTGCCTCCCGAGTGCTGGGATTAAAGGCTTGCGCCACCACGCCTGTCTGAAATCCTTTTTAAGTGACATTCAGACATAGCCTGACTGCCAATGGGATGTTAAAGAGTTTCTCATTAGTCCTCTGTTGTCTGACAATTTGGGTTGTGAAATCCATGTGAGCCACACAGTGAACTGCCCAGGCAGGATTTAGGAAGTGGGGAAGGTTAGAAATAATTATGTTTTGAGGGTAAGTGAAGTCTCCCAGCCATACCCCAAAGGGTATGTTGAGGGCAGGTTAGAGAAGAGGCTGTGGGTAAAATGATGGAGGCTGGTAGGTGGGGGACAGGTTGGTTCAGTGGGTCCTAACCTTCTGTTCTCTCCTCCCTACAGTCTCCAGCCAAAAATGGCTCCAAGCCTGTCCACAGCAACCAGCATCCCCAGTCGCCAGCTGTGCCGCCCACTTACCCCTCCGGTCCCCAACCCACCACCTCTGCCTTGAACACCACCCCTGGCAACAACGGAGCCCCCACCCCAGCAGCACCTCCAAGTGCCCTGGGTCCCAAAGCCAGTCCAGCCCCCAGCCACAACTCAGGCACTCCTGCCCCCTATGCCCAGGCTGTGGCTCCACCTAATGCCAGCGGGTCCAGCACTGCCCAACCCCGACCCCCCAGCGCCCAGCCGAGTGGGGGAGGTGGAAGCGGCGGAGGCAGTGGGAACAGTAGTAACAGCGGTGCAGGCGGAGGGGCTGGCAAGCAGAATGGTGCTACCAGTAAGTGGAGGTGGGGGGTGGGAGGAGGACCCAGGGCAGCATAGACAGCTGATGGGCTTTTTCTACTTACCCTCTCTTCTCCTAGGTTACAGCTCAGTTGTGGCTGACAGCCCTGCAGAAGTGGCCCTGAGTAGCAGTGGGAGCAACACCACTAGCAGCCAGGCTCTGGGGCCACCTTCAGGCCCCCACAACCCACCTCCCAGCACCTCGTGAGTATCTCAATAGTGGCAGGATGTGGATTCAGCCTCTCTCTTGGCACAGGGAGGCTCTGGTCACAGGGCCCTAGGCCCTGCCCTTGGGTAGTGTCCAGCAGGGGTCTGCCTTCCACCTTGGCAAGTTTTCCTTTCACTGTATTTTACTACCTGGCACCTGTGTAGATTAGGTCCCAGCTTTGTCTACCATTCATTTAAAGTCTTCAGAGTCCCACCCTCCTTGCCTCTCCATTTTGTTCCCAGCCTGTGGCTTCCTAACTCCCACTGGAGGGGCTACTGACTTGCCAAAGTGGAATGTCCCACAGTCGTCCTCCAGCTCCACTTCAAACCTTAGGCTAGCATACTCCACCTATTTCTCAAAGCATACCAAAGGACCTGCCTCACCCTGGCCAGTTTACCACCAGCCCTGGGGCACCTGCCCAAGGCTACTTGTTTTGTGATAGGAACTTCCTGACTCCCACATCACCGCCTCAGTGAAGGTTCTAGAGCACTGCCCCTACTAATCTTAAAACCCCACAACCTTTTGGGGCACCCTGAGAATATATTTCCATCTCCATAGTTCTTTGCTTTATTTGAGGATAAAAGGTTTTAGAGATTGGTTCTACCTTTGACCAAAAGAACTTTTGTCCCAGCTGTCTTCCCTCAGCTGCCCCTTTCAGAGCCCATCTTCTGTGTTTTCTCCCTGCCCACCCACATACAGGGCCCTTCCCCTGAACCACCTCTCCTCCATTATTTGCTCCTCAGGAAAGAATCCAGTTCGGCAGCCCCAGCAGGGGCTGGGGGCGTGGCCCCAGGCTCAGGGAACAGCTCAGGGGGACCCAGCCTCCTCGTGCCATTGCCTGTGAATCCCCCCAGTTCTCCAACACCCAGCTTCAATGAAGCCAAGGCAGCTGGTACCCTGCTCAATGGGCCACCACAGTTCAGCACCACCCCTGAGATCAAGGTGAGCACACCCTGGCCCTGGGCAGGAAATTCAGAGTGTACTTTTCTGGAAGAAAAAAAAAATTCAGAAAACAGAAATAGCAGTTTAGAGGTTCTCAAAAAGAGTCCACGTTTTTTTTTATTGTGGTTTTTGAGACAGGTTCTCCCAAAATTGCCCAATCTGACATTGAATTTGCTATATGTATATATAGCTCAGGCTGGCCTTGAACTTGTGCTCTTCCCTCAGCTTCCCACATGGTGGCAAAATGCATTCCTAAGCTGCTTAATTAGCAAGGCAGTGTGGGGGCTGTAGGCCCAACCTGCTGGTGTTCCCAAGGAGACTGAATGCCTGCAGGATGGCCATCACTCCCTAAAGCAAGCATAGCCTGCCGTCCTGACGCCTCCCCAAGACACCATACTGCCGTGGGCACTCCAGTGGGTGTTCTTCCAGCACGTGGCGTCCTTATGTTCTATGGCATGTCCTCTGTGTTAGTAGGATCTTGTTTCCTCACAAACTTCTGCTTTTTGAACTACTGCATGGTATTCCACAGTGCAGAGTCCACACTCTGAGCCTTCCTCTACAATCGAGGCCTTAGTGGTTTGAAGTTTTTCCTGCAGCTACAGTGCTTTTACATGACATTTTAGATCTTGAGTGTGTAACTGGCCTATGATGGCCCTGCCAGCAGAGCAGGCAAGAATATCCAGGTCCTTAGGCCCAGCCCCTTTTTCCTTCCCCAGGCTCCAGAACCTTTGAGCTCCCTAAAGTCCATGGCAGAGCGGGCAGCCATCAGCTCTGGTATTGAGGACCCTGTGCCAACGTTACACCTGACAGAGCGAGGTGAGGGTCCACAGATGATGGGGAGGGTGGAAGCCAAAGAGGAGGAGCTGGTCCCATCCTCATCATTGAGGGGCCCCGTGGCCCCCCCTCCATACAGACATTATCCTGAGCAGCACATCAGCACCTCCGGCCTCAGCCCAGCCACCCCTGCAGCTGTCAGAGGTGAACATACCACTGTCCCTGGGCGTCTGTCCTCTGGGGCCAGTACCTCTCACCAAGGAGCAGCTATACCAGCAGGCAATGGAAGAGGCTGCCTGGCACCACATGCCCCACCCCTCTGACTCCGAGCGCATCCGGTGAGGGGCTGCAGAAGCAGCTGGGGGCTAGGATTGAGTCTGAGGGAGAGGCCGGTGGTGGGTTGCTGGTTCCTGAGTCCTGGTCAGGTGGAAGGTGCTCATAGAGCTCCGCACACTTGGCTACAGCATCTGGACACGCGCTTCTCCACACCCGCCTGAGGCAGGCCGGCAGGTCCCTGGCAGCATCTGGCACTAACTACCCTCTGGTCCACAGACAGTACCTCCCCCGGAACCCCTGCCCAACACCACCCTACCACCACCAGATGCCACCCCCACACTCGGACACTGTGGAGTTCTACCAGCGCCTATCGACTGAGACGCTTTTCTTCATCTTCTACTATCTGGAGGTACAGCAGGGCCCCTGGGTTAGCCTGCCCCTCACCCCACTTAGCCCCACTGCCACTATAACCCCTTCCCCCAGACTTGAGGGACAAGGTGGATGCCCAACTATGATCACTGGGACCGTGCCCCCATTCTGTTCCAGTCATGGGCTCTCTACAAACCAAACTTGTCCCAGTGCCCTTCAGCACTGAGGAGTCAGAGCTTTTTGGGCCCAGGGAAAAGCTGGTCTCGGGTGCAAGCACCAGTCCACATTAAGAGTCTCACAGCTTCCCCCAGTCAGCCCTTTACTCTAGAATGGCTCTCAGCACCGGGCAATTCTTGGGCCTGTTTCTGGGGAGTTTTGACCTGATCCCAGTAAGTCAGAAGTAACCTCCTTTCCCCTCCCCCCAGCTTTTTCCTGAAGCATTTCCTGAGTTTTCATTCTGCATTCTTTTCTCAATGCTTCTCTGAAGCAATTTCCACCTGTCTCATTTTCTCCTCCTGACCAGCATTGGTATGTTCTGTGCCCCAGTGCTGTCTCCAAGTAGACTGTCCAGCCCTAATTCCCTGCACCCCATCCAGTTTGGGGGCTTTTATTCCCTTCTCTACCTTTCCTCTCCCAGGGAACTAAGGCACAGTACCTGGCAGCAAAAGCCCTAAAAAAGCAGTCGTGGCGATTCCACACCAAATACATGATGTGGTTCCAGAGGCATGAGGAGCCCAAGACCATCACAGATGAGTTTGAGCAGGTGAGGGCCCCGCCCACCCCAGTTCCACTGGGCTATGGTTAATGACCCCAAGCCCAGACTGACGAAGCTGGTCTACCTTGGCTGTTCACTCTGCCTGGGATACTGTCCAAACACTCCTTCCAAAGTCCTGGAACTGCTAGCCTGTGCCCCCACCAGGCAGTCCTCAGTTGAAAGTGGAGGATTTTCTAGTGGGCATCTCATCTCCTTGCTCCTGGCTTCCCCTCCATTTCCTGGCAACCAGCAGAGCAGGGACTGAGCAGACTGGAGAACAGGCTGTTGTTTAGGTGGCCTTCTCATATTTCCACTACTAGCTGATTGGAAACTACACTCTACCCAAACACCCTGAACCAGTCAACCTGGGTTGGAGCCCAGCTCTAGCTGGGTGACCTTGAGCCAAGTCCCTCTTTGTTTCCTATCTGTAAAAATGGGAGTAACAGCACCCAGCTCATGCAGTTGTCACAAGGATTAAATGAGTTGATAACATGTAAGTACTAATGACACCTACTGCACATTGAGCATCATGGATGTTATTCTATTTTTTTTCCTCAAATTTCTTTTCAGTTGGTGTGTTCCAAAGTGGGTTATTTTATATATTTTTTAAACTTTATTTTTTTAATTAATTTATTGAGAAAGAGGCAGAGAGAGGGAGAGAAAGAATGGGTGCGCCAGGGCCTCCAGCCACAAACTCCAGCCGTATGCGCCCTCTTGTGCATCTGGCTTACGTGGGTCCTGGGGAATCGAACCAAGGTCCTTTGGCTTTGCAGGCACTTTAACTGCTAAGCCATCTCTCCAGCCCCCTATATGTATATTTTAATATCTGAGAGACAGAACAGGAGCATCGGGGTCTCCTGCCACTGTAAAATGAACTCTAGTTCCACATGCCAGTTTGTACATCTAGCTTTCTGTGGGTACTGGGGAATCCAACCCAGGCCATCAGACTTTGCAAGCAAGCACCTTTAACTGTTGAGCAATCCTTCTAGTCCCCAAAGTGTGTGTGTGTGTGTGTGTGTGGCTCCCCCCCCCCCCCATACTCTTCCCAGATGCCAAGTCCCCTCTCCCTTGTCGCTGTCCTCACAGAACTCCACCCCACCTCTCCGTTTTTCCAGGCCCCTTTCTTAGAAGCATTTCAGACACTCAGAACCCAGCTTCTCTCCTGCTGTATCCTCTCCAACCCTGACTGCAAGCTTCCTGTTCCACACTGATTTGGTCCTCCATATTAGTGCATCTCAGGGCATCCAGTCACTCAAATCCCTGCACCACCTTAACAATAAAGTGTCCGTCCCTGCAGAGCACTTGGATGTTCTCTGCGCCTGTTGCGTTCTCTAGGAATGGAGGTAGACCCATTTCGCAGGGTCTTTGAACACCAGGCTAGACCTCATGGTTGTGGTCAGCACTTACCAGGAGCTCCAAAGCTGCAACTGCCTGAAAGCAGTAGAAGCCTGGAGGCCCAACAAGGGCGGAGGCATTGCCCTTGTGTGTCCTCTATTCCACTCTAAAGTGGACCTGCTACTTCCTACCCATGGTCACTGGGGGTGGAGTACCAGTGTACACATGTAAGACAGTCAGTTTGGCACCTCCACTGCCCCAGTAAGTGCCCCTGTGTTAGTCTGGCCCGGCCCTCAGCCCCCTCCTCATCCACTCACTGACCACCTTCTCCCCTGGCCAGGGCACCTACATCTACTTTGACTACGAGAAGTGGGGCCAGCGGAAGAAGGAAGGCTTCACCTTTGAGTACCGCTACCTGGAGGACCGGGACCTCCAGTGACACCGGCCCCTCTCCACCCAACCCCTCCCCCGCATGCTGATCCCCCTGCCCAGGTGAGGGCCCTGCCCTGGAAGACTGGGGGAGGCCCCAGACCATGGGGCACCCTCTTCCCCCAGGAAGCAGGGAGGGGGCCCAGGAGGTTTTCTCTTCCTCTCTGCCCCACCCTGGGGGCCCAGGGGCAAGGGCTGCCCCCTCCTCCCCTCCCCAGTGAGGGACATTTTTTGGTAAACCTATTTTCATTTTGGAAAATATTTATGAATAAATAGTTTTATATGACGGCTGGCAGCAACAGCCTCTCCTATACCCCCCAGGAGTCAGTGAGCAAGAGTGGGGTCCTGCTGGCGTGAGCGCCGGGCCAACTGGGGGTTGAACTGGGAGTTGTACCGCCGCCGTCGTTCATCTGTCTCTTCCTCTTCTGGCTGACCCTCCTGGGGTACTCGGCCTTGCACCCGGGCCAGCAGGGCTTCTGCCCGAGCCCTCTCAGCTGCTTCCCGCCGAAGACGCTCAGCTCGAAGCTGATCCAGAGAGGGGGGCCTGCAAGGAGGTGATAAGATGAGAAAGCTGACAGCCTACCCTTGAAACCTACTAGAGGGAAGCTGAGACAACATGAGCAAGACTGGACCCACACTTCCAAGGGCTCTGTCTGCCCTGGTTCTAAAATCAGATGTCCTTCCACTGAGCAGTGCCCTGGGCCCCTTGTGTTGTAAAATGAAGCCTACTCACACTCTGGGGTCTAGCATCCTAGGGACATGGGCCTGCTTTTCCCCAGTGGTTCTCAAATTTTAGTCTCAGGACTGCCCCCCCCCTTTTGGGGGGCAGGGCCTCACTCTAACCCAGGCTGACCTGGAGCTCACTCTGTATGTAAGCCAAGCTAGCCTTGAACTTAACAGTAAGCTTCCCAAATGCTGGGATTATAGGACCTCTAAGTGGATTCTACCTGTAAAAATGATACTAGCTGGGCGTGGTGGTGCACACCTTTAATCCACCCTGAGACTACCAAGTGAATTCCAGGTCAGCCTGAGCTAGAGAGAGACCCTACCGCAAAAAAAAAAAAAAAGGATAGGCTAGATATGAAAACGGGAATCTTGTACACAAACATGTACACCATCAGGCTATCACACTCCTGAATAAGTCGAATTCTCCTCGAGGTCTCTGGACCACATGCTGAGAACCACTTTATCCTGCCAGCACGGCTCCATAAGTTTGTGTGGTATTCTGGCTGGGTCTTCATGCTTACTCCTTGGGCCGCTGTTTCTCGGGCACCTCCTTCTTTCTAGCAGGGCGGACTTCTTCCTCACTGTGCCTTCTCTTCTTTCCCAGATGCTTCTGTATCTCGCGTAAGGGGTCTAGGCAACTCTTGATCTTCTCATCTGGGCTGGGCCCATGTGGGGGGGGCCCTCGCCCTGGGGGAAGCTGGTACCAAGGGGGTTGGGTCTGGGCTTCCGCTGCACTTTGGCCCAAGTATGTCAGGATACCCAGTGCCTTCTCTTGTCTCTCCTGTGGGGCCAGAAAACAAAAGCTGGTCTAGTCTTTCCAGTCTGAGGTAAAACCCAGGGCCTATGTCCTGGGAAACCCAGGTCCTAAGGAGGCATTCAACAAAGGGTAATCACACACCAGTTAGGAACCAGCCAGGTGAGCAGGTGAGGTGCTGGGGTCATGGGAGACTGACAGGTACAGTAATCCAGAAAAGGGGGGGAGGTGAGGCTACCTCAGTTCCAGGGCAAGGTTGGGAGATGTGTTAAGAAAGCAAGCAAACTAGAAGAATGGCTGAGGTAGGAAATGACACTTTCAAAGTAACGGCAAATGCTAGGGGAGGAGAGTGAAGGTCTTGATCCACGTTTTGGAAAGCTTAAATGTAGGGGCTTTTTTGGTTTTGGTTTTTCGAGGTAGGGTCTCTCACTCTAGCCCAGGCTGACCTGGAATTCACTATGGAGTCTCAGAGTGGCCTCAAACTCATGGCAATCCTCCTACCTCTGCCTCCTGAGTGCTGGGATTAAAGGCGTGCGCCACCACAACCACCCCTTGTTTGTTTTGTTTTTTTGTTTTTTAAACACCTGTGATCCCAGCACTCATGCTTTAGGCAGGGGAATCAAGAATTGGAGGCCAGTCCAGGAAAGAGGGCTCAGCAGTTAAAGGTACTACTAGCTTGGAAAGCTTGTCCACCCAAGTTCCATTCCCCAGCCACCCATGTAAGGCTGGCTGTGCTTTGTTTATAATGGCAACAGACCTGAAGTGCCCATACACTGTATACAAGCAAATAAAAGGACTGGAGGCCAGCTTGAGCTACATAAGAAGACCTCCATCTCAAAATAGCTTAAGACCTCACATTCCTAAGGTATCAACAACAGTGGGGGGCGGGGGCACTCAAGCATCGAGTACCCCACAGCAGTAGCCAGCTTAGTGGATATAGATTACATCTTCTGGGTACTTATTTGCCCCCACTGCAGCTTTACAGTCAAGTCACTGCTCAGGGTCAAAGGGTCTCCCCCAGCTCTACCCAGGACTCCTCCAACATGGGTGAAGCCAGCTTACCTTCTCTTGTCGCTTCTCTTCATCATGCTCTTTATTGCCTCTGGTCACCCCTTTGCCTTCTTCCAGCAGCTCCCGAAACAGGTCCACAGGACCAGAACTTGGAGCCGTCGCCTCTGCTGCTTCAAGCTCAGGCAGCGAGTTCTGACGCCTGGCTTTCTTCCGTAGGAATTCTGTGCGGGCCTGTGAAGGAAGAAGTTTAGACAGGACATTCAGAACCTAAAGTGACTCAAGGGATGGAGTCTCCTGCTGATAGCAAAAAGCACCATGCTGGGAGCTACAAGAAAGGGACTATGGGACACAGGGACCTAGAACAGGCATGATTCCCACCCAGCTGGGAGGAGATCCCTGATCTAAACCACAGGGCTCCCAGTCTGGGACAATGCAATAAAAACAACTAGAGTGGAGTTGGGGAGCTCAGTGGTACAGCACTGCTAAGTGTATGTGGTTCTAAATTCAACCCCTAGAATACACACCCCAAGTACAGCTTACGAAGACAGCTAAATATTGTTTTCACCGCAAATGATCAGAATTTGGGGGGGGGGGGATATCCACGACATTTTAGCAATTCCTCTTTTTTTTTTTTTTTTTTTTTTTTTTTCTATTTCAGTTTTCAGGAATGGGCTGGCAGGGTCTTGGTTAAATTGCTCAAACTGCCCTTTAACTGGAAATCTTCCTGCCTCTGCCTCCTCAGTAGCTGGGATTGCAGGTCTATGCCATCAGACGCGGCTAGATAAAGCAATTTTCACTGATAAAGGAGCATTTTTAAAACCCAGACTACTTCCCAGCCACTGTTGATCATTAGCTGACTGAAAGTTAGGGGTAACACCTGACTCAAACTATTAAGGAAACAATTGGGGCTGGGCGTGTTGGCGCACATCTTTCATCCCAGCAGCCCTCGGGAGGCGCCAAGGTAGGATCGCTAAGTTCCAGGCCAGCCTGAGACTACATGTTGAATTCCAGATCAGCCTGGGCTAGAACGAGACCCGTACCTCAAGAAACAAATTGGGTACATGCGTGGGGAGCAAGCGGGAGAAAGCTATGCCTGGAGCCACTACACGGTGACAGCGCCTCTCCAGTAACGTAGTGTGTACTCCATGAGAGATTTCTCAAGTCAAGCGCTTTGAACGGAGGGAACGAAGAGCAGATGCTAAGCTGTGCAGGTAAACTATGACAAGAATTTGAACACCTCCACGGGTCTCTTTATCAAACTCCTACTCCGTGCTAGTGGTTGAGCACATCAGCAGGGAATCCTGAACAGTGGGATTTCTAGGAAAGCTTCGTGGAAGTCAGCACAAGCGCAGGGCACCCTACGACAAGCTCCTCCGCGCCTGCGCAAGGTGCACTTCCGGTTCCTGCCGGCGCGCCTGGAGCCCGAGCTCCGCCCGGCCGGGCTCGCAGCTTACCTCTTGCTGAGCGAGCAGCACCCTGCGCTCACGCTCCTTCTCCTCCTCCCGGGCCTGGGCCTCGTCCCGCCGCACGCGGGCCACATTGTCCTTGTTTCGGACGTGCCAGCTCTTCTTGGGCAAGATATTCATGGCGCCGAAGCCGGCTGCCCACTGTCAGGCCCGCCTCCTACCACTCCCGACTGGCAAGAGGTGCCCAGCCCCTATCTGCGCGTACCTCATCTGCGGATTGGTTCTGCGCTAGTGCACGCCCCCTCCCGGTCTGTGGCGAGAGATGATTGGCTGAGATGCACCGCATCAGCCAACCCCAGATGAGCAGTGTCTGTTATCACCAGCGGCCCGGTCCTAGACGCTGCTGGATGCGGCTGCCGATTGGTTGGCATACCTGTCTAGTGCTCACCCAGACACAGGGCAACACATCAGGTTAACTAGGGATGTACGTGGTGACACTTCGCATAGCAAAACCGGTTTTGTGGAGAGTCAGGTATGAGGAGCATAGTGAATTTGAGGCCAGCCTGAGCTACAGAGTGAGATCCCGCCTCAAAAAAAGACGCACGCCTTTAATCCCAGCATTTCTGTTGGCATAGGTAGTATGCTTAAGGACCCCGGTTTGATTCTCCAAGTCCCACATAAGCCATATGCACAAGGTGGCTTATGTTTGCAGGGGCTATAGGCCCTGGCGCGCCCATTCTCTCTCCCCTTCTTCTCTCTGTCTCTAACAAATAAAAATAAATCCGAAAAAAAAATTTAAGATATTTTTTAAAAAAATTTGTTCAATGCCGGGCGTGGTGGCGCACGCCTTTAATCCCAGCACTCGGGAGGCAGAGGTAGGAGGATCGCCGTGAGTTCGAGGCCACCCTGAGACTCCATAGTGAATTCCAGGTCAGCCTGGGCTAGAGTGAGACCCTACCTTGAAAAACCAAAAAAAAAAAAAAAAAAATTGTTCATTATTTATTATTTATTTACTAAAGAGCAACAAACACAGAAAGAAAGGCAGATAGAGAGAGAGAGAATCGGCTCGCCAGGGCCTCAGGCACTGCAAACGAACTCCAGACGCGTGCGCCCCCTTGTGCATCTGGCTAACGTGGGTCCTGGGAAATCGAGCCTCAAACTCGGGTCCTTAGGCTTCACAGGCAAGCGCTTAATGGCTAAGCCATCTCTCCAGCCCCCAAAATACATTTTTTAAACCACCCAAAACAAATCACACTAGGTTGCGTTTATTGATAGAATTTGATACAATTAAGATGTGCAATTGAGAGGTCACTTGGGAAGACCTGGAAACCTCCAGTTATTCCAGAGCAGGGAGGGCGCTATCATTGTATACATAACATGAGGCATACACGGGTCTGAGGACAGATCTCGGGGCTCAAAGTGGGACGTCAGCTGGAGCCAGCCAGGTCAGAAAACCCCGTTCTGCGAGTTCAGCGTCACAGCACGCTGTGCCAGGAAGACCTTATTCCGTGCTTCCTGGGGGTAAAGAGAGGTTGAAGTGAAGCACATGTTCTCTCCCCAGAACCCCTTTCCATGGATCTGAGGCGCCTTTCCCGGGTACCAGCTCAACTCACTGTCTCTATCTGGCATTTGAGCTCGGAGATGAGGCGTCCATAGGAGTTAGCCAGAGCCACCGTGTATGCCATCAGGATGCTAGAGAAATCAGGAACGCAAGAAACTTCGGAAAAGGCTTAGATTATCTTCATCCTATGGCTTCTTAGAAACCAGGGACTGGACCCTCAAAACCTTTCAGACTCTAGATTTCTCTTTCAGATCCTACTGCCTAAGACCTCAGAGATACTGATCCTCCCTCCCATCGCTCTCCTCCTTCAGACCCAGGTGTCCAGACCCCAACCCTTCTCCCTAAGACTCAGGTCAGGTCAGGGATCCAAGCTCCAGACCTCCTCCCTTCAGCCCAGGGATCCACCCTTCAGGCTTCCTGCCTCAGACTAGGAGTCCAGACCCCAGCCCCTCCTCTCTCAGATCCAAAGTCCACACCCTAGCCTTCCTTTCCTTAGACTTAGGAGTTCAGCACCTTCCTCTCTCAAACACAGATAAGGGTCCCCAGATCATACCCATCCAAACTAAGAAGTCTGGACCCCTTCACCTGGAGATTAGCAGAAGGGGCACAGCAAAAGCCTGGGTCCCCAGAAAGTAAAGAAAGTTCTGCGCTGTCTGAGGGAGGCTCTCAATAGACTCAGGGATCTGTGCCCAGATGGATGACTTCTCTCGGAACGGGCCACACAGCTTAGAAGGTGGGATCCTGGAGAAAGAGACAGGCTGGACTCAATCAAGTAGGGGTGTGGAGGGAGGCAGGGCAGGAAATGTTCACTTACAGGAAGATGCTGTAAAGGACGGGCAGGGCAGAGAAGGCCAGACCCAGGAGAAGCATGATGGGGAAAAAGAAATTTGCCATGGAGGCCCGGAAGGTGCGGGAGGCTGGGGAGCAGGTGGAGAAGATGGTGATCTGGATGGGAAAGATGAGCAAAAGGAACTCTTGAGACCCAAGTGACTCATTCCTCTTACCGCACCCCACCCCACCCCACCACCACCACCCCATCCAAGAGTTTCCATCTCCTTTGAGCCCTGATTGCTCTGGAAGTTGGAATGCCTGGATCTTCCTTCTCTGGACCCCAGGGCTCTGTCCTCCAGTGCTTTTCTCCCTCAAGACCTAGCAGTAGGAAGCCCCAGCATCCTTCCTCCCTAGTCCAGTACAGGCCCCAGCACCTGCAGGCTCAGAACCCACTCCTCACCTTCTTCAGATAAAAAAGCAACAGGAACTTGGCGGTGTTGATCAGGGGCAGTAAGGGGCAGAAAAAGCTCCCCACCCAGACCACTGTCTGTGAGTACATGAGCCCCAACACCTCGTCGGGCACCTGGAACTCCTGGGTCCCTGCCAGGCGTCCCAGGGCCCCAGGACAAAGGCCACAGAGTATCCTGAAGGGTGAGGAAAAACAGAGGATTGCATCCTGGGTTTCCCCTCACCCTCACCCTGCCTCCTCCATCTCACCCATCATTCCAAAGACAGTGAGCAAGAGAGGCCGGACTTCCAAAGTCATGTGGAAGGGGGCGGGGGGTATCTAGTGGGTAGCCAGAAGAATCAAGGCAGTAGGGACAGGGTCAAAGGGAAGTAGTTAACATATAGCAGGGTGGGGCCTGCACACTTAGGCAAGGTACTCAGGGAATCAGAACTGGGCTTTGAAAATGAGCCAGGGCTGGGCGTGGCGGCTCATTACTGTAAGCTTAGCACTCAGGAGGCCTAGGTCAAAAGGACCTTTGTGAGTTCAAGGCCAGCCTGGGCTAGACAGAGTAAACTCCAGGTCAGGTTGGGCTACAACGAGACCTTACCTCAAACCTCTCCCCCCCCCCAAAAAAAATAGAGAGCCAGGCATGGTGGCACATGCCTTTAATCCTAGCACTTGGGAGGCAGAGGTAGGAGGATCACTG
Source organism: Dipus sagitta (assembly GCA_036346955.1). NCBI lineage: Eukaryota > Metazoa > Chordata > Mammalia > Rodentia > Dipodidae > Dipus > Dipus sagitta. The sequence continues at coordinate 63,794,298 of CM070787.1, forward strand.
TGAGTTCAAGGCCACCCTGAGACTACATAGTGAATTCCAGGTCAGCCTGGGCAAGAGTGAGACTCTGCCTCGAAAAACCAAAAATAAACAAAGTTATTGTGGCATATATATATATATACGTATATATATATATATATGGCTAGGAAGATGGGTCAGTGGTTAAAGGTGCTTGCTTGCAAAGCCTTATGGCCCTGATATGTCCATTCTCTCTCTATATATATATATCTGCTTCTATCTCTCTCTCTCTCTCAAAATAAATAAATAAATACCTCAGTGGTAGTTCTTGCCTACCATGTGCCATGTGGCATCTTCAAGGGTTTATGTGGAAAGAAGGAAAGGGGTGGGGCTACAAAGAGTTGCTGGTGGGGCTCTCACTTTCGAGGAAACTGGTACAACAGGGTGACCGCCAGGCATATCAGCAGATCAAACAGCACCAGCTTATACATCTCCTGGCCCAGCCGAGTCTCCCAGCACTGAAGAAGAAAGAAACAGATAAGGCAAGAGCCAGGTACCTGGAGGCCCAAGCATCACAGGCTCCAAAATTGCAAGCAACTATGTAAGACCACCCAGACCCCTGCATTCTTGAGGTGGAGGTGAGGGTCTTCAGTGTTCTCAAGTACCCACTTCATTTTCAGCACCCCAAACTCCCAACAACTTTTTCCAGGGACCCAGGATTTCAGGCCCTATATGGTCCTGCCTCCAAGAAGGCCATATGTGCACGGGAAACATTCTCACCGGGAGTTCCTTGTAATTGTAGCCACAGGTCTTGCATCCATCAGCAGTGGCATCGCCCCCACAAGTGATCTGATTCCAGAGAGAGATAAGCAGGAACAGGAGGGAGGCGAGGCGCAAGGCCACGGTCCTGCGAGAGGAAAGTGGAGTGAACGACCGCAGTGACAGCTTGTGTAGAGGTGATCACGTGAAGAAACTGAGCCCAGTGCCAGAGGAAGTAAGGTCTCAGTCTAGCTCAGGTTGACCTGGATTTCACTATGTAGTCTCAGGGTGGCCTTGAACTCATGGTGATTCTCCTACCTCTGCCTCCCGAGCGCTGGGATCAAAGGCATGCACCACCACGCCCGGCTTTCAGAGGGAGGTTTGAGGAGTCCCTAACTCCCAGGATCCCAAACCCATGGAACTTCTCTGTTTTTTTGTTTTTGTTTTTTGTTTTTTGGTTTTTTTTTTCAGATAGATGAGAGAGAGAGAGAAGGAATATGGGTGTTCCAGGGACTCCAGCCACTGCAAACAAAACTCCAGATGCATGTGCCACCATGTGCATTTGGCTTACGTGGGTACCAGGGAATCAAACCTGGGTCCTTAGGCTTTGCAGGCAAGCACCTAACAGCTAAGCCGGCTCTCCAGCCTTTTTTTTTTTTTTAATTTTTATTTTATTTTATTTATTTATTTGAGAGCTACAGACAGAGAGAGAAAGAGGCAGAGAGAGACAGAGAGAGAGAGTGAATGGGCACGCCAGGGCCTCCAGCCACTGCAAACGAACTCCAGACGCGTGCGCCCCCTTGTGCATCTGGCTAACGTGGGTCCTGGGGAATCGAGCCTCGAACAGGGGTCCTTAGGCTTCACAGGCAAGCGCTTAACCGCTAAGCCATCTCTCCAGCCCCCCCCCCTTTTTTTTTTTGACCTGGAATTCACTATGTAGTCTTAGGCTGGCCTCAAACTCACCAAGATCCTCTTACCTGTGCCTCCCTAGTGCTGGGATTAAAGGCGTGCGCCACCACGCTCGGCCGCCCAGTTTCATCAAAACTCATGACCACCGTCGGTTCGACCCCATCTCCCAGCAACCCCCAGACCCTCCCACGAATCCAGAACCTGAGCAAGATGAGGACGACCTGACGGCTCCGGGTGTAGCCCTCCAGTGGTGCAATGAACTTGAACACGTACGGCAGCACGAAGTTGACTGCCGAGATGAATATGGATGGAAAATAATTCACCGTAAGCTTGAGCAGCGGTGTCTGCTGGACCACGGTTATCTCCTGGGAAGGGAAGGACGGAGCACCGAGGAAAGAATCATGGTGCAGGTCTTACCCGGGCTTCTTACCTGGCCCTAAGACTTCTCACTGCTTAGATCCCAGGCATCATAGGATCCAGGACCGCGGGACGACCCTCCCCCCCCCTCCCTTCGCACCTGCAGCGTCACGGTGTACCCAGTGACCCAGTAGACACCGTAGACAGCCGCCCCAAGCAGCGTGAGGACCAGCAGGTGGAACAGTCCGCGCACCAGCCACACCTTGGCTCGCTGGCCCAGCGTCTGCCCCGCAGCACGGCGCCGGACCACCGCTTCCTCCAGCTCCACCTGAGGCCAGGAGAGACACTACTTGCTCTCTATTACGAATCCAGTTCTGAATGGTGGCACTGGCCCCTCTCCGCGACTTTCCCATCCTCCAGCGATGTATGTAGTCCGTGCTCCACCTCCTCCAGGAGCGTCGTTGGGACCACTCTCTTCTCTGGGTATTGCCCCTCCACAGCCCAGCCCAGCCCAGCATCCAAGCCCCCGCCCCTCCGTAGCCCAACCCAGAATCCAAGCAAGCCCCACCATTCCTCAGCTCGGCCCAGCCCAGCCCAGAATCCCAGGCTCCACACCGGAGGCCCTAACTTGCATTTTTCTTTGCCTTTCTATTTTTCAAGGCAGGGTGTCACTTTAGCTCAGGCTGGCCTCGAACTCACTGCGATCCTCCTACCTCAGCCTCCGAGGTGCTAGGATTAAAGGCCTTATGCCCTTACATTTTATGCCTAGAGTTAACATCCAGATCTTTATTTTATTTTATTTATTATTATTATTTTGTTGTTGTTGTCAAGGTAAGGTCTCCCTTTAGGCCAAGCTGACCTGGAATTCACTATATAGTCTCAGGGTGATCTAGAACTCACGACAATCCTCCTTCCTCTGCCTCCCCAGGGCAGTCAGCTTTTTGAAGCCCCAACCCTCCAAGGCCACGCCGATCACTCCACCTCTGTTATCTCTAACATAGCCTTATCTTGGCTCTGTCACACCTCAGAACCGGCCTCCTTAGAAGAAATTTCTGCCTCGCATCTCTCCAAGGACCCCATCTCCAAACCAGGCCCTGACCCCCTATCTCATCAGGGTCGTGTCTCGTTGTAGCCCTGAGCGCACCTGCAGCTCATACAGGATGATGCGTTGACGCAGGCGCACGTGCTCCTCCCCGCAAAGACCAAAATCCCAGGCCGAAAACACTCGGTGGCTGTAGCTGGTCAGAACCCCTGACTCCGCCAACAACGTCTGCTTCAGTCCTGACACGGAGCTGGCAGAAGAGACCCGGGAGACAGTAGCTGTGAGGAGCACCCTACTTACCGGACGAATGGGATCATAGGGGCAGCAATATTAAAGGTCACTGCAACCAAAGCCCAAGAGACCTTCAGACAGAGACCTGGGAAGAGACACCCTAAAACGACACAGGAAGCTAGAAGAGAGAGTCAGAGCTCCAGAGAAAAAGAAATTAAAGACATGTATGTGGTGGCAGACTTAGTCCTGGAACTCACTCTTTAGTTCCAGGCTGGCCTTGAACTCACAGCTGTCCTCCTACCTCTGACTCCTGAGTGCTGGGATTAAAGGCCAGTGCCACCACGCCTGGCTTCAGATTCTCAATTTAGTTCTTTTATCACATCTCTCACAAAAATTAGATTGGAAATCATGATTGTTCTCCCCTCACATTATAACCAGAATGCCTGGTGTGGTGGTGCACCCCTTTAATCCCAGCACTCAGGAGGCAGAGGTAGGAGAATGGCCATGTGTTTGAGGCCACCCTGAGGCTACATAGTGAATTCCAGGTCAACCTGGGTTAAAGAGAAACCCTACCTGGAAAAAACAAACAAACAAAAACATATATAGATATAATCTCCAGAGACTCCATTTATGAACAGTGAAAAATCAGGTCACAGTAATCTGCTGTGAACAGAAAGGTGGTGGGCCGTGTGTGTATACACTACTATTTTTTTTCTTTAAAGCCTGATTTACTTACTTGCATAAGTGTGGGGGTTGTGGGGGACATGCCTGCTGCTACAAAGGAGCTCCAGATGCATGCGCCGCTTTGGGTTCCACTTTACACGGGTTCTGGGAAATTGAACCCTGGGCTGGCAGACTTTGCAAGCAAGTGATTAAACTGTTGAGCCATGTCCCTAGCCCCTTTCTTTCTCCCTTCTCTTTCTTTCTTTCCTTTTGTTTGTTTGTTTTTGGAGGTAGAGTTTCACTCTACCCGAGGCTGACCTGGAATTCACTATGTAGTTTCAGGGTGGCATCAAACTCACCACGCCCGGCCTCTTTCTTTCTTATTTTTTAGACGGAATTTCCTGTAGTCCAGGCTGGCCTTGAACTCAGTGTGTAGTTGAGGATAACCTTGAACTGCTGACTATCCTGTCTCCAATGCCCAAGTTCTGAGATTACAGGTCTTTCCCACTATACCTGATTTACTGTTCCACTTTTTTTTTTCTTAATATAAGAGAGCAAGAGAGAGAGAGAGAGAGAGAATTGGCGGCCAGGGCCTCCATCCACTGCAACTGAACTCCAGACGCATGCACCCTCTTGTGTACATGTGCGACCTTGTGCATTGCATCACTTTGTGCATCTGGCTTGCTTGGGACCTGGAGAGTCAAATATGAGTCCTTAGGCTTTGCAGACACGTGCTTTAACCACTAAGCCATCCCTCCAGCCCAAGAAATCTTAATTCATAAGGTTTATTTAAGGGAAACTGACACCTATGGGGATAAGGTGAGGCAGTTCCACAAACATGTGGGAGATCAAACATAGAAGCCCCTTCAAACAACAGACCAGAAAGGATTGAGAAATAATGAAGGAACTGGGCGTGGTGGCACATGCCTTTAATTCCAGCACTCAGGAGGCAGAGGTAAGAGGCTTGCCATGAGTTTGAGGCCACCCTGAGACTACATAGTTAATTCCAGGTCAGCCTGGACTAGAGTGAGACCCTACCTCAAAAAAAAAAAAAAAGGGGGGGGGGGCTGGAGAGATGGCTTAGTGGGTAAGTGCTTGCCTGTGAAGCCTAAGGACCCCGGTTTGAGGCTCGATTCCCCAGGACCCATATTAGCCAGATGCACAGGGGGGCACACGCATCTGGAGTTCATTTGCAGTGGCTGGAAGCCCTAGCGCGCCCATTCTCTCTCTCTCTCTCTCTCTCTGCCTCTTTCTCTCTCTGCCTGTAGCTCTCAAATAAATAAAATAAAATAAAAATTAGAAAAAAAAAAACAAAAAAAAAGAAAAAAGAAATAATGAAGGACTCAGAGATGAAAGAACAATCTTATTTATTTATTTTGGTTTTTCCTAAAATTCATTATGTTGTCTCAGGCTGGCCTCAAACTCACAACTGTATGACCTCTGCCTCCTGAGTGCTGAGATTAAAGGCATGTGCAACCATGCCTGGCCAAAGATATAATCAAAGTGAGAAGGTACGTCCAAAGCATGGCACCGATAGAAGACCAGAAGGAAAATCTCCAAGCCAAGGTAACTATTCCACCCCCTTCCCAGCCAGGCTGTTCCCTACCACACTGGGAGGGAGGGATGGATTCACATGGATGTTCAGGCCAGGTCATAGGCAAAAGGGAGAGAGGAGAGAGAGCCAGGGAGAAGGGCCTGATTAATTTTAAAATTTTTTTTTAAGTTCCTTTGAGTCAGGGTCTCACTCTAGCCTAGGCTGACCTGGACGTCATGGTGATTCTCCAACCACAGCCTCCCCAGTGCTGGGATTATAGGCCTGAGCCACCATACCTGGCTGTCTTTTGGGGGGGGTTGGTTATTCAAGGTAGGGTCTCACTAGCCCAGGCTGACCTCAGGGTAGCCTTGAACTACGACAATCTTCTACCTCTGCCTCCCAAGTGCTGGGATTAAAGGCATGAAACCACCAATCTGACTTTTTTTTTCTTTCCCTGAGATAGGATTTCACTCTAGCCTAGCCTGGCCTGGAATTTACTGTGTCATCTCAGGGTGGCCTCAAATTCAGGGCAATCCTCCTACCTCTGCCTCCCAAGTGCTGGGACTAAAGACATGCAGCACCACACCTGGCTTTAAAAACAAAACAAAATAAACAAACAGACAAAAGAAAACAGCTTCTCACAGGGAGGGCTGGAGAGATGGCTTAAAGATTAAATTACTTGCCTGCAAAGCCTAAGGACTCGGGTTCAATTCCCCAGTACCCACATAAACCAGATGCACAAGTTGGTACATGTGTCTGGAGTTTGCAATGGCTGGAGACCCTAGTGCACCCATTCATTATTTTCTCTCTCTCCCTCTTTCTCTCAAATAACCATAAAATATTTAAAAAAATAGATTTCTGTCAGGCGTGGTGGAATACGCCTTTAATCCTAGCATTTGGGAGGCCGAGGTAGGAGGATCACTGTGAATTTGAGGCCACCCTGAGACTACATAGTGAATTCCAGGTCAGCCTGGGCTAGAGTGAGACCCTACCTCGAAAAACCAAAAAGAAAAAAAAAAATTCAACTCAGGAATGGGGAGATGGCTTAGTGGTTAAGGCACTTGCCAGCAAAGCCAAAGCACCCAGGTTCAATTCCCCAGCACCCATGGTAAAGTCAGATGCACAAGATGGTACATGTGCCTGGAGTTCGTTTGCAGTGGCTAGAGGCCCTGACACTCCCATTCTCTCTCTCTTTCTACTTACAAATAAATAAAAATAGATTTCAATTCAAAAGAAAGGAACACTCAGGATTCTAGAGGCAGTGGGCTTCTGCCATCTTTGTTCTCCTCCTATCAGAGGGTCAAGACGTGGGTGTCACTGACCGGTGCAGGATGAGCAGCAGGCAGATGAGGCCGGTGGCAAAGACAGAGCACAGGTAGGTGACAGCCAGGTACGAACGGGGTGGGTAGAACCCATAGAACAGAGGAGACCATTCCAGGTAACCCTGAGGAAGGGAAAGGCAGAGCAGGGTCACGTTGGGACTAGGTAGGTGGATGCTGAGACCAGGGCCAGAGGGTAAGGGATCACTAAGACCTTGCGCAAGCTTGGAGGGCTCTGCCAGGGTCCATGGCCCCTACCTCTCCGGACAGTAAATTGAAGAGCTGGGTAGAGAAGGAGACCAAGCCATGAGTTTGGGGGCTATAGGAGCCACAGGGTGAGGACATGTCGCCGCCAGGAGGTCCTGGGGGAGCCCCTCCCAACCAGGTGGGGAGAAGCTTCATGCAGATTTGAATCACAGAAGATATCAGGTTGAGAAACAGCAGGAAGCGCAGCAGGGAGAAGTAGGATTCGGTGCCCGCTCCAAACTGGCCTGCAGGGGGCAGCAGAGAGACCTCATGTTGTCTATGAGTGTAGCCACAGACCCAAAGTTTGCGCTCCCTCAGACCCGGGAGCGCAGACCCCAGTCCTCCTCCCTCACACCCGGGAGTCCAGTCCCCAGCCCTCCTCCCTCAGACCCGGGAGCGCAGACCTCAGTCCTCCTCCCTCACACCCGGGAGTCCAGTCCCCAGCCCTCCTCCCTCAGACCCGGGAGTGCAGACCCCAGCCCTCCTCCCTCTGACCCCACCACACCCCCAATCTTCTTCAATGTCCATGCCCAGGGCTTCAGGGTCTGCAAGCCTTCCTTCATCTTTTCCTTGGTCCTGGAAAGCAGTCGGGTCCAGTGGGCAGCTCTAGATCCAGAGCCATAGGTTACTTGCTCTCTAGCCTGACTGTTTCTGAAAGGGAAACAGAGTCAAAGGAAAAAAAAGGGGGGGGGGTTGGAAGCTCCAAAATGGGAATCACACCCTGTGCGTCTGGCTAGAATTATAATTATAATTATTATTATTATTGTTTTTTGAGGTAGGGTCTTGCTCCAGCCCAGGCTGACCTGTAATTCACTCTGGAGACTTAGGGTGACCTTGAACTCAGAGCAATCTTCCTACCTCTGCCTCCCAAGTGCTGCGATTAAAAGCATGCACCACCACACCTGGCTAATTTTTTTAAATTAATTAATTTATTTACTTGAGAGAGAGAAAGAGGCAAATGGAGAGAGAATGGGTGCTCCAGAACCTCTGGCCACTACAAACAAACCCTAGATGTATGCGCCACCTTATGCATCTGGCTTTATGTGGGCACTGGGGAGTTAAACCCTGGTCCTTTGGCTTTGAAGGCAAGTGCCTTAGCTGCTAAGCCACCTCTCCAGCCTGCCAGCTAAATATTTTTTTGACTAATTAATTTTGTGTGTGTGTGTGTGTGGTTGACCTGGAATTCACTCTGGACTCTCAGGGTGGCCTCGAACTCACGACTGCTGGAATTGAAGGTGTGTACCACCATGCTTGACTCATTTAAATGAACCTCATGAGCTATGCTGTGTCTATCTTCCACGTGCTTGTGACTTTGCTGTGGACTTTATTATTATTATTATTTTGGTTTTGTGAGGTAGGGTCTCACTGTAGCCCAGGCTGACTGGAATTTACTATGTAGTCTCAGGCTGGCCTCGAACTCATGATGATCCTCCTACCTCTGACTCCCAAGTGCTGGGATTAAAGACGTGCATCAGCACACTTGCTTCCAGACTTTCCTAGATCCTAATTTTCCTTAAATAAACCCCACAATTTGTGATTTCTCACTAAATAAACTCAACAATTTGTAATTTATCCTTCTTCATTCTGTTTTTTAGTCAATTCTTTGGAGCTCATAAGTTTGGGAAGCCCTTCCTGAATCCCAAAATCATGCATCACTAGGACAGGCTGGGAAAACTGGTGAGACATTGTTTCAAGAAAAGGAAGGAAAGAGCCAAGATGGTGGCTCACACCTGTAATCCCTGCACTTGAGAAGGCAGAGGCAGGAGGATCACCATAAGTTTGAGGCTAGCCTGGTCTACCTAGTGAGTTCCAGGCCAGCCTGAGCTATAGAATGAGACCTTGTTTCTCCCCCCCACCCCCCGGCAAAAAAAAAATTAAAGCCCTGCCCTGGAATGATGTTTAGGCTGGTGGCAAAACCATAAAGAAAATAAGTGAGGGCTGGAGAAATGGCTTAGTGGTTATGGCATTTGCCTGCGAAGCCTAAGGACCCTGGTTCAATTCCGCAGGACCCACGTAAGCCAGATGCACAAGGGGATGCATGTGTCTGGGGTTTGTTTGCAGTGGCTGGAGGCCCTGGCGTGCCCATTCTCTCTCTCTCTCTCTCAAATAAATATTTTTTTTTTAAAAAAAGAACTGATTGAGAAGGGGAGGGGATATGATGGAGAATGGAGTTTCAAAGGGGAAAGTGGGGGGAGGGAGGGTATTACCATGGGATATTTTTTATAATCATGGAAGTTATTCATAAAAATTTGAAAAAGAAAGAAAGAAAGAAAGAAAATAAGTGACCTGCTGGGTGTGGTGGTGTATGCCTTTAATCCCAGTACTCAGGAGGCAGAGGTAGGAGGATTTCCATGAGTTCAAGGTCACCCTGAGACCACATAGTCAATTCCAGGTCAGCCTGGGCTAAAGCAAGACCTTACCTTGAAAAAAAAAAGTGATCGAAGGTTGTGTCAGGGTGAAGTGGGGCCTCACCTATAGGCTCGTCTGGCCTGCATAGGCCAGGGAAGTTCCCTGGAAGGGTGGGATTCATGCAGTTCCATCTGGGCAGCTTCTGTAAAGGCCTGGATGCTTCTTCCTTCATTATCATCATCATCATCATCCTCTTCCAGTGTCCCCCAGGGCAGCACACCAGGGCCACGGTAGCGAAGGGTAGCAGCACTGGGGAGCTCATTCAACACAGAGGCCAGGGATGGGCCTGGGCAGAAGACTGAAGACTCAGGGGTTCAGGCCCCAATCCACCCTTCCCCACAGGAGTCCAGGCCCTAGCACTCCTCCCTCACACCCAGGGGTCCAGGCCCCAGCACTCCTCTCTGAGACCTAGGAGTCCAGAATCTGGCCTTTTTTCCTCAGACCCCAGGAGCCAGACCCCAACCCTCCTCCCTTAATTTCAGTTTGGAAACCCTGGTCTTCTGCTTCCCTTGGTCCCAGCATCCAGATTTCTACCCTTCTGCTTGGAAACCCCAGGTTCCTTCTACCGTGAGGCTGACTCCGGTTTCAACTTCCTATTCTTGGGGCCCCAGCCCCTCATCTCTCTCCAAGATAAGAACCCTGGTCTCCTGACAGCTCCTCTGAAGGGGCCCAGCCTCCAGTTCCCCCAACCCCTAACTCTCTCCAAGATAAGAACCCTGGTCTCCTGACAGCTCCTCTGAAGGGGCCCAGCCTCCAGTTTCCCTGTCAGTGAATGTAGAAATCTTCCCTGTTTTGCCCTCGGGTCCCAAGAGCCTGGCCTCAGCTTTCCTTCCTGCAGATGGCCTGATGGCGGCAAGATCGGACTACCCCAGATTCTCCCACCTGTTCTAGTCTCTCGGGGGCCTAACCAGTCCCTGGAGAGAGCCCAGGCTTCCGAATCCCAGGTCCGACTTCCTTCCATGGTCCAGGACACACCAGTGTTTCCTCCTCTAGAGGCCCTCAGGGTGGGACTGCCCTAAGGGAGGGGCCTAGGGCTGGGCTGTACCTGGCCACCAGGTGGCCTCCAGACCACACTACATTTCCCATAAACCAAGGGCCTCTGCTTTGAAGTCTCTCCTGGGAATTGAAGTCCTCAAGGCCTCCTGTGGACTTGCTGGAAGCCAAGCCATTGTGTGCACTGGCCCTTGGGCTAAGTGTCCCCTGATGGTTTACCATCCAAAGATACTCTCACAACCAGATTCCTGTGCAACACTTTATTGGGAAAGAGTTATACATTTTGACCTGTCATAGGCCACGATGACAAGAGGGTAGCAGGTGTACAGGCGCCCAGAAATGTGGCTCAGATGGATGCTGTACAAGCATATTCCCCTGGGCTGCTCACTTGCACCTCAGTTTCCCCTTTAGGATGTGAAAGGTCATGTTGCCTTCTATACCTGCAATACTGGCTGGAGGAAATAAAAACAGAAGACACAAGAAAAGGTTCTCCCTTCTCAGAATCTGGCCTTGAAGCTCCTGTCCTCGTGGTTTCTTTGAGAAGCCACATGACCACCAGAGACAGGTGTGGACAATACCCTGGTGTCAGAGGAGAGAGGTTCAGGACAGACCAAGGATCAACCGGGAGGTGGGGGTTGGGAAGAGGGCACCCCCAGCTTTCTTTCCGTGGCAGGCGAGTTAGCTGGGAAGAGGGAATCCTCTCCAGACTGTTAGCCGAATGAGGGACACTTGCTGAAGGAGGAGGCAGTAGTACAGTTCACAGAATTCCCAAGCAAAGTGTGACGGCTGAGTGGATGACAGGGCTGGCTGGCAGGGGAGTGTCGTGCAGTTTACTCTTCCCGGAGCTTTTCTGGGGCCTGGGTGGTGGCTGGGGATGCCTTCTTCCTCCGGCTGGGGCTGCCCCCACCCAATGCCAGCCCCAACCCCAGGCAGGCCAGGGCCAGGAAGTGGATACAGAAGTAGATGGAGGACCAGTACCGGAGTGTGTCAGCCATGGAGAGCAGCACGAAGCCCATACACATGTAGTCGTAGGCACGCATCTTCAAGAACCAGTGTACCCAGTCCCACACTTGCTGACCCCTGGGGCTTAGCCATCCTCGAACAGCTGACTCCAAACAGCCCTCAGCAGCCAGACACAGTGGGATGGTCAGAAAGCTTAGGTAGTAGCCAGGGTGCAGGCCGTGCCAGTAGGCGCTCAGCAGCATGGTCCAGGCGCTCCTGGGGGAAGGGGCTGGGAATCAGGTACACAGGAATCCAGGCCCACAGACCCCACTTATCAAACCCCACACCCTCAGACCCAGGAGTGCAGCCTACAGCTGTCCATCCTCATAGCCGGGGTCCAGACCTCAGTCAGCCCTAAGAGTTGAGGACCCAGACTCCACCCCTCCTCCAAAGGTTTAGGTCCTAGTTATCTTGTGACCTCTGCCCCCTCCCTCAGACCCAGAGTCCCTCTTCTTTATATCCTGAAGGCCAAGGCCTCAGGAGGTGTTGTGGGGGTGTTGGTTTAGCTGGTGCTAGGGATCAAACACAGGGCTCTGCATAGGCCAGGCAAGTGCTCTATTGCTGAGCTATATCCTGAGCTCTCTGAAAGGGCTTGGGGTTTTGCTCCTTCCCTGCTCCGGAAGCTTCAAGCCTCCTGACAGACTAATCCTGGTTCTCTTCTTTTACAACGGCCTAATGTCTCATGTTTAAGTGGTCCAATTCCTTAGCTCAGTGCTCTTCAAAATATGGTCCATGGTCTAATGTCAGCATCAGAGAACTTGTTAGAAATATAAACTCAAGGGCTGGAGAGATGGCTTAGTGGTTGTTTGCCTGCAAAGCCAAAGGACCCAGGTTTGATTCCCCAGGACCCAGGTAAGCCAGATTGCACAAGATGGCGCATGAATCTGGATTCATTTACAGTGGCTGAAGGCCATGGAGTGCCCATTATCTCTATTGGCCTCTTTCTCTCTCTCTCAAATAAAATAAATTTTAAAAAAATTAAAAAAAAGAAATATAAATTCAAGGGCTGGAGAGATGGCTCAGCAGTTAAGGTGCTTGCCTCCAAAGCCTAAGGACCCAGGTCCAATTTCCCAGAATCCACTTAAGCCAGATGCACTGGCTGGAAGCCCACCTTCATTCTCATTAAAGAAAAAAAAAAAAAAAAGCCAGGCGTGATAGCGCACACCTTTAATCCCAGCACTTGGGAGGCAGAGGTAGGAGGATCACCTTGAGTTTGAGACCACCCTGAGACTACATACTGAATTCCAGGTCAGCCTGGGCTGAGTGAGACCCTACTTTGTAAAACAAACAAACAAAAAAAGCTACATAAACTGGCTGTGGTGGCACACGCCTTTAATCCCAGTACTTGGGAAGATCACCACGGGTTCAAGGCTCCGGGTCAGCCTGTACTACAGCAGGGTCCTACCTTGAAAAACAAACAGAAACAACAACAAAAAAAGCTACAGTTTTAGCTCATTCTCTTCTCTCAGAACCTAGGATTCTCCTGTCTTTCTGGGAATGCTGTTCTTCCCTTCTATCTCTCCTTTCCCTGAGGCCCCCAAACCAGCAATCACAGCCTCTTTCTGTTGCTGCTGTTCCCTGCCCCTCCCCCACTTGGACAGGGTTTCACTATGTAGCACATGTTGGCCTTGAACTCTCTATTTTCCTGCATTAACCTCCCAAGTGTAGGGAGGACAGGCCAGGGCTAAGGCACCTTGGCTTAAGTGTCCACGTCTAACACCGTTTCCTTAAGCCACAGTATCACATTCTCATCTGCCTATCCAGTGACCCTGGAGGACATGGGATAGTCACCTCAAAGTTAATGTGATGAAACTCAAGTTTTGCTTTTTTTTTTTTTTTTCTGGTATTTTCGAGACAGGGTCTCACTAGCCCAGGCTGACCTCTAGCATTTAACTCACAGCAATCCTCCTACCTGTGCCTCCCGAGTGCTAGGATTAAAGGTATGTGCTATGTGCCACCACAAGGGGCCTAAGTTTTGCTTCCTTTTTTTGGTTTTTCGAGGTAGGGTCTCTCTAGTTCAGGCTGACCTGGAGTTCATTATGTAGTCTCAGGGTGGCATTGAACTCACGGCGATCCTCCTACCTCGGCCTCCCGAGTGCTGGGGTTAAATGAATGAGCCCTTATGCCCACAAGTTCTGCTTCTTCGTCACACCCATTCTTACAGTTTGCTCCCGCCGAGTCTCCACTCTTCTGGAACGGCCTTCCTGTGCCCTCATGACAACGACAGCCTGGAAACAGGCTTCATTTCTGCTCTGCTCATGCTGTCCACTTCTAAGCTTTCACTCTTCCTCTCCAATCCATCTATGTCTGAGCCACTGCCATCCATCACCTCCATCACCCTCATCCTGACAGCCCAAAAGCCTACGTTCCACTCCCTGCCACCTTTCCCCTCCTCTACATGTACACCGTATATTCTCACGTAACAGCCAGATGTTTTTTTTTTTTTTTTTTGAGGCAAGCTCAATGAACTGGCACTTCAGGGCTTCCAGCTACTGTAATTGAACTCCTGACACATTGCCATCTTATATGCACATGTGACTTTGTGCATGAGTCCCCTTGTGAGTTTGGCTTATGTGGGATCTGGTGAGTTGAAGAAGGGTCCTTGGGCTTTGCAGGCAAGCACCTTATAACTGCTAAGCTATCTTCCCAGTCGGGAGTAGATCTCTTTTTATTTTTATTTTTGATTTTTTGAGGTAGGATCATGCTCTATCCAAAGCTGACCTGGAATTCACTATGTAGTCTCAGGCTGGCCATGAACTAACAGCAATCCTCCTACCTCTGCCGCCCAAGTGCTAGGACTAAAGGCCTGTGCCACCACACCCGTTTTTTATTTTTATTTTTAAACTTCTATTTATTTGAGAGAGAGAGAATGAGAAGCAGATAGAGAGAGAAATAGAGAATGGGCATGCCAGGGCCTTTAGCTACTGTAAATGAACTCCAGATGCATGTGCCATCTTGTACATTTGGCTTACATGGGTACTGGGGAATCGAACCTAGATCCTTTGACTTTGCAAGGCAAAGCAGGCACCTTAACCTCTGAGCCATCTCTCCAGTCCCCTCCCCGCTTTTTTTTCCTGTTTGCAAGGTAGGTTCTCACTTTAGCACAGACTTACCTGGAACTCACTCTATAGTCCTAGACTGATCTCAAACTCACTTTGATCCCCCTATCTCAGCCTCCCAAGTGCTAGGATTAAAAGCGTGTGGAACTACATGCAGAATTTACAATGCTGGGGATGGATGCTTGAGGCAGGCACATTGTGGATTTTTTTTTTTTTTTTGAGACAGTGTCTCACAAAGTTGCCTAGGTTCCAGAACTTTCTGCCTCATCCTCCTGAGTGCTCCCATCACAAGTGTGTGCCATCACACCTGCCTTGGAGTGTATCTTTATTTAAAAAAAAATTTAAGGTATGTTTTCATTTTTTATTTATTTGAGAGAGAGAGAGTGTATGTGAAAGGAGAGAATTAGGCAGGCAGGAGGACGGAGAGAATGGGCGCACCAGGGCCTCCAGAGGCTGCAAACAAACTCCAGATGCATGAGCCCCCTTGTGCATCTGGCTTATGTGGATTCTGAGGAATCAAATCGAGGTCCTTTGGTTTTGCAGGCAAGTGTCTTAACCACTAAACCACCTCTCTAGTCCCTTAAATTTTCTTTTACTGCCTTAAAAAATATATTTTACTTATCTATATGAGAGAAAGAGAGAGAGAGGAAGACAGAGAGAGGAAGAGAGAGAGAGAGAGGGATTGAGAGAGGGAGAGAATGGTTGTACCAGGCCCTCCAGCCACTGCAAGTAACTACAGACACATGTGCTACCTTGTGCATCTGGCTTACGTGGGTATTGGAGAATTGGACTTGGGTCCTTAGGCTTTTCAGGCAAGTGCCTTAATCACAAAGCCATATCTCCAGCCCTTTATTGCCTTTAATGACCTCCCTCATTAGACGAACTCAGTATACACAGCTCCCATTGGGTGGTTTGGGAACGGCTGAGTGCCTACATTACATGTCCCAAGTTTGATATTCAGCACCATAAAAAATTAAAACAACAAAAAAACCCAAACAAAAATATTTAAGAATGAAAAATAAAAATTATCTATGTACGCTGACATACACCTATAATCCCAACATTAGGAAACAGAGGCAAGAGAATAGCTCTAAGTTTGAAGCCAGTCTTGTTTACATAGCAAGTTCCAGCCACGGGTATAACAGTGTGAGACTTTGTCTTAAAATAATTAAGTGAATAAAGTAAAAACAATGGGGCTGGTGACATGGCTGAGTGGTTAAAGGAGTTTGCTTACAAAACCTGCTAACCCAGGTTCAATTACCCAGCCACCTATGGAAAGCTGGATGAGCAATTCCTTTGCAATAGCAAGAGACCCAGGCACACCCATACACACACACACACACACACACACACTCCTTTGCATCAGCAAGAGACCTTGGGACACCCATGCATACACACATGTACAAGTAAATAAAAACTTAAAAATAAAAAAAAAAAGAGCTGGGTGTAATCCCATCAATCAGGAGGCAGAAGTAGGAGAAGCACTGTGAGTTCAAGGCTACCTGAGACTATACAGTGAATTCCAGGTCAGCCTGGGCTAGAGTGAGACCCTACCTTGAAAAAAAAAAAAAAAAGACCTGAAAACCAGCAGTAGCAAAACAAAAATAAGCCTGGCATGGTGGCAAAGACTAGCACTCAGGGGGCAGGGGTAGGATTGCTTTGAGTTTGAGACCAGCCTGGGTCTAATGAGTGAGTTCCAGGGCTAAAGTGAGACCCTACCAAGAAAAACCCAGAACAAACAAAAAGAGCACACAAAACAATAATAAAGCTATCATACAGTGAGCACTCACTTGTCTCAGGACTCACATTTGGTATACTTTTATACTTTCAATACGCCTATTAACCTATTTAAAACAATTATACCCATTTAATAGTTAAGGAAACCGAAAGGTCAACTAACCCAAGGATTTTGTGACCCAAAGGACGATTTTGAAAAGTCTGGGTACTGCAGTCCACAGACTCTGTGCACCGTTTCTCTCTATGGCTGTCCTTAGGCTTAACCCGGGGGTGGGGGGAAAACCCAGTTTCCCAAGTAGGCCCAAGAAACTATAACTCCCATGAGCCTCAGGGGCAGGGACCATGCCAGAACAGATGTAAGCTGCAACAAGGCCTGCCGGGAGATGTAGTTCTGTGCCGTCTCTGATGCCAGGTGGGCCACCCTCACCTGAGAACGTAGGAGCGGGCAGGCGCACTCTTGTAGATGTACTGTGCCAGCCACCACTGCACCGTCATGTTCCAGTACCGCATGCCATCCCGCACCCGCACGCAGAAGTCTGTGCCATAGCAGTCGATGTTGCGAATGGTCTCATAGTCGTACTCCAGGGTAGCCGCCTTCTCCAGACTGGAGGGTGGATGAGGGTGGGGACAGACATGCAACTCAGCCAGGCCCATCCTGGTGCCTGCTCCTGTCCCAGCCCCGGATGCTAAGGTGGGGATTCTGGCCAGGCGACAGCGCTTTCTGACTAGCTACAGCCACAGGGGGACAGCCCAGAGGGAGCTAGGTGGGTAGGTCGGGCACAGTTGTTGGCAAACAGTGAGGGATTCTCTTCCTGACCACTAGTGGGGCCTGGCAGTCACAAACGCCTTGAGAAGCTGTGGTTGCTAAGCGATGAAGTCCTTTAAGCAACCAAGCTGACTATATTCACAGTAGCTTCCAAATGCGAACCCTCCTAAACTAAGACATAGTGGTTTCCAGGGAGGTATCCACTCTAAGGTGGCTCATGGTTGCTAGGGAGATGTACAAGCTTTTGTGACTTTCAATGATCTCTGTTGCTAGGGAAAAGGCATTCCTAAGCAACAAGGCCAGGCAGTTTGGAAACTTCGAGAGCAGGCCTCTTTACCAGTCCCTGTGATTGTTGGAAAATATAGACCTCAGAAATCAGGGGCTTCCTGGCCGCTAACGCCAAGAGCTCCAGCACTGGAGAATAGGCGTGCACAATCCACTGGAACCACCAATGGGTGGCTTCTGATCACGGGAGGGTGCCATCCTTTAGAAGTGGGGTTCTAGGGGTTGAAGAGATGGCTCAGCGGTTAGAGGCGCTTGCTTACAAAGCCTGACAGCCTGGTTCCAGTCCCCAGTGAAATCCACACACACAACAGTGGCATGCATCCAGCATTGGTGTGCAGTGACAGGAGACTCTGGTGCCCATATTTAACTCTTCCTTAAATAAATAAATAAATAATAATAAAAGTGGGTCCCATTTACAACCTTCAATCCTTGTCTGGCTTTTCTGGAGGACACCCTCTAAGGCAGCTGGACGTCCACCCATTGTGACTAGGGCAGTGGTAGTAAGTTCATGTGGAGGGGTGCCACTATCCCCCAAACAGGATGGCAGTTTGTGACGACTAGGGGGTGGCACAACCCTAGGAAGGAGTGGTGGTTTATAATTAACACTGAAAGGCTGTTACCCTAGCTCCTAGGTAGAAGGCTGACAGTGGATCCTAGGAACAGAGGTTCAGTTCATTCCTGGTTGCTAGGGGAACCGTTTTCCTAGCAACACTAGGGGGGGAAGGTGCCAAACAACAAAAGAGCCCTGTGGTTACTAGATTTGTGACTCACCTAGCAATGAAGGTGCTGGGGTCAGGGGTGGCCTTACTAGCAACAGGGGCCCAGCCTCCAACAGGATGACGACCTGTGGCTGCCGGAATGACATCCCCTCAGTTGGAGGAGGGCATGCAGGGGTGTGAGTTCCTTAGAAAGAGGGCAACTGCGGGCTGCAGGGATAGCTTAGTGGTTAAGGCGTTTGCCTGCAAAGCCAAAGGACCCAGGTTCGTTTCCCCAGGGCCCATGTTAGCCAGATGCACAAGAGGGTGCACACATCTGGAGTCCATTTGCAGTGGCTGGAGGCCCTGGCGTGCCCATTCTCTCTCCCTCTTTCTCTGTCAAATAAATAAATAAATATTTAAAAAAGAAAGAAAGAAAGAGGGCAACTGAGAGCTGCTATAGGATAACATCCCATGGTGAGGTGCTGGCACAATAATTACGGGCAGTTGGTGGGGGGAGCATGGGACATGGGTTCCATAGCTACAAACAGCAAGGCTTCTGGCAAAACAAAAACAAAACAAGGAATGGCAGTTGCTAGAGGGTCTTGCTTCCTCAGCAAATAGAAGCAGGTCAGTTGCTAAGGAACAGTTTCCTCAGCAACGGAAGATAACCCACCACTACCAAAGGATGGCATCTCCAACAACCAGGAACAATCTGGTTCTTGGGGTGACTTGCATGGCAACACAAGGTAGGCACGTGGTTGCTAAGATACTGTTTTCCTAGCAACAGAGGGCAATTAGGCGTACTGAGGGGTGACAACTGATAGCAGCAGGGGGCAACTCGCAGGTACCGGGGAATACCGCTTCCCTGCTGACCAGGGAAGGCGGGTGATAGTGGGGGTGGGGGGCGCAATACGCTGCCAAGCACAGGTGGTGGTCCTGCCCCCTTGCTTCCCGTGCTCTCCTCCCTGCTAGGGGCAGGGCCAGCCCTTGGTGATGGGGCCTGCTGGGTCTTGGGAAGCCTCCCTCCCGCCGCCTGACCTGCTGGGGGGTGGGCATTGGAGGGTGGGGCCGCCCCCGGCCCGGGCTTTGGCGGCCACGGGGTAGGCCCCGAAGCCCGCGGCAATGCAGCCGCACTCGGCGGCAATCCAGGCCACGTAGAAGCGCATGCGGAAGGCGAAGAAGACTGGGATCATGTAGAAGAGGCGGGCGGGCAGCGGGCGGGCGTAGAAGGCATCCTCGCGCACGGCTTCCAGCGGGAAGAGGTGGGAGGACAGCAGGAAGAGCAGGCCAAAGAGCGGGGCCGGCCAGGCTCGGCGCAACAGGGGCCGCAGGCTGGGCACGGCCCCGGGGAAGGGCTGCTCCAGCCAGTCCAGGTAGGTGCGGTAGCGGAAGAATGGGCCTGTGGAGGCGGGGAGGGGCAGGTGGTCAGACCCTGGACCGTTCCAGTATGGTATGTGGTGCGGAGGTGGGACGTGAGCTCACGTCCCAGGAGGAAGAAGAAAGGACAGAGATTGAGAGTGAAGTGGGCGAGGAGGGCTTTGGGAGGTGGCTCAATCCGAAGTGCTTGCTGTACAATCATGACGACTGGTAAGAGGATCGCCATGAGTTCGAGGCCACCTTCTACATAGTGAATTCCAGGTCTGGGCTAGAATGAGACCCTACTTCAAAAAAAAAAAAAAAAAAGGCTGGAGAAATGGCTTAGCAGTAAAGGGGCTTGCCTGCAAAGCCTAAGGACCCATGCTTGACTCTCCAGGTCCCACATAAACCAGTGAGGCAAGTGCAAGGTTGTACATGCCCACTAGGTGGCGCAAGCATCTGGAGTTTGATTGCAGTGGCTGAGGCCCTGGTGCACCATTCTCTCTCTCTCTAAAATAAAATTTAAAAGATTAAAGCCAAGAAGATAACACAAATCTTAAAAATCAAAAAAAGGTAAACAAAACAAAAATAAAGTAGGTCACAGTGAACACCAGTAACCTCGAGGAAGGCCTTCAGGGAGATGGGGGCCCAGAAAGAGTGTATATAAATTATAACCTATGTGAAAAAAAATTTATTTATAAAGCTGGGCGTGGTGGCATGCACCTTTAATTCCAGCACTTGGGAGGCCAAGGTAGGAGAATCACTGAGTTTGAGGCCAAGCTGGTACTACAGAATGAGTTCCAGGTCAGCCTGGGCTAGAATGAGACCTTACCTAGAAAAAAAGCCAAAAAAATAAAATAAACAAGGTAGGGCTGGAGAGATGGCTCAGTGGTTAAGGCACTGCCTGCAATGCCTAAGAACTAGAGTTTGATTCCCCAGTACCCATGTAAAGCCAGATGCAGAAGGTGGCACATGTGTCTGGAGTTCATTTGAGTTGTCACTCAGCTTCTTTCTCTCTCTCAAGTAAAGAAATAAAATATTTTTTAAATTAAAAAATAAGATAGAAAGCCGGGCGTGGTGGCGCACGCCTTTAATCCCAGCACTCAGGAGGCAGAGGTAGGAGGATCACCGTGAGTTCGAGGCCACCCTGAGACTACATAGTGAATTCCAGGTCAGCCTGAACTAAAGTGAGACCATACCTCATAAAACCAAAAAAAAAAAATAAAATAATAATAATAATAAATAAGGTAGAGAGTGAGGAAATTATCTCTTGCAAGTGCATGCACCCCACCCCATAGATACACCCACAAAGAAGGAGAATGTCAGAAACTACAGGGGGAGGGGACAGAGACCCTGAAAATGAGGGGACTGCGACTTTGAGACAGCAGTTAGGGATACAGATAGGACCTGCAGATGAGGTAGGGGCTCAGTATGCATGAGTCACAGTAAAGGGTGCTGGATGGAACAGCATGACAGGATCCCTAGGCCTGACAGGCACAGGAAGGGACTGGCTTTCAGGAGACAAGGAGACTACTGAAATTTCTCCAGCAGGGAAGAGCTGGTTTCAACTTTCTTCATATATATGTATTAGAGAGGTAGAGAGGATGGGCATGCCAGGGTCTCTGGCCACTGCAAACAAACTCCAGTCACATGTGCCACCTTCTGCATCTGGCTTAGGTGGGTGCTAGGGAACTGAACCTGAGTCCTTTAAGCGTCTTACCCACTAAGCCATCTCTCCAGCCCTCAGCTCTCTTTCTGCCAGCTCCCCATGGCTGCTGAGCTGGCTTGCGTAGTGGGAGATCATGGGAAAGAGATAAGTTGTGGGTTATGAGATAAGATAGTGCATGGCCTAGGAAGAAGCAGTGCAACTGAAAAAAAGAGAAGGGTGTCAAAATCCCTCACATGACATGTATAAGACTCCATTTATAAGACATGTCTAGCAAGGATATATTTTATCCAGAGAAGTCAGGGTTTTACAGGGATGGATGAGACTTGGTGCTTCTTTTCAAGAGATGAAACCATTCTGCAAACAAGCATATAGTGATGATGGCTGCATAACTGTGGCTATACTAAAAGCTAATGGGTCCTTCACATGGGTGAATATGTGAATAACAGCTCCATGAAGTGGCAACGAAAAAGGAAACCAGGGAGGTCAGGCGTGGTGGTACACGCCTTTAATCCCAGCACTCAGGAGGCAGAAGTAGGAGGATCACTGTGAGTTCTAGGCCACATACATAGAATACATAGTGAATTCCAGGTCAGCCTACACTACAGTGAGACTCTACCTCGAAAAAGCAAAAACAACAACAACAAAAAAAAACGGAAACCAGGGTTGGGAAATGTAGCATAGTAATAAAGTGTTTGCCTAACATTTTAGGGGCCCTGGGTTCAATCCTCACTACTGAAAACAGCAACACTAACAAAACACCAGATATGGTAGTACACGCTTATAATCCCAGCTGTTAGGAGACTGAGGCAGGAGGACTGTCATGAGCTTGAGGCCAGCCTGGGATCCAAAGAGACCCTGTCTTAAGAAGAAAAAAACAAAGAAGCTGGGTAGATGGCCCAGCAGCTAAATGTGCTTGCTTGTAGGCCTGCTAGCCTAGGTTCAATTGCCTGGCATCCATGTAAAGCCAGATGCAAAAAGTGGTGTAGCCGGGCGTGGTGGCGCACACCTTTAATC
The DNA here is from genome assembly GCA_036346955.1 of Dipus sagitta. Classification (NCBI taxonomy): domain Eukaryota; kingdom Metazoa; phylum Chordata; class Mammalia; order Rodentia; family Dipodidae; genus Dipus; species Dipus sagitta. The sequence goes on from CM070787.1 coordinate 63,816,301, forward strand.
CCAGCACCTGGGAGGCAGTGGTAGGAGGATTGCCATAAATTCAAGGCCACCCTGAGACTACATAGTGAATTCCAGGTTAGCCTGGGCTAGAGTGAGACCTGGAAAAAAAAAGTGCTACAAGCATCTGACTTCTTTTTTTCATTTTTCCCCCGAGGTAGGGTCTCACTCTAGCCCAGGCTGACCTGGAATTCACTACGTAGTCTCAGGGTGGCCTCGAACTCACGGTGATCCTCCTACCTCTGCCACCCGTGTGCTGGGATTAAAGGTGTGCGCCACCACACCAGCTTTTTTTTTTTTTTGGTTTTTCGAGGTAGGGTCTCACTCTAGCCCAGGCTGACCCTGGAATTCACTATGGAGTCTCAGGGTGGCCTCAAACTCAGGGTGATCCTCCTACCTCTGCCACCTGAGTGCTGGGATTAAAGGCATGCGACCACCACACCGGCTCTTTGTTTTGTTTTTTGAGGTAGGGTCTTGCGCTAGTCCAAGCAGTACAAGCATCCGGTGTTTGCTTGCAGCAGCAGCACAGAGACTCTGGAGCGACCATGAACACAAACACACTCACACATGCAAATAAATAAAAATATTTAAAACAACAACAATGAAAAAAGCCAGGCATGGTGGTATATGCCTTTAATCCCAGTACTTGGGAGGCAGAGGTAAGAGGATCACCATGAGTATAAGGCCATGCTGAAAATACATAGTAAATTTCAGGTCAGCCTGGGCTAGAGTGAGACTCCACTTCATAAAACCAAAATAGAAAAAACAAAAATAAGAAAAAAAAGCTGGGTATGGTAGGGCTGGAGAGATGGCTTAGCAGTTAAGGCATTTGCCTGTGAAGCCTAAGGACCCAGGTTCAATTCCCAAGAACCCACATAAGCCAGATGCACAAGGCTGGCACATGCATCTGGAGTTCATTTGCAGTGGATGGGAGGCCCTGTCATGCCCATTCTCTCTCTCTCCACCTCTCTCTCAAATAATTAAAATAAAGCTGGGTATAATCCCAGTACTTGGGAAGCAGAAACAGAAAGACCAGGAATCCAGGGTCATCCTCAGCTACACAAGGAGTTTGAGGCCAGCCTGGTATACATGAGACCATGTCTGAAAAAATTGGGGGAGAGATGGCTCAGTGGCTAAGGTGTTTGCCTGCAATGTTTAATGACTGCGGTTCAATTCCCCAGTACCTACATGCACGCATCTGGAGTTCGTTTGCAGTGGCTAAAGTCCCAGGGATACCCATTCTGTCTCCTTGCAAATAAATAAAATATTAAAAATTAATATCGTTGGGCCGGAGGGATGGCTTAGCAGTTAAGGAGCTTGCCTGCAAAGTCAAAGGATCCAGGTTCAATTCCCCAGGACCCATGTAAGCCAGATACACAAATACATGTGTCTGGAGTTCATTTTCAGTGGCTGGAGGCCCTGGCACGCCCATTCTCGTCTCTCTCTCAAATAAATAAAAGTGAAAGATTAAAAAATAATATCCTTCATGTTTAAAAAAATTGGGAGAGCTAAGAATGTAACACGGTGGGTCGACTGCTTGACTATCATGCACCAAGCCCCAGGTTTGATCCCTGGTACTGCACACATTGGCTGTGGTGTGGCACATGCTAGTAATCCTAGCACTTGGGCGGCATAGGCAGAGGCAAGAAGATCAGATGTTCAAGTTCAGCTCCAGCCTGGGAGGCCAGCCTGGGCTACACAGAAACAAAAACAATAGGGGTGAATATGATCAAAATTTACTATACACAGGTATGAAATTATCAAAAATACAAACACTGCCGGGCGTGGTGGCGCACGCCTTTAATCCCAGCACTCAGGAGGCAGAGGTAGGTGGTTCGCTGAGAGTTTGAGGCCACCCTGAGACTACAGAGTGAATTCCAGGTCAGCCTGGGCTAAAGTGAGACCCTGGAAAAACCAAAACAAAAAACAAAACAAACAAAAACAGACTGGGTGTGGTGGCTCTCTTCTTAATCCCAGCACTCAAGAGGCAGAGGCAAGAAAATGGCTGGGAGTTGGAGGCCAGCCTGGAACAACTAGAGTGAATTCCAGGTCAGCCTGGGCAAGAGTGAGTCCTACCTTGGAGAAAAAAACAAACAAACAAAACAAAACAAAAAAAACCACAAAACCAAAACACAAAGAGGCCTCAATAACAGAACATTAAGCTAGCATGTTCAAGGCCCTAAATTCCCAGTACTGCCAAAAACAAAGAAAGGTCACGAGAAGTTTAAAGGTATTTTCTGAAATGAAGAACAGACCCTGAGCTGTGGGTTGTGCTCGCTGGGTGGCAGAAGCATCAGGCTGACACAGGCTATGTCCTTGAGCTTGCACTGCTTTTCAATAAACCTGGGGGGGGGCAGTCAGCCCCCCAGGCTCTGGTCCTGCAGAAGTGTGAATGTCTGACATGGAATAGCAAGCACTAGAATCGGGTGCTCAGCTGGAACAAGGTGAACACAACGGGACAGTGTCAGAGCTCTAGTAGAAAGTGACCAGCTGTGCTGGGCAGGCCCACTTACCTGTCATGATTCCCACATAGCAGTAGCTGTAGCTGAGAGTCTCCATCAAGGAGGGAACTTCAGGCAGCAGCCCCAGGGTGGGTTCCTTGCTGAAGCCCGAAGCCATTTCCTTCCTCTGGGCCAGGTGCAGGTCCTGGACCTCACTGGCCAGACTCACCAGCTTGGGGAAGAGACAGGGAGACAGGTGGGGCCTGGTTAACCCCAAGACCACCTTCACACCTATCTCCCTTAAGCCACCAGTCTCTTGCCGGAGGGTTGGGGTCCCACTCCTCCGGTGGCACTGTGTATCCAGAATGATGGAAAGTGCTCCTAGCTGGTGGCCACTGTCAGACCCTCCATAGAAATAATCTTTGTGCTTTTTTTTTTTTTTTGAGACAGGATCTCACTTTATCACAGGCAGGTCTTGAACTCACAGCTACTCACCTAGACTTTGATAAAAGGACCCCATCTCAAACCATCTTGCCCTGTCTCTCACTTCAGTTCTTCTCTTAGCATCCAGGGCAAAACTGGTCACATTCTGTTTCCTGGCTATAAACCAAAAAACTTGAAGCCCTGGACCCCTATTGGAGAAAATCCAAACTTGCCCCACATGGCCAACGAGACTTCTTGTAGCCTGGCACTTGCTGCCCATTCCTGGGTATTCTCCAGAAAATGAGTGTGGGAGACAGATTCTGTGGTTCCCTTGCACTGGCGATGGTCCATACACATCCTGACAGGCTTGTCCCTCAACTCTCAACTGGTCAACCCCGACCTGTCACTGAGCTCCCAATAAGAACAAAGAATGCTGAAGGGACCACTTATCAATTTCAGGGAACATCATTTGATGTTGCTGGGGCCCAGAACATAACAATAACTCATCACTTTCTATGTCTGGGGCAGGATCTGAGAGTCTGTTTCACTCATCTTCCCAGGTAATTAAGCCAGACCCAGGGCTGGGGGGTAGCTCACTGTTAGAGCGCTTGCCTAGCAAGCATGAAGGCCTGGGTTTTGTCCCCAGGCAGTACTAGCAAACCAGGTACACAGAGTTAGGAGGCAGAAGTAGATTTGGCGTGGTGGCACATGCCTTTAATAGTTGTGAAGCAGAGGTAGGAGTTCAAGGTCATCTTTGAGTAGACAGAGTTTGAGGCCAGCATAGGCTGCTACATGCAACTCAGTCTCAAAAACAGAGCCAGACCTACCAGTTCCAGTTTTGTGCTCTTGGGCCAGATATATTTCCCTCAGAGCTATTTTCCTCCTGTGGAAGATGGCTTGCTACACACTCAAGGAGAGCAAGTTGGCAAAGCATGCTCCACAGACACACTCCAGGTGCCAAATGCCTCTAATAGGACACTTGGTTATTTTTATTTTCGTTTTTTTTTGGTTTTTCTTTTTTCTTTCTTTCTTTTTTTTTTTTCTGAAGTAGGGTCTCACTTTATCCAGGCTGACCTGGAATTCACTATGTAGTCTCAGGGTGGCCTCGAACTGATGGCGATCCTCCTACCTGTGCCTCCTGAGTGCTGGGATTCAATGGGTTATTTCTTTATCTCAGAATGAGTGGAGAGGTGACAACCTATTCCAGACTATGTGAGAGGTGAAACCTGTCTCCAGGGAGAGGTAAGGTCCCAGGCTCAGAGCTTGTGTAAGAGAAAATCCCTAGCCCACCCCATGGTGGTGAAGTTGCTGGGGAGGGGCTCACTGGTTCCCAGGAAGGAGTGGGCCCCGAGTCTGACCTTTAGCGTCAACAGCAGCTGGACAGCATTGGTGAAGGGCGTGGGAGTAGGCAGGCCCAGCAGGCTGAGGGCTCGGAAGAACAGGAGATAGGAGAAGGTCCAGGCGAGAGCCAGAGCATGACAGGAGCTGTGTGGAGAATAAGGACTCAGCCTGTTTCCTCCTCCCCAGTGTCCAGCCTCAAATCTTCCCCCACAAGCCAGGCATGGTGGTACACGCCTTTAATCCCAGCACTACGGAGACAGAGGTAGGAAGATCACCGTGAGTTTGAAGCCAACCTGAGACTACAAAGTGAATTCCAGGTCAGCCTGGGCTAGAGCGAGACCCTAGCCCCCCCCCCCAAAAAAATAAAACAAACTTTCCCCCACCACTACCCATTCCAACAGAAAACAGGAGGACAGAAAGACAAGTGGATGTGAGGCACGGGCAGAAAAGGCACAGCTGGAGACAAAAAGAATGAAGATGGGTTAAAAGATGCTTCAGGGTGAAGACATTTCAGTCTCCCATCTTTCTTTATTTTTAATATTTTACTTTTTTCTTCTTATTATTATTAGAAACATATTTTATATGGATACATCATGTGCTGGTATCTTATTTTCCCTCCTCCCTGCCCCCATTCTGCTGGGGACCCTTCTCAGTAGAGTTGCAGGTATTCCCTATGGGGTTGTGGGTTATGTATTGTGAGAGCAGCAGTCAGTTATTTTGGGGGGAGGGATCCATCTTTCTTTTTCTTTTTTTTTTTTTTTTTTTTTGTTTGTTTTTTCAAGGTAGGGTTTCGCTGTAGCACAGGCTGACCTGGAATTCACTATGGAGTCTCAGGGTGGCTTCAAATTCACGGTGCTCCTCCTACCTCTGCCTCCCAGTCTTTTTTTAATTAAAAATTTTAAATAATTTTTTGAGATAGGGTCTTGCTCTAGCCCAGGCTGACCTGGAATTCATTATGAGGTCTCAGGGTGGCCTTGAACTTACCATCCTCCTACCTCTGCCTTCCAAGTGCTGGGATTAAAGGTGTGCACCACCACACCCAGCTTAATTAATTAGATTTATTTACTTATTTGAGAGAGGGAGAGGGAAAGAGGCAGATAGAAAGAGGGAATGGTCATGCCAGAGTCTCTACCACTGCATATGAACTCCAGACACATGTGTGCCACCTTGTGCATCTGGATTTACGTGGGTACTGGGGAATCAAAGCTGTGTCCTTTGGTTTTGTAGGCAAGTGCCTTAACCACTGAGCCATCTCTCCAGCCCCAGTCCTCCATCTTTTTCATTACCATGGGGATATGAATGAGAGGTGACATGGATATAGAGGACTGTAGCACATATGGAGGGACAAGAAGGTACAGAACAGGGCAGGAGAAGAAGACAAACAGCCAAGACATACAGAAACAAATAAGAGACACCAGAGACTGAGGTGGAAGACCCAAAAGGAAACAGGTTGCTGCTTCCTCTCTTTCGTCCTCCCTCCCCTCCCCATCCACCCAGGTCTCACCAGGGCTGGGCCTGAATGAGGGCCCATGTCCCCAAGATGGTAATCAGAGAATGCAAAGTGTGGGGGCCACAGGTAAACAAAGTGAGCCCCAGGCCCACAGCTGCTGCACCCCATCTCTTCAGCCCAGGTCCTGCAGGGAAAAGGTATAGCATAAGACTGGAACTTTCCTAGGGTGGAAGGGAACCCTCACACCGCAGCTTCCCCCCTAATTTTCCACTGGGGAGGGAACCTGACTCACCAGCTTTCTTAAACAGGAAGCCTATGGGGATGGAGATAAGAAGAACCACTAGATAGGTCCATTCTTCGGGTGACATGATCTGTTTGAGGGAGGGGCAAAACAGGCTCACAATGAGGACCTAGAAGTCCCCGCTTCCAGTCCCTTTCTTTGAGGATAGAGGGAATCGAGGTGCAATTCTTTACCTTTCAGAACCCAGACCTCTTCTCCTTTAGAGCCCAAGCCTGAGTTTCCTCTTCCTTCCAGGACCCAGAATCCAGCTTCCAGCCCCACTCCTTTGCAAATGCAGAAATCAAAGCTACTCCCCCACTCCTGTTTAAGACTCAAACATCAAGACAACCCCCTGCCCTAAAAATCAACCCCTTTTAGGCCCCTTCTTTGAGAGCTCAAAAATCCAGACCACCCACTCTTGAGGACCTAGAAACCCTCTATATCCAAGTCTGCAACCAGGAACCAAGCTACCTATCCCTTGCCCCCACCCAGGCCTCCTCGAGAGCACCCACAGGGAACTCCGGCGCCCAGCCTCCACCTCTTCGGGGCTCCAAGCCTCCTCTCTTACCAGTCCCCGAGAGAAGGGGGACACTGAGCCCGCCTGATCTTCAGGCTCCCTCCCTCCCCAGCCTCGGCCCAGAGTGGATCAGATCCCACCCGGGTAGAGAGCCACAGGCGGTTACGCCACCGAGCCCGGCCATCGTCCCCACACCCCACTACTTAGTTGTTCCGCATCGATCCCACCCGCCGGACAACCCCACCCGGTCTCGGGGCGCCCCCAGCCCTGCCCACCTGAGTCGCCCTCCAGCCGAGAGGCAGCAGAGCAGTCCTTGCCCTGGTCAGCGGCGGCTCGGGCCACGCCTCCCCCGCTCAGCACGCCCCCGCACCACCTGCGCTTATAGGGTTCAGCAGGACTGCCCGGTGCCGGGTTGGGAGCACGGCCGCCTTCGGGGCTTCAGCAGGGCAGGGAAAGAACCAGGAGCACGAGCCCGAGACGGAATCGAGACGGCGTCGGATCTGCGAGGCCCAGGCAGAGCCCGGAGGACGTGAGGGGCGGGGCCCGGCGCTCGGAGAAAGGCGGGGCCAGGAGTGTGTGGTCCCGAGAAGACCAGACCAGACTGCGGAGAGGGCGGGGTCTGGGGCTCGGCGTTAGACAGAAAGAAGGCGGGGCCTCCCCTTCGGATTCCTTCGGGCACAGTCGGGTGTCTACGCGCTCTTGGAAGCGGAGCTACAAGCTTCGGCTTACTTCGGAAGATAGTCGAACGCTAAAATTACTGTTCACGATTAGGCGGGTTCACGAGCTCGGCAGGATGTGGGCGGGGCCACCGCTGTTCGGCTTACTTCGGAATTAGGCGGGGTCACGAGCTCGGCAGGATGTGGGCGGGGCCATCCTCTTCGGCTCACTTCGGAATTAGGCGGGGTCTCGGGCTCGGCAGGATGTAGGCGGGGCCACCGCTGTTCGGCTTAGTTCGGAATTAGGCAGCGTCGAGCTCGGCAGGACGTGGGCGGGGCCATGTTGCTCCGTTTATTTCGTGGACCCTCGAATACTAGTCTCTTCGGGATTAGCCTGGGTCTGAAGCACGGCGCGAAATCGGGTGCAAGTGACCTTGACTTCATGACAGGCAAGCTTCGCGAAACTTCGAACCACACACACAGGAGGAGGGCCCGGAGGGACCTGGGGGGGCGGGGCTGCAGGGACCTTGGGGGGCGGGGCCGGAGGGACTTGCAGGGCCCGGGGCTGGAGGGATGAGCCTTCAGTCCCCAAGTTGCTAAAGAAACCTCAGCGGCAGGAGGGAGGGATGCCACGAGAGGCTCCCCGGGTTTCCCGCTCGCTGACCTGACGGGGTGACGAAAGTGACGCCAGGTGGCGTGCGTAGTGGAGGGTGAAGGGAGCGGCCCGGGACATGCCGCGTAGAGGCTGACGGAGAGTCGGTGTGGTGACATGCTGGCTCCGGGGGAGCACCGTGGGGCCCTGTGAAGGGAAGCAGGCCGTGGAGCGCGCACCGCACCGAGCGGGGGGCGTGGCCTCCGGCCGTGGGGTTCTGCGGGGGGGGTGTGGCGGGAACTCCCCCCGTGGAAGTGGGTGGGTTATTGACGGGACTCGGAGAGGCTCAAATGCCTTTGTGGGGGGCGAGGACCCTTCCGATTCGGTCTAGCCGAGGGTACCCGGCTTACAACCTCCGGGGACAGTTTCTTACTATGAAAATGACTCGGGGCATGGAGGGATGGTTCAGCGGTTTAGGCGTTATCCTGCAAAGCCAAAGAACCCAGGTTCAATTCCCCAAGGTCGTTTGCAGTGGCTGGAGACCCTGGCGCGCCCATTTTTATCTCTTTCTCTCTAGTAAATGAATAAAATAAATAAAATTTTAAAAACTTTAAAAAGTGGGACCAAACCAAAAGCAGTGGTTTCAGAGGGCGGAGTTCCACCTGAAGGGGGTCTGGCTTGAGCGAGCCCCACCCCTCGCTGAGGGGCGGTTGCGTGAGCTGACCCTCCTGTGTAGGAAGACCCTCAATTTGAGAAAGAGCAAAGCCAAAATGGCTATTTCGGAGGGGGCGTGGTGCTGTGCTTAGGTTTGCAGAGCTGAGGTCACCGCAGGCCTTAAACATGGGAACTGGGCTGGGGAGATGGCTTCAGCGGTTAGGGGCACTTGCTTGCAAGGCCGGCTGCTATAGGTTGGATTCCCCAGCACCCATGTAAAGCCAGAGGCACAAAGTGGTGCATGCTTCTGGAGTTCAGTTGCAGTAGCAAGAGGACTTGGTGTGTCCATTTTGCGCTCGCTTTCTTACTTTCTCTGCTTGGAAGTACGTAACATATAAAGAAAATGTGGGGGGGGGGCGCTGGAGAGATTAATGTCAAGGTACTTGCCTGCAGAGCCTAATGACCCGGGCTCCTTTCCCCAGTACCACACAAAACCTGATGCACAAATTGGCGTATGTATCTGGAGTTTGCTGCGGCTGGAGGCCCTTGCGCACTTACACTCACTCTTTCTTTTTTTTAAATTTTATCTATTTGAGAGAGAGAGAGAGAGAGAGAGAGCGAGAGAACTTTACGTGGGCACTGGGGAATTGATCCGGGTCCTTTGATTGCAGGCAAGCGCCTTAATCTCTGAACCATCTCTTCAGCCCCTCTCTTTCTGCTTGCAAATAAATTTTAAAAAGGGCTGGGGGGCTGGAGGGTTGGCTTACCGGTTAAGGCACTTGCCTACAAAGCCAAAGGACCCAGGCTCGATTCCCCAGGACCCACGTTAGCCAGATGTACAAGGGGGCGCACGCGTCTGGAGTTCGTTTGCAGTAGCTGGAGGCCCTGGCGCGCCCATTCTCCCTCTCTCTCTATCTGCCTCTTTCTGTCTGTCGCTCTCAAATAAATAAATAATACACAACAACAAAAAAGGGGGGGGACCTGGAAGTAGGGTGGGGCCTTTGCTCGCAGTCCTGTTAGGGGGCGGGGCCTGGACGAATCGCCGTAGTGAGCCTGCTCTCCACCACATCTCCTGGCATTCTGGGGCGGGGCCCTCACGTATCGCAGAAGTGGGCCACTTATTGGCCACACCCCCTCACGCTCTGGGGCGGGGCTTTGCCGGGGCTGTGGGCGTGGAAGACTCCGCCGTGGGGCTGTTTGGGTGACTGCGACGTCCCCCCCGTGTCGCAGCAGGATGCTGGTGGTGGAGGTCGCAAATGGCCGCTCGCTGGTGTGGGGGGCCGAGGCCGTGCAGGCGCTGCGGGAGCGCCTGGGAGTGGGGGGCCGCACGGTGGGCGCCCTGCCCCGCGGACCCCGCCAGAACTCACGCCTCGGCCTCCCGTTGCTGCTCATGCCTGAAGAGGCCCGGCTCCTGGCTGAGATCGGTGCTGTGACCCTCGTCAGCGTCCCACGTCCGGATCCCCACCACCATGGCCTCGTAAGGACTGCAGCAGGAGGGTCTGGGAGGCCCTAGGGTGGAAATAATGTTTGGGGATGGCTGTGTGTGCAGGGAGTCAGGGCTGGAGGCTTCTTAAGGGACCACAGGCTATGTGCTCCGGGTCCTAGCTAAGTTCACTTTCCAGGCCCTAGAATCGTTCAAACGCCAGCAAGAGCAGAGTTTCCAGGAGCAACGCACGTTGGCGGCCGAGGCCCGTGAGGCCCGGCGTCAGGAGCTCCTAGAAAAGATTGCAGAGGGCCAGGCTGCCAAGAAGCAAAAAATGGAACAGGACTCAGGCACCAGCGAGACTCGAGAGGCCAGAGGAAGCGAAGCTACCCAACGGAATGAGACCAGTGATGGCCAGGCTTCCGGGGAACAAGAAGAAGCAGGTGAGGGAGGGGCTTGGAGTACAGAGAGCACAAAAAGAACAGAAGTTTTGAGTAATTCTCTGCGGTGGTGGGGGGGGGGCGCCAGGATACTTACCTTTGATTCTTTGATTCTCTGCACCTCCCCTTCCCCCAGTCTCCTCCTGTCCCCAACCAGGGCCTTCAAATGGGGTGACCCCTTTGCCCAGATCTGCCTTGCTCATTCAGCTGGCCACTGCCAGGCCCCGACCTGTGAAGGCTAGGCCTTTGGACTGGCGTGTCCAGTCCAAAGATTGGCCCCATGCTGGACGTCCGGCCCATGAGCTTCGCTACAGTATCTACAGGGACCTGTGGGAGAGAGGCTTCTTCCTCAGTGCTGCCGGGAAGTTTGGTGGTGACTTCCTGGTCTATCCTGGTGAGTTTGGGTTCGGGATCTGGTGGTTGTGCCCTTCCTGATGTTCTTTCCTATTTATTTATTTATTTGAGAGAGACAGAGAGAGAGAGAGAGAGATACAGAATAGGCAATTAGAGAGAGAGAGAATGGGTGTGCCAGGGCCTCCAGCCACTGCAAAGGAACTCCAGATGCATGCACCACATCTTGTATCTGGCTTACCTGGGTCCTGGGGAATTGAACCCAGGTCTCTTGACTTTGCAGGCAAGCGCCTTAACCACTAAGCCAACTCTTCAGATCCCCCTGATACTCTTTAAAAATTTTTTTTCATAGTTTTATTTGTATTTATTTATTTGGAGGGGGGGAGAGAGAATGAGAATGGGTGCGCCAGGGCCTCCAGATGCATGCACAACCTTGTGCATTTGGCTTACATGGGTCCTGTGGAATCCAACTGAGGTCCTTTCACTTTGCAAGCAAGTGCCTTAACCACTATGCCAAATCTCCAGTCCTTTCTTTTGATTTTTTTTTTCCTTTTTGTTTTTTCGAGGTGTGGTCTCACTGGCCCAGGCTGACCTGGAATTCACTCTGTAGTCTCAGGTAGCCTTGAACTCACGGCCATCCACCTACCTCTGGCCACTGCAAACAAACTGCACATGCATGCACCACTCTGTGCACCTGACTTTATGTGGGCACTGGGGAATGGAACACTGGTTGTTAGGCTCTGCAGGCAAGCGCCTTAAGTGCTGAGCCATCTATCTAGCAGGGGGACTCCCCCTTTTTTGTTTTTGTTTTTAGGTTTTTCGAGGTAAGGTTTCACTCTAGCCCAGGCTGACCTGGAATTCACTGTGTAGTCTCAGGGTGGCTTTGAACTCATGGTGATTCTCCTACCTCTGCCTCCCGAGTGCTGGGATTAAAGGCATGTGCCATAACGCCCGGGTCTCAAATAATTTTTTTAATATTTTATTTTTATTTATTTATTTGACAGAGAAAGAGGGCATGATAAAGAGAATGGGCGCGCCAGGGCCTTTAGCCACTGCAAACGAACTCCAGACACCTGTGCCCCTTGTGCAACTGGCTAACGTGGGTCCTGGGGAATCAAACTTGGGTCCTTCGGCTTTGCAGGCAAATGCCTTAACCGCTAAGCCATCCCTCCAGTCCCTCAAATAATTTTTTAAAAAGTAAGAAGCCTGGCTGATCATGGTGGTGTACACCTTTAATCCCAGCACTCAGGAGGCAGAGGTAGGAGGATTCCTGTGAGTTCAAGGCCACCCTGAGAATGCATAGTTAATTCCAGGTCAGCCTGGACTAGAGTGAAACCCTACCTCAGAAAAAAAAAAAAGAAAATTGAAGCTGGGTGAGGTGGCACACACTTTTTTTTAAAAAAAAAAGTTTATTTTTATTTATTTATTTATTTGACAAAGGAAGAGTGGGGAAGAGAGGGAGAGAGAGAGAATGGGTGTGCCAGGGCCTCCAGCCACTGCAAACGAACTGCAAACATGTGCGCCCCTTGTGCAACTGGCTAACATGGGTCCTGGGGAATCGAACCTGGGTCCTTTGGCTTTGCAGGCAAATGCCTTAACCGCTAAGCCATCCCTCCAGTCCCTCAAATAATTTTTTAAAAAGTAAGAAGCCTGGCTGGTCATGGTGGTGTACACCTTTAATCCCAGCACTCAGGAGGCAGAGGTAGGAGGATTCCTGTGAGTTCAAGGCCACCCTGAGAATGCATAGTTAATTCCAGGTCAGCCTGGACTAGAGTGAAACCCTACCTCAGAAAAAAAAGAAAATTGAAGGTGGGTGAGGTGGCACACACTTTAAAAAAAAAAAGTTTATTTTTATTTATTTATTTATTTGACAAAGGAAGAGTGGGGAAGAGAGGGAGAGAGAGAGAATGGGCGTGCCAGGGCCTCCAGCCACTGCAAACGAACTGCAAACATGTGCACCCCTTGTGCATCTGGCTAACGTGGGTCCTGGGGAATCAAACCTGGGTCCTTTGGCTTTGCAGGCAAATGCCTTAACCGCTAAGTCAGCCCTCCAACCCGACTCACACCTTTTAACCCCAGCCCTCGGGCAGCAGAGATAGGCAGAGGCCACCCTGAGACTATAGAGTGAATTCCAGGTTAGCCTGGGCTACAGGGAGACTCTAGGTCTAAAACCAAAAAAAAAAAAAAAAAAATAGAAGAAGAAGAAAAGAAAACTGAATGAATTAATTAATTTCTGAGGCATTGTGGAACACACCTGTAATCCCAGCACTTGGGACATGGAAGCAGGAGGATCAGTGAGTTCAAGAGCAGCCCGGGCTATGTGAAACAGACAATAAATACATTAAAAAAGATTATCCAGGGCTGAAGAGATGGCTTAGCAGTTAAGGCATTTGCCTATGAAGTCCAAGGACCCAGGTTCGATTATGCAGGTCCTGCATAAGCCTGATGCACATGGTGGCACATGTGTCTGGAGTTCGTTTGCAGTGGCTAGAGGCCCTGGTGTGCCCATTCTCACTCATTCTCTCTCTCTGTCTCTAATAAGTAAAAAAAAAATAAAAATTTTAAAATGTTAAAAAAAAAAAAAAGATTATCCAACCCCATGTTATCATAGCAGCCCTCTGTGATTTGGAGCTGCTACCTGCCTGTCCCTCCTGCAGGTGACCCACTCCGTTTCCATGCGCACTACATTGCTCAGTGCTGGGCTCCTGAGGACCCCATCCCACTGCAAGACCTGGTCTCTGCTGGGCGCCTGGGAACCAGCGTCAGAAAGACCCTGTTACTCTGCTCCCCTCAGCCTGATGGTAAGGTGGTCTACACCTCCCTGCAGTGGGCCAGCCTGCAGTGAGTACCAGAGACCCAGGGGATGTGGCAGAGCACAGCAAGAGTTTCCTGGATAGTCACCAGTGCATATCTGCATGGAGGCTTGTGGCCTCCTGCCCTCATCTACTGTTGGTTCTGATCCCAGCGTTTTGAACACTACATCCTTCTTGGTTTTGTCTGTTTCAAAGCACTTGCTGGATGTGTTATTTTTATAGTTATTTCCAAACTGTGAGCTCGTTGAGAATGGGGAGTGGGTTTTGGTTGGTTCTCTGTTTTATACAGGGCATAGGGCCCAGCAGTTCTCAATAAATTTGTTGAATAAACATCAGGTTTCTGATTTGAGTTCTTACAGCATTTCTGGGTGTGTGGGTGCACTCATTTGCATATTCAGTTAAGAAATACAGTGACTTGTCCAGGGTCACATAACTAGTGAGTACCAGGCCTGGGTGTTATACCTGGAGTTTCTGACTCCTAGGTCAGCTTGGCCCCATCGCACTTAGCTTTACACACCCTGCTGTGGTGGTGCACGCCTTTAGTCCCAGTACTTGGGAGGCAGAGGTAGGAGGATTGCTGAGAATTCGAGGCCACCCTGAGACTACGTAGTGAGTTCCAGGTCAGCCTGGGCTAGAGTGAGACCCTACCTCGAAAAACCAAAAAAAAAAAACATGAAAAACAAAAAGGGGAATGGAGACATGGCTTAGTGCTTTAAGACGCTTGCCTGCAAAGCCAAAGGACCCAGGTTTGATTCCCCAGGACCCACATAAAGCCAGATGCACAAAGTGGTGCACGCAACTGTAGTTCATTTGCAGTGGGTAGAGGCCTTGGCACACACACTCTCTCTATCTACCTGCCTTTATCTCTCTCTCAAATAAATAAATAATAAAAATACTAAAAAAACAAACAAACAACAACAACAAAAAAACCCGACACAGTAACAAGCATTCTCAATCCTAGCACTCCTATGGTGAGATGGGAAGCAGAGGCAGGAGAATACCCAGAAGCTTGTGGGTCAGCCAGCCTGTCATATGCAGTGGTGACCCTACCTCAAACAAGATGGAAGATGAGGTCGGGTGTGGTGCCACACGCCTTTAATCCCAGGACTCGGAGGCAGAGTTAGAAGGATCACCCTACCTCAAAAAACCAAAAAAAAAAAAAAAAAAGGAAGATAAGGACTGACACCTGAGGTGTCCTCTGACCCCCATGTGCACTTTCATGCACCATACAAACAAAGATAATTAAGAAAAAAGCCAAGGACTGGAAAGGTTGCTCAGTGGTTAAGGCACTTGCCTGCAACGTCTAACAACCCGAGTTTGATTCCCACATAAAGCCAAATGCACAGTGGCACATGCACCTGGAGTTTATAGGCAGGGGAGATGGCTCAGTGATTAAAGGTAATTGCTTGCAAACCCTGCCATCCTAAATTCAATGGCCCATTACTCACATAGAGCCAGATTCACAGAGCAGCATATACATCTGTAGTTTATAGCAGCAAGAGGCCTGATGTGCCCATTCTCTACCACCCCGTCTCAAATAAAGAAAACAAACTTTTTTGGGGTAGGGGGGTTCAAGGTAGGGTCTCACTCTAGCTCAGACTGACCTGGAGTTCACTATGTACTCTCAGGGTGGCCTCAAACTCATGGCGGTTCTCCTACCTCTGCCTCCTGAGTTCTGGGATTAAAGGCGTGCGCCACCATGCCTAGCTTTAAAATTATTTTTATTGGCTGAAAAGATTGCTTAGTGGCTAAGGCACTTGCCAGCAAAGGACCCAGGTTCAATTCCCCAGTACCTATATAAAGCCAGATGTGCAAGGAGGCACATGCATCTGGAGTTCATTTGCAGTGGCTAGAGGCTCTGGTGTGCCCATATATATTATCTCTCTATCTCCCTTTCTATCTCTTTTTTCTCTCTCAAATAAATAAAAATATTAAAAAATGTTTTTAAGGCTGGGCATGGTGGTACACAGCTTTAATCCCAGCACTTGGGAGGCAGAGGTAGGAGGATTGCCATGAGTTCAATGCCACCCTGAGACTACATAGTGATTTCCAGGTCAGCCTGGGCTAGAATGAGACCTTACTCAGAAAACCAAATATATATTAGCCAGGCATGGTAGCACACATCTTTAATCCCAACACTCAGGAGGCAGAGGAAGGAGGATTGCCATGAGTTTAAGACCAGCCTGGGCTAGAGTGAGAACCCACCTCAAAAAAAAAAAACAAAAACAAAAAAACCCATATATATATGGATTTGAGTGAGTGAAAAGAGTTGGGGGAGGGGGAGAGAAGCCTCTGGGGGAAAATAAAACCAAAGAACTGCCCCACCCCAGGGACACCTGCTCCAGCGGGCTTCACCTGCTGCACACTCCAGTAGAAAGGCTTAATCTTAAAAAAAAAAAAAAAAAAGTATGGTGGTGCACGCCTTTAATCCCAACACTGAGGAGGCAGAGGTAGGAGGATCGTTATGAGTTCAAAGTGCAAGGCTACCCTGAGACTACATAGTGAATTCCATATACATACATATATATAGTGTGTGTTGGGGGGGGGGCATAGATGGGTGGATGTTTTTCCATCCAGAATGAGAGAATGGTAATGCCAGGGCCTCCAGACACCTGTGCCACTTTATGTAACTGCCTTTACATGGGGTACTGGGGAATCCAACCCCGGTCGTTAAGCTTTGCAAGGCAAGCACCTTAATCACTGAGTGATCTCTCCAGCCCCAAAACATTTTTTTAATTATTTTCATTTTTAATGAAATTTACACTAACTTAAGGGAATTGAATACAATATAATGGGAACAGAAAAAAGCAGACTTACCAGGCAAAGTCTGAGGATCTCATAAACCTCTGGAAAGTTTCTTGTCATAGCTGACTGGCAGAATGGAGAGACGGGCAGTGCTGGGGGCAGGTGTGATTTAACCTGCTTCATCATGAGACCGCACAGTCTCATAACCTCACTCGTCCTCGGGATCTCAGAACCTCACTCTGCTCACTCGTCCTCAGGATCAGAGCCTCACTCATCTGTCTGTCTCTCACTCTGTGCTATACAAGGGAGCTCCTCTTTTTCCCCTTCCTAGCCATTTTCCTATTTCAGATAGTGGGCTATTTATCTGCAAATTCTTGCTGTTTCTATAAACTCCAGTTCTTATTCTGCCCTGTCCCAGGACTATCCTCTATCCTAGGGGTAAATCTTATTGTTTTTTTTCTTCAAAAAATTTTTTTATTAACAACTTCCATGATTATAAAAAATACCCTATGGTGATACTCTCCCTCCCCCCTTGCTGTTTTTTTTTTTTTTTTTTTTTTGTCTCAGAACAGAGATTTGAAAATATAATTCCAAATAAATTTGAAACAAAGTAGTTACTGGCAAATTAACATAAAGTAGGTAGATGAAAACTTAACTGTGTGCAATTCAGTATGTTACAGAAGTAGCTTTTGCATGCTTAGAAAGAAAACCATTTTTGTGTAAGAAGTAGTATATATGTGCTTCAAGGCATTGTTTTTAAAACGATTTATTTATTTATTTATTTGAGAGAAAGACACAGGGAGAAATAGAGAGACAGACAGAGAGAGAGAGAGAGAGAGAATGGATGCACCAGGGCCTTCAGTCACTACAAACGAACTCCAGACACATGCACCACCTTGTGCATATGGTTTACGTGGGTCCTGGGGAATTGAACTTAGGTCCTTTGGCTTTGCAGGCAAACGCCTTCAGCGCTAAGCCATCTCTCTATCCTTTAAAAAACAGTGTCGTGGGCTGGAGAGATGGCTTAGCGGTGAAGACGTTTGCCTGCAAAGCCAAAGGACCCAGGTCGATCCCCCAGGACCCATGTAAGCCAGATGCACAAGGTAGCACATGCGTCTGGAGTTATTTGCAATGGCTGAAGGCCCTGGTGTGCCCATTCTCTCCTAGGCCCCCTCCCATCCCTCATTCTCTCAAATTAAAAAATAAATAAAAAAAAAAAAGCAGATGGGAGCCGGGCGTGTGGCGCACGCCTTTAATCCCAGCACTTGGGAGGCAGAGGTAGAAGGATTGCTGTGAGTTCAAGGCCACCCTGAGAATGCAGAATGAATTCCAGATCAGCCTGAGCTACAGTGAGACCCTACCTCAAGAAAACAAAAACAAAAACAAAAAGCAGATGAAATAGAAGATCATCATATTAATCAGAATAGGCCAGGCTCAGAAAGATAAATATTGCATGTTTTCTTACATGGAATCTAGATTAAAAACAAAGCCATGTATGGTGGTACACACTTTCAGTCCCAGCACTTGAGAGGCTGAGATAGGATTGTCATGAGTTTGAGGCCAGCCTGGGACTACAACGTGAATTCTAGGTCAGTCTGGACTATAGTGAGACCCTACCTCAAAACAAGGAAACAAATAAAAAAGACAAGGGAGATGGGGGCAATGGGAAAAGGGAATGACAAGAGAGGATAGTAAACTGGGCATGGTGATGCACACCTTTAATCCCAGCACTCAGGAGGCAGAAGTAGGAGGATTACCATGAGTTCGAGGCCACCCTGAAGTTCCATAGTGAATTCCAGGTCAGCCTGGGCTAGAGAGAGATTCAACCTTAAACCCTCCCCCAAAAAAGAGGGTTGTAGGGTGTATATGATCAAAGTTCATTGTGTATTAAAAGTCTGAGCTGGGCATGGTGACACATATCTTTAATCCCAGTACTTAGGAGGCCAAGGTAGGAGGGTTGCTGTGAGTTTGAGGCAAGCCTGGGGCTTCATAGTGAGTTCCAGGTTAGCTGAGCTAAAGCGAAACCTTGTTTTGGTAAAACAAATAATACAATCAAAAACACGAAGAGGGAGCTGGAGAGATGGCTTAGCAGTTAAGCACTTGCCTGTGAAGCCTAAGGACCCTGGTTCGAGGCTCGATTCCCCAGGACCCACATATGCCAGATGTACAAGGTGGCACATGCCTCTGGAGTTCGTTTGCAGTGGCTGGAGGCCCTGGCGTGCCCATTCTCTCTCTCTTTCTCTCTCTGTCTGTTGCTCTCTGATAAATAAATAACAAATAACCCCCCCCCAAAAAATTAAAAAAACACAAAGACGCTGGGTGTGGTGGTGCACACATTTAATCCCAGTACTTGGGTGACAGAGATAGAAGGATCATTATGAGGTCAAGGCCACTCTGAGACTACATAGTGAATTCCAGGTCAGCCTGGGCTAGAGCAAGACCCTACCTCGAAAAACCAAAACAGACAAACCGAACAACCAGAAAAAAGAACGTTTAAGTTTTTCTTCTGTCCTATGGGCCAGATGATGAAGTTGTCCCCTGGACAGAGAACTCAGGGCTGGGGATGTAGCTCATGTACTCAGCATGAGATCAATTCCCAGCACTACCGTTGGGGAAAAGAGCCCAGAACACGAAACTAATTTTAGCAGTGAATTAGGAATTTGGTTAAAGATGTGAGTTTTGGATAGAGTAGATTGGACTGAAGACGTCTTGTGAATAATGATCACAGAGATAGGGGGCGGGAGAGATGGCTCAGCAGTTAAGGCACTTGTCTGTAATGCCTAAGGACCCAGGTTTGATTCCCCAGAACCCACATAAGCCAGATGCACATGGTGGCACATGCATCTGGAGTTCATTTGCAGTGGCTAGAGGCCCTGGCATGTTCATGCTCATTCATTCTCTCTCTCTTTCTCTCTGTCTCAAAAGTAACTAACTAACTAAATAAATAAAATGATCAGCTGGGTGTGGTGGTGCATGCCTTTAATCCCAGCACTTGGAGGCAGAGGTAAGAGGATCAACACGAGTTCGAGGCCACCCTGAAGCTACATAGTGAATTCCAGGTCACCCTGAGCTAGAGTGAAAACCTACCTCGAAAAACAAAAAAAAAAAATAAAATAAAATGATCACCAAGAAGATGCATATGTGAGACACAGTGATTGTAAGTCCAGCACTCAGAAGCTTGAGGGCAGCTGGGACTGTAATTGCAAGACCTTGACCTCAAAAAAGGGGTGGGGAATTAGAGAGATGGCTCAGCAGTTAAAAGTGCTTGCTTGCAAAGCCTGGTGGCCCAGGTTATTTCTCAGAATGCATGTAAAGCCAGATGTAGAAAGTGGCACATGCACCCATAGTTCATTAGCAGTGGCAAGAGGCCATGGTGCACTCATTCCCTCACCCGTTTGCAAATAAAATTTTTTAAGGGGTGGGGGACTGTGGACATGGTGGTACAGCACCTGCCTAGAATCCACAGTGAGGGCTGAGGGTGGGTTTCAGAGATAGAGCTCCAGTCTAGAATCCATAGTGGGATCTGGGGTGGGGGGCGTGACTCAGTGGTAAATACATCCTAGAGTCCACTAGTGAGGGAATGGGAGCATGATTCAGGGTTAGAGGGTCTGCTAGAATCCACAGTAAGGGGTTCAAGGATAGAGCAGTTCCTTATCATGAGCAAAGCCCTGGGTTCAATTCTCAGTAGGAGAGGAGGGGAGAGGGAAGGGAGGGAGAGGATGTATATGGTTATTCACAGTAATTCATTCACAGATTTAATATGTAGGACTGATACGAAGGATCAGGTTCCTGCTTTTATAAAACTTTGTTTTTGGTTTGGAGATAGGGTCTTGCTCTAGCCCAGACCTACCTGGAAGTCACTATACAGTCTCAGGCTGGCCTTGAACTCATGTCAATCCTCCTACCTCTGCCTCCCAAGAGTTGGGATTAAAGGCCACACCCTGTTTTTTTGTTTTTGTTTTTTTTTTAGGTAGTGTTTAGCTCTAGCCCAGGCTGAAGTCACTATGTAGTCTCAAACTTATTGAGATCCTCCTACCTCTACATACATAGTGCTGGAACAAAAGGCATGCACTACCATACTCAGCTCATAAAACTTTTTGATTTTTGTTTTTCTTCTGGAGAGATGGCTTAGCGGTTAAGGCACATGCCTGCACAGTCTAAGGACCCAGATTCGATTCTCCCGGTCCCATGTAATCCAGATGCACATGGTGGCACATGCATCTGGAGTTCGTTTGCAGTGCCTAGAGGCCCTGGCGCACCCATTTTCCCCCCCTCTAATAAGTAAATCTTTTATAAAAACTTATTTTTTTAAGGTAATGCTTCATGAATTTGCACACCATCCTTGCGTAACGGCCATGCTAATCTTCTCTGTATTGTTCCAATTTTAGAGAATTTGCTGCTTTTTAAAAATATTTTGTTTTTATTTATTTGAGAGAGGGAAAGAGAGAGAGAGAGAGAGAATGAGCACGCCAGGGCTTCCAGCCACTGTAAACAAACTCCAGATGCATGCACCACCTTGTGCATCTGGCTAACATGGGTCCTGGGAAATCGAACTGAGGTCCTTTGGTTTTGCAGGCAAATACCTTAACTGCTAAGCTATCTCTCCAGCCCTGGTAGGTTTTTTTTTTTTTTTTTTTTTTTTCTTTTGAGGTAGGGTTTCACTCTAGCTCAGGCTGCCACTTTGTGCATCTGGCTTTATGTAGACACTGGTGAATTAAACCCTGACTGGCAGGCATTACAAGCCTTCAGTCACTGAGCTATCTCCCCACCTCTAGTAGCAATCCAGAAAGCTAAACACTTACTGTGACAGTGGTCCCAAAATGGTAAAACTGATGATTCAAAGTTCCCTCAGCTTGGGCAGCACTGAGTCTGGGCTTGCCCACCTGGTCTTGCTCTTGGGCACCAGGGGTACTCAAAGTAACTGCATCCGTTCTAACAAAAGTCTGTTCACATGCCTTCAGGAAAAGCTATACTTAGATGAATGAAAATGTCATTATGGGGCTAAGATGTCTCAGTGGCAAGCCTGAGAGCTTCAGTTCAATCCCAAGTCACCCACAAAAGCCAGAGGCAATAAGTGACACAAGCATTTGGTGTTCACTTGCAGCAGCAAGAGGCCCTGGTACACATATACACATGAGCACATAAATTTAAAAAAAATTAAAAAGAGAAAATGTAGGGCTGGAGAGACGGATCAGTGGCTAACGGTACTTGCTTGCAAAGCCTGATGACGTGGGATCTATTCCCCAGTACCCACGTTAAGCCAGATGCACAAAGTGAAGCATGTGTCTGGAGTAGCAAGAAGCCCTGGCACGCCCATTCTATCTCCCTCCCTCTCCTCTTTGCCCTTGCAAATAAATAAAAATCATTCAAAAAGAAAATGTTGGCCGGTGTGGTGGCGCAGGCCTTTACCCTGAGTTCGAGGTCACCCTGAGACTACATAGTGAATTCCAGGTCAGCCTGGGCTAGAGTGAAACCCTATCTCGAAACCCAACCCCGGACCCCCCCCCCCCAAAAAAAAAAGGCAGGGGCAATAGTGGTGCGTGAAAGAGGGCCCCTGCCTCGCTTGCCTTAACCACAAGGGCTGGGAGAGGCTCCCGACCAAGTCAGCGGGCCACTTTTCTCATCTCTGGATGGGTAATAGCTTTAGTTGTACCAGTTTATCGCCGTTCTGCCCCAACCTCTCCACTCGTCTGCTTTTCCCTCCGTTAACAACGCTTCTTCTGATTGGCGCCGACCAGGCCGTGCGTGATGACGTCAGAACACGGTGACGTTGTTATAAGAACGCGGCCGGGCGGCGGCGTGCCTCTTTCTGCTAGGGGCCGCATAGGTGAGCGAGCTCCGTAGGTGTCTTAGTTCGGGGTTGGGGTTTACGATTGTTGGGCCGTCCGAGCTTTCGCGAGTCGGCTTGGGCAATAGGGGTGAGAGGAGGACGGCTGGACGGGAATCTAGCCTAGCTGTGCGCTGGTGATCAGACGGAAAGTGTTCGTCGCAGGTCTCGCGAGACCGACTGGCGCCCTGCTGTCGGGGCGCGGTCTTGTGGGACTGCGCAGGCGTCCCGGCGTTCTTGACGTAGTCCTTCCGCTCTCCGCGCAGGCACGTGCGGCCACGCTGAGCCAACATGCCGGTTGCCCGGAGCTGGGTTTGTCGCAAGACTTACGTGACCCCGCGGAGACCCTTCGAGAAATCCCGTCTCGACCAGGAGCTGAAGCTGATCGGTGAGTGGCCGAGGCGGAGCTTCGGCTTGGGGGAGAGTTGGGACGTGGGTGAGGTCGCCCACGTGCTCGCTCTGCCGCGGCCCTGTGGTGTCCCCTCCACCGAGGACTAGGTGAGCTTGTATACCGACGCATACGCCTGTCCTCCCTTCCCACCCATGTGCAGGCGAATATGGGCTCCGGAACAAACGTGAGGTCTGGAGGGTCAAGTTTACCCTGGCGAAGATCCGCAAGGCTGCCCGCGAGCTGCTGACGCTGGACGAAAAGGACCCGCGGCGTCTTTTCGAAGGTGTGTATCATCCCACCCCAGAGAGATGGAGGACAAGGTCCCTAGCCCAGGTTTGGCCAGGAACTCACTGGAGTCCATGCTGGCTTTGAACTTGGCCCCAGTCTGTATCACCCTCCCGAGTGCTGGAGTTACAGAGAACTTTGGAACGCAGACTTCCATACAGACTTACCCAGGTTCACAGTTTGGAGGCACTTCTGTGGGAAGAAAGGCTGCAGTAGTGAGAGCTATCTTTTTGGTGTTCTTGGGCAGAAGTGAAAGTTGCCTGGGTGGAAGCAGGCTGTAAGAGAAGCCTATGCATGAAGACTCTCAGAATGTTCTCTTGGCAAGGAGAGCCTGTTCTTTTCTTAGTTTTGGTGTTGGCACTTTAGTACAGCCTGCCTCGGTCCAAATTCAGCCTTTCCCACATTGATGGACCGACAAGAAGGTTCTTGAGTGAAAACAGTTTTTCAGATTAGAAGCAGAAGCACTTTAATACAACTGTGTTGTGCCTTGATGACATTGTTTTCATCCGAGGCCCTTAATTTTTTTTTCTCAATTTTTATTAACATTTTCCATGACTATAAAAAATATCCCATGGCAATACCCTCCCTCCCCCCACTTTCCCCTCTGAAATTCCATTCTCCATCATATCCCCTCCCCATCTCAATTAGTCTCTCTCTTATTTTGATGTCATGATCTTTTCCTCCTCTTATGATGGTCTTGTTTAGGTAGTGTCAGGCACTATGATGTCATGGATATCCAGGCCATTTTATGTCTGGAGGGAGCACGTTGTAAGAAGTCCTACCCTTCTTTTGACTCTTACATTCTTTCCTCCACCTCTTCCGTATTAGACCCTGAGCCTTGGAAGGTGTGATCGAGATGTTACTCAGTACTCCAGTCACTTATTTCCAGCACTATACCTTCTGAGTCATCCCAAGGTCACTGCCATCTGAAAAGAGAAGGTTCTGTACCAAAGTGAGAGTAGCATTAGTATAAGGGTATAAATATTAAGAGAAGTGCTTACTGGGCAGTTTGATGAGCATAGTATATACATTTATCCAGACATCAGCAGATGTTACACCCCTAGGGCTCATGACTACCCGTTTTAAGTTTTCAATATCAGGGAGCGGGCCTCCAGTCCAATTGCATGGCAGTTGGTTTCCACCATGACAGACGTGCCACTATTGCACCTGTTGGCTCATTTGGCCTGGCTGGCCAATTATAAGGCTTGCAGTGTCCACTGTTGAGAATCTTCACTGGTGATTTCTCTTTCTTCCATTGAATTACATGTAGAATGGCTTCTTCCAGCTTTCTCTCAGCTGGTCTACATGGAGGAGGTTATCAGCTCAGTTCCAGCAGGATTTCTCAGTGGCCTTGCAGCCCATGTGCAGTCTTCAGCAATAGGGCCTTACCCTCTACTCCTGGTGGGAAACCAAGGGCCGAGGCCCTTAATTTTCAAAACATTTTAATCTGTCGGCATTGGTCAAATGGAGACCATGAAAAATGCCGTTAAAATGGGCATGCCAGGGCCTCCAGCTGCTGCATAGGCACTCCAGATGTTTGTGCCACTTTGTGCATCTGGCTTTATGTGGTTACTGGGGAATTGAACCCGAGTCATTAGGCTTTGCAGGCAAGTGCCTTAACTGGAGCCATCTCTGCAGCCCAGTACCTAATATTTATTTGCAAGCAGACAGAAAAGAGACAGAAGGCTGTGCCAGGGCCTTCAGCCATTGCGGATGCATGTGCCACCTTGTGCATCTGGCTTTATATGGGTACTGGGATGCCATGCTTTGCAAACAAATGCCATTAACTGCTGAGCCGTCTTTCCAGCCCACATACCTAATACATTTTTGTTTCTAGTGCAGTTGCTGATCCTAACCGCCCCTTAATAGTACAGGCATCGTGGCACATGCTTTCAATCCCAGCACTCTCAGGGGAGAAGTGAAAGTGGTGTCCAGTCCTGATAGGAAGGAGGTTTTCTTTAACATTTTTTGCACTGTACATACATAGGCAGAGTGAACCCTAATCATAACTCCCTCTCAAGCTGGGTGTGGTGGAGCACACCTTTAATCTCAGCACTTGGGAGGCAGAGATAGGATCACGGGAGCTCAAGGCCACCTTGAGACTACATAGTGAATTCCAGGTTAGCCTGAGCTGACCCTCCCTCAAAAATAAAATGGAAAGGTGAAGTAACATTTTTGTTTTTCTTTGGATGTTTTTATGTTTACATTTGGATGTCAATGATAAGTATTTAAAATAGTTAAAAGTTATTTTAGTATTCTGGGAAAGATGTCATGTGTCCCTGCTTGTGTCCTTAGTGTAGGGTCTTGGCTCTTCAGGGTGCTAGCCTCCTTTCACACTCAAGGGAAGATAATCTAAGGTATCAAAGTATTCCAATGAACGTGGGTTATTGTAATCCAATAGTTATGGTAATAACACCACATAAGAAGTGAGCATCCTTTTCTTTTGTTTGGTTGAGGCTGTTTCTTTTTCTAATTTTCTTTGCCTAGGTAGGGTTTCACCCTAGCTCAGGCCCAGGGTGGGCGTCATCCCTCCTACTGACCCGTGCCTCCCAAGTGCTGGGCTAAAGAAAGGCATGCACCGCCACTACCAGCTTCTTTTTCTAAAGTCAAAACTTTAGAAGATGGGATGCTTCATATCTGTTGTTGGCCTACTACTCAGTATGTAGCCCAAGCTGGTTTGAAGTTTCTGCTTTATCCTGATCTGATTGCTGGGATTACAGACATGCACCACTGTGCTTGATTGTGTGTGGTGCTGGGGATTGAACCCAGGGCTTCATGCATGCTATAGAAGCACTCCATCCTCAGCACCCTGAAAGTAGTTCTTTATTTACTTGCAAGCCAAGAGGAAGACTGAGGGAGAGAGAGCACACAAGGGCATCCTGCCACTGCAAACAAACTTTACTCATGCGCCACCCTGTGCATCTGGCTTTTCTATTATTTAAGGGTAGAAATTTTAGTTTGTGATGATAATGTGCCCAATAGACAGTGATGGTGAATCCTAGGAGTCATGACTTGGGATGGTCAGGTGGTAGACTTTCCTGAGCCTGGGTTGGAAGAAGGGTGACAGCCAGCATCTGTAGGCAGTTGAGAGGTTCTTTTTTTTTGGGGGGGGTCTCTTTTTTGAGATAAGGTCTCCTCCCTCTAGCCCAGGCTGACAGGCTGACCTGGAATTCACTATGTAGTCTTAAGGTGGCCTTGAACTCACGGTGATCCTCTGCCTCTGCTGGGATTCAAGGTGTGCGCCACCATGCCTGGCTAAGAGATCCTTTTTTTTTTTTTGTTTTTGGTTTTTCGAGGTGGTAGGGTCTCACTCTAGCTCAGGCTGACCTGGAATTCACTCTGTAGTCTCAGGGTGGCCTCGAACTCTCAGCGATCCCCCTACCTCTGCCTCCCGAGTGCTGGGATTAAAGGCGTGCGCCACCACGCCCGGCTCAAGAGATTCTTTTTAAATGCGGAACACAGGCTTGTGTACTCCTTGTAACATGTGCAGCATTGTCTGTAACCTAAGTATGGCTTTGAGGATTACATGACTTGCATGGTGACTGGTATTCTATCTAAGGCCTACCACTAAGACCGCCAGATGCTCTGGAGTCTGAGGTCACAACGGAATTGGATCATTCCTGTTCCCAGGTAATGCCCTGCTTCGGCGACTTGTTCGCATTGGGGTGCTGGATGAGGGCAAGATGAAGCTGGATTACATCCTGGGCTTGAAGATTGAGGATTTCTTGGAGAGGCGGCTGCAGACCCAGGTCTTCAAGCTGGGCCTGGCCAAGTCTATCCACCATGCCCGTGTGCTCATCCGCCAGCGCCATATCAGGTAATGTTGCAACTTGGCCCATCTTCCCAGGACTAACTTAACCTCTGGTGGTTGGTCCTCTTTGCTAAGCCTACTGTCCCTATCTCCTGTGCAGTCCTTGGAGCTGACATGTGAGCTCACCTTGAGGGTACACAGTCACACCGTGCATACAGCACATGGGGAAGTTGGGGCCAGCCTTGCCCCCCTCCCCATAGCCCAGCGCAAGGGTCACTGCGGCTTCAGCCGTACACCTTGTGAAGGCTTCTGCCAGGCATACGAGCAGCTGGACAGGTAACAGCTCTTGGTGCCCTCCCCCAGGGGGTGAGGATTGGCCCTATGCTGGCTGGATAAGCTCAGCTGTCTGGCTTTGCTGTAGGTCCAGTCATCATTGTATTCTTGTGAGTTCACAGTTCCATTTTGGCTAGTACAAGACCAGTTGAGCAAGTAGGAATTCACATGCCTGTTCTGTAAAGTACATCCTGTTTGTTTATTTGGGGACGCTATACAAGACTGATTTCTGCCTCACAGTAGCATTGTGATCCCTTAGCTTTACTCACTGTCTCGTGTGTGAGATGGTTGCAGAGGCTTAGCCTCAAACAGGGAAACTGCAGTGGTAATTGAGGTCAGGGCTGGGCAGGGTTGAGGGTTTGGGTTCATAATGTTTTGTATGAATGAGTCAGGTGATGCTTGTGCCCATGCAAGCTACCTGGGTTTGTAACATCAGTGCAGCTGTGTTGCCAACCACATCAACTCAGTAAAAGTGAGGAGTCCATCCTTTTCACTTGGCTCTTCCCCTTCAGGGTCCGTAAGCAGGTGGTGAACATCCCATCCTTCATTGTCCGCCTGGATTCCCAGAAGCACATCGACTTCTCCCTCCGTTCTCCATATGGTGGTGGCCGTCCAGGTCGTGTGAAGAGGAAGAATGCCAAGAAGGGCCAGGGTGGGGCCGGAGCTGGTGATGATGAGGAAGAGGATTAAGCCCATACTCTTTGAGCTTGGGAGGATTGTCTAGTTTTCCAGTCAGCTAATAAAACGACCAGTACTATGGATTTGGTTTGTTGGTGTACTCTTGCTCTGAATATGGCCTCTGCAGTGGAAAAAAGCCTACATGGGTGTAGGTCAGGCTACTGTGGTGCTTAGCACTTTAATTCCTAGGAACTGACTGAACATCTCCCTGGTGGTGTTCCCTGTCATTAGTGCGCCACAGAAGAAACATTTATTGCCTCTGTATTGGGTGGCAAGCTTTCCATTCTGTGTTTGAAGATGATGAGGAAATGTGTTAGTGACCCTAAGGGACAGTTCAGGAGCCCTTGATGGGGTTGGTTTTTGTACTGGTGGTCAGGAAGGGGGGTGGCCTTCCCTTTTCCCTGCTTTGCCTTTCTTAGAATCTGGAGGAGGAAGTGGTTTGCTTTGAGGAAGAGTCTTTGGGAATTGAGCAAGCATCTCCAGCTGCTTAGCTTGCTGCAGCTTAGTCACTGTGGGGAAATAGTCTCCTGCTTCAATGCAGGGAAACACCCTTGAGCTACTGCACAGTCTGCATAGACTTTCCTGCCCTGTGTAGCTTAAATGAGTCTGATGATCGGCCCTCCCAGATGTACCTCCTGTGCTTCCGGACCCTGTGGCCTCTTAGAGAGTGGGATTTGGGCTTTTGCAGCAGACTTGGCAGCTGTCTTCCCTGGGGAAAGTCCTGAGGGACAGTTTCCTAGCTGGATGCAGGTCACACCCTGCAGTCAAAAAATCTTAAGCAGCTTGGATGGAGCAGGTGCAGGGAGGCAAATTGGTGGTCTTCCTGATTCCACTCTACCCCATAGTTAGGGTATACCTGTCAGGGATATATAGGTATACCTTGGTGATGTGGCCATGGAGCTGTGAGCACACAGCAGCGCAGACCCTCACCTGCTGCAGCGTGAGCACACAGCTGTGCCAGGGTGAGGGAGGAAAGAAGCCAGTGGCTGGGCCTCCACCCTTGGCTCTTGCAGGACAGATCTCAGGCAGGAGAGTGGCATCAGGACTAGTGAACTTCCAGCTGTTGCTGAGTGGTGTGGGGCTAGAGAAGGGCTTGCTGGGTTAAACATGGGACAAGTTTATGGGTGTGCCCCTCAGGACCACAGAGTCCTCACCTGGCCACCTAGCACTTAGCCCTTCATTGAAAGTAGCATGGGGGTGTTGATGAGCAACACAGATCAAGGAGATTTTCTTTCCAAGAATCTCACATCTCTGCAGGATCAGAGAGAAGGGTCAGACTTGGCCAGGGCCTTGCAATATGACAATCAGGTTCTCCCACCTAAGCCAAGAACCGTTTTTCCATACACATCTTGTCCCTACCACCTGCCAAGCCCCATTCTCCCTCTGCTAGTATGGCCCATCCTCTTGCCTGCCATAAAAAGTATTTGAGAGCAAGGCAGATAGAATGGTCACACCAGGATCTCTAGCCACTGCACATGAGCTCCACCTTATGTATCTGGTTGGTGTGGGTACTGGGGAATTGAACCTGGGTCCTTAGGCTTTGCAGGCAACCCATCTTAACCACTAACCCATCTCTTTAGCCCTCCGCCCCCCCATTTTGCAAAGTCTCCAGGAAGTGAGCTGGGGAGGGAGCAGTGTGGAGTGGCAGGGGTTGGTGTCTTGGTGGGGGGTTCTGGAGTTCTGCTGCCCCCAGAGCTCCTTCAGGAAGTTGGAAAGCAGCCTTAAGCCTACCCTGGTGCTAACTTACTGACTTAACCTGGTTCCCAGGTCTGCAGGAAGTTCTGCAGAATTCAAGAGAGCACCAAAAAAAATCCTATTCCCAGTAGCCTCAGAATTAAAATAAGTGTAGGAATAATCCTAATCAGGATTTGAAACCAGAGGGCTGGAGAGATGGCTTGGTTGAGGTGCTTGCCTGTGAAGCCTAAGGACCTCACGTTCCACTCCCCAGAACCCATGTAAGCCATGTAACAGTGACACATGCTCTGGAGTTGTGGTAGCTAGAGGCCCTGGTGTGCCCATTCCCATTCTTTCTCTTGTGAATAAATTTAAAAAATTAAAGATTGAGCTAGGCGTGGTGGTAGCACACACCTTTAATGCCAGAGGATTGATTATCCCAAGCAGAGGCGGTAGGATGATGGCTGTGAGTTCAAGGGCAGCCTGAGATGCCATAGTGAATTTCAGGTCAGGTGGCACATAGTAGAGAATATTGTACAGATTCAACATTATCAGCATTTCCATAAAAGTTCCAATGACCTTTTTTGAATTTAGTTTTTCAAGGTAGACACTGCCTTGGATATATTATTTGAGAGAGTGGGCATGCCAGGGGCTCTAGGTGCTGTAAACAAACTCCAGATTTCATGTACTACTCTGCACCTGGCTTACATGGGTACTGGGGAATTGAACTCAGATCATTAGGCTTTGGCAGGCCATCTCAGCCAGCCCTCACTTGTCTTTTGAGATGGGGACTTATGTAGTCCAGGCTGGCCTTGAACTTAGTAGGTAGCCTCTTAATCCTCCTGTTTCCTGACAGTTGGACAGTGTGTCTAGCCCAGGCTGGCATGAAACTCACTGTGTGATAATTTACTTTTTGGGTTTTCGAGGTAGGGTTTTGAACTCAACAGCAGTCTTCCCACCTTTGCCTCCTGAGTGCTGGGATTAAAGGCATGCGCCATAAAAACAATAAAAAAAAAAAATCTTAAGTGTGCCAGCATGCCTTTAATCCCAGCACTTGGGAGGCAGAGGTAGGAGGATTGCCATGAGTTCGAGGCCACCCTGAGACCCTACCTTGAAAAACCAAAAAAAAAAAAAAAAAAGGCATGCGCCACTATGCCTGGCTACTATGTGACAATTTTGCTTCACCCCTGAGTTCTAGGATGTAATCACACCATAATCTGCCTTCATTCATGGTTCTTTCTCTTCCTTCTCTCCCTTTCTTTTTCTTTCTCTTTCTCTTCCCTCCTTCCCCTCTCCGTGTGTGTGTGTGTGTGTGTGTGTGTGTGTGTGTGTGTGTAGTTATTTATTTTGGCTTCTCGAGGTAGGGTCTCACTCTAGCTCAGGCTGACCTGGAATCCACTCTGTAGTCTCAGGGTGGCCTCGAACTCATGGCGATTTTCCTACTTCTGCCCTCCTGAGTGCTGTGATTAAAGGTGTGCTCCACCATGCCTGGCTTCATTCATGATTCTTAATTTCTCATTAGACAGATTTGGGTTTTCACTAGATTCAAAATATCACCACCATTCTGCTTAGTTTCTCCTTGACTGTTGGAAAATCTCATGTTTTATTTCCACAATGTAGAATGTTAATTACATGTGGGTGTAGAGTCAGGTGAGTTCCAAAAATTGCCAGAAATCTGGAGGTCTGACAGGCGTCCCACATTACTCAAGTGTTTCTGTGTGCTGCTCTTGGGCGAGTGGATGCCACAGCAGCATACACACCAGGTTCCTCTGGGTGCTCCCCTGCCTGGGAGGAAGGAGGTGCAAGTGTACCCTGTCTGAAAGTCACATTGTACAGCTGGGTGTAGATCACATCCTGGGTCTCCTCAGATGCAGCAGCCTAGAGTGGAGACGGGAAGTTATATACTTGAAGTTGGGAAACTGGGGACCTGGGAAGGTTTTCATCCTCTCCTACCTGTCTGTTATTCGTGTCCAAGAATTGCCCTGACAGGGACGAAGAAGGGGTGTCCCTTGCCCTCCTGAGCCTGGAGGGTTTCACCCGGGCATACACCTGTCCCTGGGAGTCTTCATCAGGTGGGCTCTGCAGCAGAGACACAGTCAGACTCAGACACTGTCTCCTGTTCCACTCGGGATCTCCTCTAGCCAGCTTTCATATAGAGAGTGGCCAGAGTGATCCATTAGACATTTACATCAGATTTTGGCGTTCCTAGTGGGGTCTTCAAGGGCTTCCTGAGGCACTGGGTGTGGGAGAGTCTGCCAGCTTCCTGTAGTTCTGGCCTCATCCTAACACTCTGACCCTCACTCTCTTGTCTCCAGCCACACAGTTTATCTTTCTGAAAAAGCATATTTCTGCCCGAGGACCTTTGCTCCTGCTATAAAACCCTGTATCCAGGAGCTGGTCCATTCAATGACCGTGAGGGCCTTTCCAGCCATGCTTCCTCTCAGAAGACACCTCCCACAGTCCTCCCTGTAATTCACACTGGCCCTCTGCCCCACACACTCCATCCCTTTTTCTGTTTCATTTTCTCAAAGATACTTTTTTTTTTTTTTTTTTTTTTAGAAGTAGGGTCTCACTCTGGTCCAGGCTGACCTGGAATTAACTATATAGTCTCAGGATAGCCTTGAACTCACGGTGATCCTCCTACCTCTGCTGGGACTAAAGGCGTGCGCCACCACGCCCTCAAAGATACTTTTTATTGCCCCACTGCATTTATGTGTATGTTGTCTCCCATTCAGGCTTGTCTCAGGGCAGGTGGGGAGCTCTGCTCCCTGCTGTATCTGCAGTCCCTTCAGGAAGCCTGGTCAACAGGGAGATTCCTGTTATTAAAGGCGTGGCGCACTTTAATCCCAGCACTCTGAGGCAGAGGTAGGAGGATCACCGTGAGTTCAAGGCCACCCTGAGACCACATGGTGAATTCCTGGTCAGCCTGGGCTAGAGTGAGACCCTACCTCGAGAAAAAAAAAAAGGAGACCCCTGTGACTGGCTGGGTGAATGAGTACGGGGGGGGGGAGGTTCTCAGGGGTGTGGGGTTTATTTCCTCCTGTGTCCTGAGACCCTGGGAGCATGCTACCAACCAGACATGCTAAGGAGCCAGCAAAGAGAGAGGGAGGAGTGGCCACAGCCATAAAAAGTCAGGAAAGAATGAGGTTACAGCATGAAAGAGGCTGGTGCTTGTACAGGGAGGAGTCAGCTGTGGGTGTCAGTGAGGGCCGAGGGATGGCCAGACAAGAGCCCCCTGGACTAAACATGGGTTCGAAGTTCCTCAACACTGTGGATGGGAACAGGAGTCTCACCCAGCTGTCCAGCTCCATGCTGTCTTTGTGTTGTGTGTCCTTCACGGAAGCATCTGAGAGGGCAGAATAAGGGAACTGTCTCCTGGCCAGAGTCCCCGGGATCATCCACTCCCCCAGATCAGAGAGCCATGGAGTGTGGTGACGTCTCTATGTCCATAGTGTGGAGCTCTGTCCACAAGTGCTGACCCCAGGCCCTCCTTGCCACCTTGGGCATCTCCCTCCCCAGGGCCCTCTTCCTCTCACACAGGCTTTTTTCCTGGATGGCAGCAGCAGGTCTGGAACTGGAGAGACAAGGGGGTATGAGTGGCCATAAAGTGTGGCGGGCAAGTAGGAATCTGGGTCCTCCCTTAGGCGTACCTCTCCTGAGGGCCTCTGTCCCTGGGCACTGGCTCCACAGCCCCAGCAGGAAGTTGCAAGTGGGTCTCACTCTGGACTGTAGGAGAGGGATGAGTCTCTGGTAGAAGGGTGGGGAAGCCCCTTCCCCCAGGCACATACAAAGGAAGGAAGGGAAAGTGAAAACACAGGGGACGACTGCACAAATATTCAGGAGATGGGAAAGTTTACAGAATACCTGAAATTTGCACAGGTACTAAGATTGCTTTTTTGTTTGTTTGTTTATTTTTGTTGTTTTTTCCAGGGTAGGGTTTCACTCTAGCCCAGGCTGACCTGGAATTCACTATGTAGTCTCAGGGTAGCCTTGAACTCACAGCAATCCACATATCTCTGCCTCCCAAGTGCTGGGATTAAAGGCGGGCACCACCATGCCCCATTTAAGATTGCTATTTCTGATTTGAGATTCTGCAGGACTGTTTGTAAGATGACCTGCCCTAGTCTGGCTGGTATCCCTGGATGTGTTGCCCTGAGCCTGTGCTTGGATGACCCACAGGGGATCTTACCACCTCCTGGGGCCTGGGTCACCAGTGCCCTACTCACTCTCCTTGTGTTTGTCCTGACACCTGCGTCTGAGGACCAAGAGGAGGATGAGGAGGGACAAGAGGAGTAGGAAGGCCACTGACAGCCCGATGAGAAGCTTCAGGTACCTTTTCAGTCCTGGGGCACAAAAGATATCATGAATGAGTAACAAAGCTCCTTGACTGAGCACCTGCCCGTGTGCCAGGCCCACACTGGGTCTCTGCATCCGTCACCCACATCCCTCACAATCACGCCACATGGGAGTGTCTCCCCCACCTCCCCTCCCAGCCATTTACCTGCCCAGCTCACCCAGCTGGAAATAAGCAGAGCTGGACTCAAACCCAAGGAATTTGACTTCCAGCCTTATTCCCTCCACCAGAGCTGTGCCCCACAAGCTGCAGGGAAGGAACCTGAATGCCCTGCCATGGCCTTTTGCCCCACCCCTGTGCAACGTCATCAGCACTGTGCAGAGGACACACACTGTAGGTTTCTAGATGCTTCCCTGGGAGGCTTTCTCTTCCAAGAGAGGTCACAGTCAAGGTCAGCCCTGAAAGGAACTTGAAGCTCTTGACAGGCCTCTCTCCAGTACACTTGGACACGGTGTGGGCTTTTCTTAGCCAGCATCTTCAGAAGAGACTGTCCCAACTCCATCACTAGCTCTTGTTCCCCTGTGTCCACCTCCCAACAGAGTCCTCACTTAGCTCTCTGGAGGACTCCATTGGGGTGAGGGGAGGGTTTTCAGTCTGCTGGGGTGAGATGGGGTCTGGACTAGGGCCTCTCTCAACCCCACCCTAGGAGCTCTTCCCCAGGCCTCAGACCCAACACCTCTCTATGCCTGAACACTCCGGCAACACATTGTCCAAGCCTCTGGGCTTCTGGGTCCCTGTTGGGATCTCTTGACTCTCAGGCTTCTGGACACAAGCTGAGCTGACACAGAAGCCATGAGTCTGATGGGCTGAGAATCTCCAGGAAGCCTGGGGATGGAGCAGACTCCTAGACTGAGGCTCCTGACACTCACCAACTGTTGGGATGTGTCTTGAGGGTGGAAGGCTGGGCTCCTCAGAGGGTCATGAGAAAGAGGACAAGAGGAGAGTGAGGATGAAGGCTGCCTGGACCCTGTCTCTGCTGACTGGCCTACATCGGCCTTGCAGCCTCCTTATGACCCTCCTGCTCCTCAAGGGGTCCTGATTCCAACGAAGGGGGTTTGGTGTGAGTCCTCTCTGACTGGTCCTCTCTAGGCCTCCTCACTCTCATCCCAGCCAGTATTCTGAGTCACCCTCTAGTGTATCCTCACCTGAGACTGTGAGCTCCACGGGGGAACTGGGGTATGACAGCAGGTAGGGGGAAGACTCTTGAGAGCAGTAGCACTTGTAGGTCCCCCCAAGGTCAGCAGTCACGGCATTCATGGAGAATTCTGCCTGATACTGCCAGGCACGGGACCCTGATCTACGATGCAGGTAGGGATCAGCTGCCCCCTCTCTATACAGAAGAAAAGTGTCCACAGGGCTCCACGACTGACACAGCAGGGTCACATTCTCTCCTGAGGACACCGTAGGGCCTGGTTGCACTGACAGGGAGGGTACGACAGGGAGTTGTCCTAGAGAAGAAGGATGGATAAGGGACTGCGTGCTTTGTTCATGAGGCCTCATGAGGGGCTGGCTCTGAGGACCCAGTTCACTCTGTTTTCTATGACTCCACCCCTTCCCCAACCCCAAATCTGGCCCTGGCCATTACTTCCTGGGCTCTGTGCAGTCTGTGTCCCTGATTGGACCTGTTTCCTGGCCTCCTCACCTGTGATCAGGATGTCCAGGGGGCTGCTGGGGGCCGACCATTCAGAGGAGAGATTGTGTGCACCGTAGCATCTGTAGCGGCCCCCGTGGGAGCTGCTCACAGGGCCCTGAAGGAAGTTAGCCTGAAAGGTCCCAGCCTGGGGTTGCTGGAGGAGGTTTCTGCTTCCCTCCTTGGTCAGAATAAATGTGCCATAGGCGATGCTGGCGTGACAGTGGAGGGTCAGGTTCTCTCCAGGGTCCAAGATCGGGCCTCGCTGGGTCAGCAGGAAGGGTTTCCTGGACTGCCCTGGAGGGAAGATGATTCAGGAGTTGATGCGCTGGTTCCTGCCTCTTCCCATCATGACCTGTAGGTGTCAGTGCCTCACACTCTCTGGCTCTGACTAAGGATCAGTGACACCCCTCAGCCACCTGGGACTCCCCTGGGAACACAGCTCAAAGCAAAGAATTTAGGGTTACAAGAAATGACGGGGCTTTCTTACCAGAGACATGTATCTTCAGGGGGTCACTGGGTTTTGACCACACCTGTGGGGAGCTCTTGTATGAGCCATAACACCGGAATATCCCACTGTGACTGGGCGTCATGGGGCCCACAGTGAACAGGGCCTGGTGCTGTCCATTAGTGAATATATACTGAGAGTTCAGGGTCCAGGAGAGCTTCTGTCCTCCTTCCTTGGTCAGAATGAACCTTTCATATCTTGAGTTAGAGACACACTGGAGGGTCATGTTCCTTCCTGAAGTCACCACAGGACTGGGCGGGGCTGATAGATGGGGTTTGCTGTAGTATAATCCTAGGAGAGAAGGGGACATAGTATTAAATGGGCTCACATCTCCCACCTTGTCGCTCACTGTTGTGCTGTGAGAGGGGACACCCCAGAGAGCAGACACCTTTCCTGACTGCAGAGCCTACAGCTGGGACCCCTGAGTGTCCTCTCACCTGTCACCACCAGCTCCAGGGGGTCACTGTGCTGTGACCAGCCAGCAGGGCCATAGCAGTAACAGCGATATCGACCTGCATGGTGCTCTGTCATGGGTGAGATGGAGAACTTGGCCTTGTTCCTGGGCTCCAGTGGGCTGTGTCTATCCCAGGGCACTTGGCTGCCTTCTTTGTGTAGAATATATATTTGTGTCTCTTGGATCCCCTGACACCAGATGGTTACAGAAGTTCCTGTGGTGGTCACAGAGCCTGGCTCAGCCCAGATGGTGGGTTTGTGGAGGGCCCCTGCAGGGCAGAAGGTAAGAAGGAGACAGGTGTGTGAACAGTGCACAGTGAAGGCGACACTTGGAGATGACACGCTGACCCCTGAACAGCAGAGGGGCCAGGAGAGCATGTGAAGACCCATCTCTCTCCTGGTCCTTCTGGGTTTCACTCTCACAGTTCCCCTCTGGTGCGTGTGTCTTGGGTCCCACTTCTCCCAAGTTCTGTCAACATGCTCAAGAGCCCTGACTCCCCTCACACACTACACACCTGGGCCTCCCCTGGGAACCTGTATCAAGTCCAACATCATTCTAGGGCAAGCCTGGGGCTTCCTCACCTGAGACCAGGAGCTCCAAGAGGACACTGGGCATTGACCACAGCAGAGGGTTGCTCATGAAGTAGCCATAGCATCCGAATGTCCACCTCTGGCTGGGCGTCACAGGACCCACAGGGAACCGGGCCTGATACTGTCCATTAGTGTATGCATATTGTGGGACCTGGGTCCAGGTGAGATTCTGCCCTTCCTTAACCAGAATGAACCTGTCATATGCCTGCCATGAAGCACACTGGAGGGTCAAGTTCCCTCCTGAAGTCACCACAGGGCTGGGCAGGGCTGACAAGCTGGGTTTCATGTAGAATCCTAGGAGAGAAGGTGGCAGTGTGGGCTCTCACCTCTCGTGTGACCCAGTGTTGGGCTGTGAGAAGGGGACGCTCCTGAGTGCAGACCTCTTTCCTGAGTTTACAGCCTCGGGATGGGACCCTGAGTGTCCTCTCACCTGTCACCACCAGCTCCAGGGGGTCACTGTGCTGTGACCAGCCAGCAGGGCCATAGCAGTAACAGCGATATCGACCTGCATTGTAGTGTTCAATGTAGGGAATGGAGAACTTGACCTCATTTCTACCATCCAGTGGCTTCAGTGTGCTCCAGGGATATAGGCTTCCATCTCTATAGACATAGTATTCTTGGACTCCTTTGGTTCCTTCACAAAAGATGGTTACCCTCATCCCCTTGGTGACCACCGAGCCTGGCTCAGCCCTGATGGTGGGCTTGGGAAGGTTCCCTGTGGGGAAATCAGAGACTGAGTCCCAGGACATTGCCTCCTCAGACCCCACCCCTCTGCCCCAGGACTCTCTAGGCAGCCCCAAGATCTGCTCTCAGCTGCTGCTATCCATCCACACTGCACAGGAGTGGCTCCTGGTCCCCAATGAGGAGGAGATACATAGGACAGGTGGGGACACACTCACCAGCCAACACTGAGGTCCTGGGTCCCAGACTCAGCCCTGGAAGAGAGCTTCCTGTGAGAAGTTTACCCTTGAAGGTTGAGCAGGCCCTCCCCTCCACTCCCCCTCTCTCCTTCCCTCCTCTTCCCTCCCCTCCCCTCCCCCTCTCTCCTTCCCTCCTCTTCCCTCTCCTCCCCTCTCCTCCCTTCCCCTTTGTGTCCTCAATCCTTGAGGTTTTCTCATGAACAAGGGCGTGGATGTTGGCAGAGTCTTGTCAAGAACACAGTAACCCGTTCCCCTCTTCATATCTCACCCAGACAGGTCAGGGCTATGAAGGTGAAGGTCATGGCAGCTCTTCCCAGTGGCTTCACAGAACTTGTGAACTGGGCCGCAGGGCCTGGCCAGATGGTTAGGCAGCAGAGGGTGGGGCCTTTGGAGGCAGGGTGCTCCCATCACATGATTATCACTTCAGCAGCCCCACAAGAAAGAAGAACTGCCGTCCCCAGGCACTTGCCTCTCTGCTCAGTGCTGTGGCTTGGGCGGGTCTCAGACTACAGTTACTTTTTACAAAGACGGTGTCTCCTCCAACCCCATCCATGTCTGCCTGATATGGTCTCATCATATTGAGGGCCTGGGTATGCCAGCAAATAAACCTGCAGGTATAGGTGAGCCCTCCAGCTGGGGCTGTGTGAGGGATTGTCTTCCCCCCTCAGAGCCTCCCGGTGGGGTCTCCATCACTCCTTAGTTGGACTGCCCATACAGCGCTGTGGGGTCCTCATGCCCAGTTGTCTCTCGAGGCCTGGAGATGATTTAGGGAAGGTGCAGTTGATGCTGCGGGGCAGACATAGAGCCATAGAGAAACACTGAGCACCTGACTGTGCAGCTCTCTCTCTCTCTCTCTCTCTCTCTCTCTCTCTCGCTCTCTCTCTCTTTCTCTCCTCTTGTGAGCTTCCTCCTGGGGATGAACACAGAGGAGAGACAGGGGAAGAAGCATGGCTGTTCTCATGGCTCTAGTGTGGGTTTCCTCTGTTAAACAGCATCCCATCTCTCTGGGAACAACCTTCAGAGTCATTGTGACCTCCTCAGTGTCCCTATTTCCTGTGGTAAAATTCTCCTTTTGGGGGTCAGAACTAGCTTCTCTCTATTGCCTGTGTGTCATGCTCTACCCCTGCCAGCTCGAGCATGAGGGTCTTGTCCCTGAGGTTCTCACTTGGAGTTTGCTATGTGGACTTCACTCCTCAGGCTTGCGGTGTCACTGGTGTCTGGGACGTGCAAAGCTTCATTCACTGCTGATCTCCAGACTGCAGAACACCATGGGGTTAGGATATGGGGATTCATGGTGTTGCACCATGTGTTGAAGTGTCCTTACTTGCTCTCAGCTCAATGTCTGGGGCCCATAGTCAGTACAAGTCACTCCCCCTTGTGTGTATAAAACACAATTTACTCCAATATTGTCACACAGAAGTATCTATCTCACACGAGTGTGACAGTGCAACCATGAGGGTCACATTGGGCCCATCACTCTCAAAATTTTGAGTAGATGTGACATTTTGAAGAGTGGACATGCAGGCAGGGACATGCAGACATGCAGAACCATCCCTCTGGCCAGGCCAGATTGCTGGGTCAGGCCATGGAGGAACCCTGTGCACAGCACAGGATATGTCAGAGGATAGCATGAAGATAGAAATGAGGAGGTGTTGTGGGAAGTAGGGAGTTGAATTTAAGTGATCAAAAGTTAGCCCAGCATGGTGGCACACGCCTTTAATTCCAGCACTTGGGAGGCAGAGGTAGGAGGATCACCGTGAGTTCGAGGCCACCCTGAGACTACATAGTGAATTCCAAAGCAAAAAACAAAACAAAACAAAAAAAAAAATTAGGGCTGGAGAGATGGCTTAGCGGTTAAGATGCTTTCCAGTGAAGCCTAATGACCCATGTTCGGCTCTCCATATCCCACGTAAGCCAGATGCACAAGGTGATGCATACGCAAGGTCGCACATGAGCACAAGGTGGTGCACATGTCTGGAGTTCGATTGCAGTGGCTGGATGTCCTGATGCACCAATTCTCTCTCTTTCAAATAAAATAAACATGAAATAATACAAATACTAAAAAATACCCACACAGTGTGAGGCAAGAAAACTCCGAGAAATATTTACAGGTGTGGAAGGACCGTGTGTTTCTGATTTGAGATTATGAAGAGTGGACCTAACTGTCCTGCCCCAGCCTGACTGGCATCCTAGGGTCTGAGCCCATGAGCTCCTGCTTGGATGGCTCACAGAGGAGTCAGCACCTCCTGAGTCCCAGCACACCCACAGCCTTCCCAGCACACCCACTACCCGCTCATACTCCTTCCTGTGTTTGCCCTGATGCCTGTGTTGGAGCTGAAAGAGAAGAATGAGGAGAAAGAGCAGCAGGAGGAAGGCTGATGTCCCAAGAAAAAACCTTCAGGCCCCTTTCCAGTGCTTAACTTTCCACTTCCTCTGTGGCTTCACCAGGACCTTGGCTGATGTGCAAGAGGTGCTCATCTCACGATCGGGAGTCAGTTACCCTGCTTGTCATGTTGATGGACTGTGGTTCTCCCCAGTTTTCTCTGCCTTCCGTGAAAAAAGAAAACAGATTCCCTAACAGACAGTGAGAGCAGTGTAAGTTAAAGGGGAGAAATATAGTTAATTAAGAGGGATTTTGATGGGTGTAGCCTCTCTTTTTGGCCAAAGACTAGTGGGAGTTTTTTTTGTTTGTTTGTTTGTTTGATTGATTTTTGGGTTTTTTTTTTAAGGCAGCATCTCACTCTATCCCAGGCTGACCTAGAATTCACTCTGTAGTCTCAGGGTGGCCTCAAACTCAGGGCAATCCTCCTACCTCTGCCTCCTGAGTGCTGGGATTAAAGGCGTGTGCCACCACATCCAGCTCTGCCTCTTCTCTTAAATAAATAAATAAATTTAAAAATATTTTAAAAAGAACTCTATTTGGTACTGCCCACCTCGGTTCGTTGATCTTAGGTGCAAGTGAAGAGCAGCTGCCTCCTCTTTATATAGAAGGAAAGTGTTCACCTGGGTCAGTGACTGACAGCAGGGTCAGGTTATCTCTTGAAGACACTGTGGGGTCTAGATACATGGAGACAAGGAGTTGTCCTGGAGAGAAGAAGGATGGGTAAGGGGCTTCCCCCCTCATTCTGAATTGGGACATCATCAGGTTCTGTCTTCCACGACCTGAATTATTCTCTGGATTCTTTGATCCTGCCCCTACCCTACTCCCCTGTCTGTATGTCTCTCTGTCTCTGAGAGCCCCCTCCCCTCCTCCAGCCCATCACTTCCTGTGTCTCCATTAGAGGCTATGCAGAGTCTGCATCCCTGTATGGACCCACTGGCCTCCTCCCCTGTGATCAGGATGTTCAGGGGATCATTGTGGGCAGACCACATGGAGAAGAGGTCATGTGCACCATAGCATCTAGACCAGCTTCCATGGGAGCTGCTCACAGGGCCCAGGGGATAGTAGGCCTGAGAAAGTCCAGCCAAATGCTTCCGGCTCAATTACTGGAGGAGGTCATGTCTCCCTTCCCTGGACAGAGCAAATT
The DNA here is from genome assembly GCA_036346955.1 of Dipus sagitta. NCBI lineage: Eukaryota > Metazoa > Chordata > Mammalia > Rodentia > Dipodidae > Dipus > Dipus sagitta. The sequence goes on from CM070787.1 coordinate 63,857,346, forward strand.
TGTAGCTGATGCCAGAGTAACACTGGAGGGTCAGGTTCTCTCCAGGGTCCAGGTTAGGGTCTCGCAGTGTGATCAGGGAAGGCTGACTGGACAGCTCTGAAAGGAAGATGACCCTGGTAACCCCAAACTGGTTCCTCCCAAACACCTGCAGGTGTCACCACCTCTCACACTCCGAAACTCTGGTTCAAGAGTCAGGAGCTCCCCTCAGCCGTCAGGTCACCTGGGATCCCCAGGACTCATGGGAAGGGGTTCAAGATCTCAAAAAATTACACAAATATGAGGCTGCTTTTCCTGAGAAGCATATCTTCAGGGAATCACTGGGTTCTGACCACACCTGCCGGAAGCTCTTGTAGTGCTCATAGCATCTGAATGGCCCTCTGTGCCTGGGGGTCCAGGGCTCACAGGGAACAGGGTTTGGTAGTACCGCCCGATTCTGTGACTTCTGGATTCTATTCTGAGACTTCTGGATCCGGGAGAGCTTCTGTTCCCCTTCCTTCAGAATGAACCTGTCATCTCCCTGCTGTGAGACACACCGGGAAGTGACATTCCCTCCTGAGCTCACCGTAGGGCAGGGAAGGGCTGCCAAGGCTAGGCTTGCTTCTGTAGACTCCTAGGAAAGAAGTGCGTTGAATGAGTTCCCACAGCCCACAGTGTTCCCCAGCATTGGGCTGTGAGAGGGAACACCCCGGAGAGCAGATGACTTCTCTGAGGTCAGGGTCTGGTGGTGAGAACCCGGAGTCTTCTGTCACCAGTCACTGTCAGCTCCAGGAGGTGGCTTTGCACTAGCGGCCAGCAGGAATCTGATAGTAACAGTCCTACATGTTCCTGCACGGTGGTCTGTCACTCTTGGGATGGACAGTGTATGGGCTTCAGTAGGATCTGTCTTCCCTGGGGAAGCTGAGGGTCCATGCTTATGAAGTCTTCTCCTGGGCGCCTGTGTTCCCCTCACACAAGATGATTACCTGAGACCCCTGGTTACTACAGAGCTTGGCTCAGCTCTGAGGATGGGCTTGGAGAGATTCCTTGCAAACAAATCAGGGGCTGAGTTTCTGGACATTCCCCCCTCAGAACCCAGCCTTTAGCCTCAGGACCTCTAGTTATTTATCTGTTGGAAGATTGCACCCCTGATGTTCTCCACCCACTGTCTCCAAGGTTGGCCACTGGTCTACAAGGTTAAGGAGCACGGTGCGTCACTTGTGGATGCACTCATCTCCCATCACTCTGTTCACTGGGCCAAAACTCAGCCCTGAAAGAGAGTTCCCTATGAGAGGTTTGCCCCAGAAGTCTGAGCAAGTTCTCTCATCTCTTGAGCCTCCCAGGAATTCCTGATGGGCCAGTGCCAGGGCTTAGGTGCAGATCCCTCCAGAACACAGTATACCTTCCCCTCTTCACATCTCACCCAGACAGAGTAGGGCTGTGAAAGTGAAGGCCATGGCATCTCCTCCGTTGTTTGGAACTTTGCTTATGAATAAGGCTACAGTGCCTTGCCCTGTGGACAGGCAACTCATAGTGGAATCGAACCTGGGTCTTTTGGCTTTGCAGACAAGCGCCCTAACTGCTAAGCCATTCTTCCAGCCCCCAAGTTCTTTTTTAAAATCGTGTGTGAAGGGGCTGGAGAGATGTCTTAGTGGTTAAGGTGTTTGCCTGCAAAGCCAAAGGACCTTGGTTCGATTCTCCAGGATCCATGTTAGCCAGATGCACAAGGGGGCGCATGCATCTAGAGTTCGTTTGCACTGGCTGGAGGCCCTGTCATGCCCATTCTCCCTCTCTCTGCCTCTTTCTCTCTCTCAAATAAATAAATAATTTAAAAAATTGTGCATGTATAGTATGTGTATATTGTGTGTCTATATGTAATATGTGTGTGCATTGTGTGTGTGCGTGGAGTATGCACAGATATGTGCAGACTTGGTGCCCCATGTACCTATGTGCAGAGCATAGGAAGTTCAGCGTCCCCCTTCATTGTTTAACCACATTTTTCCTTGAGAAAGAGCCTCTCATTGATCCTGGGGTTTGTTCTTTTCTCCTTTCTTTCTTTTCCTTTCCTTTCTTCTTTCTTTTTTCCTTTCTGTCTTTATTTTCTGTTTTTTGTTTCTTTTTTTCAGATAGGGTCTCACGGTCTCACTCTAGCCCAGGCTGACCTGAAATTCACTATGTAGTCTCAGGGTGTCCTTGAACTCACGGTGATCCTCCTACCTCTGCCTCCCGAGTGCCGGGATTAAAGGCATGCGCCACCACACCCGGCTTCTTTTCTGTTTCTTTATTATTATTATTATTTAAGGCATGTGCCACTACACCTGGCCCTATTATTTTAAAAAATATTTTATTTTTATTTATTTATTTATTTGTGTGTGTGAGAGAGAGAGAGTGTGGCATGCCAGAGCCTCCAGCCATTGCAAATGAACTCCAGGTGCATATGCCATCTTGTGCATCTGGCTTTTGAGGGTACTGGGGACTTGAACTGGGATTCTTAGGCCTTGCAGGGAAGTGCCTTAACCAGAAAACCATCTCTCCAGCCCCCTCTTTTCTGTTTTTTTTTTGAGGAAGGGTCTCACTCTAGCCCAGACTGACCTGGAATTCATTATGTAGTTTCAGGGTGACCTCAAACTCAGAGATTCATCTATCTCTGCATCCCAAATGTTAGTATTAAAGGCATGCACCACCATGTGTGGCTAAGTTTGCTGTTTTTGTGAATCCCAGAAATTCTTTGATCTCTGCTTCCCACAGGACTGGGGTTACAGTTGCGTGTGGCCATACCCAGCTGTTAACTTGGTGCTGGAAAATTGAACTCAGGGCGTCACTGGCCTCTCAGACCCTCATGCTTTCATTGGACATTCTCTTACCCACTGAACCATCTGTCCAGCCCCTAAATTCATTACAGATACATATAACCATGTGTGTATATGTATAAAACATGGAAATTGAAGGGAGATTAGGGTAAGAGAGACTAGCAAGAAGTGCAGAGGGGTAGGATGGACTTAAGGGCGGGCATGTAAGAGGTAGCATGTTGTCAAAATAAAGGACATACTTGAAAGACACATTCTATATGAAACACAGCACTGTACAATGATTGTGCTCTAATATAAAACCATCCACATGTCTTCCAAGACAGGAAAATACGTGAAAATATTGAGTCTATTGTGAATAAAATCAAAACAAGAAATTAAGAAGGATAATGGACTGATGTGGATGAATGTAGAGATAATTCCCACCGAAATAAGTTAGAAAGGTGTAGATCCTTGGGTCATATAGTTTTTTCTTATTAGAAAGAACTAGAGATCTGGGCATGGTGGCGCATATCTTTATTTGTAGCATTTGGGAGAGTAGAGGTAGGAGGATTGCCAACCTGAGACTACATGGTGAATTCCAGGTCAGCTTGCACTAGAGCAAGGCCCTACCTCAAAACAAACAAACAAACAGACTTAGAGAGATGAGAAACTTTAAGAGTGGAAATAGGCTGACCTATGCTCTAACACATGAGGCTTAACACTTCACTGAAGTGTAAAAATCAACCACACTGTGTGAACCAGAGTGTGTGAACTCTCATCGCATCCACGCTAAATTTCTTGTCAGTTATTCCTTCAGGAAACATCTAGTGTTTTTTTTTTTTTTTCTCCTGAGAACCATGCTGCTGCTCAGTTCGGAGGGCTGGATGTCTCAGCGCTCCCAATGTGGTGTTGAAGATCAGGAATGTTCCTGGAGAGCCGCTGGTCTTCAGGTCATCTTGGACGGCTGAGGAAGTTGGGTGGCGGCAGCAGGAGGGGAGACGCGCTCACCAGCGAGGAGGGCCGGCTCTGCTGGGACCTGTTCATCTGGGCTGCTGCCAGAAAGTGGTGCCCGCTCTGAGGAAGGCTCTTCCACTGCCAACCCTTCCTGCGAATAGCTGCACAGACCTGCGCAGAAGCACGTGTCTTCATGGATTCCAGAGCCAGTCACGTTGACTATCAAGGGTGACCATCACAGAGCACAGAGGAAAATCCAACGAGACGAAGGCTGCCAGGAGTCTGTGAGAAGCTGAGCTTATTGAACTGTCCTTGAGGACGATCGCTCAAGTTACCACTTTTTAAAAAAAATATTTTTATTTTATTATTAAATTTTGTTTTATTTATTTATTTATTTAGTTTTTTTTTTTTTTTTTTTTTTGGTTTTTCGAGGTAGAGTCTCACTCTAGCCCAGGCTGACCTGGAATTCACTATGGAGTCTCAGGGTGGCCTCGAACTCATGGCAATCCTCCTACCTCTGCCTCCCGAGTGCTGGGATTAAAGGCGTGCGCCACCACGCCCGGCTTATTTAGGTTTTTTGAGGTAGGGTCTCACTCTAGCCCAGGCTGACCTGGAATTCACTATGGAGTCTCAGGGTGGCCTCGAACTCACAGCAATCCTCCTACCTCTGCCTCCCAAGTGCTGGGATTAAAGGCGTGCGCCACCACGCCCGGCTTGTTTTGTTTATTTTTATTTTATTTATTTGAGAGCGACAGAGAGAGAGAGAGAGAGGGTGCGCCAGGACCTTCAGCCACTGCAAACAACTCCAGACGCGTGCGCCCCCTTGTGCATCTGGCTAACGTGGGTCCTGGGGAATCGAGCCTCCAACCACGGTCCTTAGGCTTCATAGGCAAGTGCTTAACCACAAAGCCATCTCTCCAGCCTTTATTATTTTTTTTATTGACAGCTTCCATGATCATAAATAATATCCCATGGTAATTCCCCCCTCCTCCAACTTTCCCCTTTGAAATTCCACTCTTCATCATATCCCCTTCCCCTCTCAATCAGCCTCTCTTTTATTTTGATGTCATGATCTTTTCCTCCTATTATGATGGTCTTGTGTAAGTAGTGTTAGGCACTGTGAAGTCATGGATATCCAAGCCATTTTGCGTCTGGAGGAGCAGGTTGTAAGGTGTCCTACCCTTCCTTTGGCTCTTATATTCTTTCTGCCACCTCTTCCGCAATGGACCCTGAGCCTTAGAAGTGCTGAGCACTCCTCTGTCATACCTTCTCAGCACCATGGTGCCTTCTGAGTCATCCCAAGGTCACTGCAATCTGAAAGATTTATTTATTTATTTATTTATTTGAGACAGAGAGAGGGAGAGAGAGAGATAGAGAGTGAGTGAAGATGAGCACACCAGGGCCTTTAGCCACTGCAAATGAACTCCAGATGCATGTGCCACCATGTGCATCTGGCTTACATGGGACTTGAAGAATCAAACCTGGGTCCTTAGGCTTTGTAGGCATGTGCTTTAACCGCTAAGCCATCTCTCCAGCCCAAGTTATCACTTTTGATTGCCTACTACTGTTCCAGGCACACCAACACCTTGTGTCCTGTTTTCCTGAAAGTTACCAATTAAAAAGTATCTTACCGCTGGCTGTGGTGGTGCATGCCTTTAGTCCCAGCACTTGGGAGGCAGAGGTAGGAGGATCGCCTTGAGTTCGAGGCCACCCTGAGACTACACAGTGAATTCCAGGTCAGTCTTGGCTAGAGTGAGACCCTACCTCAAAAAACAAAAAACAATACACTTTCTATTTAAAACATGTAGAAGAAGAGGAAACAGCATTGCAAATCAAAGGACTGGTAAAAGGAAATGGAGGTCTCCACCAGGTCAGTCCCAGGTTCCCATGTGCTCAACTGCTGCCTCCCAGAAGGAGGTAGTGTGTTCTTTGTTGACATGAAACCCGGCATCCTCCAAGCAGAGCATCATTTCCCTGCCCCTCCCAAACCACCGCCAGTTTCCAGAGACCCTGAGGGTGACACAGCTAGAGGTTGTGTGCTTTTTCCATGTAAGGCTGCTAGGACTTGAGTCTGCCTCTGGAAAGTCTTGGTGCTTCCACCCAAACACTGGAAAGAGTGAGGTGTGAGAAGTCAGATGAGTCAGCAATGGAGAGATCACATGTTGAGCACCTTGTTTGCACCAGGGCAATCTCTGGGGTGACAAGAGCTGCATGTAGCCATCTTATGCTTGTGTGTGGGTATCGTTAGCCTCATAGTCTAGTTAAGGAAGCTGATCATTTGTGATTTTAGTGACTAGAACAACAGAAGTATGGGGGCAGGCGAGAAGGGACATGAGTATAACCTTTAAGAAATTTGATTTAATTAAAAAATATCCCAGGGCTGGAGAGATGGCTTAGCGGTTAAGCGCTTGCCTATGAAGCCTAAGGACCACGGTTCGAGGCTCAATTCCCCAGGACCCACGTTAGCCAGATGCACAAGGGGACGCACGCATCTGGAGTTCGTTTACAGAGGCTGGAAGCTCTGGCGCACCCATTCTCTCTCTCTCTCTCTGTCTCTCTCTGCCTCCTTCTCTCCGTCGCTCTCAAATAAATAAACAAACAAAAAAATTAAAAAAAAAATCCCAAAATGGGGCTGGAGAGATGGCTTAGTGGTTAAGGCACTTGCCTGTGAAGCCTAAGAATCCTGGCTCGATTCCCCAGGACCCATGTAAGCCAGATGCACAAGGTGGCACATGCATCTGGAGTTCGTTTGCAATGGCTGGAGGCTCTGGCGTGACCATTCTCTCTCTCTTTCTGCCTCTCTCTCAAATAAATAAATAAAAATGCAATATTTTGAAAAAACTCCCAAAACATCAACAACAAAAACAGAGGCATGAGTTGAGGCCAAGACTCTGACTCAAAGCTTGTATTTTTTTTTTTCTGCTGTATCAGCTACTTTCTCAGTTCTGGACAAAATACCGGACCAGAGTTATGTTAATGAAGGAAAGGTTCATTTTCATTTTACATTTTTCTTTCAAGGTAGGGTCTCGCTCTAGTCCAGGCTGACCTGGAATTCACTATGTAATCTCAAGGTGGCCTTGAACTCATGGCTATCCTCCTACTTCTGCCTCCTGAGTGCTGGGATTAAAGGTATGCGCCACCATGCCCATCTATTTTATTATTTATTTATTTATTTAGAGGGAGAGAGAATGGGGGCAGTGCAAGGTTTTTTTTTTCCTCAATTTTTATTAACATTTTCTATGATTATAAAAAATATACCATGGTAATACCCTCTCTCCCCCCACTTTCCTCTTTGAAATTCCATTCTCCATCATATCCCCTCCTCATCTCAATCAGTCTCTCTTTTATTTTGATGTCATGATCTTTTCCTCCTCTTATGATGGTCTTGTGTAGGTAGTGTCAGGCACTATGAGGTTATGGATATCCAGGCCGTTTTATGTCTGGAGGAGCACATTGTAAGGAGTCCTACCCTTCCTTTGGCTCTTACATTCTTTCCGCCACCTCTTCTGAAATGGACCTGGGCCTTAGAAGGTGTGATCGAGATGTTACTCAGTACTCCAGTCACTTATTTCCAGCCCTATGATACCTTCTGAGTCATCCCAAGGTCATTGCCATCTGAAAAGAGAAGATCCTCTACCCAAAGTGAGAGTAGCGTTAACATAAGGGTATGAATATTAAGAGAAGTGTTTGCTGGGCAGTTTGATAAGCATAGTATATACATTTATCCAGACATTAGCAGATGTTACACACCTAGGGCTCATGACTACTCCTGTTTTAAGTTTTCAGTATCAGGGATGTATTCCCTCCCACGGAGTGGGCCTCCAGTCCAATTAGAGGGCAGTTGGTTTCCACCATGATAGATATGCCACTATTGCACCTGTTGGTTCATTTGGCCTGGCTGGCCAATTATAAGGCTTAGTGCATGCTTTTTAAAAAATATATATTTTAGCCGGGTGTGGTGGCGCATGCCTTTAGTCCCAGCACTCGGGAGGCAGTGGTAGGAGGATCACCATAAGTTCAAGGCTACCCTGAGACTACATAGTGAATTCCAGATCAGCCTGAGCTAGAGTGAGACCCTACCTCAAAAACAAAAAAACAAAACAAAACAAAACAAAATTATATATATATATATTTTTATTATTTGAGAGAGAGAAAGAGAAAGGGAGACAATGGGTGTGCCAGGGCCTCCAGCCACTGCAAATGAACTCCAGATGCATGTGCCCCCTTGTGCATCTGGCTTATGTGGGTCTGGAGAATTGAACCGGGATCCTTTGGCTTTGAAGGCAAATGCGAGGTTATCTTTTCTAAGGGAGTCAATTGCTTAGCTAAGATGACAGTGAGGGTTTATCATGTACCTGGGAGGAGCATTTTTCTTCTTCTGTGCGACAGCAGGCAGTAGCTGACCAACACTGGAAAATGAGCAGGCTGTGGTTACCACAGTCCTGGTTTATATTCTGTAAGGTTTCAGCTTGCTCAGCACACATCATCTGCTTAATTTAACATGGCAGGCATAGGAGTCGTGGACAACTGTCAGTGAGATGCAGGATTCATCCCAGACCTAACCAAGCTCCCGATGAACTTCATCCCTCACCAATATCTCCATAAAAATTCCATGAGCTACCGTCATGGTGGTGTGCACAGATCTGTGTGACGCCGTCAGGGCATGCCGCTGCAGCGAGCCCTTTGTGGCGCCGTCAGGGCATGCCGCTGCAGCGAGCCCTTTGTGGCCAGCACCTCTGACCACTTCCCGACTCAGCCCTGCAGTGCTGCACACCACAGCAGTGCGCCAGGCGCCTGAAACCCTCAAGGGATATTTGCTTAATGTTCTCATGACAAGAAAAACACGAATAGAGAATGTGTCGATGACAGATATGATAGATTGTGGCAGTTATTTCATAATGTAGATGTATTTACAAATCATGAAATTGTATGCCTAAAGCGCATGCACTTTTATTCATCAATGATAAATCAAATGGTTTTCATTTTCCTCTTTGCCTTTATTAATTTTATTTATAGATCCCAAGTCAGATGGTGTTTAAAAAGTTTTCTTGAACATTTCTATGAAATAAAGGTCTGTGGGTGATCAGTTCAGTGGTGGAACACTGACCTGACATGCACAAGGCCAGTAATTTAAGCCTGAATTCACACATCTGACCTGTGGTGGGCACCTGTTCTCCGAACTTATGTTTTTTTTTTTTTTTTTTTTTTTTTTGGTTTTTCGAGGTAGGGTTTCACTCTAGCCCAGGCTGACCTGGAATTCACTATGGAGTCTCAGGGTGGCCTCGAACTCACGGTGATCCTCCTACCTCTGCCTCCCGAGTGCTGGGATTAAAGGCGTGCGCCACCATACCCAGCTATTTTTTTTTTTGTTGTTGTTCATTTTTATTTGAAAGCGACGGACAGAGAGAGAGAAAGAGGCAGATAGACAGAGAGAGAATGGGCGTGCCAGGGCCTCTGGCCACTGCAAACGAACTCCAGACGCGTGCGCCCCTTGTGCATCTGGCTAACGTGGGTCCTGGAGAATCAAGCCTTGAACCGGGGTCCTTAGGCTTCACAGGCAAGTGCTTAACCGCTAAGCCATCTCTCCAGCCCCCCGGCTATTTTTTATGTTTAAAAAAATTTTTTTTGGTAAATATCTTTGATTATTTGCAAGTAGAGAAAAACACAGAGAAACAGAATGGGTGCACCAGGGCCTCTAGTTGCTGCAAATGAACTCCAGATGTGCCATTTGTGCATCTGGCTTTCCGTAGGTACTGGGGAATCAAACCTGGGATGGCAGGCTCTGCAGGCAAGCACCTTGACTGCTGAGCCATCTCTCCACCCCTCTGAATGTTATCTGAGGAGATGTGAACAAACATCTCATCTCCTGAGAGAGAGAGAGAGAGAGAGAGAGAATAAAAGAAATAATCCTGGGAGGCAGAGGTAGGAGGATCACCATGAGTTCGAGGCCACTCTGAGACTACACAGTGAATTCTAGGTCAGCCTGAGCTAGAGCAAAACCCTACTTCGAAAAACCAAAAAAGAAAAAGAAACAAAGAAATAATCCCCAGACTGGAGAGTTACTCAGTGGTTAAGGTGTTTGCCTGTAAAGCCTAATAACCCAGGTTCAATTTCCCAGTATCTATATAAAGCCACATGTACAAAGTGGTGCATGCCTTTGGAGTTTGTTTGCAGCAGCGAGAGGCACTGGTGCACCCATTCTCTTTCTCTGTCTGTCTCTCTTTGCTTGCAAATAAATAAAAAAGAAAGAAATCCCTACAAGTGTAGCTTGGTGAACTGAGGAGGCTCATTTGAGTTTCTTTTTCTTTTTCTTTCTTTCTTTTTTTTTTTTTTTACAATTCATAGATAGGTTATTTATAATAAGCTAGTTAAGACAATCAACTTAAAACAGTTTTTCAAATTAAGAGGTGGTCCAGATGTTTGTCACTTAAAAGTCTTAATTGGCCAAAATGTAAAAATCCAACAACCTTGATTTAACAAATATGTTCAATTTCTTTAATGTTAAAAAGTATCATTTTTGAGAAATACTTTGCTATTCCCTGCACATTACCTTCTGGCATTGCACTCAAGACTTATCATAATAATGAAGGTAGCCAGGTTTCCTATAATTATTAGTATGCTTTGTGGGTCAAAGCATTTAATAAATTATCCATTCACTTACTATAAACCAAATGTGCTTGTACTTAATTTCACCTTTCCCAGTATTTTGAAGCTCTGATGTGTTGATTTGTTGTTTCAATATAAAATTTATGACACTTGTGAAGTTAACACTACAACTAAATTGATGACACTTTCAGGGCAAAGCAGTACTAGTCAGTTCCTTCAGAGTTCCCGTCACTGAACTCCTGACTTTCACCGCTGTCACGCTGGCTGAAAACACTGACATTCCTCAGTTTACAAGTATAAAGATAACTACCTACATGAGTTTAAAACTTGATCTGCACAAAAAGAAATAAAAAACATTCTATGCAACAAATTGTTTTTTGAAAAATATAAAAATAACATCTGTCACTTCTGTCATGCTGACAATTCTGACATATGTACACATGCGGAATTCCAATGCCATCATCTGGATAGCCACAGCTTGTGTCATCTAGTGTGATAACACTGTCCGTCATTTTCCACACTTGACAGAAGAGGGGTGTATTCAAAATATTTCATATACTAAATACTGCAGTAGTCTCTCTGCATGTATAAATGCCGGTTATAGTTTTTGTTCTACCTGACTAAAAGTATGTATTAAGCAATGTGCACTAAACCCCACAATAGTTCAGGAATTTATCACCGTATATAAAGAAATCCAAAATGTACAAAATACAACTATAAAAGCAAGGGACAATTAACTGCCATGCAAGACTTTAAAAATGGCATAGAAATGCAAAACAGCAAGGTCACATAACACTCAAGGTCAGCAGTGAATTCTACCACCACAATGGATTTGGAAATTACATTCTCTTTGCTGGTATAATGGGATAAATCAGATCTTCAAATCTGAGAACACTCCATCTCAAGAAATAAGCTCTTTCACAGTTGCTTTAATGAAATCTTTTCTCTCGGTTAAATCATAAGCAGGATAATTTTCATATACCTCTTTACAGATCTGCTTCGTTGTCACTTCCTCCAGGTTGGCATTGGCCAGTAACTTTTTTACTGTCTCCTTTAACTCTTCATCTGTAGGAGGTTTCTTCAACTTTTTAATTAAAGGCTCATCATCTGAACTATCTTCAGATTCAGTTTCTTTTTTGGAACTGTTTTGATTCTTGTTGGTGGTGCTGCTATCTGCCTTCTTAACATTAGCGCTTTTTACAGACTTTTTACTTTTAGGAGTAGCTTTCTGCTTAGTTTTTTCTCTTTTAGTTGTCTTTTTTTTTTTAATTTTTTTTGTTTTTATTTATTTACTTGAGAGTGACAGACAGAGAGAGGAAGAGGCACAGAGAGAGACAGAGAGAGAGAATGGGCGCGCCAGGGCTTCCAGCCACTGCAAACGAACTCCAGATGCATGCGCCCCCTTGTGCATCTGGCTAACGTGGGTCCTGGAGAATCGAGCCTCGAACCGGGGTCCTTAGGCTTCACAGGCAAGCGCTTAACCGCTAAGCCATCTCTCCAGCCCTTAGTTGTCTTTTTTGGTGGCTGCTCCTCTTCACTTTCCTTATCTTCATCATCTGAAGACTCTTCCTTATTTTTCTTGTCATCTTCATCACTACTAGATTCATCTGACAGAATTTCAGGACACTTGGTTTGCTTTGCCTTCCTTGCCATTCCAGAACTATTCCGTTCCTTTTTATTGCTTTTGCTTGAAGATTTTTTAGATTTTGGCAATGGTTTTCCAGAAGGCTTTGGATGCATTAAAAAATTCAAGATCCGTTTCACTAGCTCACTATTTACACCAGATCTCTCCAAATCAAGAACTTCACAGATGCTCTTTAACATGGCGTTTCTGAATTTTTTCAACATTTCTTCCTTCTTTTTATATTGTGTACTTCCTTTTTCAAATGGAAAGCCACTGAATTGACCCACATTCTTCTTTAATGAGGACACTGCGCCTGGTCTGATGTAAAGCAGTTTGTGTAGATTTCTAAGTTCATCCGTTTTTTTTCTTACTTAGAAAGAAATGTATCCTTTCAATTTCACACAGTTTTTGACCCTTCCCTTGTGCAATTGTAAATGGTTCTCTCTGTAAGGAGGACACTTGCATTGTCAACCTTTCTACTTTTTTCTTTTCTCTTCTGCCTTCCACGATGAGACTCTTTTCTTTCTCTTCCTCGTCGTCGTCGTCCTCCTCCTCGTCGTCGCTGTCGTCCCTGCGGCCGGGCATTTCGGGGTCCTGGTCGGAGCGGGCTGGGCGGTGGCGTCGTCTCCCTCCGCGGCGGGGGCCGAGGACGACATGCTGGGGACCGCGAGGTCCTGTCCGCCGCGGGCCGGCGCGAGCTCAGCACGAGGCCGACCGAGGAGAAGGCGCGCGGGCTCCGCTCCGCTCCGCTCGGCTCCTGAGAATCTCATTTGAGTTTCTTATAAGAGCATGAGCAACGTATGAGTGAGTATTCCACTGAAAACCTTGTCTCTTCCCCAGACAACTGTTAACTATGTATAAATTATTGGCCTCAGTGTGGCACTATGAACTTCTCTTTCTTAGAGCCCCCACTCTTTTTTTTTGTTTGTTTGTTTTTTTCAAGGTAGGGTCTCACTAGCTCAGGCTGACCTGGAATTCACTATGTAGTCTCAGAATAGCCTCGAACTCACGGCTCTCCTCCTACCTCTGCCTCCCAAGTACTGGGATTAAAGGCGTGAGCCACTACGCCCCGCCCCACTCTTTTTTTTTAAAACAATATTGTTGTTTATTTATTAGCAAGGAGAGAGAGACAGAGAGACAGAGAGACAGAGACAGGCAGACAGACAGAGAGAATGAGCATGCTAAGGCCTCCAGCCACTGCAAATGCACTCCAGATGCATGTGCCAGTTTGTGCATCTGGCTTTATGTGAGTACTGGGAATCTGAACCCGGGTCATTAGGCTTTACAGGCAAGTGCCTTAACCACTGACCCATATCTCCGACCTAGAGCCCCCATTGTTATGACGGAAAGCTAGCTTGCCAATAATTGTGTACATCTTTTAATAATTACAATGGCCATGCCATGCCTGGAGGACAGTTTTCCACAGTAGCACCTATCCCAGGTTAAGGTCAATAATTTGTGTCTTTAGCCAGGTGTGGTGGTACATGCCTTTAATCCCAACACTTGGGAGGCAGTAGTAGAATTGCTGTGAGTTCGAGGCCAACCTTAGACTACTTAGTGAATTCCAGTTCAGCCTGGGCTAAAACAAGACCCTACCTGAAAATAATAAGTAAAAAATTCAAGCCCGGCATGGTGGCGCACACCTTTAATCCCAGCACTTGGGAGGCAGAGGTAGGAGGATCGCCATGAGTTCGAGGCCACCCTGAGACTCCATAGTGAATTCCAAGTCAGCCTGGGCTAGAGCGAAATCCTACTTCAAAAAACAATGAAAAAAATGTTTTATTTATTTATTTGAGAGAGATAGAGAAGCAGATAGACAGCATGGACATGCAGGACCTCAAGTCACAGCAAACTCCAGATGCATGTGCCACCTTGTGAAGATGTTTTCACGGCTACTGGGGAATTGAACCTAGGTCCTTAGGCTTCACAAGCAAGCAATAACTGCTAAGACATCTCTCCAGCCTTCATCTTTCTTTCTTTCTTTCTTTCTTTCTTTCTTTCTTTCTTTTTTTTTTGTTGCAGTAGAGTCTCACCCTAGCTAAGGCTGTCCTAGAATTCAGTATGTAGTCTCAGGGTGGCCTTGAACTCATGGAAATCCTCCTATCTCTGCCTCTTGAGTACTGGGATTAAAGGCATGAACCACCATGCCTGGCTATCTTTTATTTCCTCTTTCTTTCTTTCTTTTTTTAAGGTAGGATCTTGCTCTAGCTCAGGCTGACCTGGAATTCACTATGCAGTCTCATGCTGGCTTCAAATTCATAGCAATCCTCCTACCTTTGATTTCTAAATGCTGGGATTAGAAGCATACGCTTTTGTGGAGACCTGGAACTCACAGTGATTCTCCTACCTCAGCCTCCTGAGTGGTGGGATTAAAGGCATGCACCTTTATATATGTTATATATTAAAACAGAAATATTGAAGAGGTGGCTCAGTGGTTAATGATGCTTGTTTGCAAAGACTGAAGTCTAGGTTGTGTTGCTACTAGGCATGTAAAATCAGACCCTATCGTTGAAGACACCGAAGGCTTGGTCTGCAAAGACACTAAGAAATCAAGCTGCAGCTGAATTGGAAGCCTGCTCCCTGTTGGCTGCTGTCATGGTTCTGGAAAGAGTTATGTAGCCTTTTGGGGCTGAGGGAAAGCTAATAATGATTTAACTAGAAGTGGACCGTGCAAGCTTTACTGGTGCCCAGCCAGGCCAAATTTGTCACCTGGTGCAATGATGGCATATCTGTTATGGGCGAAATCAACAGGTCTCTGCTGAAACCCTAGTCAAATGTACATGGCTGGGGAGGTCATAGGTCCTGGGGGGGGAGACCTATTACTGTTGTTGGCTAAAGGGATATATTTATGCCCATCAAACTGCCTTCTAAATATCTAAGTTTAAGCCATGTATTAAGGCTTCTTTCATTTTTGGTTAGAGAAGCTCCTCTTTTCAGATGCCCTGACCACTGAGAGGACTCAAAAGTCATCAAGGGGTTGGAGAGGTGGCATAGCAGTTAAGGTGCTTGTCTTCAAAGCCAAAGGACCCAGGTTTGATTCTTCAGTACTTAAAGTCCGTTGCAAAGGTGGCACATATGTCTGAGGTTCGTTTATTTGTAGTGGCTGGAGCCCTGGTGTGCATATTCTTGCTCTCTCTCTCTCTCTCTCTCTCTCTCTCTCTCTCAATAAATAACGTCATCAAGGCACGCTGAGAAGTGATAGTGGAGTGTTCAGCACTAAGTGAGACATTTCTATCAGACCCTCCAAGGCTCATAGTCCATTGCTAGGAGGTGACAGAAAGAATGAAAGAGCCAAAGCAAGGGCAGCATGTGCTTTGGAATATCTATTTTCCAAACACAAAATGACCATAGCATTCATGAGCTCAAAGTGGCTGACATGCCCTACACAAGACCTGAATAATGGGAAAGCAAAAAAAAAAAAGAAAGAAAAATGATGACATTGAAATAGAAGAGGGACTAATTGAAAAGAAGGGGTTTAGTGCAGGCAGGAGGGTGGTTGGAGGAAGGCAGAAAGAGAGGGGAGGTAGGCGATAATTTATTACTATTATTAGTAGTAGTTTTGTTTTTGCGGTCGGGTCTTGCTCTAGTCCAGGCTGACCTGGAATTGATGATGTAGTCTCAGGCTGGCCTCATACTCACAGTGATCCTCCTACCTCTGCTTCTGGAGTTCTGGGATTAAAAGGTGTGCGCCACCACACCTGGCAAGAATTATTATTATTATTATTACTTTGTTTTTCAAGTTAGAGTTTCACTGTAGCCCAGGCTGACCTGAAATTCACTATGTAGTCCCAGGGTGACCTTAAACTAACAGCGATCCTCCTACCTCTGCCTAAAGTGTGCTGGGATTAAAGCTGTGCACCAACATGCCCAGCTATATATATATATTTGTTGTTGTTCATTTGTTTTTTGAAGAAGGGTCTCACTCTAGCCCAGGCTGACCTGGAATTCAATATGTAGTCTCAGGGTGGTCTTGAACTCATGGTGATTCTCCTACCTCTGCCTCCTGAGTTGCTATGATTAAAGGCTGCGCCACCATGCCCTGTTATTTTTTCATTAGAGAAAGAGAAGGCAGGTGTAAATAAAAAGAGAGAGAGAGAGAGAGAAGCACAGAGAAGGCAGAGGTAGGAGGATCAATGAATTCAAGGCCAGCCTGGAACTACAGAGTAAGTTCCTGGTCAACCTGGGCATGAGTGAGACCCTACTACAAAACAAAACAAAACAAAAAACAAGAAAAGGGGCTGGAGAGATGGCTTAGCGGTTAAGCGCTTGCCTGTGAAGCCCTAAGGACCCCGGTTCGAGGCTTGATTCTCCAGGACCCACGTTAGCCAGATGCACAAGGGGGCGCACGCGTCTGGAGTTCGTTTACAGTGGCTGGAAGCCCTGGCACGCCCATTCTCTCTCTCTCTCTCTCTGCCTCCTTCTCTCTCTGTCTGTCATTCTCAAATAATAAATAAATAAAAATAAACAAAAAAAAATTAAAAAAAAACAAGAAAAGAAAAGAATGAAGAGATCAAGAAGGAAATAAAAAAATTCATAGAATCAAATGATAATGAGACACAATTGGGACACAATGAAGGCAGTCCTAAGAGGGAAATTTATAGCTCTAAGTGCCTATATTAAGAAATTAGAGGGGTCTGCGTTGAGCGGGGTTGCGGTGCACTCATGGCCAAGGCCAGCCTGACCGGCAGACCATCGCTGCATTCACTGTGCTAAACCGGGCACCGGAACTGGATGGGGAGTCCCGGTACCAGCAGGCTCTGGTATGTTACTAGGAGGGAATTGATCTGCTCCTGCAAATTCAGAAAGGCACCAAAGATGACAATAAGAAAGGTAAACTCAGAGAAGCCATTTCTCGCCACTTGGATAGAGCAGAAAAGATAAAGAAATACTTGGATCAAGAAAAAGAAGGTTTACAATCCAGTAATCACATTAATAGAGTAGTAAATCATCCTATACTCCCTGTTATAATAACGGCCCACGAAGACAGACGTATCAAATTTTTTGACAATAAAACAGGTAAAATGATACATTCTATGGAAGCTCATTTGGATGCAGTTACAAGTCTAGCAGTAGATCCTAATGGAATCTATTTGATGTTGAGAAGCCATGATTGTTCCATCAGATTATGGAATTTAGATAGCAAGACATGTGTACAAGAAATAACAGCTCATAGGAAGAAACTGGATGAATCAATTTATGATGTTTTCCATCCATCCAAGGCATACATTGCCAGTGCAGGTGCCGATGCTCTGGCCAGTATTTGTGTGAATCAGCACGAACTTGTGTCATGAAAACAGATGAAAAGATGCTCTGCACCACTGCCATCAAGATTACTGACGTGCACTACATATGGTCTGCCTGGGGAGGGGATCTGGGACAGGCATAAATTAGTGGAGATCACATCTTAAAAGTCAGGCTCATTAATTTAACTGTAATTAACTGTATTTATGGGGCAAAAAGACAAAAGGACTCCAGTATTTGTGGCCCATCCTGGATATGAACTGAGTGGATTTTTGTTTGTTTGTTTGATTGGTTGGTTGGTTTTGTTTTATTTTAGGTGTCCAAGCCAGTGTGGAGTCTGGTCTTTAAAAAAAAAAAAGGCATTTTTTTGGACTGTGTGCTGCCTTAGGGTTAGGAATGTGGTGCTCTTGTGGGAGAAGCAAGCTCCAAGAGTAGCTTTTTTCATCTCTTAGTGATTTTGTGTTTATCATTTAAATGCCACAGATTCCCTTTTAAACTTATTTTGCTTTAAAAAAAAAGAAATAAAATTTAACTTAAAATATTTTAGCATTAGTTGCACAAAATGTTTGGATAAAATTCTAGTCTTTATAAGTCTTTTTATATATTTAGCCTGTCACAACAGTGCTCAAGATTGTATTGAGGTTTTTCTGCATTATACAACCCTAAAACACAGAGATCTCACAGACCTGCCACCCATAGCCACTTCCTTTCCTCCTTTTGCCTAATACAGCTCTGCTAAGTCCTTCCACAAAGATGATAAAAGACCTTCATCATATACATGTCTTCATGAAGCAAGGAGTAATAAGTGTATTAAAACTAAACAGTGGAGTTTAGTACTCCAAAAGAACTCTTAAAAAACTAATCTTGGCATCCTATCACTATGTGATATTTTGTACATCTTACTGTATTTACAAGTTTATTTATCAAGGAGTATTCATCTTGCTAATGGCCTATTATTTATTTCACTTTTTGTTGGTCTTTCTATCCTTTTATTAATGTGCTAAAGGAACCTGTATAACTATTTTGGAATTCTTTGAATAGTCTAAAATAGACTAAAACTGGAATATTTTATAGTTTAAATTACAACCAAGATGTGACTCTTGGTTTACCATAATTCCAAACAAAACGATCTTGTTTAAAGATATTTGGAGTAAATTTTTATTTGCATTACAAATAGGATACAAATTTGTTGAATCAGGAGACAGAAGTCTTCTGTGTTTGGACTAGTTTTCCCCGTTTTATTTTATTTTTTAAGATGTCTTCAATTTTATGATGTAACTAAAGATTTTCTTTGTGTAATGCATGATTGAGACAATAAAGTATTTTTTCTAGTCTTCCAAAAACCTTTTCTGATCAGTTCACGAGTTTTGTAAGGTTTTTGTTTTACAGACTATGAATCAGCAATTTTTTTGTTTTTTTGGGTTTTTCAAGGTAGGGTATCGCTCTAGCTCAAACTGACCTGGAACTCACTATGTAATCTCAGGGTGGCCTCGAATTTATGGCGATCCTCCCACCTCTGCCTCCCAAGTGCTGGGATTAAAGGCGTGCGCCATCACGCCCGGCTTGAATCAGCAAATTTTAAGATTATACCACAAAGCAAACATACAGCTGTTGAAAATAATGTATATAAAATGCATATAATAAATATTAAACTGTGTACCTGTATGTTACTGTTGGCTACATCATTTTGTGTTGAATAATAAAGTGCAATACTCTCCATAATTAAACTAGGGAAAAAAAAGAAATTAGAAAGTTCACAAGTAAACAACCTACCTAATGTTTCACCTTAAAGCCTTGGAGAAAGAACAAGGCAAACCGAAAATCAGTAGATGGGAAGAAATAATAAAGATTAGGGCAGAAAGTAATGAAATAGAAACCAAGAAAAACAATCCAAAGAATCAATGAAACAAAGAGTTGGTTCTTGATAAATCCTTAGCAAATCTGACCAAAAGAAAGAGAGAAGAGCGGGAGGCAGAGGTAGGAAAATTGCTGTGAGTTCGAGGCCACCCTGAGACTACATAGTGAATTCCAGGTCAGCCTGGGGGAGAGTGAAAGCCTACCTTGAGAAACCAAAAACCAAAAAAATAAAAATAAAATAAATAAAGTACCTTGGAAGAAACCTAATCAAGGAAGTGAAGGATTTCTACAATGAAGACTTTAAAACATTCAAGCAAGAAATTGCAGAAGACACTAGGAAATGGAAAGACATCCCTTATTCTCGGATCTGAAGAATCAATATTGTGAAAATGGCAATCTTACCAAAAGCAATCTGCACATTTAATGCAATCCCCATCAAAATTCCAATGGCATTCTTCACAAAAATAGAAAAAAAATCCAAAAATTCATTTGGAAGCACAAGAAACCTCGATTATACAAAACAAATTTGAGCAACAAAAATAAGGCTGGTGGTATCAACATACCTGATTTTAACCTATATTAAAGAGCCATAGTAACAAAAACAGCATGGTACTGGCACAAGACAGACATATAGATCAATGGAACAGAATAGAGGACCCAGATATAAGTCTGGGAGGCTATAGCCACCTGATATTGGACAAAAATGTCAAAAATAGTCATTGGAGAAAAGGTAGCCTCTTCAGCAAATGGTGCTGAAAAACAGGATATGTATCTGTAGAAGGATGCAAATAGATCCTTATCTCTCTCCATGCACAAGAATTAAGTCCAAATGGATCAAAGACCTTAATATGAGACCTGAAACTCTGAAACTGCTAGAGTAAAAAGTAGGGGAAACCCTTCAACATATTGGTATTGGCAAAGACTTTCTGAATACAACCCCAGTTGCTCAGGAAATAAAACCATGGATCAACTGCTGGGAGCTCATGAAATTACAAAGCTTTTGTATGGCAACAAGACAATGAATAGAGCAAAGAGGCAACCTACAGAATGGGAGAAAATCTTTGCCAGCTATACATCTGATAGAGGATTAATCGCTAGGATATACAAAGAACTCAAAAAACTAAATAATAATGAATCAAATAATGCAATTAAAACATGGGCTATGGGGCTGGAGGGATTGCTTAGTGGTTAAGGTGTTTGCCTCGAAAGCCAAAGGACCTAGATTTGATTCCCCAGGACCCACGTTAGCCAGATGCACAAGGGGATGCATGTTTCTAGAGTTAATTTGTAGTGGCTGGAGGTCCTGCTGCACCCATTCTCTTTCTCTCTCTCTCCCTCTTTCTTTGTCAAATAAATAAAAAAAATTAAAATATTTTAAAAACTGGGCTATGGAACTAAACAGAGGGTTCTCAAAAGAAGAAATACAGATGGCATATAAGCATCTAAAAAATGTTCTACATCCCTAGTCATCAGGGAAATGCAGATTAAAACTACATTGAGATTCCATCTCACTCCTGTCAGATTGGCTACTATCATGAAAATAAATGACCATAAATGCTGGCGAAGATGTGGCAAAAGAGGAACATTTCTACACTGTTGGTGGGAATGCAATCTGGTCCAGCCATTGTGAAAATCAGTGTGGATTTCCTGAGACAGCTAAAAATAGATCTACCATATGACCCAGCTATACCATTCCTAGGCATATATCCTAAGGACTTGTCTTACTACCTTAGAGATACTTGCTCAACCATGTTTATTGCTTCTCTATTCACAATAGCTGGGAAATGGAAGCAGCCTAGATATCCCTCAATTGATGACTGGATAATGAAGATATGGCACATTTACACAATTGAGTTCTACTCAGCGGTAAAGAAAAATGAAGTTATGAAATTTCCAGGAAAGTAGATGGATCTGGAAAGTATTATACTTAGTGAAGTAACCCAGGCCCAGAAAGCCATGGTCTCTCTCATATGTGGATCCTAGCTACAAATAACTGAACTTCTATGTGAGTAGGAATAAAACTCAGCAGCAGAGGCCAGTAAGCTAGAAAGGGGATATAAAGGGAATAGAAAGGGAGGGATGGGAGACTTAATAGGATGGTATTGTATATATGTAAGTAGAACAGATTAATGGGGGTGAAAAGGCCTAAGTGAGGTCAGGGGAAGAGATTGAGTAAAGGAGAGGTGGAGGGAGGGCTAATCAAAATTTAACAGGATATAAATAAGTCATATGGAATCCTACTTTTTTGGACAATGGAACACTCAGGAGCCATAGATTATTACTAGAAAATTTTCAGTGGCAGGGATGAGATACCTTCCAGTGGGTTGTTGGCCAGCGAGGTCCCTGATGCCCATAAGACATTACAAGCCATTGCCTAGGCCCTTGGTTTCCCACAAGGAATAGATGGTAAGACCCTATTGCTGAAGACTCCACATACTTGGGCTGCAAGGTCACTGAGAAATCCTGCTGGAGCTGGGCTGAAAACCTCCTCCATGTAGACCAGCTGACAGAAAGCTGGAAAAAGCCATGCTGCATACAGCTTAATGAGAGAGAAATCACCAGTGAAGATACTCAGCAGTGGTCACTGCAAGCCTTATTTTTGGCAAGCCAGGCCAAATGAGCCAACGTGTGCATCAGTGGCACATCTGTTGTGGAGGAAACCAACAGCCCTCTAATTTGACTGGAGGGCTGCTCCATGGGAGGGAATACATCCCTAATACTGAAAACCTACATGAGCCCTAGGGGTGTAACGTCTGCTGGTGTCCAGCTAAATGTATATGCTATGCTCACCAAACTGCCCAGTAAGCACTTCTTTTAATGTTCATACCCATATATTAATGCTACTCTCACTTTGGGTTAGAGAAGCTTCTTTTTTCAGATGGCGGTGACCTTGGGATGACTCAGAAGGCACCATGGTGCTGAGAAGATATGACAGAGGAGTGCTGAGCACTGCAATATCTCTATCACACCTTCCAAGGGTCAGGGTCCCTTGAGGAAGAGGTGGTGGAAAGAATGTAAGAGCCAAAGGAAGGGTAGGACTCCTTACAACGCAAGATGGCCTGGATATCTATGACCTCACAGTGCCTGGCACTACCTACAAAAGACCATCATAATAGGAGGAAAAGATCATGACATCAAAGAAGAAGAGACTGATTGAGATGGGGATGAGATATGATGGAGAGTGGAGTTTCAAAGGGGAAAGTGGGGGGGGGGGAGAGGGAGGGAATTATCATGGGATATTGTTTGCAATTATGGAAGTTGTCAATAAAAAAGAATAAAAAGGAAAAGAAAGAGGTGCTGGAGAGATTGCTTACTGGTTAGGGCATTTTCCTGAAAATCCTAAGAATCCAGGTTTGATTTCCCCAGTACCCATGTAAAGCCTGATGCACAAGGTGATGCATAAGTCTGGAATTAGTTTGCAGCTGTCTAGAGGCCCTGGTGTCCCCCTTCTCTCTATCTGCCTCCCTTTCTCAAATAAATAAACAAATAAAATATTTTTAAGTCTCAGCATGATGGCACATGCCTTTAATCCCAGCATTTGGGAGGCAGAGGTAGGAGGATTGTCATGAGTTCAACATCACCTGGAGATTGCATAGTGAATTTCAGGTCAGCCTGAGCTGGAGTGAGACTCTATGTTGAGAAATCAAAAAACAAAACAAAACAAAATAACACACACACACACACACACACACACACACACACACACACACATAATTAAAAAAAAAGTCCACGGCTGCTGTGCATGGTTTCCCATACCCTTCATCCCGGCACTCAGGAGGCAGATGTTGGAGGATCCCTGTGAGTTTGAAGCCAGCCTGGGACTACAGGATGAATTCCAGCTCAGCATGGGCTAGAGTGAGACCCTACCTCAATTAACAAAAAACAAACAAACAAGCAAGCAAACAAAAAAAACCCAAAAAATAAAAAAAAAAAACAAACAAACAGGGCTAGAGAGATGGCTTAGCAGTGAAGGCACTTGCCTGCAAAGCCTAAGGACCCAGGTTCCACTCCCCAGAACCCATGTAAGCCAGATGCACATGGTAGCTCATGCGTCTGGAGTTCATTTGCAGTGGTTTAGAGGCCCTGGCATGCCCATTCTCTCCCTCCCCCCTTCTTAAATAAATAAACAAATTAGAACAAAACCACTAAATAAGTAAATAAAAAGAAGAGGGGCTGAGGAGATGCTCAGTGGTTAAAGCCTGCCATCCTGGACTTTTCCTCTATTTGATTTCCCAGCACCCAGGTAAAGCCAGGTATACAAAGTGGCACATGTGTCTGGAGTTTGTTTGCAGTGGCAATAGGCCTGGACTTGCCCACACTCTTTCTGTGTCTCTTTGCTTACAAATAAAATAATAAAAATATTTTAAAGAAGTGGGAGTGAAGGGTGGCCCATGCCATTAATCCCAGCACTGGGGAGTCCCAGGTAGGAGAGTTGTGAGTTCAATGCCAGACTGAAACTTCTTAGTGAAATCCAGGTCAGTCTAGGCTAGAGTGAGACCCTTCTTTGAAATAAAAAAAAAGGGGGGGCTAGAAAGATAGTTTTACATTAAGGCAGTTGCTTGCAGATCTCAGTGACCTGGGGTTCAGTTCCCCAGTACCTATGTAAGGCCAGATGCACAAAGTAGCGATTGTGTCTGGAGTTTGTTTATAGTGGCAGAAGGTCCTGGCACACCCATTCTCTCTCACTCTGTCTGTCTGTCTCTGCTTGCAAATCAATAAATAAAAAGACCATTTTTTTTTTTTTTTGGGTTTTCGAGGTAGGGTCTCACTCTAGCCCAGGCTGACCTGGAATTCACTATGGAGTCTCAGGGTGGCCTCGAACTCACTGGCAATCCTCCTACCTCTGCCTCCCGAGTGCTGGGATTAAAGGCATGTGCCACCACGTCCAGCAAAAGACCAATTTTTTTTTTAAAAAAGGGCTGAATAGGGCTGGAGAGATGGCTTAGCAGTTAAGCCCTTGCCTGTGAAGCCTAAGGACCCCAGTTCGAGGCTCAAATCCCCAGGACCCTCGTTAGCCAGATGCACAAGGGGGTGCACACATCTGGAGTTCATTTGCAGTGGCTGGAGGCCCTGGTGCGCCCATTCTCTCTCTCTCCCTCTCTCTCTCTGCTCCTTTCTTTCTCTGTTTGTTGCTCTCAAATAAATAAATAAATAAAAATAAACAAAACAAAACAAAAAAGGGCTGGATAACATTTGAGTACATTCTACCGAAGAAGTTTCAATGTTCAGCTTGGGCAATATGATCAAATTCATCCACTATTTGTTATTTCTTCTTATGGTGGGGGAAGTTGAGTCAGTCCCTATCCATACTGTTCTAGAACTAAACATGTAGCCCAGGCTGGATTCAAACTCCCAGCAAGAGGCTGGTGTGGTGGTGAATGTCTTTAATTTCAGCACTGAGGTAAGATTCATGAGATTAGAGGCCATCCTGAGGCTAGAGTTAGTCTTAGGTTAGCCTGGGCTAGAGTGGTACCCTACGGAGAACAATTAAACATGGTCTGGGAAGATGCTCAAAGGTTAAAGGTCTGCTAGCCTAGGATCAATTCTCCAGCACCTACCTAATGCCAGACAGAAAAGTAGTGCAAGCAAGCATCAGGCATTCATTTACAGCAACAGGAGACCCTGCCAAATCCATATACATTTGCAAATAAAATGGGTGTGCCAGGGTCTCCTGATATTGCAAACAAACTTCAGACTCATGTGCCACTCGGCTCATCTGGCTTTTTGTGGGCACTGAGGAATTGTGGGGTACTAGGGAATTGAATCCAGGCTTTGCAAGCAAGTGCCTTTAGCCATTGATCCATCTCTTCCTCCAGCCAGGATTTTGTGATTTGTGTAGCAATTTCCTCTGGAGTGAGGCTCCTTGGGAAATTCTAAACTGAAACATGGAATCATTATAAAGGTCAAAAGCTTTCTAAGGCCCAGGAAGTCAACACCTCCAAGTCTCAGGAAGTTCCTGAAACATGCAAGACTCACAAGGCCCTTCCTCAAGAGTCTATAAAAAGTAAGGAATGTCCTCAGACTCCAAGGAGCTCAGCTGCCTGCACTTGATTGTTGAATTCCAGGTATTCAGCTTCAGTGAGTCACAGCCTGTGCTGGAGTGGGCTTTCTCGTGTGCAGCTGCCTTTGAATGATTTGTCTTGCTTTAATAAACTCAGTACATATTAAAAAAATATTTTTGGTTTTTCTTCTTTTTAAAGTATTTTATTTTTATTTATTTGACAGAGAAAGAGGGAGATAGAGAATGGGAGTGCTAGGGCCTCCAGTCACTGCACACAAACTCCAGACGCGTGCACCCCCTTGTGCATCTGGCTAACGTAGGTCCTGGGGAATTGAACCTGTATCCTTTGGCTTTGCAGGCAAACGCCTTAACTGCTAAGCCATCCCTCCATCCCAAACTCAGTACATTTTTTTTTTTTTTTGTTTTTTTGAGGTAGGGTCTCACTCTAGCCCAGGCTGACCTGGAATTAACTCTGTATTCTCAGGGTGGTCTCGAACTCACAGTAATCCTCCTACCTCTGACTCCCGAGTACTGGGATTAAAGGCGTGTGCCACCATGGCTGTTTCAGTACATTTTGATAGAAATTTTTTTTTCTTTTTTTGATTCTTTTGGGGTAGGGTTTCACTCTAGCCTAGGTTGAGCTGGAACTCACTATGTAGTCTCAGGGTAGCCTCAATCTCATGGTGATGTCATGATCTTTTCCTCCTATTATGATGGTCTTCTGTAGGTAGGGTCAGGCACTGTGAGGTCATGGATATCCAGGCCATTTTGTGTCTGGAGGAGCACATTGTAAGGAGTCCTACCCTTCCTTTGGCTCTTACATTCTTTCCGCCACCTCTTCCGCAATGGACCCTGAGCCTTGGAAGGTGTGATAGAGATATTTCAGTGTGGATCACTGATCTGTCTCTTACCATTTCAAAACACCAGTATTTCAGTTTGTTTGTGGAAGCACAATTATCTTCACATTCACTTTCTTGAATATTAGTGATCGCACGTCTAGGTAACTACAGCTGACACACTTAGGTAGAAAGTCGTGGCATCGCTGCAGCATTTAATTCAGAATGTAAAATTGTAATGTATTCCCTCAGCACATACTGGGGACTTATTTGGTATTAATTCACTTTAGCTAGGCACCTCATATAAAATAAATAGAAAGAGAAAAGTCACTGGCTTTTTTTTTTTTTTTTTTGGTTTTTCGAGGTAGGGTCTCGCTCTAGCCCAGGCTGACCTGGAATTCACTATGGAGTCTCAGGGTGGCCTTGAACTCACGGCGATCCTCCTACCTCTGCCTCCCGAGTGCTGGGATTAAAGGCATGCGCCACCACACCCGGCTAAAGTCACTGCCTTTAAAAAAGAAAAATGCACTTCCTCAGTAAGGAAGGTAGGATATTTTGTAGAGTTGCAAATATGTCTCAGCCTAATTCTTAAAGTGCAGCCAAGCACAGCGATGTAGACCTATAAACCTGGCACTTAGGAGGTGGAGGCCGGAGAATCAAGGAGTTCAAGGGCCATCCTGGGATACATAATGAGTTCTGGAAAGGTGGCAGAGGTTGGGGGCGTAGCTTAGTTGTTAGACTACCCGCCTAGCATGCACAAAACACCACATAAACCGACTGTGGTGGAGCACCCTGGAATCTCGGCACGTGGAAGGTAGAAACAGGAGGATGAGGAGTTCAAGGCCAGCCTCGGCTATATAAGACCCTGACTGAGCTGGGTGTGGTGGTGCACGTCTTTAATCCCAGCACTGGGGAGGCAAAGGTAGGAGGATCTCCATGAGTTTGAGGCCACCCTGAGACTACATAGTTAATTCCAGGTCAGCCTGGGCCAGACTGAGACCCTACCTCGGAAAATAAAAACAAACAAACAGCAACAAAAAACCCCACCACAACCACCAGCAACAACAAAAAAAACAAACCCCTCAAACAGAATAAAACTAAGCTAAACTAACTTCCACTAACTGAATGCATTCCCTTACTTGGACATGGGCAGTCGTTTGCAGATGGAATTCTGTGTAGTGATCTGTTGTTTGAACTAGAGAGACTATTCCAGAGTGCCCAGCAGCCCTTAGAGACTACTAACAGCTTGTGTCACTGGGTTCTCATTTTATTCTTCCCCTCATGTGTTCTACAGTTCATGATTTTCTGAACCAGGGTCTGCTATGTAGCACCTGCTGAACCGGGTACTCACTGGGTAGAGAGACTTGTTGATTTTCCTGCCTCTACCTCTGGAGTTAGGACTCCACACAGGTGTGAGCCACCAAGCCTATTTTGATTGATTAATTATTGCTTCCAAAACGAGTAAGGGTCTGGGTGCAGTGGCTGAGCTCGGGCGCCCTAGCAGACAGCCTGAGGTTGGAGGTCTGCACAGAGTGGGCTGGAGGGCAGGTCTGAGCGATGGCGCACACAGGCTCCCCAGCTTCTAGGCTGCCTGTGACTCCTGAGTGGGCCACTGACCGGCCCAGTGGTTGCTACAGCTGCCACCAGGCGTGCAAGAGAGCTGGGCGTGGGCTCCTAGTTCTGTGGGACTGCTTGGTGCCCACTGCCCGCAGTCACCAGAGGCGCTGATGCTGAGGGTACCAGCCTGGTGTACTTGCCTCTGGCTGTAGCAATCGTTTCAGCCTGTGCATTCAACTACTTGGATGAGGCGAGTTTTGACACTTTATCGGTTTTTTTTTTTCTTTTTAAATTTGCAAGGAGAGAGAGAGAGAGAGAGAGAGAAGAGAGAGAGAGAGAGAGAAGATGAATGGGTGTGCCAGGGCCTCCAGGGGCTGCAGACGAACTCCAGATACATACGCCACCCTGTGCATCTGCTTTATGCTGGTACTGGAATCGAACCTGGATTGTTAGGCTCAGCAAGCAAGCACCTTGCATTGAGCCATCTCTCCAGCCCAAGTTTTGATATTTTGAATAATTGCTCTTCTTCTCTCAGCTGCAAGTCCCCGCCACTGGCTGCCAGGTGCTCAGGGTCGCCACCAGCAGCCAGAACTCCCGGATGTTCTCTGCTAGTTGAGGTCAGGCCACCCCGCCGCCCAGTGCGCATCCTCTGGAAAAGCAGACGTCACGTGACCACGCGACCTGTGCACAGAGGAGCCAGCAAGACCAAGAGCTCTGCAGATCCAGGGCAGCAGGGGACAGAAGAGGAAGCGGCGGGCACCGCTGAGGCCTGCGCAGCCCCTGAGAGCAGAGCGGGTCGAGTTTGAGCTCCTCCCAGAGTAACATCGGATTCCAGACGACGCTCAGCCCGGTGGCGCAGCGAGCTGGGCCCCTCACCATCAGGACCGCTGACCGGCGGGCAGCAGCTGGTCTCAGGCAGGCAGCAGGCAGCGGCCCCAGGAGCTGTGGCCACTGGGCAGGTCAATGGCCACTCAGGAAGCCCGGGCAGTCCAGGCGCTGAGGAGACAGCCAGGCCCACACTCAGTACCTTGCTCAGCACATACCGCCTGGGTGGCTCCTTGAGCACTAAGTCCACCAGGCGCCGTGGAGCCTGAGTCTGGATAAATGGACTCCCAAGACAGTTATCTCCTCGTAAGAATGTGCTTAGAAGAAAATACCTTTTTCTCTTACTTCATTAGTAAATAGCCTGTCACTTAAATGCTCAGTGAAAGGGGCATTCTTCAGTGTAGTCAAACACTTAGAGACAAGTAACTTCTAAAACTGTAAACATGGGAAAAAATATACTTTGAAAGTTATATTAGGGAAAGAGTATACTACACCCATATATTTATAATCTACTAAATCGGTCGTGGTGGTACATGCCTTTAATCCTGGTACTCAGGAAGCAGAGGTAGGAGGATCGCTTTGAGTTCGAGGCCAGCCTGAGGAATTCCAGGTCAGCCTAGGCTAGAGTGAGACCCTACCTTGGGGAAAAAGAAAGAAAGAAAGAAAGAAAAAAAATCTATTAAATGTAATCATGAGCTGATTTAAAGTAAGCACACTTGTGGGAACTGGAGAGAAAGCTTAGTGGTTAAGGCACTTGCTGGCAAAGCCAAAGGACCCAGATTTGATTCTCCAGTACCCACATAAGCCAGATGCACGAGCTGGCACATGCGTCTGGAGTTCGTTTCTGGTGGCTAGAGGCCCTGGCGCACCCATTTTCTGTCTACCTCCCTCTCATTATCTATCTCTCTAATAAATAAAATAGAAAATGAGCACACTAGTCTAATAGCAGCTGTTGGATGTCACAATGAGCATTGTGAGGTGACTGAAGGCTCTGTGACATATCTATGATATCTACTCCCCTCAGTGCTGTTAGGGCCAGTGGGAGTTTTGGTGAATCACCAGAGACACGTAGCAGCCAGTGCTAGATTCCCGAGAATACTTGACTATGGGCAACTTTTTCAGTTTGGGAGGTATGTTCACACTGTCTTTGGGTGCTTTCCCTTCAAGTAGACTGGACTGTATCTTTTAAAATATTTTGTTTAAATATTTCTTCTAAATCACCTAGTGATAGTTCCATTTTATACTGTGATTTATTCCTTTATCATTGTAATTTTATTCACCAAATTACGTGATGTTATTTTTCACATTGTGAAAATGCCTAAGTATGCATATTTTGTGTCATTGAACTAAAGACATTCACTTGAATAATAAGAATGTAAAGATTTGCTCTTGATTTATACTGATATGTGATATGTACATAGTTTTAATGACCAATAAGAGCTATTTTCAGATAATTGTGAATATCTGCATGCCTGTACGTGAAGCTTAAAAAAAAGTTGTTAAACTGGGGTGGTGGCTAATGCCTTTAATCCCAGCAATCCAGAGGCAGAAGTAGGAGGATCGCCATGAGTTTGAGGCCACCCTGAGACTCCATAGTGAATTCAGGTCAGCCAGAGCTAGAGTGAGACGCTACCTCGAATAAAAATAAATAAATGAATAATAAAATAACATATAAAAATAAAAATTACAAAAAGTTAAGTGTTAATCCTGTTGTCACTTAATCTGTGGCTTAGTTCTCCTGACCCTGGCCTTTCCTTTCATTTGCCAATGAACTAAATGTAGAGGCCCTTATATTGGTGAGGAATTAATACAGTAATATAGTCGGTTGTCACAGGCACTAGAACTTTTTTTTTTTTTTTGAGGTAGAGTCCCAGGCTGCCCTTGAATTCACAGTGATTCTCCTACCTCTGCCTCCTGAGTGCTGGGATTAAAGGCGTGCACCACCGTGCTCATCTTAGAACTTTTTCTTTTTTTCTCACTCTAGTCCAGGCTGACCTGGAAATCACTATGAAGTCACAGGGTGGCCTCAAACTCACAGCAATCCTCCTAACTCTGCCTCCCAAGTGCTGGGATTAAAGGCATGCGCCATCATGTCCGGCTCACATTCTAGAACTTTTAAATAATGTTTTTCCTCCCAGGATTCTGGGGTTCCTTCATGATGTCTTATTGACATGGTCAGGCAATTTGAACGTTAAGAACACTTGATCTGCCTTTTCCTTAGTAGTGGACACTTGTTGAACTTGACTTCAGTGATTTTTGTTTTGTTTATTTTTATTTATTTATTTGAGAGTGACAGAGAGAGAGAGAGAGGCAGGCAGAGAGTGAGAGAGAGAATGGGCGCGCCAGGGCCTCCAGCCACTGCAAACGAACTCCAGACGCGTGCACCCCCTTGTGCATCTGGCTAACGTGGGTCCTGGGGAATCGAGCCTTGAACTGGGGTCCTTAGGCTTCACAGGCAAGCGCTTAACCGCTAAGCCATCTCTCCAGCCCATGACTTCAGTGATTTTTGGCATTGCACAAGGGTATGCCTTCACTGACAGTGAACCAAACCCTCCTGACTGTCCTGATCACAGGGAATCATACATGTGTGTGCCAAATACTATGCAAGATGGAAAAGTGACATTAGAAATTTGAACTACCATTAAATTATTGCACATTAATATTTGCAAATCATCTTTGTGTACCTTATGGATGAGAACCTGTTATAACTGCACAATGTTGCATTTTCTAATTTATAGTCTATTCACCATCAGAATTTGTATCAAATTTTACATCCTGCAAAAGTGACTTCATGTTGTATCAGCATAATATATACAAAGAGTTTGAGAAAGTCTAGAAGGTCCTTGGGCATTTTGATAACTTACTCAACATGTGCAAAGAATGGGGCTTCCCTTAGAAAAGAGTGTGCAGTCCATGCCATTTTACTTTCCTTATTTGTGTGTGTGTGGACAGGCCTCTTGTAGCCCAGGTAGGCCTTAAATTCAGTATGTCCAAAAATAGCCTCAAACTCTCTTCACCCTTCATTCCTAGAGCTAACATGACAGGTATGAGCTGCCACATTCAGCTCAGTATGATTTTTAAAAAGTATTTTATAATGTATTTATCTGAGGTGAGGGGAGAGGCAGATAGAGAGAAAGAGAGAATGGGCACACCAGGGCCTCCAGCCACTGCAAACAAACTCCAGATGCATGTGCCCCCTTGTGCATCTGGCTTACATGGGTCCTGGGGAATCGAACCAGGGTCCTTAGGCTTTGCAGGCAAATGCCTTAACTGCTAAGCCATTTCCTCAGCCCAGTATAATTGTTTTGCATCATTCACCATGCCCAGAGCCTAAGGGCCTGGGCTTCTATGTGTCAGTCATTCCTGCTTCTTTCTCTCCTTCCCCTGGTAGAAGGGATCATTAGCAGCTCAGTACCACTTGCACACCATACACCTCAATGCACTGTTTAGGTCCACATAGAGAAATTTCCACCAGTGAGATGTAATCACAAGTTACCAAAATAATGACACTGGTTTTGCTTCCTTCTAGATCTTGAGTACGAGGAGGACCAGGAAAGTCAAGTAACTGTCGTAAGACCACAGTTCTGTGTCTTCTATAGAAATGTAGTTCTATGTTCAGTATATGTGCAACATGTTTGGACAGAATAAGATCCTGAGCTCGTTAGAATTCACTGGGAATCTGACCAGCCTATGCCTGGTTCCCCATGACGATTAATGTTGCCAAATTCAATATAATGGGTGGAAGGATTTTCCTCATCAATGAATTTCCATCTCATAATATCAGCAAGACACCTAAAAGTCCAAATGGATTTGGTAATTGCACTCTGCATTAAAATTCTATACCTTTTCATGTGTGGTCCACTGTGACATTGTTGATCTATGCAGTGTCCCACTGCATGATTTCCTAATGTAGCCTAATAAAGCCAAAAAAAGACATGGACTGTACTGAAGGGATTAGATTAAGATTCACAGTGTTTCTTTTTCTCTAGGTGCAGAAATTCCGGGAAGTCGAGGAGCCTGGTACGTAGTGTGAAATCCCACATTCATTAAGGAAGCACCTTACTCTTTCAGTGCTGAGACATTTGAGTTGTTTGTTCCTGGTAGGAAAGAGGGCAGTGAAAGTATCAATGAGATCACAAGATTCTGCCCTGCAGGCTGTGTAGAATTCATTTGGAATGCTGAAGTTCTCCTATGCACCTATTATCCTTCCTCTGGTGTAGGCTGGAATGGGTGAACCACATTCTTGGGACTTCTTTCCAGGCACTGATAATGTAGAGCAATGAGCTCTCATCAGTGTCGAAAGTCTGAAGAGTGTTGACGGCTGTAAGAGACAGGAAGCCTGGTTAGATCCAATGCGGAGTGCGTCCCAGGAGCAGTCAGGAAGCTGAGGGTGTGGAGAAGGTTATTGGTGAGGACAAGGAATGAGTGTGGAGGTTCCTGCACCTTTTATTTTGCCAGGCATGGTGGGAAACTTCACTGGCTGTGCTGCCATTAGGACCTGCTTTGTCTCAGGCTGCTGGTTAGAGGAGATCCTGCCAAGAGGACCTGTTCATTGATGCATCAGCCCCCATCAGTTCTCTGCACTTTACTCATGATTAGTAGCTCTTAGGAATCATGCCCAAGAGAAGGTTTTAATCTGGGCCATGTGGTGGGGATCACCTCTCACACGGCAGTGGCATGAATGTGTAGATAGCATCATCGAGGCTGGGCCCGTGGAGAGCCATGTCCTCCCCTCTGTTCCTTCAGGACTTCTTCACTGCACCTTCTCGTTCCTCTTTTTTTGTCTGTCTTCCTTGCATATTGAACACACTGAAATATTTCAGATGACATTGTGGAGGGAATTATTTTTGACAGGTTACATACTCACAGTCCCTGAGGCCTCTATCCAAATACTGTCATCTTCTGGCTATCCTTGGCTTGTGTACTATATCTCTATGAGGATGGTTCCTTCAGTGTTTGCATTTGATGATCTTAGCATGCATTGCCATTTGTAGCATTTCATGATTTAGCATATCATTGATACAGACTTTAAAGTGATTTTATGAGTGATGTGAGGCTAGTACCATTTGAAGACTGTTGCCTGAAGTCTTCCCTAGCCATAAATGGACTGCAAAATGTTTCATTTGCTCGTTATCTGCTGATTCTTTCTTTTCTTATATACATTAGAGAAGAAAGGAAGAGATAGATGGAGAGATGGATAGATATATAGAGAGAATTGATAAGGCAATGCCTTAGCTACTGCAGAGCAAGTCCCGATGCATGCTCCACCTTGTGTTTATGTGTAACCTGTGTGCATGAGTCACTTTCTGTCTCTGGCCTACCTGGGTTCTGGGGATTTGAACATGGCCCCTTAGGTTTCACAGACAGTAGACTTAACCACTAAGCCATCACTCCAGCTCACTTTCTTTAATATCTCCACCATGCTGGCTACTCCAGCAGCTCCCATTAGCAACAGAGTGGGATCTGATAGGTTGCTCCACATTAAGATGAAGGTGACTTTTTCATTGACTTTCAAGTGGGCAGAGGAAATGACAAGTCTCTGTCACTTAATCGCAGTATTTAGTTAGCTCCTTGTACACATCGACCATCATGATGTCAGAAGAAAGATTCTAGTTGTAAACAGAGGGACTCAATTTCTTTTTCATGGCTTTCCTATTATTCTACCTATAAGATGGTAGGTGGTAGATCCAAATCTTCATGATATTCCTGTGGCCAAAAGTCAATGTACTTTTGGTACCATGTAGGTAATTGTGAACCAGGGGAAAGGTGAGGCTGATCTGATGTGAGTGGGTGTATTGTCTTCTGGTGCAGACTCAATTGGGTGAGGCACTGTCTCTATTGGCTTTCTTTCTTTCTTCTTTCTTTCTTTCTTTCTTCCTTTCTTTTTTTTTTTTTTTTTTTGAGGTAGGGTCTCACTCTAGCCCAGGTTGACCTGGAATTCACTATGTAGTCTCAGGGTGGACTCTAACTCAAGGCAATCCTCCTACCTTTGCCTCCCAATTGCTGGGATTAAAGGCATGCACCACCATGCCCAGCTCTATTGGCTTTCTTACAGGGTCTCTTTTCTCACCATGGGTGGCTATGCACATTATGTGCAAAATCTTAGAATAGCACTCAGGTAATTCCTCCTATTTACCTGATACATTATCTGTGCTATTATTGGTTATCTGGTCTGTGCTACCTTTTGCACGACCCATGCATGTGTTCCGGAGAATCATGTTTTCATACCTGATGAGTCAGGGAGAATTATATATATCAGAGTGACCGAAATCTGTGAAAGTAGCAATTGTTTTGCATCACTGCCTAGTTGCCAAAGGAGATATCGCCATTTATTTGATGTCTAATGTTCTCATATTTTCACAAGTAAGCAATCATTCTTGTACGATTGAGTAACCTCTTTGAAAATTTCTTCCTGTCTGAGACTATGTGAATATATACTCTTAATTTCTTTAAAAATATTTTATTGTATTTGTATATTAAAGAGAATGAGAGAGACAGAGACAGAGACAGAGAAAGCCGGGCATGGTGGCACACACCTTTAATCCCAGAACTTGGGAGGCAGAGGTAGAATAGCCATTACCTTGAGACCCTACCTCAAAAGAGAGAGAGAGAGAGAGAGAGAAAGAGAGAGCGAGAGAGAGAGAGGGAAAGAAAGATAAAGGGAATGTGTGCTCCAGTGCCTCTAGCCACTGCTAAGGAACTCCAGATGCTTGTGCCACCTTGTGCATCTCAGTGTAACTTGTGTACTGGGGAATTATACATATGTCCTTAGCCTTTCCAGTAAACACATTACCTGCTAACCCATGTCTCCAGCCCTATACTGTAATTTTATGTCCTCTTCTGACTATTGTGTAATTGGTTTATCTTCATGTAGTTAATTTTGATGAGTCTTTGAACTTGGTCTCAATGACTCAAGGCATTTCTTTTTCTCAATTTTTATTAACATTTTCCATGATTATAAAAAATATTCCATGGTAATACCCTCCCTCCCCCCACTTTCCCCTTTGAAATTCCATTCTCCATCATATCCCCTCCCCATCTCAATCAGTCTTTTATTTTGATGTCATGATCTTTTCCTCCTCTTAAGATGGTCTTGTGTAGGTAGTGTCAGGCACTATGAGGTCATGGATATCCAGGCCATTTCATGTCTGGAGGGAGCACGTTGTAAGGAGTCCTACCCTTGCTTTGGCTCTTACATTCTTTCCGCCACCTCTTCCACATTAGACCCTGAGCCATGGAAGTGTGATCGAGATGTTACTCAGT
This sequence comes from Dipus sagitta, assembly GCA_036346955.1. Taxonomy (NCBI): domain Eukaryota; kingdom Metazoa; phylum Chordata; class Mammalia; order Rodentia; family Dipodidae; genus Dipus; species Dipus sagitta. Next base: position 63,892,875 of record CM070787.1, read on the forward strand.
GCTCCAGTCACTTCTTTCCAGTACTATGATACCATATGAGTCGTCCCAAGGTTACTGCCATCTGAAAAGAGAAGATTCTCTACCCAGAGTGAGAGTAGCATTAATATAAGGGTATGAATATTAAGAGAAGTGCTTACTGGGCAGTTTGATAAGCATAGTATATACATTTATCCAGACATCAGCTGATATTACACACCTAGGGCTCATGACTACCCCTGTTTTAAGTTTTCAGTATCAGGGATGTATTCCCTCCCATGGAGCGGGCCTCCAGTCCAATTGGAGGGCAGTTGGTTTCCACTATGATAGACATGCCACTATTGCATCCGTTGGCTCATTTGGCCTGGATGGCCAATTATAAGGCTTGCACTGTCCACTGTTAAGTATCGTCACTGGTGGTATCTCTTTCTCCAATTGAACTGCATGTAGAATGGCTTCTTCCAGCTTTCTCTCAGCTGGTTTACATGGAGGAGGTTATCAGCTCAGTTCCAGCAGGATTTCTAAGTGGCCTTGCAGCCCAAGTATGTGGAGTCTTCAGCAATAGGGTCTTACCATCTATTCCTGGTGGGAAAGCAAGGGCCTCGGCAATGGCCTATAATGTTTTGGGGGCATCAGGGACCTCCCTGGCCAACAACTCACTGGAAGGTATCCCATCCCTGGCACTGAAAATTTTCTAGCAACGATCTACAGCTCCTGAGTGCTCCATTGTCCAAAACTGAAGGATTCCATATAATTTATTTATCTCCTCTTAGATTTTGATTAGCCCTCCCTCCACCTTTCCTTTACTCAATCTCTTCCCCTGACCTCACTTTGGGCCTTTTTGCCCCTGTTAATCTATTCTTCTGCTTACATATATACACTACCAACCTATTAAGTACCCTCCTCCCTTCCTTTCTCTTCCCTTTATATCTCTTTTTTAGCTTACTGGCCTCTGCTACTGAGTTTTTTTCCTTCTCACACAGAAGCCCAATAATCTGTAGCTAGGATCTACATATGAGAGAGAACATGTGGCACTTGGCTTTCTGGGCCTGGGTTACCTCACTTAGTATAATCCTTTCCTGATCCATCCATTTTCCTGCAAATTTCATAACTTCATTTTTCTTTACCACTGAGTAGAACTCCATTGTATAAATTCATTACCCACTCATCAGTTGAGGGACATCTAGGCTGGTTCCATTTCTCAGCTATTATGAATTGAGTGGCAATAAACATGGTTGAGCATGTACTTCTAAGGAAATGAGATGAGTCCTTAGGATATATGCCTAGGAGTGGTATAGCTGGGTCATATGATAGACCAATTTTTAGCTGTTTTAGGAACCTCCACACTGATTTCCACAATGGCAGGACCAGATTGCATTCCCACCAACAGTGTAGAAAGGTTCCTCTTTTTCCACATCTCTGCCAGCATTTGTGATCATTTGTTTTCATGATGGTAGCCAATCTGACAGGAGTGAGATGGAATCTCAATGTAGTTTTAATCTGCGTTTCCCTGATGACTAGGGATGTAGAACATTTTTTTAGATGCTTATATACCATCCACATTTCTTTTGAGAACTCTCTATTTAGCTCCATAGCCCATTTTTTTAATTGGCTTGTTTGATTGCTTATTATTTAACTTTTTGAGTTCTTTGTATATCCTAGATATTAATTTTCTATCAGATATATAGCTGGCAAAGATTATTTTCCCATTCTGTAGGTTGCCTCTTTGCTTTATTCACAGTGTCCTTTGCAGTACAAAATCTTTGTAATTTCATGAGGTCCCAGTGGTTAATCTGTGGTTTTATTGCCTGAGCACTTGGGGTTATATTCAGAAAGTCTTTGACAAGACCAATATGTTGAAGGGTTTCCCCTACTTTTTCCTCTAGCAGTTTCAGAGTTTACAGTCTGATGTTAAGGTCTTTAATCCATTTGAACTTAATTCTTGTGCATGGAGAGACAGAAGAATCTATTTTCATTCTTCTACAGATACATATTCAGTTTTCCCAGCACCATTTGCTGAAGAGGCTGTATTTTCTCCATTTTTGGCATTTTAATTGAATATCAGGTGGCTATAGCTACCTGGATTTACATCTGGGTCCTCTATTCTGTTCCACTGATCTACATGTCTGCTTTTGTGCCAGTACCATGCTGTTTTTGTTACTATGGCTGTGTAGTATAGGTTAAAATCAGGTATAGTGGTACCACCAGCCTTATTTTTGTTGCTCAGTATTATTTAGGTATTTGAGGTTTTTTGTGATTCCAAATGAACTTTTGATTTTTTTTTTTTTTGTATTTCTGTGAAGAATGCTATTGGAATTTTGATGGGGATTGCATTAAATGTGTAGATTGCTTTTGGTAAGATTGCCATTTTCACAATACTGATTCTTCCAATCCAGGAACAAGGGATGTTTTTCCATTTCCTAGTGTCTTCTGCAATTTCTCGCTTGAGTGTTTGATAGTTTTCATTGTAGAGATCCTTTATTTCCTTGGTTAGGTTTATTCCAAGGTACATTGTTTTCTTTGATGCAATTGTGAATGGGAGTGATTCTCTGATTTCAACATCTGTGTGTTTGTTGTTAGCATATAGGAAGGCTACTCAAGGAATTTCTTAATGGTACCACCTCCACCAAGTGTGACACAAAAACTCCTGAGCTGGGAGGATCACTGTGAGTTCGAGGCCACCCTGAGACTACATAGTGAATTCCAGGTCAGCCTAGGCCAGAGTGAGACCCTACCTCAAAAAACTAAAAGAAAACAAACAAATAAAAACTCCTGACTGCCCTGATCACAGGGGAACAAATGCATGAATACTACATATTATGCAAAAACGACAAAATTGACAATGGAAATCCTGAACTATTATAAAGTTATTGTACTTTGCCGGGCTTGGCTATATTTTTAGCTCCACACTGATTTCCACAATGGCTGGACCAGATTGCAATCCCACCAACAGTGTAGAAGGGTTCCTCTTTTTCTGCATCCTCACCAGCATTTATGGTCATTTGTTTTCATGATGGTAGCCAATCTGACAGGAGTGAGATGGAATCTCAATATAGTTTTAATCCGCATTTCCCTGATGCTTAGGGATGTAGAACATTTTTTTAGATACTTACATGCCATCTGTTTTTCTTCTTTTGAGAACTCTCTATTTAGTTCCATAGCCCATTTTTTAATTGGGTTGTTTAATTTCTTATTATTTTATTTTTAAATTCTTTCTATATCCTAGATATTAATCCTGTATCAGTTGTATATCTGGTAAAGATTTTTCCCCATTCTGTAGTTTGCCTCTTTGCTTTATTCACAGTGTCTTTTGCCATACAATATCTTTGTAATTTCATGAGGTCCTGGCAGTTAATCTGTGGTCTTATTGCCTGAACAATTGGGGTTATATTCAGAAAGTCTTTGCCAAGGCCACTATGTTGAAGGGTTTCCCCTACTTTTTCCTCTAGCAGTTTCAGGTCTGATGTTAAGGTCTTTAATCCATTTGGACTTAATTCTTGTGCATGGAGAGAGAGAAGGATCTACTTTCATCCTTCTACAGATACATATTCAGTTTTCCCAGCACCATTTGGTGAAGAGACCGTCTTTTCTCCAATGAGTATTTTTGGCATTTTTGTCGTATATCAGGTGGCTATAGCTACCCAGACTTACATTTGGTTCCTCTGTTTTGTTCCATTGATTTACATGTCTGTTTTTGTGTCAGTACCACACTGTTTTTGTTACTATGGCACTGTAGTAGAGGTTAAAATCAGGTATGATACCACCAGCCTTATTTTTGTTGCTCAAAATTGTTTTAGATAATCGAGATTTTTTGTGCTTCCAAATGAATTTTTGGATTTTTTTCTATTTTTATTTTTTATTTTCTCAATTTTTATTAATATTTTCCATGATTATAAAAAATATCCCATGGTAGTACCCTCCCCCCCACAATTTTTTTCTATTTTTGTGAAGAATGCCATTGGAATTTTGATGGGGATTGCATTAAATGTGTAGATTGCTTTTTGGTAAGATTGTCAGTTTCACAATATTGATTCTTCCGATTTAAGAATAAGGGATGTTTTTCCATTTCCTATTGTCTTCTGCAATTTCTTGCTTGAGTGTTTTAAAGTTTGCCTTGTAGAGATCCTTCACTTCCTTAATTAGGTTTATTCCAAGGTACTTTATTTCTTTTAATGCAATTGTGAATGAGAATGATTCTCTGATTTCATCATCTGTGTATTTTTTGCTAGCATTTAGGAAGGCTACTGATTTCTGTGTGTTTATTTTGTATCCTGCTACATGGCTATAGGTGTTTATCAGCTCTAACAGTTTGCTGACAGAGTCTTTAGGGTCCTTTATGTATATAATCATGTCATCTGCAAATAATGATAACTTGATCTCTTCCTTTCCAATTTGTATCCCTTTTATGTATGTCTCTTGCCTTATTGCTATGGCTAAGACTTCCAGTACTATATTAAATAAGTGGGGACAGTGGACACCCTTGTCTTGTTCCTGATTTTAGTGGAAAAGCTTCCAGCTTCTCCCCATTTAGTAATATGTTGGGTGTAGGCTTGTCATAAACAACCTTTATTATGTTGAGATATGTTCCTTCTATTCCCAGTCTCTGTAGGACTTTTATCATGAAGGGATGTTGGATTCTGTCAAATGCTTTCTCTGCATCTAATGAAATGATCATGTGATTTTTGTCCTTCAGTCCATTCATATAATGTATTACACTTATTGATTTGTGTATGTTGAACCATCCCTGCATTTCTGAGATAATGCCTACTTGGTAGGGGTGAATGATCTTTCTGATATATTCTTGTATTCTGTTTGCCAATATTTTGTTGAGAATTTGTGCATCTATGTTCATGAGGGGGATTGGTCTGTAATTTTCTTTTTTTTTTTTTGTTCTATCTTTGCCTGGTTTTGGTATCAGGGTGATGCTGGCTTCATAGAAGGAGTTTGGTAGGATTCCTTCTTTCTCTATTTTATGGAAAAGTTGAAGAAGCAATGGTGTTGTTTCTTCCCTGAAGGTCTGGTAAAATTCACCAGTGAATCTATCTGGGCCTGGACTTTTTTTTAGTTGGGAGTTTTTTGATAACTGCTTAGATCTCCATACTTGTTATAGGTCTATTTAAGTGATTAATCTCATCTTGATTTAATTTAGGTAGGTCATATAAATCAAGGAAATCATCCATTTCTTTCAGATTTTCATATTTAGTGGACTATATGTTTTTATAGTATGTCCCTATGATTTTTTGAATTTCTCTGGTATCTGTTGTGATGCTGCATTTTTCATCTCTAACTTTATTAATTTGTATCTCTTCTCTCTTTCTTTTGGTCAGATTTGCTAAGGGTTTATCAATCTTGTTTATCCTTTCAAAAAACCAACTCTTTGTTTCATTGATTCTTTGGGTTGTTTTTTGGTTTCTATTTCATTAATTTCTTCCCTAGTCTTTATTATTTTTCGCATCTACTGATTTTCAGTTTGCCTTGTTCTTCTTTTTCCAAGGCTTTAAGGTGAAGCATTAGGTCATTTACTTGTGACCTTTCTAATTTCTTAATCTAGGCACTTAAAGCTATAAATTTACCTCTTAGAACTGCCTTCATTGTGTCCCAGAGATTTTGGTATGTTATGTTCTCATTACCATTTAACTCTATGAATTTCTTGATTTCCTTCTTGATTTCTTCATTGACTCATTCATCGTTTAGTAGTGTATTGTTTAGTTTCTATGATTTTGTGTATGCTCTGTAGCTTTTGTTGCTATTGCTTTGTAGTTTGATTTCATTGTGGTCAGATAGAATGCAAGGAATTATTTCAATTTTCCTATATTTGTTAAGATTTGCTTTGTGTCCTAATATATGGTCTATTTTAGAGAATGGTCCATGTGCTGCTGAAAAGAATGTGCATTCTGCAGCATTTGGATGAAATTTCCTGTATATATCTGTTAGATCCATTTGTTCTGTGACCTCATTTAGTCCAGATACCTCTCTGTTTATTTTTTGCTGGGATGACTTGTCAGTTGATGAGAGAGGGGTGTTGAAGTCACCCACTACCACTGTGTTTGGTGTTATCTGTGACCTTAGTTCTAATAGTGTTTGTTTGATGAAGTTGGGAACCCCCATGTTAGGTGTATATATGTTTAGGATTGCAATGTCCTCCTGTTGGAGTGTGCCTTTAATCAATATAAAGTGACCTTCCTTATCTTTACTAACTAATGTTGGACTGAAGTCTACCTTGTCAGATATTAGGATAGCAACCCCTGCTTGTTTTCTAGGCCCATTTGCTTGAAACACTATTTTCCAACCTTTCATCCTAAGATAGTGTCCATCCTTTGTAGAAAGGTGAGTTTCTTGGAGGCAACAAACTGAAGGATCCTGCTGTTTAATCCAGTCTGCAAACCTATGTTTTTTGGTTGGGGGCATTGAGGCCAGTGATATTAAGAGATATTATTGAAATGTGTGCCATTTTTTTTTTTGTAGTTCTTCTGGTATTCCCTTTGCTCTCTTCTTTTAACTAGTATTTGAGTATGGTTTGTTTTTTTCAGGTTCCTTATATGTGTGCTTTTCTTTCTCTTCAGCATGGAGGATTCTTTCAAGTGTTTTCTGTAGAGCTGGTTTTGTCTTCAAATATTCCTTTAGCCTGCTTTTGTTGTGGAATGTCCTTATTTCTCCATCTAGTTGAATGGATAGCTTTGCAGGATAAAGTAACCTTGGTTGACAGTTGTTATCTTTCAGAACTTGGAATACATCACTCCAAGCCCTCCTGGCTTTTAAAGTTTGTGTTGAGTAATCTGCTGTGATCCTGATGGGCTTGCCTTTGTAACTTGATTCTTTTTTCTTTTTCTCTCGATGTAGGGTCTCACTCTAGCCCAGGCTGACCTGGCATTCACTATGTAGTCTCAGGGTGACCTTGAACTCATGGCAATCCTCCTACCTCTGCCTCCCGAGTGCTGGGATTAAAGGCGTGGGCTACCATGCCCAGCCTGTAACTTGATTTTTCTCTTTAACTGCTTTCAATATATTTTATTTGGTTTTTATGTTTGGTAGTTTCATTATAATATGGCTAGGAGAGGTCTTTCAACGTTTTGTCTGGTTGGTGTTCTAAAGAATTCCTGTATCTGCATTGGCATCTCTTTTCCAATTTGGGGGAAGTTTTCTTCTATGATTTTTTTTGAAAATGCCTACCATGCCTTTTGGAGTGAAATTCTTCTCCTTTTACTATACCCTGAATTATTATGTTTTATCTTTTCATAGTGTCCCGAGTATCTTGAAATTCCCATTCATATTTTCCTATTAGTTTGTCTTTCTCTTTGTTGGACTATATTAGATCTGCCACCTGGTCTTTTAGTTTAGATATTCTGTCCTCTCCTTCATCCATTATACTGGTGAGATTTTCAACAGAGTTTTTTATTTCATTGACTGTGTTCTTCACTGTAATTCTGACTGGTTTTTCTTTATTATTTCTATTTCCTTATTTATGTCTTGTATTGACCTCTTTATTTCATTACATTGGTTTCCTGTGTCTTCTTTGATACCTTTGATTTCCTCTTTGACTTCTTTGAGCATATTTGTAATCATTATTTTGAAATCTTTCTCAGGCATTTTCTAATTCATTCTCACTGGAGGTTATTTCTGATGCATTAATACTTTTTGGTGTGTTTATATTGGCTTGATTTTTGGTGTTTCTTGTGTTATAATGTACATATTTTTGCATCTTGGATTAATTTAATGCTTGGATTTTCTAGTTAGCTGCAGTATTATTTGATGTATCAATCAATCTGATGTTATATATCTTCAGGGTAGGGGCTTAAGGTGCTAGGTGTGGCTCTCAAGACTCTCAGAGTATCTACAAAAGTGACCTTAGATGTTGGGTTTGCCTGCTATGAGAGTATTCAAGTAAGCTGGGTGGAACAAAATACAGGCAGATTCTAAAATTTAATTTAAAAATGTACATATTCAGTGAAAACCAGGACAGAGTATTTATGCAAGAGTAGGTATTATGACAACCAGATCCTCTAACAAAGTCTCAATCCCTTAGGGTGTGTGTTGCCCCACACCCTTAATCCTGTCAACAAGGAGGTTAAGATTTCTGGTCTGTTGAGGGTTCAAAGTCAGCTTGTGACCAAGTGAGACCCTTCCCTAATGAACAACAGAAGAGGAAACAAAGCCACTATAAATCAGGAAGCAACAAATAACAAGCCCAAAATATAGCTTATTTAAGAATGGCAAATCTGACCATCCATCAGATTTAACATGTATCTTGATATGGAAGGTGCAATTATCACTTCCAATTCAAGCCTATGTCCCAGGCTTATTTGGTGGTTACTGACCTGGTGCAATCCCAGTTACCTTTTGGGATGATTTTGGTCTCAGTTATGCTGCACTCCTGCTTGGGTCCCTCTTTAGTGCACTGTGGGTTCAAGTAGGCTGGCTGGGTCACTGAATTGCTGCTCTGGTCGCTGGTGCTGGGTGCTGTGATCTCCCTTCCCCAGGTCTCTTGGTGCATGCTTTTAATCCCAGTATTTGGGAGGCTTAGATAGGAGGATGGCCATGAGTTTTAGGCCAGCCTGAGACTACATAGTGAATTCCAGGTCATCCTGGGCTAGAGTTAGACCCTACCTTGGAAAAATAAATAAATAAATAAATAAATAAATAAATAATAAATAAATAAATAAAAACCAACCAAACAAACAAAAAACCCTAGTTACTGTACTTTAATACTTGTAAATGATATTTGTTTATTGTATGGATACAAACTGATTACAAGTAAACAACAGTGCATTTCCTAGAATCTAGTGTATTTCTTTATCAGAATTAGCTTCGTATCAAATTACATATCCTGCAAAAATGACTTCATGTAGCAGCAGTGTGATATATTCAAATGGTTTTGAAACAGTCAAGAAGCTCCTGAGCCATTCTGATGACTTTCCAAACATGTGGGAAGGATGGTTAAGGCATCTGTTAGACAGTATTGTGCATTCATGACATTTCATTTTCCTTATTTGTGTGTTTTGAGAAAGGACCTCCTGTAGCCCAGATAGGCCTTAAATGCAGTGTGCCTGAGCATGTTCTCAAGCCCTCTTCACCCTGCATCCCTAGTGCTGACATTCAGCTCAGCAGTATTGTTTTTATCATGCACAATGCCAGAGCTCTAGGGCCAGGGCTTCTATGTGCCAGTCATTCCTGCTTCTTTTCTGTCCTTCCACCTGGTACAGGGATCATTAGCAGCTCAGTACCACTTGGTAACCAGCCAGTTCCACTCACTGTGCACACAGAGAGAAATTTCCAGCAGTGAATGGTAATCACAGGTTACCAACACAATGATATTTGTTCTGTTTCCTTCTAGGTTTGGAGCAATGTGACAATCCGGAAGCTACAAAAATTCCCGTATGTCCACAGTTCTGCATCTTTTATAGAAATGAAGTTCTATGTGCAGTCCATGTGCACTGTGTTCAGACAGAATGAGTTCCTGAGGGTACTAGAACTCCATGGGAATCTCTCACTAACCTATTCCTGATTTCCAATGATAACTAATGTTGCCAAATCTAGTATATTGAAATGGTAGAACGATTTTCCTAATAAATGAATTGCCATCTCATAATAAGCAGGATACCTGAAAGTCCAAATGGATTTGATTAATACATTCTGCATTTAAAACCTGTCCCTTTTCTATGCAACTTGTTCCATTTCTTCTGGGGTATATTATGGTTTGGGTAGAATTTTAGAGTATCATCCAGAGGCTCTTGTGATGTATGCTTCATATGTCCAGTATTGTGGCATTGAGGTGAAGACACATTTAAGTCACGAGACCTAGTCTAGATAACTGGGACACAGAGACATCCCAACTACTTTAGGATGGAGTAATGAGCTCTCACAAGAGCAGATTATTATGAAGTTTCTCTGCCAAGTTGTTTTGTATCTTTGGCACTCTAAGTGTAGCCTCAGCAAGCAAAGTAGCATGATCTGAACTTTGAATTAGCAAAAGTACAATAAATACTTTTCTTCCCAAAGTGCCCAGTTTCACATGACAGCCACACATAAAAGACTAACACGGTCTTTGACTTGACCACTCACCCTCATTACTCCAAGCCTTTGGTGTAACCAGAGACCTGGGTCAAGAGTACTCAGCATGACGTGAGCCTCAAAATGTTTCTCCCTCTCTACATTACAGGTCATGTCAAAGAAGAGACGAATATGTACGTATTCTGGAGTCATTTGTGAAGACACAATTTTATTTTTATTTATTTTATTTTATTGGAGAGAGAGAAAGAGGGGGAGAGAGGAAGAGAGAGAGAGAGAGAGAGAGAGAGAGAGAGAGAGAGAGAGAGAGAATGGGTTGCCAAGGCCTCCAAGCCACTGCAAAAGAACTCCAGATGCATGTGCCGTCTTGTGCATCTGGCTTACTTGGGTTGTGGGGAATCAAACTGAGGTCCTTTGGCTTGCAGGCAAGTGCCTTAATCATTAAGCCAGCTCTTCAGCCCCTGAAGACACACTTCAGATAAAAATTATAGGAACGCTGGTTTCTCCAGTGCACTACTGTGATCTGAGCGGTTTGCTCAGAATAGGGTGTACAGCCTCTGAATTCAGCACTGTTCCTTATTTACTGTGGGATTTGGGGCATCAATATCTACATGTATGTTTATCATAGGAAGCTATTTCTCTCAACCCAACCCAATTATTTTCTTTTTTTAAAAAAATATATTTTATTTATTTGAGAGTGAGAAAGAAGGAGAGAGAGGGGGAGAGAGAGAGAGAGAGAGAGAGAGAGGGAGAGAGGGAGAGAGGGAGAGAGAGAGAGAGAGAGAAATGGGTGTTCCAGGGCCTCCAGCCTCTGCAAATGAACTCCAGATGCATGCACCGCCTTGTGTATCTGGCTAACGTGGGTCCTGGGGAATCAAACCAGTATCCTTTAGCTTTGCAGGCAAACACCTTAACTGCTAAGCCATCTCTCCAGCTCCCAACCCAATTTTTTCAGTTGAAAAATATTACCCCCCCCCCAAAAAAAAAGAAAAGAAAAAAGCCAGGAGTGGTGGCTCATGCCTTTAATCCCAGCAATCAGGAGGCAGAGGTAGGAAGATCACCGTGAGTATAAGGCCACCCTGAGACTGCATAGTGAATTCCATGTTAGCCTGGGCTAGAGCAACACCCTAACTCAAAAAAAAAGAAAGAAAGAAAGAAAAAAAATATGGCACATACTGTTCTTTCATTAACTAGTTCCAACCTCATGGCTAACTTGTATGGTAGATTTACTGCCCCACATACCAATCCACAGATTAATAAGCAGAGGGACCTACTTCAGTGAGCAAGCTTCTAGCTATGAGGTGCCAAAGCCACAGTTGCTCACATGTTACAGCCTCTACTTGTCATTGCATCAAGGAATTACTAGTCACTGTGTAAGAGTTCTGCCTCTCTGAGTTGGATATTATAATTTAGTTGGTGTAGTGCTATCTTGCCATACTCACGGCTCTTAGTTCAATCCCAGCACTAAGAAAAACAGTTCCAGCTTCCCAGTGTGTACCTGAAATGCTTATGTATTTAGAGATTCCAAACACTACCATGATTGCCTCAGTGGCCAATCATTAAAGATAGCATCCACACATCTGCCAGCTGACCTTCACCAACATAAATGATATAGAAACCCATATGCTTCTCAGGAAATCATGGATTCTGAAAAAGGGGCACATTCCACAGGAAATTGTGGGTGTGAATCATAATTAGGATGTGTCTAGGCACGTCTCATTCTTCTAAGGACTTGTGAAATGCTTCAGGATATTGGCAAACATTATCATGTTATGGATGTTTTACCATGACTAGGATTCTGAGTCATGGTGGGATGCACAGGCAATGTCCTCACCTATCCTAATCAAGATTCCCTTGGGTGACTTTTGAACAAAATCTGTTCTGTTTGCATCAGGGGTGGAAATGTAGAGGTCCCTCCCTCCCTCTTTCTCTTTCTTTCTTTCTTTCTTTCTTTCTTTCTTTCTTTCTTTCTTTCTTTCTTTCTTTCAAGGTAGGGCCTAGCCCAGGCTGACCTGGAATTCATTATGTAGTCTCAGGATGGCCTTGAACTCACAACAATCCTCCTACCTTTTCCTCCCAAGTGCTGTGATTACAGGCATGGGCCACCATGCCTGGTCCTCCCTTTTTCTATCAGGTAGTTTGGTTACAAAGATCTGCTATTACCAAATACAGTACCCTCAGATGAAAAGTAGGAGGTATGGACAGCCCCCTACCTGCCTCCCTTACTGGAGAGGATACTGTTTGATGCTCCTGAGCTGGTAAGTGTCATGATTAGGTAAAGAACATTGGTTCTCCCCTTTCATGGAGACATCCAAACATGCTCTCTTCATTCAACCACCCCGGTCTCATTCCTCTGGCATTTAACAGACATCATAGAGCAGTTCTGAAGTATCAGACTTTTCACTAGAAGCCCTTACATTATTTAGACTCAACATTCACAGAGGGAGGCCTTGTGATGATTGTAGTGTCATAGTGCAAAGAATGGGCAACAGAGAAATCACAGAAATTTCTTTGTGTTCATTACATGTGAGCCTTAAAAGGAATTTGTATGCTGACCAGTGGGAACCATGTGCTGCTCTTTCTTTTTTTCCTACATGATCTCATGAATTTAGGTCTCACTTGCACTTCATGTAATGCCCATGTTAAGGGTGTACTGGACACTGTGATCTTCCTGAATGAAGCCCCATTCTGGATGAGATGACTGTACTGAAAGCATGAAATGAGACCATGTGTTTAATCTCAGGATGATTACTCATTTCCCTCTGTTTTGCTACCATTAAGCTGACCTAACTGTGTTGTGAATGCATTCTCAGTGTCGTCCATCACGAACACATTTCGAAGAACTGGGACAAACCGTCATCAGAGCGATCTCAATGAAGAGTATGAGGAAGAATGGCTGTGCAGACAAAATAAATCAAGTACGGTAGAAATTCAATAATTTGTTTGAAGTATGAGAAGTAATTGTACATTATATTATTCCATGTCCCAGAGTAAATGTATGAAGTGTTTTGGTGATATTTTTGTTTCTTCAAGATAAGGTCTTACTCTAGCCCAGGCTGACCTGCAATGCACTCTGTATTTCCGGGATGGCTTTGAACTCATGGTGGATAATGGCATGTGCCTCAACACCCAGCTAGCAGTATTTTTAAAGATGAGAATAGTGTCAATTTCTTTTGCTCATCAGTAGAGTGCCAACCACAGAATTTAAAAATGCATTTAAGACCCGGGCGTGGCGTGGGCAGAAAAAAAAATGCATTTAAATGATGCATCCTTAATTTCATTCCTTGGAGAGGGCTGAGATACGAGCATCACTGTGAGTTCATGGCCAGCCTGCTACAGAGTCATTTCCACATCAGCTTGAGCTAGAGTGAGACTGTCCCTCAAAAAGTAATAAATTTTGGTTTTCTTTGACAGTAGAAATTATAATGATCTATAATGTGGATTCTGCTAATATCTATCAGTACACATGTACACATTGTTTTACTGTGTGTATCATTGTTGAAATATCCATATGATCATGTTTTTATATCAAGCAGAAACCTTTGTTTCCCCTAAATCATAGATATCCCCTGTCCTTCAATAACTAATGCTTTGCCCTTTGCTTGGAACCTTGGTGTCATTTTGTATATTGCATTTCCACTTTTGTGCTTCTCATAATGTCATTGAGTGGGAATCAGAATACAGCTTGCCTATGCAATCCTGTTTTGCTAATCAACATACATTGCCCATTATGTGTTTTCCTCATGGAGTACATCCTTTAATACAGAATACAGTGTTCTATGTGGATGAACTAAAAACTGTAATCCATTTATCACTGCAAAGAACTCATGTTTGATTTATTTATGTGACTGTAGATAAAGGCAATGAACATGGTCCTGGGGAGAGTTTGTGTAGATAGAACTTTTCGTGGCAACTGGATAAATGTGGAATACCACAGATGCTGCATTCCATGGTTAAAATTCATAAGAATTTGTTAAGGTTGCTTTAATAACATCATCTGTGTTTGCTGCTTTCTATCCCTGGTCATGTTTATTTTCTAAGTGTACAGAACTCTGATATGTTTAATCATTTGCAATGTTTGCATTCCTCTACATTTTATCATTTCCAAATTGAAACATTTCAATTATCATACTCTATATACATTCCATTCAATTCTGCTTCCTTTTCATAGGTTGTTTGTTATTAATTTATAAGAGGATGAGAAAGGGAGAGAGAGAAGGAGCCAGAGAGAGAGAGAATAAAAATGGGCATGGCAGGGCCTCTAGCCACTTCAAACAAACTCCAGATGCATGAATCACAGTATGCATCTGACTCTATGTGGGTACTGGGGTTTCAAACCCATGCTGGAAGGCTTGGGAAATAAACTACTTCCCCGGTCCTCAATTCTAAACATTTCTGTATAAGCTTAGTTTTGTTACATTTCAGTTACTGAATTTTGTTTATTTCTTCATTTCAAGGAAATACTATAACTACTTTGAACCCTAGACTTATAAAATTCTCTCATCTTTGCTGCAGCATCTGTAAGTGTTTTGTGGGTTTGGGAAAAATTCTGTTGTTTTATAATTAAGTTGCACAGTGATTCTAAGTTGATCCTTAAACAGCATGTGGTGGAATTGTGTCTTCCCGCTTGTGAATGAAATTTAAAAAAATTTGCTCTGAAGTACATCGGAAATCTTTCTCATTTATTTAAGTATTGGTAGAGAGCAGACTGATCCAGTAATGGCATTTCTGCTGGGAAGAGGTTTTAAAGAGACCCCTCCCCCGCAGTTCTTTGCCCATGCTTGTGTCTTGAAGATTGTAATTTTCTCCACGATGTGACTGCTACTTTTTAGTCCAAACCCTGAAGTGGAGAGTGAAGGATGGAGCCAGGACACATCAAATGGCATAAAATGTATTGGTTTTGAATTATATTTCCTGCTTTACTAAAAACTTTGGTTAATTTCCTGTACCTTGAAATATCTATGATGTGTTGTAGAGGGGAAATTTTGGGGCAGTCTTTATAGGCCCTGATTCTACCCCATTTGCCATATTCTTTTGAATACTCATGGATCATAGTCTATGCAAAAATATCCCTACAAGTTTGTATTACAAGCCATTAACAGGCATTATAACTCAGTTTGTTTCATGGTGTTGGAATATTATCCGCCAAGGCTTCAGAGTGATCATGAAGAGTGACAGGACATGT
The DNA here is from genome assembly GCA_036346955.1 of Dipus sagitta. Classification (NCBI taxonomy): domain Eukaryota; kingdom Metazoa; phylum Chordata; class Mammalia; order Rodentia; family Dipodidae; genus Dipus; species Dipus sagitta. The sequence goes on from CM070787.1 coordinate 63,908,041, forward strand.
TAAGATGACAGTGACAGTTTTCATTGACTTCCAAATGGGAGAATAAATGACCAGACTCTGTCACTGAATCATAGGGTTTAGTTAGGACCATGTACAGATGGACTGTCTCGTGTCACATAGTATGGACTGTAGGCGTAAATACAGGGACTCAGTTTCTCCTTATTTCTCCATATTTCATGGAGAAAGAAATGAGCATATTTGTCTGGCAAAGATTCAAATGTAGTTTGTTACCACATAGGTAATCTGTGAACCAGGGGAAGCCAAGGCTGGTTGTTTGTGTGAGCATATCCTTAACTGGTATAGATGGGAATGTGTGAGCCACTCTATCAACTTTATTCTAGGTATTCCTGATTTCGCCAATGTGGAGAAGCACCCCTCAGCTAGGGGCCTAGAATGGACTGGTAATGATTCTATTTACCTGCATCCTCCTGCCCTATGCTTTCATTAATCAGTAATGTAAAAATAATTTAATTTAATTTTTTTTATGAGAAAGAGAGGGAGAGATAAAGCAAGAAAAGCAGATACAGACAGATAGAGAATGGACACACCAGGGCCTCTAGCCATTGCAAATGAACTCCAGACATATGTGATACCTTGTGCATCTGGCTTTACATGGGTACCAGGGAATCAAACCTGGATCCTTGTGCTTTGTAGGCAAGTGCCTTAACCACTAAGCAATCCCTCTGGCCCACATTAGTAAATATTTTGGGTATTTGCTCTGTGCTGCCTGTACTCACAGGTAAATCTCCCTGAGTGATTTGTAATCACAAATTACCAACATACTGACATTTACTCTCCTTTTTTTTTCTTTCCCTAGAGTCAATGCAGGCCAACTTGGATGAATTAGTGTTACAAACAGTAAGTCCACCATTTTCTGTAGCTCCATGTTCAGTCAATGTGCACTGTTTTGGACAGACATGAAGTTGAGTGGGGTGGAATTGAATGAACATATTCTACCAACAATTCCTGGCTCTCTAGGACAATTAATCTTGCCACATCCCTTATAACTGGATGCTAGGAGGATTTCCCTCAGAAATGATTTTTGTTATTATACTAAAGTTTGAGTACTTGAAAGTGTAAATGGACTTGATAGATACACTGTGCTTGAAAATCTCATGCCTTTCCCACAGTTGTCCTTTGGGACTTGATACCTGTGTGTGACCACTGACTGAAGCCACTGTTTCCCAACTCTGTCTGTTTTCTCAAGTTGTGGAAGAAAGCCAGATTTATGTAAAGTGTATGGTCTGGCTTGACCTCACAGTGTTTCTTTTTCTATAATTACAGAAAGAGCCCACTTGGGGAAGTGCCCGTAAATACAGTAAGTGTTGTGAAATCAATATTTTCAGAATATTTCTTACTGCTTCAGTTGTGATCTGAGTGTGAGGTGATTCTAGGAAGGGGCTGTGGGTCAATGAGATGAAATGGTTCTGCTGTGTAGGCTGTATAGAAATTCTATAGAGAGCTGAGGGCTATCTCATATGAGCCAATGTGCCTTCATGCGGTATAGGCAGGACTCAGAAACTGATCTCTTTATTAACTTCCTTCCAACATAGGTCGAAACAACATAAGAAACTTAATATTTCTAAAGCTTCAATTCCTTGGTAAGTAAGTGACAGCATTTCTGGTCAGGTTAGATGAGAAAAGGTCCCAGGATCAGTCAGGGTGTGCCTTGTACCGAGGGTAAGAGACAGTTTTCAGTTGGGCCAGGAAATGTGGGAAAACACCATTGACTGCAGTGGTGTCTGTGTGACTGAGCATGCTTTGCTTCTCTTCTGGCTCTTCCTGAAGATGAGTTTTCTCAGAAGCCTTATTCCTTCCTTCTCCTGTTTCTGCCCAACCTTCAAGCCTTTGCTTGTGAGTCATATTTCTTATTGGCTAGTGTGCCCATGAAGTGTTGAGTTTAAAAAAATTATTTTTACTTATTTATTTGAGAGAGGGAAAGAGGCAGAGCGAGAGAGAGCCAGAGAGCGAGAGAGCAAGACAGACAGAGAGAGAGAGAGAGAGAGAGAGAGAGAGAGAGAGACAGAGAGAGAATGGTCACACCAGGACTTCCAGCTATTGCAAACATGCTCCAGACGCACGCACCACCTTGTGCATCTGGCTTACGTGGGTCCTGGTGAATCGAACCGAGGTCCTTTGGCTTTGCAGGCAAGCACCTTAACTGCTAAGCCATCTCTCCCGCCCTGAAGTGTTGAGTTTTGAGCATTGACCTGTGATACTGAAAATGAGGTTGGGTGGAGCACAACTCTCACAGAGAGAACTGACATGTATGTGGAGCTACGTCTTCAAGTGTGGGACTTGGAGAAGTTCCTCTCCCTCTGCTCCATCAGGGACTTGCAGCACGTAGTACCTGAGATTCCTTTCGTGCCTCTCCAATTCTGCTGTAAGGAGCACCTTGGGCTGAGTGACAGAGCAGAGTATGCACTTCCTCTGTGCTCTCTGCAGAAGCTCACTGTCCTGGGGAGAGATTCCAGAACATAGGATCCTGAGTTCATTTCCAGGCTTGAAGGGTAGACGAGGCAATGGATTTGAGAGACCCTGTATCCATCTTGTGTCCCTCGGCACTAGTGAGTGAGGAGAAATCTGGACCCATAAGCTCAGCGTTGCTCCCCCTTTTAGACTTTCTTGGCTGGGCATCCAGGATGCAAGAAGATAGGTTTTGGGGTTTCCCAAACTACTGCTCAGGTTTCCAGGGCTAAAGGCCTGGACACTCATGCATCCTCTCTCTCAGTGGATGAATCCTGAGCTTTAGCCTCCCACACACATTTTAATCTTCTTGCTGTCTTCTGATCATGTCCGTCTTTGGTTCAATCTATCTTGTTAACATCTAGGAAATCTGCAAGTTCACTCTTGGGAAATTTCTGATTGGTTTTGTCTGTTCTTGTGGCATTAGTCTGTTTCCCCCAAGTTTTTTTCCCTTGCACCTATGCTGTGTGGTCAGAGACTTTAATCATCAGAAAGTACGCCTGCCTGCTGGATTTGGGTCCTCTTTTTATAGGCAATATCTGCACATTTCATGCATTGCATCAGTTCTTTGTAAACTGAGGGGTCTCTTGATCATGAGTAATGTTTCCTGCAAAGACCCAGGAACCCACCTCCCTGAACATACCTTTCAAACACCCTCCTCATTACTAACTTTTACCCAGAGAGCTTTCCCCATCCTCTTTGTCCTATCTCCTGAGGAACTTCATGGTTCTGGAGCCTGAGCCTGGCAGGTCACCGAGGCTTAAGGATTCCTTCCACCTTCTACTTTTTTCTTGATCCTGGCTACTGGATCCCTTTGGTCTAATGGTCTGAAACACAGCTCTCCAGCCTTAGTTGTGAGTGTTCTAAGTGTTCGCATTGTCATCAGTGACTCCCTCTGAGCACCATGTTGCCTTTTCCTTGAGGTGTGGACCCAGTTTTCTCTCACCCATAGCACATCAGAAACCCAGTAGGGAGAGAACAGAACATAACACTTCTAGCACTCGGGAGGCAGAGGTAGGAGGATCACCATGAGTTCAAGCGCACCTTGAGACTACATTCTAGGTCAGCTCTGGGCTAGAGTGAGACACTACCTTGAAAAACCAAAAGCAAAGCAAAGCAAAGCAAAGCAAAACAAAACAACAGCAGCAGCAACAACAAAATACCCCATAACACTTCTTAGGGACAACATGCCTAGGAAGACATAGAGTTGAGTAGAGCATTTGTTTATTTTATTTATTTATTTATTTATTTATTTATTTATTTATTTATTTAAGAGCGACAGAGAGAGAAAGAGAGGAGAGAGAGAGAGAGAGAGAGAGAGAGAGAGAATGGGCACGCCAGGGCCTCTAGACACTGCAAATGAACTCCAGACGTGTACGTCCCCTTGTGCATCTGGCTAATGTGGGTATGTGGGTCCTGGGGAATTGAGCCTTGCACTGGGGTGTTTAGGCTTCACAGGCAAGTGCTTAACCACTAAGCCATCTCTCCAGCCCTGAGTAGAGCATTTGATTGAGCTCTTTCACTTGGGAAACAGAGGTGAAGAGTTGGTGATGGCCAACTGCAACCAGCAGTAGAGCCGAACAGAGAGGGAATTAGCTTAGTGCTCTAGATTTAATCAGAAGTCTCATCCCTAGGATGAGACAAGTCAGAAAAAGAACAAAGACGAAGCAAAAGATTGGTGGAGACCTTGCGGATAGCAGAGAAGGAAGAGAAGGAATCACTCACCTAAGATGATCAACTTAGTCCCTCCAGGAGCATTCAATATTGTGACATGGCTTTGTGTGGAAACTCCACCTATCTTGACCCTTTTCCCACTCTCACCCCAGGTGAAATTTCTGAGGACGAATCGCTTAGTATGTGGCGTGATTATGTCTTGGACATTAAAGAAGATCTTTAAATGTTTATACTCTCAAGATGTCACAAGCCCTAGGAACAACGGAAATCATTTCAAAATGTTTAATTAAAATACCTGACCTGTATTCCAACATATTGCTAAAACATCTAAAACCAGTGAGGTATTCTGCATTATTTCTTCATAGGAATTATAGTCATTGCCATCAAATCCTATAATTGGCATGAAAGTGTCATGGGGAAGGCATGTAATCTGTTTGGATTGGATCAAATCACTTGAGAATGGACCATGGTGGCTGTCAGACCATGAAGTATATTATTCCTTGGGCTCATCACAATAACTTCCTTTAGTGCAGGATGTGTCCCTATCTTATGTAACATGCATGGGAAAATCTGAAAAATGCATGTATGGGTTTAGTGCAGGTTGTGTCCATATCTTAGCTATGGCATCCAGCATAGAAAAATATGAGAAATGCATGTATAGGTTCCAGTTTCTGAACTTTCTGTGATGGTATCAAACTCGACCCTTCACTGTGTAAATGCTCCCCTGCCTAGGTCCTCATATGTAACTGGAAACTCAGCTCTGATCTCCTGATGACCATTAATTTGTCTTCTTACTTCCATGTTCTGCCCCAGCATGAATCTGGGCTCCAGTGACCTTCCCTTGTCTAATCTGCCACCATGGGCAGTCACCATTCCTCATAGTGGACCCTCCTCCTTCTCAGGTGGATGAGAACTTCATCCCATGCTGGGAGCTGACCTGAGTCATGGTGCGTTAGTAATGTGTGATGGCAGGGTGATAATATTATAAGCTGAAACTTCCGTTGCCTGTGAAATGGGACTTTTCTGGTCTGAAGCATGAGCATGGACCAATGACACAGAAATAATGGAAGCCACGTGATTGTGTCTCCTGTGAGATGATGGTTGACACTGGTTGATATGAACACCACCTCCTTGGGGATGGGGATCAGCACATACTGAGTTATGGACAGGATCTAGGAGAACGTCAGGGGAAATTATGTTCTCAGGTAATGGCATTGCTAGGAGAGAGCTGGGAGTCCTGGGTCTGCTAGTGTTAGGAATGTGAGGGAGCAGAAGTCAGAATGGGAGGAGGGAGTAAAGTTATTGGGGAGTACGGGGGGGGGCACTTTTCCAGCCTAGAGGGTATGGAGTGGGGACCCTAGTGAAGGCATCTTGGATTTCCCCATGTCATCAGTACAATAGGTGGTGGCCGGGAAAATTGGGAATCTGCATGTGGGAAGTGAGTGGAGAGTGACATTTCCTAAGTGAGCCCCAAAGATGTTGTACTCTAACCCTGCTGTGCTCAGATGCCCTTCCTGCCTCTGCAGTGCACAGTCTTTGAGTTGAGACCTGTGTTCCCAGTATACCTGCTTCCTAGCATGAAGATCACAAGCTGAATCCCTATTAACACTTAACAACTGCTCATATTCCTCATAAGGCCAAAAAACACCAAAAAACTTCCAAAAAATCTGTAAAAATAAAACTAATACTACAGAGTGAATTCCAGATCAGTCTGGGCTAGAGTGGGACCCTAGCTTAAAAAAACCAAGGGGATTGGAGAGATGGCTTAGTGGTTAAGTGCTTGCCTGTGAAGCCTAAGGACCCTGGTTCGAGGCTCGATTCCCCAGGACCCACTTAAGCCAGATGCACAAGATGGTGCATACATCTGGAGAGTTTGCAGTGGCTGGAGGCCCTGGTATGCCCATTCTCTCTCTGCCTCTTTCTCTCTCTCTGCCTCTTTCTCTCTCTGTCTGTTGCTCTCAAATAAATAAAAACAAACAACAAAAAAGCCAAGAGTGGGGGGGGGATACCAATGGACTTTTTTCATTCCTCTTACAATGATTTTTACTCAATTATAGTTATGCAAGCACAGACTGTCAAACATCACAGTTCAAAGACAGAGCAAGTGGAACTGAAGTTTCCATTTGTTCTCTGTATACTGCTTATGGAAGTATCCATTTGGTGTTATGATGGCTAATTGTGTGTACTTGACTAGATATAGAACCACCCAAGTGCATGTCTATGTATTTTCACAGAGGCTTAACTGAGAGGAGGACTACCCTGTAGTGAGTTGAGCTTCCATACTGAAAAGTAGAATGAGAGGACTATGGAAATGGCTCAGTGGTTAAAGGGATTTTCTTGCAAAGCCTTCTGGTATCAGTTCAATTCCCCACACCCATGTAAATTCAGACACAAATAATGGTTGGGCTTAGTGGTGCAGTCCTTTAATCCCAGCACATGGAAGGCAGAGGTAGGAGGATCATTGTGAGTTGGAGGCCAGCTTGGGACTATAGAGTGAGTTCTAGATCAGCTTGGGCTAGAGTGAGACTGTACATCAAAAAACAAAAGTGTTACAGACATCTGGTGTTCCCTGCAGGTACACACACACACACACACACACACACACACACACACACACATTTTTTAAGGATAAAAAGGGCTAGAGATGTGGCTTACCAGTTAAGGTGCTTGCCTGCGATGTCTGAGGACCCATGTTTGACTCTCCTGATCCCATATAAGTGAAATGCACCAAGGTGAGGCAAGCACAGGTTGCACATGCCCACTAGGTGGCAAAAGCATCTGGAATTGCATTGCAGTGGCTGAGGCCCTGGCATGCCAATTCTTTCTTTCTGTCTTTCTCTCTCTTTCGTTTTTCTAAAAATAAAAATAAGATTAAAATTAAAAGTAAACTTTTAAACAAGGATTAAGACCAGGAGAAATGGCTGAACAGTTAAGGCATTTGCCTATGAAGCCTGAGGACTCCAGTTTGATTCCCCAGGACCCACATAAGCCAGATGCACAAGGGGATGCATACATCTGGAGTTCATTTGGAGTGACCAGAGGCCCTGGCATGCCCATTCTCTCTTTCTCTCTATTTGCCTTTTTCTCTCTCTCTCAAATAAATAAATAAAATACCGAAACAAGGATTTAAAAAAAAGGCCTTAGTTCCCATACCTTTTCTTCCTGTCTGTGGTTACACAACATGAGTATTACCTGTCTCTTTGCTTCCTGACTGGTCACACACTGTGACTAGTACCTGTTTCTGTACTTCATGACTGTAGTCACACACCATGACAGCTGTCTCACACTCCTGCACTCTGCCTTCCCTGCTATCATGAGCTATTTTGCCATGATGGGCTGTACCGTAAAATCATGAGCCCAAATCCCTCCTTCCTAAGTTGCTTCTTGTCAGCTATTTAGCCACAGCAGTGAAAAGTATGTAATACCATAAATATTTACTGAGTACCCACCAGTCTCACATACCTTGCTTGGTACAAGATATGAGGAACAAACTTGAACCAGGAGAAAAAAAGGCTCTGTCTTGCTGAAGCTTACATTCTATTTGGGGAAAAGTCAAGAAAAACTTCATTCTAAAATGTATGCCTGGGCACTCTAGAGGCAGAGGTAGGAGGATTGCTGTGAGTTACAGGCCAACTTGGGACTATAGAGTGAATTCTAGGTCAGCCCCTAGAGTGAGACCCTACCTCATAAAAAATAAGCTAATAAATAAATAAATTTTAAAAAGTAAAGTTGTGCTGGAGAGATGGCTTGCTTAAGGAGCTGGCCTATAAAGCCCAACTACACAGTTTCAAATCACCAGTATCTACATAGACCCTGACGCACAAAGTGGCACATGCATGTGGAGTTTATTTGCAGCAGCTGGAGGCCCTGGAACACCCATTGTCTTGCTTTCTTTTTCTTTGCTTCTATAGTAGACAGCCTAAGCTGCTGGGATGAACTGCCTGACCAGACATAGTTATAGGAGGAAGGGAATTTATTTGAAGCTTATAGATCCAAGGGACATTCCGTAATGGTAGAAGTTGGCCCCCCTTTCACAGATTGGAGCAAAGAAAAATCCACCATCAAAAGCAAGAGTAAAACACACACACACACACCCGTCAGCCAAGTCACAGGGAACCCAGGCAGAACTCCAGCAAAGCTCCAGCACTTTGCATATCTTTTTTTTTTTTTTTTTTTTTTTTTGGTTTTTCGAGGTAGGGTCTCACTCTAGCCCAGGCTGACCTGGAATTCACTATGTAGTCTCAGGGTGGCCTCGAACTCACAGCGATCCTCCTACCTCGGCCTCCCGAGTGCTGGGATTAAAGGCGTGCACCACCACGCCCGGCTTACTTTGCATATCTTTAGACTGGAATTCCAAATCCATTGGACCCTAGGATCCACACACATTAACACCACCACCAGCCAGGTGGCTAGAGAGCTAAACTAGAAGCTTTAATAAACCTTTTAAATCTATTAAGGCACACATAATGAAACTACCACAGCTTCCATTAAATAAATATTCAAAAAAAAAAAAAAAAAAAAAAAAGAACCACATAAAGTGCTCACTCAGGGTTAGGAACCATCCCACAGTAATCACTCAGGATAAGGAACCATTCCACAGTGACCACTAGGGGTTCAGAACCACTGCATAGTGATCACTAGGGACCATTCCACAGTAATCACTAGGGGTTAGGGATCATTCCACAATGATCACTCAGGGCTAGAAACCACTGCACAGTGATCTCTCATGGGTAGGAACCATCCCACAGTCATCACTCAGGGATAGGAACTATCCCATAATAATCATGGTATTAGGAACCACCACACAGTGATCACTCAGGGTTAGGAACCATCCCATAGTAATCACTTGGGGTTAAGAACCATCCCACAGTATTCATTTGGGGTTAGGAACCATCCCATAGTAATAATTCAGGATTCTGAACCATCACACAGTGGTCACTGGTGGGTAGGAACCCTCCTAGAGTGATCATTCAGGATTAGGAATCATTCCACAGTGATCACTCAGGGTTAGGAACCATCCCAGAGTGATCACCTGGGACTAGGAACCATGATACCATCATCACTAGGGGTTAACCATTTCATAGTGATCATTCATGGTTAGAAACCATCCCACAGTGATCATTCAGGGTTAGAAGCCATCTCCCAGTAATCATTCAGGGTTAAGAATCATCCCATAGTGATCACTTGGGATTAGGAATTATCACACGATAATCACTAAGGGTCAGGAATCATCACACAGTGATCACTTTGAGTTAGGAACTATGTCAGAGCAACCACTTGGGGTTAGGAATCATCACACAGTGGTCACTCAGGGTTAGGGGCTGTTGCACAGTGATCACTTGGGGTTATGCAAGGATTCTGGGTACCATTTTGTTTATTTTATTTTATTTTTTTGAGGTAGGCTCTAGTTTCTAGCCCAGGCTGACCTGGAATTTGCTACATACTCCTGAGTGCTGGGAATAAAGGCCTGTGCCAACTTGTGCAGCTCCACCTTATTTAATTCCCAAAGATATATAATCAATTTAGATATTTGCAATGTCATGGCTTTTTCAAAACTAAAACAAAATTTCTATTTATTTGCAGTCAGAGAGAGAATATGAATGGGTGCACTAGGGCTTCTTGCCACTGCAAATGATCTCCATTCACATGTGCCACTTTGTTCATCTGGCTTTATGTGGGGGCTGGGGAGGTAAACCCAGGCTGGAGGCAGTACAAGCAAGCACCTTTAATTGCTCAGCCATCTCTCCAGCCATTAAAAAACTTATTTTAGGGCTGGAGAGATGGCTTAGTGGTTAAGGCACTTGCCTAGAAACTCTAACAACTGGAGTTCCAGTACTCACATAAAGCCAGACACACAAAGTAGTGCATGAATATGGAGTTAATTTGCAGTGGCAGGAGGCTCTGGTGCACTCATTATCATTCTGCTTCCCTCTGCTTGCAAATAAAATAAAATAAATTGAAAAAATTAAAAATGAAAAAACACTCATTTTATTTATTTGCAAGAAGAGAGAGAGAGAGAGAGAGAGAGAGAGAGAGAGAGAAAGGATGGATGGACCAGGTCCTCAGCTTTTTCTGCCATTGATGGCTTTGTGGTTATTGTTGTTTACTTGCAAAGCTGAGAGCCTGGGTTCAATCTCCCAATACCCATGTAGAGCCACATGCACCTGGAGTTCTTTTGCAGTGGAAAGTGGCCCTGGCATGCCCTTGTCTCTTCTCTCTCTCTACTTGTAAATAAAATTTATTTTTATTTATTTGTTTGCAAGGAGAGAGAGAGAGAGAGAGAGAGAGAGAGAGAGAGAGAGAGAAAAGAAGAAGAAGAAGGAGGAGGAGGAGGAGGAGGAGGGGAAAAGACAAACAGACACAGAGAGAATGGGCATGCCAGGGCCTCCAGCCACTGCAAAGGGATTCCAGATGCATGCACTATTTTGTGCATTTGGCTTTATATGGGTACTGGGGAATTGTACTCAAGATGTTAGGCTCTGTGGACAAGTGCCTTAACTGCTGGGTCATCTCTCTAGCCATAAAAAATAACCACAAAAAAAAATCCATGGGGCACAGTCAGTGTGTGGGCAGGAGTGAGTAGGCTGGACCCATTTCTGGACTCCTCCCACCTCCTCCTGGGTCTGTGGGCAGGCCGGAGCCCTCTATCTGGGCTCCTCCCACCTTCCCAGTCTGGGTTGCCTGCCCTGGTCTGTGTCCTGGAGGGCACAGAACGAAGTAGGCCAGATCCCTGCTCTCTTGCTGCTCCTAGTACACTCCCCTGGCTGTGGTGGGTCCCACTGTGCCTTGCTCGGGGAGGCCTGGTCCGTGTGTGAGCTGCAGAATCAGGCCTTTTGCTGTGGTATCCTGACTGGCCACTAGGTACCAACTTCCCTGTTCACTTGAGTCAGAGGATGAATGGGTGAAAAGACAAAAACTTGCTTCCTCCTCAATAAAATAGTCTTCCTAAGATGGGTAGACAATACAAAAAAGTCAATGAAAGTCATAAAATTGAGAGATTTCCACCAAAGATGCCTAGTCCTATCATGGAAGCCTCCAATTAAATCATAGAGAAATCAACAGAAATTCATTCCCAAAATGAAAACACAACAACCAATGAGACCCTGATCAAAAAAATCACTGAAATTAAAGCAAACTATCAAAGAACCAATAATTGTTTCAATGAAATAGAACAGAATCATCTCCTAGAGTGTTCAGCCTTTGACAGTAGGCTTAACTTGGTTGAAGAAAACGTTAGAACACTTCAAAGATATATGAATAAATTGAAGGTAAGTCAAGAAATGGAAGATCTCAACAACTGGTTGATTAAGCTTAATGAAGACTTGATCAATGCAAGAATGAAGTACAGGAAGCATCAATAAAATCAGAACTCAAATTGAAATCATACCTCAAAGAAGAGATGGACACAATACAAAACAACACAACAGAAAACAAAAATCAAATAGAATTTATAAGAACATCTCTAGAACCACTCATTAACAGAGTTACTCCTGTGGAAGACAGAGCCTCTGACCTGGAAGATATGATAGAATAAACTGATTAGGAGGCCAAAAACTTTGCTAAGTTCAAAAAATCAAGTGAACAGAATATGAGGGAACTGTGGGACACCCTAAAATGGCCAAACATCTGGATCATGGGTATACCAGAAGAGGAGGAAATCCAGAGCAGATACAAGAAGCCCACAGAACACCAAACAGGCAGGACCAAAGAAGAAACTCTCCAAGACACATCATAGAACTCTTAATAATGAAACAGTGTTAAAAGCAGCAGGAGAGAAGCAATTCACAACATCCAAAGGCAATCCCATTAGAATAACATCAGATTTCTCAATGGAAACTCTGAAAGCCAGAAGGGCCTGGAATGGAACACTTCAAAGTCTAAAAAAGTATGGCTTCCAACTCAAGCTACTTTACCCAGCAAAAGTATCCCTCATCATAAACGGTGAAAGAAAAACTTTCCATGAAAAAAGTCAACTCTATGATTATATGAACACAAAGCCAAATCTACAGAGAATACTTGAGGGAATGCTCCACAAAGAACAAACAACCAATCTCAAGAGCCAACAAGAAGAAGATCACAATAACCAAAATAAACCAGGCTCAAAACAGTACATAACACAAGTAAGCACCCAACCACATAAAACACCTCATCACAGCAGGGATTAATTCAAACTCACAGTAAAAATCTGAAATATTAATGGTCTTAACTCACCCATCAAAAGACACAGGTTATCAGGGTGGATCAAAAAACTGAACCCTTCTATGTGATGTCTTCAAGAAACCCACCTAACTACTAAAGAGACACCTCCTGAGGGTGAAAGGTTGGAAAATGATATTCCAAGCAAATGGAAATAAAAAACAAGCAGGTGTTACTATATTAATATCTGATAAAATATACTTCAAACCAAAAGTAATCAAAAAGGACAAATAAGGCCACTTCTTACTCATCAAGGGAATGATCCAACATGAGCACATCACAATCATAAATATATATGTGCTAAACACAGGTGTGCCACAGTTTATAAAACAAAATTTACTCAACAATAAAACAGAAATAAGCACCAACACCATCATAGTTGGAGATTTCAGCACTCTACTATCATCAATATACAGATAATTCAAGCAGAAAATTAACAGGGAAATAATAGAGCTCAACACCATCATAGATCAACTAGACCTAATAGATATCTACAGAACTTTCCACCCCAACTCTACAGAACACACATTCTTCTCAGCAGCCCACAGAATCTTCTCCAAAATTGACCATATGTTAGGCCATAAAGTATGCCTCCATAAAGTCAGGAAAATTGAAGTAACTTCCTGCATCATGTCAGATTACAATGCTTTAAAGCCAGAAATTAACAACAGGAGACACATCAAGAACCCCACTAGCTCCTGGAGACTAAACAACACACTTTTACACAATGAATGCGTTGTGGAAGAAATAAAAAAGAAATTGTAAAATTCATAACGTTGAATGATAACGAAAACACAACCTTACCAAAATTTATGGGACACAATAAAGGCAGTCCTAAGGGGAAAATTCATAGCCTTAAATGCCTTAATTATAAAGACAGATATCCCAAATTAATAACCTGACTGTCTACCTAAAGGCACTGAAAAAACAAGAAAAATACAACCCAAAGAGCTCCAGACAGAAAGAAATAAGATTAGAGCATAAATTAATGAATTTGAAACTAAGAAAACAATTTTAAAAAATCAATGAGAGCTGGAAAGACAGCTTAGTGGTTAAGCATTTGGCTATGAAGCCTAAGGACCCTGGTTTGAGGCTTGATTCCCCAGTACCCATGTAGGCCAGATGCACAAGGTGACACATGAATCTGGAGTTCTTTTGCAGTGGCTGGAGGCCCAGATGTGCCCATTCTCTCTCTCTGTCTGTCTGTCTCTTTCTGCCTCTTTCTCTTTGTCTATCACTCTCAAATAAATAAATAAAAATAAACAAACAAACAAAAAACAATGAAACAAAGAGCTGGTTCTTTGAAAAAAAATAAACAAGATTGACAAACCCCTGGACAATTTGACGAAGCAAAAAAAAAAAAAAAAAAAGAGAAATCTCAAATTAAGAAAATCAGAAATGAAAAAGGAGAGATCACAACAGATATCAATGATGAATCAACAAGGCATACTTCCAAACCTCTACTCCACAAAATTGAATAATCTGGAAGAAATGGATAAATGGATAAATTCCTAGACACATACCACCTACTAAAACTAAACACAGAGCAAGAAATCAGGGCTGTCCCATTTTCAACAGCGAACAACAACAACAAAATAAATACCTTGGAATAACACTAACCAAGGATGTGAAAGACTTATATAATGAAAACATTAAAAATCTTAAGAAAGAAATCAAGGAGGACTTGAGAAGATGGAAAGACCTCCCATATTCCTGGATAGGTAGAATTAATATTGTGAAAATGCCAACTCTACCAAAAGCAATATACAGATTTAATGCAATACCAATAAAAATACCAGCATCATTCTTAACAGAGATAGAAGAAAAATGATCTCAAAATTCATATGAATGGCAGAAGGCCTTGGATATCCAAACATATCCTCAAGGGGGAAAAGAAAACACCTCTGGCAGTATCACCATACCCGATATAAAGCTATATTACAAAGCTATACTGACAAAAACAGCATGGTACTGGAATAAAAACAGATACATAGACCAATGGAACAGAATTGAAGACTCAGACCTTAGGTCAAGTAACTACAGCTGCTTGATCTTTAACAAAGGTGTCAATAATGCAGACTGGAGAAAAGACAGCATCTTCACCAAATGGTGTTGGACAAATTGTATGACCATATGTAGAAAAATGAAATTAGACCAACTCATTTTGCCATACACAAAAATCAAGTCCAAAGGGATTAAAGACCTCAATATAAGACCTGAAACTCTTCATCTACTGGAAGAAAAAATAGGAGGCACTCTCGGCACTCTCCATGATATAGGACTGGGAAAAGACTCCCTGAACAAAACCCCAGTAGCCCAAGAAATTAAACATGCACTTAACCAATGGGATCTAATGACGCTAAAAGCTTTTGCATAGACAAACATAGCCATAAGCAGAGCCAATAGATTACCCACTGAATAGAGAAAATCTTTCCCAGCGATACCACTGACAGAAGCCTAATATCCAGAGTCTACAAAGAACTAATAAATAAATAAATAAATAAATAAATAAATGAACCCACTCCAAAAGTGGGGCAGAGAACTAAATGGAGTGTTCTCAGAGGAAGAATTGCAAATGGCTAACACATACTTAAAATGTTCAACATCCCTAACCATTAGGGAAATGCAAATTAAAAGAACTATGAGATTCCGCTTTACTCCAGTAAGGATAGCAAACATTAAAAAAAATCAAATGAAAACAAATGTTGGTGAGGAGGTGGAGAAATAGGAACCCTCATTCATCATTGGTGGGAATGTAAGCTGGTGCAACCACTATGGAAATCAATATGGAGACTCCTGAAAAGGATGAATATAGAGTCACCAACAGATCCTGTTATTCCCTTACTAGGCATTTACCCTAAAAGCTCAACATCTCTAGTTCAGAGATATTTATGCAACCATGTTTATAGCTGCTAAATTCGTAATAGATAAGAACTGGAATCAACCCAGGTGCCTATTATTGGATGAACAGATAACCAAGATGTGGTATATCTACATGATGAAATTCTAGTCAGCAGTAAGAAAAAAATGACACATCGAAATTTGTAGAAAAATGGTCAAACTTAGAACAGATCATTCTAAGTGAACTCACACAATCACAGAAAGACAATCACTGTATGGTCTCACTCATGTGTGGTTTCTAATCTGGATCAGGCTGAGTTGCTGACATACCTGAATGGCATCTCGAGGCCTGGACAATAGGATGATAGGATGGGTAGGGCTTGGGAGAAGGGGAAGGGTGGGAGATGGACGCAAAACTGAATCCAAATTCAACTGGTACCATAGAATACTATATCCTGGAAGTCAGACTAAAAGATGGAACCCTCAAGAGGACCTTAGGGGGAGCACCTGAATAGAAGGGCCCTGGAGAGGGTGAGGTGAAGCCTAGCCTTAAACTTTTCCTGTTTCTCTTTCTTCTCTGTCTTTTTCTTTTTTCTTTTCCCTTGGTGTTGGCCTGTAATTCCCTGTACCAGGATGTGGTTTACATCCACAATGAGCTGTTGATCAGAGAGACCTACTAGATCTCCCCAAACAAACAAGACAGCCTGCTGTCAGAGCACTTGATTACCCACCAGAGGTTAATGGTAAGACCCTACTGCTGAAGACACCATATGCTGTCAGCATGGTCTGTGGAGAGACCTGATTGGAATCCAGAACAGAACCAGTCCCCAGAAAATTGGCACACCTAGTGCTGGAAGGTGCTACATAAGCTACCATTTAAAAGGTGCTGACTTCACTCTCTGTTGGAGAATCTACTTCTCTTTTTCAGATGGGAGCTGGACCTGAGGAGAAATGACTCAGTGCACTCCACCCCAGGCCCAGCTGAAACCACATAGGAATTGAGGAAATAAGCAAGAGTGCTGCTTTCTTAGTGAATATGATATCAGCACAAGGGCAAAGGAGATAGACACTGAGGACACTCAACACCTACAAAACCAGAGATCCAGAGGCTCATAAATGCCCATCACTGAAGTAGACTTAAAATATACCCAACATGACTTAGGGAATTTTGTGGAAGAGGGGGTGGGAAGATTGTTAGAGCCACAAGTTGGGACATTTTGCACAGAGACATTGCCTCTCCCCCATAACTGACTGCTGCCCCTACAATGCACGACCCACAATTCCCATGGGGATGACCTGTATCCCCAGCAAGGAAGGCCTCTTCAGAAAAGGGGCAGGGAGGAGGGAAAGGATGGTACCAACATGTGCTGTTTACACAGAAGAGAATCAGTCCCCAGACAATTAGCATACCTAGTGCTGGAAGGTGCTACATAAGCTACTGGGGTAAAGTGGCCAACATCTGTCTGAACAACTCAAAGTCTAAGTGACTCAGAAGCAAACAACCTGATGTGATGCTCACACAAGTTCAATAGTGGCACACAGCCATGGTGGGTAACGCACTAATAAAAATAAATAAATAAATTTAAAAAAGAGGAAATACAGATGGCATATAAACATCTAAAAAAGTTCTACATCACTAGCTATCAGGGAAATGCAAATTAAAACTATGTTTATATTCCATCACACTCCTGTCAGAATGGCTACCATCATGAACACAAATGACAATAAATGCTGGTGAGGATGCAGGAAAAGAGGAACACTTTTACACTGTTGGTGAGGATGCAATCTGATATAGCCATTGTGGAAATCAGTGTGGAGGTTCCTGAGACAGCTAAGAAGAGATTTACCATATGACCCAGCTATACCACTCCTAGGAATATATCCTATTGTGGGTCCCTGGATCCTCAGGGCTGCAGTTCCCCAAGGCATCCAGGCAACCATGGAGAGCAGAGTCTTGAGTGGCTGTAAGCACGATGAAAGAACCACTTTTGGGAGGCAGTCTCAGTGAACAGCTTGGTTTATTAGTCAGGGAAATGGGTTTATAAGCAATTGAGAGCATGAAGAGGGTCCTAAGAGGATTAGTGGGTTCAAAGGTTGCTAGCTGATGCCTAGGGACATTCATTCCAGCACATTGGGAGAGAGTCAGGTGATCTACATAGTGGCTGGAAGAGGGTTGCAGGGGGATGGGCTGTGTGAAGGCTGCTGGCTGATAAGTTTCCTAAGCAACTGGCCAAAGGTCACAAGGGCAAAGCCTAAGTTCAGGTGTGCAGGGCTTGGAGATGGAGTGGCTTCCTGTAGCCTGGGGGTCCTTAGCCTTGCCTAGCAGCTCAGGCCCGTCTCCTGAAGGCTCCAACCTGTGCCTGGCAGTGCCTGGCATCCTATGACTCATCTCACTACCTTAGAGATACTTGCTCAACCATGTTTATTGTCACTCTATTCACAATAGCTAGGAAATGGAACCAGCCTATATGTCTCTCAGCTGATGAGTGGATAAGGAAGATATGGCACATTTATACAATGGAGTTCTACTCAGTGGTGAATAAAAATGAAATTATGAAATTTGCAGGAAAATGGATGGATCTGGAAAGGATTATACTTTGTGAGGTAACCCAGACCCAGTAAGCCAAACATCATATTTTCTCTCTCATATCTGGATCCTAGCTACAAATGATTGGACTTCTATGTGAGTAGGAATAAAATTCAGTAACAGAGGCCAGTAAACTATAAAGGGAACAGAAAGGGAGAAAGGGGGACTTAATAGGGTGGCATTGTATATATGTAAGTAGAAGAACAGATTAATGGGGGTGAAAAGGCCTAAGTGACATAAGGGGAAGCGATTGAGTAAAAGAAAGGTGGGGGAGGGCTAATCAAAATCTAAGAGGGTATGAATAAATCATATGGAAACATACATTTTAAACAATGGATCACCCAGAAGCCATAGATTATTACTAGAAAATTTTCAGTGCCAGGCGATGGGATACCTTCCAGTGAGTTGTTGGCCAGGGAGGTCCCTGATGCCCCAAAACATTACAGGCCATTGCTGAGGCTCTTGTTTTCCCATCACGAATAGATTGTAAGACCCTATTGCTGAAGACTCCACATACTTGGGCTGCAAGGTCACTGAGAAATCCTGCTGGAGCTGAGCTGAAAACCTCCTCCATGTAGACCAGCTGACAGAAAGCTGGAAAAAGCCATGCTGCATACAGTTCAATGGGAGAGAGAGAAATCACCAGTGAAGATACTCAACAGTGGACACTGCAAGCCTTAAATTTGGCCAGCCAGGCAAAATGAGCCAATGGGTGCAATAGTGGCATGTCTGTTATGGGGGAAACCAATTGCTCTCTATTGGAATGGAGGCCCACTCCATGGGAGGGAATATATGCCTGATACTGAAAACCTACAACAGGGATAGTCATGAGCCCTAGGGGTGTAGCATCTACTGCTGTCTGGCTAAATGTATATAGTATGCTCACCAAACTGCCCGATAAGCACTTCTCTTAATGCACACACTCATATATTAATGCTACTCTCACTTTTGGTTAAGAACCTTCTCGGGATGTCTCAGAAGGCACCATGATGGTGAGAAGAAGTGACAGACGAGTGCTGAGCACTGAAATATCTCTTTCACATCTTATAAGGT
Organism: Dipus sagitta; assembly: GCA_036346955.1. NCBI lineage: Eukaryota > Metazoa > Chordata > Mammalia > Rodentia > Dipodidae > Dipus > Dipus sagitta. The sequence continues at coordinate 63,926,858 of CM070787.1, forward strand.
TCAGGGTCCATTGTGAAAAAGGTGGCAGGAAAGAATGTAAGAGCCAAAGGAAGGGTAGGACTCCTTACAATGTGCTCCTCCAGACACAAAATGGCCTGGATATACATGACCTCACAGTGCCTGACACTACCTACATAATATCATCATGATAGGAGGAAAAAATGATGACATCAAAATAAAGAGACTGAGAGAGGGAAGGAGTATGATGGAGAATGGAGTTTCAAAGGAGAAAGTGGGGGGAGGGAAGGAATTACCATGGTTTATTGTCTATAATTATGGAAATTGTCAGTAAAAGTAAATTAAGAAAATAAATCTACCAGGCATGATGGCACATGTCTTTAATCCCAGCACTGAGGAGGCAGAGGTAGGTAGATCACCAGGAAGTTGAGGCCAACCTGAGACTACATAGTGAATTCTGAGCCAGCTTGGGCTAGAGCAAGACCCTACTTTGAAAAACCAAAAAAATTAAATATATAATTATATATGTAATATGTAAACATATACATGTGCATCGAAAATTATATACATTCTATATCTACATGTATTATTAATTTATTTAATTTATATATTTTAAATATTTATTTATTTATTTACTTGCAAGCATAGAGACAGACAAAACAGAGACAGACAGAAAGAAAGAGAGAGAGAGAGAGAGAGAGAGAATAGATGAGTCAGGGCCTTTTAAAAATTTTATTTATTTATTTATTTTTATATGAATTTTTTTGTTTATTTATTTATATTTGAGAGCGACAGGCATAGAGAGAAACAGACAGACAGACAGACAGACAGACAGAGAGAGAATGGGAGCACCAGGGCCTCCAGCCACTGCAAATGAACTCCAGACAGGTGTGCCCACTTGTGCATCTGGCTAACGTGGGTCCTGGGGAACCAAGCCTTGAACCTGGGTCCTTAGGCTTCACAGGCAAGTGCTTAACTGCTAAGCCATGTCTCCAGCCCCCAAATTTTATTTTTTAAAATATATTTTATTTATTTGTGAGAAGGAAAGAAGCAGAGAGAAAGAGAGAGAGTGAAAGAGAGAGAATGGGCGCGCCAGGGCCTCCAGCCACTGCAAACGAACTCCAGATGCATGCACCCCCTTGTGCATCTGGCTAACGTGGGTCCTGGGGAACCAAGCCTTGAACCTGGGTCCTTAGGCTTCACAGGCAAGTGCTTAACTGCTAAGCCATGTCTCCAGCCCCAAAATTTTATTTTTTAAAATATATTTTATTTATTTGTGAGAAGGAAAGAAGCAGAGAGAAGAGAGTGAAAGAGAGAGAATGGGCGCGCCAGGGCCTCCAGCCACTGCAAACGAACTCCAGATGCGTGCGCCCCCTTGTGCAGCTGCCTTATGTGTGTCCTGAAGAGTTGAACCGGGATCCTTTCGGCTTTACAAGCAAATGTTTTAACCGTTAAGCCATCTCTCCAGCCCAAGTCAGGGCATTTAACCATTGCAAACAAACTCCAGCTGCATGTGCCACTTTGCGCACCTGGCTTTACATGGGTACTGGGAAATCGAATCTGGGACACTAGGCTTTGCAGGTAAGTGCCTTAACCGCTGAGCCATTTCTCCAGCTCTGTATTTGCATGTATTTATACTCACAAACTTCATCCACGTAGACATTACATAGGTCGCATGTATTTACATGTTCATTATTCAATATTCTGTGACAGTTTATGTTAGCACTCATTAGAACATGTGTATATGTGTGCACATGCATGCACACACACACATTGCTTATCTACATGTCTTTATCAGTTACACTGGGGGTGTTTCCAACTATGTGATGCTTTTTTAAATAGATATCAAAGAAGTGATATGAGAACCGGCTGACGTACATTCAGGGAAGATAGACCCGTACTGTACTGACACTCCATTTTGTTACAGATATTCAGGAGCACCTTTGGAGAAGCCCTGGAACTTGGGATTTCAGCTGGTGAATCAGTGGAAACCCATATCCACAGGAATTAGCCCATACACTCTTGTATCCAATAATGAACAGTGAGCTTAGGAAGCCCCCACTAGTTCTGAACTGGGAGATCATTTTTGTCACCCTGTGTTCTCAGGGCTCAGATGAACTTTTTTACAAAATAACTCAGTCAGAAGCTCTGAACTCTTAGAACACAGTGGAGTGGGAAAGTCCTGTGGAAAGACCTAAAGGACCCTGCTCCAGCAGGAAAAGTGTTTGTCCCAGATCTTCATGGAGTTATATGATAGAAATACCGTGTGTTTGTAGGAAATAAACACAGAGAATAAAAATGTGACGCTCAGAGGAAAGGCTTGGATTTAAGCACCTCAGACATGCTAATCCTCTTCTTTGGTTCTCAGGAGCAGGAGGACCCATCAGCCCATCACAAAGTAAGTCAGAAACCAATGCAGGTGAGTAAAGCCATGTCTCATGTATGGGGTTCAACACAGACAGTGCAAGTCCTATCCAGAGTAGCCAGGTGCCTATGGTTGGACATCCAGTCATCCTGGAGCGATCCTTGTCCCTGACCTCTTTGTTCACAACCCTCATCCTCACTGCCACAGGATCACACAGTGGAGAATTCATCAGGATAGCTACGGCTGCCTTCATCCTTATGGTCCTTGGGATTCTACTGTTTGAGTTTTGCCATGGCCAGAGAAGGACCCAGAATGCATCCAGGAGGCAAACCAGAGAAACAGCAGTGTGCCTTTTGTGGTGATAGATTCTGGGAAATCAATCTGATGATGCCAGATATTTTTGTAAGAAAATACTATACTTGTGTTAGGAACAGTTTATGGAGAGTGTAAAAGGAGCTACTGTGTTTTGGATGCAGGGAAAGGCCTGGGTGTTGGAGTGGAGAGGTCTTCCTCACAACACTGTGATGCTGTCCCTTGTGCTAGCTGTGGACTTTTACTGACTAGCCCCCTTTCCTCATTCCATGGCAGGAAGAAATGTCCTGTCCCATTAGCTAGGTTGGGTTCTCATCTTTTTTTTTTTTTTTTTTTGTAGGTAGGGTCTTGTTCTAGCTCAGGCTGAACTGGAATTCACTATGTAGTCTCAAGCTGGCCTTGAACTCACAGCGATGCTCCTACCTCTGCCTCCCGAGTTGGGATTAAAGGCATGTGCCACCACGCCCAGCTGGGTTCTCATCTTTGTGCATCTCACACTTTCCCTTGCTTCCTTTATTTTAAACCTATACACTCTCCTTTGTTCACCATGAGCCTCCATCTTTATTACTGAGAACAGGGAACTTGCCCAATTACAAAATAATGAGCAAAATTCAGACTCTAGAGAGTTGGAAAGATTGCTCAATGGGTAATGTGCTTGTTGTGCAGATTGAGGGCGTGAATTTGGATCACAAAACCCATATAAAATGCTGGGAATATGAGAATAAGTCACTGTTGAGGGCTCAGCACTGAGTGAGACATCTCTACCATACCCAGCAAGGCACAGAGAACATTGCAGAAAGAATATAAGAGCCAGAGGATGAGGAGGAGTGCATTTCATGGCTGTCTTCTGGACATGAAGTAGTCACTGCATTTATAACCTCTCATAGTGACCATCAGTATCTGTACAAGAACCTATCAACATTCCATCATGGGTGGAAACAGAGGGCAAAGAAAAAGAGAAGACTTCAAGTAAGAATAGGGACTGATTGGAAAGAAGGAGTTCACAGCAAGAGGGACAGGGGAGGGGCAACAAGGGAAGGTAACAGAGAAGATTTTGATAAAAATGCATTATAATCATGTGTGAAAATCTACAAAATAAGATTTTTAGGGCTGGAAAGATGGTTTAGCAGTTAAGGTGTTTGGCTGCAAAGCCTAAGGATCCAGGTTCAATTCCTAGTACCCACATAAGCCAGATGCACATGTTGGTGCATGTGTCTGGAGTTCATTTGTAGTGGCCAGAGGCCCTGACTCACCCATTTCCTATTCTCTCTCTATCTCTCTCCCCCTCTCAAATAAATAAATACAAATGAAATAGTTTCTAATAATAATAATAATAAATATTTTTCAAATCCCTGGGCTGGTGATACATGCCTATAACTACAGTGGTAGGTTTCTTGACTGAGAGTCCTAGGCATAAACATCTTTATCAAGGCTTCTGATTAGCCAATCCAACCACTGGCACTTAAAAAATATTTTATTTTTAGTTATTTGTAAGGGAGAGAGAGAGAAAGAGAGAAAGAGAGAGAGAGAGAGAAAGAGAGAGAGAGAGAGAGAGAGAGAGAGAGAGGGCGCTTGCGAGGGCCCATAGCCACTGCAAACAAATTCCGGATGCATGTTCCACTTTATCTGACTTTTTGTGGGCACTGGGGAATCAAACCCTGGTCCTTAGGCTTTGCAGGCAAGCACCTTAACCACTGAGCTATCTCTCCAGCCCCTCCCCTGGTATTTTTGTATCATGTGACAAACCATAGGGCTGTCTGTTCAACTTAAGGCTGAGGAGGGGCAGCCCTGGATGGCTTTCCAGGTGTTCCCAAGGGTAGGGTATATCCTGGGCTGTTTGTTGTTCTCCTTTCTCCCTGGCGCAGGTCCAGGGGTCCATCTGCTCTAAGAAAAGGGATCTCAGGGAACAATTTGAGACAGGAGAGGGGCTATCCTGCTCCAGAGTCAACTTTCAGCAAGCATATGACAATTTGCCAACCAGAACTTATATAACAGACTCCATGGAGGGAGGTGCTATCTCTTGGTCCCATGTTCTTTTGTTTTAGCAGGATGTGACGATCCCAAGGCTCTGACACTCAGCACCACAGGATGTCAGTGTCATGGGATGCAGTGGGACTAAGAATTCCACATGTGACCCGCTCAGCCCACGGGGTCCTTGTCCTCCACACTGAAAAGTCAACACATGACCTCAGATAGATAAGATAGATAAGGAAGAGTTTTCTTAAGAAGAGGCCATCAGAACTCATCCTTCCTGTCTCAGGGAGGAAACAGGGACATTCTAGAATTTCCCATCCCTGATGAAAACCCACGGCCTCAGAATGGACTCTGACTTTATGGGAAGGGAGAAGAGAAGCATCTGAAGTGAAGGAGGAAAGGCCTCCACAGACCAAGCAGAGTATCCAAGTGCCCTGGAAGTCTCAGCTCCTCCTCCTCCATCCAAGTCAGCAAGCTCCATGCTGGGAGCAGATGAGAGGCAATGGTCACATCAGATGTCCCAGCCTCTGCCTCTCTGCTTGCTTCTCAGTGTGTGGGATGGACGCCACCAGGCCCTGAGAGAGATTTCCATCCTTGAGAGACAAAGGTATCTTTTCATCCCCAGGTTGCACGTGGAGGATCTGAGATTGCAGACAAGGAGAGCCTTACCTCAGGTCTCAGAGCTGTTTCATTAAAGAAAGACAGCGTGACTACTCCAGCTTCCCCTGTCTCTGGAGTCTTCTTGCTCATTGGATGAGAAGTTGGGTGTGAACCTAGGGATATGGAGCTGCTGAGCACGGAGGCACCAAGGGAGGCAAAGCTGGGGTATTCTCAATGAAGGGCATGGTCAGCCAGAGGACAGAGGATGCCCAGCTAGTGCAGAGTGGTGGAGAGGCTGCACAGAGAAGTGGTCCTCCATGGGTAAGGTACCAGGATCTGTGCCATGGGAAAATGCTCAGTGGGTCAGGTAATGGCAAGGAAATGGTATAGCAGCTTATTTTAGGGATACTTGGCTGAGTCCTGTCCACTTGTCAGTGAGGCCCAATCCTGGGCCTTCTGCTTCTAGCCTCCCCTTTCCAGAACTACATGATGTTAAATGACGTCTATATGGTCCTACGAGAATCGGCATCAGTCACGAGAGAAAACCACAATGACTCGACCCCAGGCCATGAAGGAGCACACAGCACACAGAATAGAAACATCCAACAAAGCCACCAGCCGAGAACCAACGTGTATTTTAGCAGTGTTAGACAGTTATCATAAGGTTTGGCTAGAATATGTGTTTAGCATGTGTGAATGAGGCCTGGGCTCATCACTGGTACTAAAAGAAAAATGAAACAGTTATGAAAACTGCATTTTCTACTTTCAAAAGGTTAAGCAAATAAATACAAGATGGAAAATGGACCTTTCAGCAAGGAAAATTACTATAATGAAAAAAAAAAACCCATGGTTCTATTTCTGGAATGTTAGACACTAAAGAATAAAAGAATTGTGAGGGCTGAAGAGATGGCTTAAAGGTCAAGGTGTTTGCCTGAGAAGCCCAAGGATCTAGGTTCAACTCCCCAGAACCCATGTTAGCCAGATGCACATGGTGGAGCATGCATCTGGAGTTCATTTGCAGTGCCAGAAGGCACTGATGAGCTCATTCTCTCACTCATTCTTTCTCTCTCTCTCTTGCAAATAGATAGATAAATAAATAAATAAGCTTAAAAAAAGAACTGCAAACTTCAAGGCATGGCAGTAGAGGCACTCAAAATGGAAAATGGAACAGTGATGCTTATTAAAGTGAAAGATCTCTGAGGAGCTGAGGAGCAGTACTAAGCAATGTCACAAGTATATAAATTGTGCATATTTTGTATCGTTTATGTAAGGTAAATGAGGAGAAAGACTTTTAGAAATAATGGCTACATTTGTTGAAAACTCTGAATACATGTGGAATTTTTCCTTTTTTTTTCTTTTGGTTTTTCTAGGTAGGGTCTCACTCTAGCTCAGGCTGACCTGGAATTCACTCCGCAGTCTCAGGGTGGTCTCAAAGTCACAACAACGCTCCTACCTCTGCCTCCCAAGTGCTGGGATTAAAGGTGTATGACACCATGCCTGGCTTTCCTATCTTTTGAGAAGAAGTGTCTGCATCTAAAACTAGCAAAGATATTGAATATGAGACAGTGTGTAATTTGGAGGATGAAACAGGGATGTGCCATGCAGTGTAAATGGACTTGGAAAGGTGTCCAGTGAGGGACTTAGACACAGTGTGCCGTACACTGTGTGAATCAGTCTAAAAGCATGTGCAGGATAGCCCAATTCACAGATGTCAAAAGAAAGAACTGACGAGAGAGGGTGAAGGCAGTAACTGCTGAGTAGGCAGGGGTTCTGCTTGGGGTAGTAACAATGTCTAGGACTATATACAGGTGTTGGTCATGCAACATTGGGAATGTGCTCCACATCATGGGTGTGTGTACTTCAGAGTATTTAATGGCTCAATTTGTATTATGTAGAATTTTAGATCATTCCAAGGATAAGAGAAAAGATAGCAGTGCTTCTTACAGCCTCGGCAGGAGTACCATGTCCCAGTGTATTAAGCACTAAGGGTCATGACAGCTGGACATTGCTGCTGTGATGAAATCTTTACCTTCCGAAGTTAGTGACAGTGTGGCTGAGAACAGAATTCCGGTGGTGACCTGCATCCTGTAATTCTTTGTGGCCACCTACTAGTCCCCTCCGAATACACTAGGGGTTCTCATGTCTCCTTGTAGCTGGACAGATCTGAGGCATTAGTGATTCATTCCCACTGTACTGACCCTTGTGCCCCATTTCTTATTCTGGCAAATCTAATCACTGCGGATTTAAACCCTTCCATGGGACTAGACAGGCTCAGCCTCACATCAAATCAGAAACAAAGTCATGACCAGCCTGAAGGGGGTAGAAAGGAGTATGGCACCTCCTTGAGTTTGATCAATGTTAAACGTTTTCCCAACATGTTCACTGGAAACCAGTGAATTTCCTTCAGTGAACATTAGAACCTGTAGTGTTGAGACAGGATTTGTAATGTCAGAGGAGGACAGATGCTGGAGAGAAGAGACATTAAGAAAGAAGTGGGTTGGCTCCAAGGTAGTGGACAATACTCAGACATGATCAGCCAGCATCTTCAAGGAATAATCTGTTGAAGGTTCTGGAAACAGCTATCAGAAAAGCAATGGACTGGCTGCAGAGATGGTTCAGCAGTTAAAGGCATGGGCATGACAAGTCTGCTGGCCTGGATTTGATTCCCCAGCACCCATGTAAAGCCAGATGCACAAAGTGGGGCATGCAACTGGAGTTTGTTTGCCGCAGCAAGAGGGCCCAGTATATCCAATCATCTCGTTCTCCTGCTTCTCTCCCTCAAAAGTAAATAAATTAAAAAATATATACTTAAAGTTTTGTTACTTATTTATTTGCAAGGAGGGAGAGAAAGAGTGAAAGAGAAAGAGAGAATAGGCACACTAGGGCTTCAGTCACTGAAAACGAACTCAAGATGCATGTGCCATTTTGTGCATCTGGCTTAACGTAGGTACTGGGGTTACAAACCTGGGTCCTTAGGCTTTGTAGGCAAGCACCTTAACTGCCAAGCCATCTCTACAGCTCTAAAATATTATTTAAAAAGAACAAAATGAGCCAGGCATGGTGGTGCACGCCTTGAATCCCAGCACTCGGGAGGGATTAACCCACTCGGGTAGGAGGATCGCCATGAGGCCACCCAGAGATTACATAGTGAATTCTAGGTCTGGGCTAGAGTGAAACCCTACCTCAGAAAAAAAGAAGAAAAAGAACAAAATGAAAGAAAAGGAGTAACAGCTGAGGAAAAAGGCCATGCCCAGCGTGGCAGAAGCAGTAGCAGAAGTGGGGAAACATCCTTTCTCCTTGGCGCTGGGTGGTTGGCACTTAGAATCAACAGAGCAGCAGCAATCCTGAGATCTCTGTGAACCATAATCTGGCGAAACTGAAACCAACTGGCATAGGGCTAAACACTTGAACTGGGAGGAGACTATTGCAAGACTGCGGAAAAGAAACTTTGAATCAGATCTACACAGCATCCAGCAAGCTGAACACCATGTGGGATCTAGCATGTACATGGGAACTTCCACACAGACCCCAAGCAACTCTCAGTACATGGCTGGAGTTGCACAGGGAAGGGGCAGGTGTTCCCACACAGAGTCCTGATGGAATGAGCAGAGGATTAGCCAGCAGCTGAGACTCCACCGCTGTAGCCCTTTGCACAGACCTGGGCAGCACCAGTAATCCAGTGATGGAAGGAACATTCAGAAGGGAGAAAAAACTGCTCAATCAGAGGAAGACAAACAACTGAGACCTAATGAAGTGCAAACCCTTTTGTACAGTAAAAGAAACTGTCAATCAAGTCCAGTGGCAGACTATAGAATGGGAGAAAAAACTTTACCAGCTACACAGCTAACAGAGGATTAATATTTCGAATATAAAACAAGTACATACTAAACATCAAAAAATGGCCAATCAAAAAAAAAAAAACCTACAGAAATGAATAGAGAGTTCTCAAATGAATAAATACAAATGGAAGCCGGGCATGATGGCGCACGCCTTTAATCCCAGCACTTGAGAGGCAGAGGTAGGAGGATCACCGTGAGTTCAAGGCCACCCTGAGACTACATAGTAAATTCCAGGTCAGCTCAGACCAGAGTGAAACCCTACCGTGAAAAACCAATATAGAGACTCCTAAAAAAGCTGACTATAGAGTTACCAACAGACCCAGTTATTCCCTTACTGGGCCTGTACCCTAAAAGCTCCATGCTTCAGCTCAGAGAGATTTGCTCAACCATCTTTATAGCTGCTCAATTCGTAATAGCCAAGAGCTGGAATCAACCCAGATGTCCATCATTAGATGAATAGATAACTAAGATGTGGTATATCTACGTGATGGAATTCTACACAGCAGTAAGGAAAAACAACACAATGAAATTTGAAGAAAAATGGTCGAACCTGGAACAGATCATTCTCAGTGGACTCACCCAATCACAGAATGATAATTGCTGCATAGTCTCACTCATCTACAGCTCCTAACCTGAATCTACCCAAGTTGCCTACAAGCATCTAGCAAGCATCTTGAGGACCAGACAATAGGGAGGGTGGGGAGTTAGGCGGAGACACAAAACTGGACCCAAAAGGCAATAGTACCATGAAACTCTACATCCTAAAAGACAGACCAAATGGTTGAACCTCACCAGGCCCTTTGAGGGAACACCGGATTCATAAGGCCTTAGAGAGGGTACAACAAAAACTGACCATTATCCCTCCTGTTTCTGTTTCTCCCTCTTTCTCTCTCTCTCCCTCCCTCTTATCCCTCATCTCTCTATCTCTTTTATATCACTCATCCTTTTCTTCCTTCCCTTCTTGGGCGCTGACCTGTAACTTCCGGTACCAGCAGGTGGATATCATCCACAATAAGCTTTTGATCAGAGAGACCTACAAGGTCTCCCAAAAGAAGACAGATTTATGTCAAAGCGCTTGATGACCCACCATAGGTTAGTGGTAAGACCCTACTGATGAAGATGTCATACACTGTCGGCACGTATCATGGAGCAACATGGCTGGAAGCTGGAAGAGTCAGTCCCTAGACAGTTAGCGTGTCTAGTGCCGGAAGGTGCTATGTGAGCAACTGGGGGATAATGACTGATATCTGTCCAAGCAATGCATCGTCTAACCTACTTAGCAGCAAACAACCTGACGTGATGCTCACACAAGTGCAATAGTGGTGCAGCTGCTCTCGATTTGGCTAACTGATCCGCTCAGTGGAACGAAACCTGTAGCTGGAGCTGGGAAACGAGTCAGAACCATATCCAACAATGAGCCCGCTCTCCATTAAACTCTCTCTAAGAAACAATGGTTATCACATTTACTTGGTGCTCACTTTACTCTCCGCTGGAGAATCTGCTTCTCTTTTTCAGAATGTTACAGATCCTAAGGAGAGAACCACCCATCATACCTCAAAAGGGCCCCAGTTGAAACTAAGAATAATTGAGGAAACATTCAAGCACGCGATTTTCTTTCTTTCTTTCTTTCTTTTTTTTTGAGGTAGGGTCTCATTCTAGCTCAGGCTGACCTGGAATTCACTATGTATTCTCAGGGTGGCCTTGAACTTACAGCAATCCTCCTACCTCTGCCTCCCTAGTGCTGGGATTAAAGGCATGCGCCACGATCCCCGGCTTTTAAAAAAAAAATTTTTTTTATTTTTTGAGGTAAGGTTTCACTCTAGCTCAGGCTGACCTGGAATTCACTATGTAATCTCAGGGTGGCCTCGAACTCATAGCGATCCTCCTACTTTTGCCTCCCTAGTGCTGGGATTAAAGGCTTGTGCCACCACACTCAACACCTCATATATTTTCTTGTGTCACAGTTACTTAGTCCCTTAGAAAATATAATAAACAATCCTTCTTGACTTGATTAGTCTTTCACAAAATGATCCTCCTACCTCTGCCTCCTGAGTGCTGAGATTAAAGGTGTGTGCCACCACGCCTGGTTAAGAATGCTGTTTGCTTGGTGAACCCAGAGCCAGCACAGCGGTGAAGGAGATAGACACAGAGAACAACCAACCCCTACCAACCAGATATCCAGAGACACAGAGGCACCCAAGATCTCAATATGTAAGCAGACCTACTATGAACCCAACATGGCTCAGGGAATTTTGGGGAAGAGGGGGCAGAAAGAATGTCAGAGCCACACGTTGGGTCATGACACGCAGAGACATTTCCTTCAGCCCAAAACTAAAGGCTAACCCCACAATGCACAACCCATAAACCCCAACAAGAAGGGTCGCTGTGGAGGGGGAGAACAGGGAAGAGGCTAACAATGGTACCCACTTTACTGTATTAACTGACTACAAAAATTTAAAAAAAGTACAAATGGATAATTTTTAAAAACAAGTTTCAACATCTTTAGTCATCAGGGAAATGCAAATCAAAACTATAAGGTGAGATTCCAGCTCACCCTGATCAAATGACCATCATTAAGAAAACAAATGCTTGGGTTGGAGAGATAGCTTAGTGGCCTGCAAAGCCTAAGGACCCAGTTTCAATTCCCAAGTACCCATGTAAGCCAGATGCACAAGGTGGCACATTCATCTGGAGTTCATTTGCAGTGGCTGGAGGCCCTGGCCTGCCCATTCTCTCTCTCTATCTGCCTCTCTCTCTTTGTCTCTCTCAAATAAGTAAATAAAAATTATTTTAGGGCTGGAGAGATGGCTTAGCGGCTAAACGCTTGCCTGTGAAGCCTAAGGACCCCGGTTTGAGGCTCGATTCCCCAGGACCCACGTTAGCGAGATGCACAAGGGGGCGCACACATCTGGAGTTCGTTTGCAGTGGCTGGAAGCCCTGGCGCGTCCATTCTCTCTCTCTCTATCTGCCTCTTTCTCTCTCTGTATGTCACTCTCAAATAAATAAATAAAAATAACAAAAAATTTAAAAAATTATTTTAAAAAGAAAACAAATGCTGGCCAGGGTGTGGGAAAAGGGAAACCCTGATTCACAGTTGGTAGGAATATAAAATGCTGTAGCCACTAGGGAAACCAGTGTAGAGGTTTCTCCAAAAGCTAAAAAATAGAACTACCATGTGGCCCAGCTATATATATGATTTGTAGGCATATAGCTCAAGGACTCTATATCATATGACAGAGGTACTTTTTCATCCATGTTCATTGCTGATCTACTCAGATAAGCTACGAAATGGAGTCAGCCTAGATGTACATCAACTGATGAATGGTAATGAAATTGAGAAACATATACACAATGCGATTCAAGGCTCAAAGAATATCTTAGAAAAGGAGGGAGGAAAAGAAGATCATAGCCAGAACATGGGGAGAAGTGCTGCGGAATGCTGTCTCCTAACTTGATTGAACTTTTACAGTCATGAGCTAACCGCAACTGTAGTTTCCTATATAAGATTGAAATTGCCGGGTATGGTGAAACACAACTTTAAACCAGCACTCAGGAGGCAGAAGTAGGAGGATCACCATGAGTTTGTGGCCAGCTTGAGACTACATAGTGAATTCCAGGTCAGCCTAGGCTAGAGCTGGACTATCTCAAAAAAAAAAAAAAAAAAAAAAAACAAAAAAACAAAAAAACTCATAACATTTCATCATGGAGGGACTCATGAGCCCCTTACTCCTCCCAGAGAAGTAATATGCAGTTTGGTTGCGGGCAAGGAGGAGTCATGTTCTTCAGTGGTATAACCACTATTAAGGTGCCCACACTTCACTAAATAAGCCCCAAACAAGCCCATGAAAGCAACCCTAATTCACCTCAGTGGGTCACAAAAGAAAATGAAAGGAAGAAGATTAGTTGGGAGAAAGAAGGGGTTTAGAGGAAGCAAAAGGAGGAAAAGGGAGGAGGAATATGATTGAAATGTATCACCTACACTCAAAATATTGTCAAAACAAATTTTAACTATCACCTTTGTAAAAATTAAAAAAATAAAGTCCTAAGAACACAGAACCTTGAAAAAAAATGATTTTTGATAAGAAAAAAGAGGTCTGGAGAGATGGCTTTGTGATTAAGGCGCTTGCCTGCAAAGCCTAAATGCCCAATTTCATTCCCCAGGGCCCACATAAAGACAGATGCACAAGGTGGCACATGCGTCTGGGAGCTTGTTTGCAGTGGCTGGAGGCCCTGGTGCACCCATTATCTCTCTCTATCTGCCTCTCTCTCTCTCTGTTCCACAAATAAATAAATAAAATACTTCAAAGTCAGAAAAAGAAATGATAAAAGGTCTTGGTGGGGATGGGTTAGGGACAGGTACTTCCTTTTACTGCAGAAGTGTTGAGGAAGTCAGATGGAGAAATTCACCAGTAATTAAAGCACAAGCCCAGTCCAGGAAGGAGGTGAAATTACCTCACTGGGTTGCTAAGTCTCTGGAAAATCTCCCCAAACCTCCTTCTTTCAGACCTACTGTCCTGTGACAGTCCCTTTATCTTCAACAGTCACCCAGGCAGAGTGACTCCTTCAGTTTTTCTGTTTTCCCTTCCTATCTCAATATTAATTCCAAACTCCCTTCCCCCCCCAACCTATCCATTTCCCCTGGGCATCATCATAGTCCAGACTCAACGAGACTCAAGATATTCTGTTGGCTCCATCACTCTAGCCTCCTCCTGCCACACTCCATGCTCCTGTGCCCACTGCAGTCTGTCCCTCTCAGCCTCCAGAGCCTCCTCTAACAACCCCCTTAGGCCCTCACCCCACACCGTACTAAAACCTTGAAAAGGTGGCATCTTCTTGTACTACACAGTATCTTATTTGGATATTCACGGTCAGTTGAGTGAATCTAGCCACCGGCAAAGCCAGCTCAACCCTACAGGAAAAGCTCACCACAGCTTCCCTTGCCAGACATACAGCTCTTCAGTCACTGAACCACACATATCTCTCACAGTCTGTGCCCTAAGCCAGGGGGAGCCAAGAAAGCACCATGCTAATGTCCTCTTTGGGATAGGGGCAGAGAAGTCTTCCTGTCTTAATTACTCAACCCTAAGTGTCTTCATGAAGTAAGATCTGTGTCGGGGCCACACAGGATACCCGCATATACCACAAAGAATAATGAAGGGTGTATCTTTTGGATGCAGATACCACTGGAGTGTTATTACCCATGTCCATTTGTCACCAACTGCTGGTCTTCTAACAACAACAACAACATCCATATGTTCCTTTGACTAAAGATCTCCCATTGCTGGGCTGGAGAGATGGCTTAGCAGTTTAGGTACTTGCCTGCAAAGCTTGAGGACCCAGGTTTGACTCCCCAGAACCCACATGTGCCAGCCTCGCAAGGTGATGCATGCACACAAGATCCCACATGCAGACAAGGTGGTACATGTGTCTGGAGTTCAATTGCAGTGGCTAGAGACCTTGGCGTGATCATATTCCTTCTCTCTCTCTCGCTCATAAAAATATTTCCCATTGCCTTATGACGAAACCCCTGAATACATTCATTGTACAAGTCTGAGATGGGGCCTCTAAACCTTATGGGAGTTTCACTTCTAGGAAAATGATAGTCTTCATTGCTGAGTAACCACTGTCAAGTCTGTCCTGCCCTTTGCTCTACGCTGGGCCCCTTCCTGCTCAGTGTGTCCTCACCCTGAGGGCTCAGCAGAGGGACATTAGTATTGAGGTTTCATTTCCTAGTGAAAGCAGCCGCTGAGTTGCCCATTGCTGCCGCACGTTCAATCTCTGCGCAGCACTCTGAGATCCACGAATCCAAGGAAGAAAGTCGTGTGTGTCACCAATGACTCTCATGCCTGGGACAGAGGAGGGCATGGTAAGGGCTCTGGGAACAGGAGTAGCTTGCATGGATGAAGGGAGGAAGGAACAGCTCTTGCATCTGTTAGAGGTCTAAAAAGAGAAAAGGCTTGGCATAGTTCGTAAAGATCCTCTGTAAGAGTTTCCAGATCGTCTGCACGATTAGGTGGTCACCGTGTCTCTGCTGCTCGGAGTCTGGTCTGCGTCATCAGCCCGCATCTTCCCCGAAGCAGCTCCAGGGCTGGAGATGTTGGGATTGCTGTCCTGCCGAGGGGAGGCCCAGGCTGGCAGAGTGAAGGAGACCCAATGCAGGGGGTCTGAGAGGGAAGGACCAGCCCTCAGTCGGCCTCATCTGGAAGTGGTAGCTCAGCGAGGGCGGGAGTCTGTTTGCATCTATTTACTGCCTTGGGAGATGAGAAGGAAAGAGGTGGAGGTGGATGGGATTGGAACCCTGTTACTCTCTATGGCCTCAGCAAGATTCCTTGTGCTCAGGCCAGCTTCAGCCATAGGGAATAGAGAGCCTGAACTGTGGGGAAGACACTTCCTCTCTGACCTTTGCATGTGACAATCCACTGCAGAGCCCTGGGACTGTTGTGGACACATTTTCTGTACATCTCCTGCAGAGCACCGCATAGTCTCGTCCATCTCCACAGCCGAGGCCAGTGGCAGGAGACATCATGACGCCCACTCTCACGGAATTGATCTACCTGGGTGAGGTTTGCAGGGTGGACAGAGGGCACACGAATAGGGGAGGAATCACACCCTGTCGCTAAGTTCTGGCTCCTCAGAGGCTCAGGAGGTGCTGAGTAGGAAAGAACCTGTTCAAGCTTCGGGGGTCAAGCTTTCTCACAGGGAACTCTCTTCCAGGGGTGAGTCTTGGACTCAGGATTACAGTGGTTGCAGGTGAGTTCATTCACATCCTTACCTATTCCTGCTTCCATGCTGTGGACAAGAGGATGCCCTTGGGCTCTGGGTATAGGTATGGACAATATTGCAGACTGATGTTGGGGATGTCTGAACTGTCCTGGGACTGTGAGCTGGAATCTGATGGGGGTAATATCCTGGAACTAAGATTCTGATTTCCTTACAGGGACCCTCCCCAAACCCACCCTTTGGGCTGAGCCAAGCTCTGTGGTCAGCAAGGGGCAACCTGTGACCCTCTGGTGTCTGGGAACCCAGGAGGCCCAAGAATATTATCTACTTAAAGATAGAAATCCAGATCCTTGGCACAGAAAGACCCAACTGGAGCCTGGGGACAAGGCCAATTTCTCAATCCTGTCCATGACAGAGCACCAGGCAGGGATATACTTCTGTTACTACCGCAGTCCTGCTGGGTTGTCAGAGCGCAGTGACATCCTGGAGCTGGTGGTGACAGGTGAGAGGACACTCATGGGTCTAAAGACAAGGTTTTGCGCTCAGGAAGGGGTACTGTTATTGGGGTGTTTTCCTCTCACAACCCAGTCCTGGGAGACAATGTGGGACGTGTAAGTCCATTTAACAAGATGCCTCCTTTTCTCCCAGGATTCTATGTCAAACCCAGCCTCTCAGCCCTGCCCAGTGCTTTGGTGACACCAGGAGGGAATGTCACTCTCCAGTGTGACTCACACCAGGTATATACAAAGTACATT
The DNA here is from genome assembly GCA_036346955.1 of Dipus sagitta. Lineage (NCBI taxonomy): Eukaryota > Metazoa > Chordata > Mammalia > Rodentia > Dipodidae > Dipus > Dipus sagitta. Next base: position 63,943,381 of record CM070787.1, read on the forward strand.
CTGATCAAGGAAGGAGAACACAGTGTCTCTTGGACAAAGGACTCTCAGCGACATCCCAACGGGCATGTGCAAGCCCTGATTCCTGTGGGTCCTGTGACTTACGGCCATAGGTGGTCCTTCAGATGTTATGGCTATTACAAGAAAACCTCCCAGGTGTGGTCAGTGCCCAGTGACTCCCTGGAACTCCTGCTCTCAGGTGAGGATGCCTCAATTATCATACAAGAGTACTTAAGGATCCCCAAACATTGCTATGAGCCCTGTTCCCAGTGGAGGCACAAGTTGCAGTAGCTGTGTGGATTTTTTTTAATTTTTAAAAACTTTTATTATTTTAATTTTTGTTAGTAAGAAACTTTGCTGTTTAGACGAATCATGTGTTGGTCCCAATACCCTCCTCCCCACCTCCACTCCACTAAGGGCCTCCTCAGTGGAGTTAACCATGGGCTTATGGGTTTTAAGTTTATGACAGCAGCAGTCAGTCATTGTGTGGGGGCAGCAACACTTCTGGATATTCCTTCCCACACTGTGGCTCTTACAATCTTTCTGTCCCCTATTTTACAATGTTCTCTGGGCCTTGGTGGTTGTGTTCTAAGTCTACTTTAGTGTTGAGCTTTCAGCAACTTCTGGATTTCTGCTTTGATGTTTTGAGTGTCCACACTGTCTTTTGCCATCTTCCTGGTGCATGTTGTCAGACTTGCAGCCAGAGCAGCACTCACGTTTAACTCCCCAGTTCCTCTGTGGTTTGACCTGGATGTGCAAAAGTTAGCTCATCTCATGATATGGAGTCATCTATATTTTCACTTAGTGTTGATGGATTTTGGTTCTCCCCAGTTTTCACTGCCTCCTGTAACAAAGAAAATAAATTCTCCAATAGAGAGTGAGAGCAACGTGGGTTAAGGGGGATGAGCAGAGTTAACTGAGAGAAATTTTGCTTGAGTGTAGCCTCTCTTTTGACCAAAGACAAGTGGGAGCATCTCACTGGAGTCCATGACTCTCATCTCCATGGGATTCTGACCTAGTTCTCAGTACCAGCCATGAATTCCTTCTCTTTGAAAGGGTCACTTATCCAATCACTGGTTACCTGCATAGGCTCAGTGGCACTATTGCACAGGTATGTACATCTTGTCTGGCTGGATTGTAGGGTTTCTGAGTCAGAGACACAGAGTGTGAGGGATAGTGAGACCTGAAGGCAAGAAGGGAAGGTGAAGGTTTAACAGGGACAATTCCTCAGCCCCAATAGTCTTTCCTTCAGAACAGTCCAGGAAGCCCTCCTGCCTACAGCATGGCTCTGTCCTACCCCTCCCTGGAGATACCCTGGCCCTCCAAGTGTTATTCTGATGCTGGGATGATAGCTTCACCTTGCCCAAGGAAGCAGGTCATGTCTGCCTCCAGTCTGGCCAAAAGCCCTAGGCTGGACTCTCTTAGTCTGCCTTCCCTCTGGGCCCTGTGAACAGCTCCCATGGGGGGCCAGTACAGATGCTACGATACACACACCCTTTCTCCTTCTAATGGTCTGCTCCCAATGACCCCCTTGACATCCTGATCAAAGAACAGCAGCCCAGAGTGTCTAATAAGGGGACAGGATTTTACAGTACCAGTGCTAGGGACTGAAAGGGGTGTTGGGCAGGGTGAGGGCTGGTTTTACAGGGAGCAACAAATACAAACATAGGGGTATTAGGAAGGGACAGAAACAGACAAACCAGACAGGCTTGGAACAAGATGGGCAGTTCCTCACCTGTTCTTCTCTCTAGGATGGCTCCCTGTCACATCTTCCTTCTGAGTGCAGCCCAGACCCACAGTGTCCTCAGATATAGGAGATGGTGCTGTGTCAACAATACAGAGACTGGGAGACAGTTTTCTTTTGTTCAAAAAGGGGTTCGGAGTTCCCCCCACTTCACATCATCTAAGTTCAATGTTCTGAGCTCACCAGCAGGAGAACCCTCTCTTCCATGAGTGACTTCCGGGAGCAGCACCTTGGGATAGACCTTCCTGGGCTGTGTTTCTCCAGCAGAGTCCTGTGAAGGTGACACATACATAGGTCTCATATGCCTCATCCTCCAGCTCTGCGCAGCCCCGTCTGAACACGTGGAGCTGCCTAGCTGTGACCTTCAGGGATCCTACCTTGCTGGCATTTCAGGCTTCTGGGATGAGGCACATTCTTGACCTGCTCAAATCCCCAGCCCTCTTGGGGGTGTGTTGCTTATCTCAACAACTTTGAGTTTTGCTAAGCAAAACAAACAAAAAAAATTGAGGAAGGAAAACCAGGGATTTCATCTGTCTGACCTAAGGCCTCAGATTTAGAGGAAAACCACAAAGATAACGAAACCTCTTGGTCTAGAAACAGCCCCCACCCCACCCTGCTGCTTTGTGCAGCCCATAAGATCATTCAGGATCATTCAGATTTTGTCTTTAAGATCCTGCCCAGCACACTGAAGATGCCCTTGGCTGCATCTTCAACCCTGCATGTTACAGTGGACATGTGAGGGTCACAAAAGGAAGATTAGGCTGGTGGGCGGGAGGCAGTGTCCAGATGCCGGGCTCCGCCGGCGGGGGCAGGTAGTGCCGAGGGAAGGACCAGGCCCGCTGGTTCCTCCCGAGGGGCTGAGGAGGAGATGAGCGTCCGACGACTCAGACCTCTCCTGGCCACCGGAGAAAAACCACACTGAGTCGGGAGTCTTGTCGAAGCAGGAACTCGATTTATTGCTATGAACAGTTGCCTATATAATGTTGGGAAGAAGGCGGGGATTTTAGGACGGTGGGGAAAGGTAAGGGCCAATAGTAAACTGACTATTGAGATGATAATCCTAAATCCCATGCGGAAGTAGCAGGCAAGAAGCCATTAGGCGTCTTGCTGAGTCACGTCTGGCCAGAGGCAGATCACCAAACTTTAGCTAGGCTCAGGAAGTTCCACTAGGCCTCACACCTGGGCCTTTCAGAGGCCAACATCTCCCCCTTTTGTTTTTGTAAGAGCATTAGTCACCATGGCCCCTGTCTTAGGTTGTCCCCCTCTGGGGGTCTTAACCGTCATTGGGTACCAGGTGTTTTGCTCACTGAGAACCCACTCCATGGCCTGTCTTAGGTTGTCCCCCTATGGGGATCTTACCCGTCATTGGTCACATGGAGGGCAGAGGAGGTGGCAGTGGGTCATCTGCGAAACTTAATTCCTGAGTTGCCAGCCTGTGATATTTTGACCTGATGAGGTTTTATTGCCTCTAGCCATTGGTGAATAAATTGTGTAATCTTATTAATTACACAAGGCCCGACAGTGAGGATAAGGAGAAGGAGAAGGAGCGGGAGGGGCCCAAGTAGAGGGAGAAGGTAGGGTAAGAAGTCATATAATCCTGTCCACAGTGGGTTGTCCTGGAGGTCCCGTTGCCTCCTCTCCAAGTCTTCCTGGAGCCTCTTAATCTTGTCCTGGACGATTCCTGATTTATTGGTGTAAAAGCAGCATTTTTCCTGTAAAAACAAACATACGCCTCCTTTTTCGGCCGTTAGTAGGTTTAGTCCTCTCCTGTTTTGTGGGACTACCTCAGCCAGGGAATCTAGCTGTTGTTGAAGATAGGGCTCCCTCTGATACAGGGAGGGCCTCATTTCCAGGGATGATATCTACATCTGGGATTAAGGTGGCTGGGGCACAAAGGCCCGTCCAATTGGTGGGCAGAAAGTCATAGGCCATCCCGCCTCCACAAACATAAACCATTCCAGAAGGCGGGCAGCATTGAGCATTGGGATCAGCTGTGTTAAAAGTACAGAAGGAAGGATGAATGTATCCCACATCTATACTGGAATTATTAGGGGAAGGCGGGGCCCAAATGCAAGTTCCAGGGGAAACATTGGGAAAAGCTGGACGGGGATGGGGAAGGTGGCTGAGTAATGTTTTAAGGTCGTACAGGCAACTGTACTGCAAGCAGCCAGAGAGGCCCAGATTGGAGGCAAAGCCAGCAATCCTCCACAAGGGAGGGAATTGTTTAGTTTAGTAGGGTGAAGGACCATTTTAGGAACAGTCCTCAGGGGTGGGACACTCCCTAGAGAAGTGATTGTCAGTGTCCTCTTGTTGGGACAAATATTTTAGGTCTCTCGCTGGTACCCAAATGGGTCTTTTTTCATCTTGAGGGAAGACACATCCAAACCCTCTCCCTGCTGTGAGGAGCGGATCAGGCCCTCTCCAGGCCCCAGTCAATGGGTCCCTCCATCTTACCCAGATAGAACTGTAGGTAATGGATGAGGACCAATGTTTTTGAAAAGGGGAGAGTTGTTTATCTTCTTTAGAAAAGTTTAAAATATTTAGGGTAAATAATGCCTTTTTTAGTTGGTCGTGTGGGGGTAAGGATTCCCCCTTTTGTTTTTGTAATTGAGACTTGAGAGTCTGATTATATCTTTCAACGATAGCTTGGCCCCGGGGGTTGTATGGGATGCCTGTAGAATGTGAGATTTTCCAGTTCTGGAGAAAATCTACAAAGGCCTTGCTTACGAAGCAGGGGCCATTATCTGTTTTAATTTGATCAGGCAGCCCAAGAGTGGCAAAACATTGAAGCATATGACTAATGGCATGTTTAGATTTTTCCCCGGCATGTGCCGATGCCCAGCAGGCGCGGGAAAAGGTATCAACTGAAAGAAAAATATACTTAAGTTTTCCAAATGGAGAATAGTGTGTGACATCAATTTGCCACAGATGATTAGGGCGTAGCCCTCTAGGATTGCTTCCTGTAGTTTGAAGGGGGGGTACTTGGAGGAAGGGCTGACAGGACTTACAAGTCCGGACAATTTTTTTAAGGTCCTTGACTGGTACCTGTGGAAACCTGTGCTTGAGACCTCTCCAGTTGACATGGGTCAATAAGTGGAAGCGTGTAGCTTCTGTAATAGTATTACACTGAGGCATAGAAGCCATTTTATCAGCCAAATTGTTTCCTCGAGAAAGAAATCCCGGTAAGTTTTGATGACCCCTGAGATGTTGAAGAAAAATGGGGTTAATTCTTTGTTTGAGTAGGGAACGAGCTTGAATCATCAGAGGAGATATAGGGTTGGAGTCCAGTCTAATATGGGCCTCAACCAGGTTGGGTAATAAATTAACAACATAAAGGCTGTCAGAAAATAAGTTAAATGGCTCTTGAATAGTGTCCAAAGCTAGAACGACAGCAAATAGTTCTTTGAATTGTGCTGACCCCTCAACCTCATGAGAGACTGACTTTATGGGCATAGGCTCTTTTTCCTGTTTTAAGGGAGGGTAAACGACTAGGGAAGCCCCCAGGTGCCCTCCATCAGTAAACACGGTAAGAAAGTCAGGGTTAGGTTGAGACAGAAAAAGCCTGGGGGGCTTCCATTCTAATCTGGAGAAAGAACTCATCCATTTGTGGGGGCCATAATGGCAATCAATTTTACCTAGAAACCCCTCGAGAGCCGTAGCAACTCTATTATTATTTCTCTGAAGCCAGGTGAAATCTGTTATCTTAAAGGGGGTGACAATAAGGTGAGGTTCTGTGCCAAACAACCGGACAGAGGTGTCTCTGCCCTTGATAATGCAATCAGCAACCTGGTTGGTTATAGAATAAACTCTGGGGACCCCACCAATTGAGAGGTGGACCCATTGGATGGGTTCACCTTCCTGGGCCAACAGTGCGGTGCATAATGTTTCCCCAGAGAAAATGTAGAGGGAAATGGGCAAATCAGGATTGAACCTCTTTAGGGTCACAGTATTTATAGCCTGTTGTACCTTATGAAAAATTTGTTGATGACAAGGGGACAAAATTACCTGAGAGGAGAAGTTAAGGTCCTTTAGGAGGTCAAATAAAGGGGACAGCTCTTCAGTAGTTATGGGTATCCAAGGCCTCATCCAATTAATTTCTCCCAAAAGCTTCTGGAGTTGAGGCAAGGTGTAAGAATCCTGAATATAAAGTTGTGGTTTAACAGGTGAAACTGTATCTAGGGTAAGGATCGAGCCCAAGATCTTAAAGGGAGGCACAGTTTGAACTTTTTCCGGAGCTACTTTAAAGCCGTGAGTATGCAGGATAGTTAGACATTGGTGGGTAAGGTCCTGGAGTGTGGAGGAATCTAGGCACCCAAGAATAATATCATCCATGTAAATATAAAACAGGGTATCAGGGAGATTGATAAGAGAAGAGAAAATGGATGACAGGTAATATTGACAAATGGGTGGGCTATTTGCCATGCCCTGAGGTAAGACAGTCCATTCAAATCTCCTATCTGGGCCACAAAAATTAACAGCAGGTACAGAGAATGCAAATTTTTCCATGTCTCCTGGATGGAGAGGGATAGAGAAGAAGCAATCTTTAATGTCAATGATAGTAATATGGTATATATTGGGAATAGCTGGGATCCATGGGAGTCCCCTCTGGGGAGTTCCGAAGGGGATCATGCGTTCATTGATCTTTCTTAAATCATGTAAAAATCTCCAGGACCCATTAGGCTTTTTTATGACAAAGACAGGAGAGTTCCAGGGACTAGTGGAGGGACGAATATGTCCGGCCTCCAACTGTTGATCAATAAGTATGTGGAGTTGGTGTAACTTAGAAGAAGGGAGAGGCCACTGCTCAACCCATACAGGATCCCCCGGTCTCCACTGGATTTTAAATGGGGGGGGCTGGGCAGTGGCCCTTAGAATTGGGGGTGTTTATTGGAGTACTTTTGTCTGAGTTGCTCAAAGTAAGGGTCATCTCTATAATTGGGATGATATTCCCTCCCTTCCTCAGACTGTTGTTGATATTCTTTTTTATCTAACAAATCATTATAAAAGGCCTTATGGTCAGTAGTGATGAAAGCCTCGGCATCTCCAAGGATGTCTTGCCCCAGTAAGTTAGCAGTGAGCCCAGTCACCACGAGAGGGCGGACTTTTCCCCTGTCCCCACCTGGGTCAGTCCAAGGGAGCCACGTGGCAGTCTCCCAGGAGGTGGATTGCCCGCCAATTCCCAGTAGGGGAGGGCCGGGCACAAGCTGCCAGGAGGGGGGCACTTCCTCCTTTCTCAGGACCGTTCGGTCCGCTCCAGTGTCGATGAGAAGTTTGAATTTTTTATTGCCAATATTCAAAATAATTTTGGGTCTAAGGCCGGAGACCAGGGGGACGGTCCAATAGGCTTTGATGGTCTCTTTCCCCTTATTTAACGGGGCTGGGGGAAGCCCCTGGAGGAGTTTAAAGGCTTTCCCTGTATGTTAAACTTCCATTTACATTCCTTAGCCCAATGAAACCCTTTATTGCATTTAGGGCAAAGGGTGTGAGGGGCGTTGGTCGTCCCCCCAGAGCGCGGAGGAGGCTTTGTCCTGTTGGGGCACTCTTTTTTAAAGTGGCCCTCGTCCCTGCATCCAAAACATGTCAAGTTTTTAGAATTTAACTGTAATGCACAGATCGTATTGGCCAAATCTCTCTGTTTATTTTCCTGAAGGGCGGCAGCCATGGCCCTAGCCTGATGGGAGATAGTGCCAACGTCCTTGGTGGCTACAATCCATCTACTCATGGAGTTGTCCTTGAGACCCGCACAGGCGAGGCGGTGATCGGCCGTCATCCCATCCCAGACCAACATTTTAGTAAACTGATCCCGTAATGCCCCTGGGGGAAATTTTCTTTGGAGACTTTTTTCCACCCTATCTATAAATGTAGCCAAATCCTCAGATGGTTTTTGAGTAATACTCATAAGGGGAGTTTCAGAGGGTCCCTCATCAAGCTTTTTCCATGCCGCCAAGCCCAGTGCCCTGACCTGGTCCCTATACGGGTCAGGTATAGCCGCCTGTTGAGTGCCTGTAGCATATTGATCAGAGATACCAGAGAGCATCCCAAAAGTTATCGGCACAGGGGGCTGTTGATTTTGGTTTCGTTCTGCCTGTGCATGGCATTCATCTCTAAAAAAGGCACACCACTTAATGTATAGGGGACCTGACAAGACAGCCCTGACTAGATTTTTCCAATCTTGGGTTGTACAAGGTTGATGGGCAAGTCCCTGTAATAGGGTCTCAGCCCAAGGAGAGTTGGGTCCATCCTCTGAGACCGCCTTTTTAAGCTCCTTAAGGTCCTGAGCTTCCCACGGATACCAGGCAGCAGGGCGATTGCCCCCAGGATTTAGATTGACGGGAAATAAAAAAGTAGCTTTATTTTCTGACGGCTTGGCTGCCGAATATGAAGGAGGGGCTGAAGGGGTCTCGGCGGCCGAATATGAAGGAGGGGCCGAGGGGGTCCAGAAAGGGTTAGTTGATGGAGGAGGTGGAGGAGGTCCCCTGGAAGGCCAGGGAGCACTCTCAAAGGGATCGAGTGAGGAGCATAAAGATGCATCCTTTTGGGGTTTTTTTAAAGCTGTATCTCCAGGAGGAGTAGCTGGATTAGGCTGTATATTATCTTTTTCTTCTGTCTTTTGTTTATGTTTGGTTGGCCTTGGAGGGAAGCAGGCCTTGAGGGCTGAGATCATAGGGAGGACCCCTGAGGGGGGTATTTGATCCTTCTCCACATGTGCCCGACAAACAAGGGCCTCTACCCTATCCCACGTGTCCCAACCAAAGAGATTTCCTTCTGGCAGCCATGGCGCCAGTTTGAGAAGGCAATCCCAGGTCTGTTGAGCCTGATTATCAGTCAAATTAAGCCCTCTACTCTTTAGGAGTGCCCTGAGAGATTCTAAGGCAGGATTGGATTTACAGTTAGACTGTCCCTCATTATAAAGTTGAGAGAAAAATGTCCATAAAATTAGGGCAATAGCAACCCACATACACATGAGTACAATACAACCACAAGGATCCAAAAGACAGGTAAACATGCTGTACAAAAGCCGCAGATGTAGCTTGTCTGCAAACTAAAAGTGAAAGGAAAGAGAAAGAGAACAAAGAGATGTTGATCAACAAGTACAGGTTATAGAAGCAAAGTTTAGCACATTAAATATAAAGACTACTTATGGGGGTACGCTCACCCACATATGTACACCGATTGAGCTCCTCAACGAATGTCTCTCAGGGGGCACTAGGGCGCCAGATGCCGGATTCCAAGAGCCGCACGTTAGGCGCCAGATGCCGGGCTTCGAGAGCCGCACGTTGGGCACCAGATGCCGGGCTTCGAGAGCCCCACGTTGGGCGCCAGATGCCGGGCTCCGCCGGCGGGGGCAGGTAGTGCCGAGGGAAGGACCAGGCCCGCTGGTTCCTCCCGAGGGGCTGAGGAGGAGATGAGCGTCCGACGACTCAGACCTCTCCTGGCCACCGGAGAAAAACCACACTGAGTCGGGAGTCTTGTCGAAGCAGGAACTCGATTTATTGCTATGAACAGTTGCCTATATAATGTTGGGAAGAAGGCGGGGATTTTAGGACGGTGGGGAAAGGTAAGGGCCAATAGTAAACTGACTATTGAGATGATAATCCTAAATCCCATGCGGAAGTAGCAGGCAAGAAGCCATTAGGCGTCTTGCTGAGTCACGTCTGGCCAGAGGCAGATCACCAAACTTTAGCTAGGCTCAGGAAGTTCCACTAGGCCTCACACCTGGGCCTTTCAGAGGCCAACATCCAGACCTGGCCCTGAAATGGAGACTATGCTCAGGCTCATTGGAGAGGAGGACACAATGGACAAGATAGGGACAGAACCTGGGGACACTGCATTCACAGCCATTTTCCTCCTCTCTGAGAGCCCATGACGAGGCAGCCACTCACCCATGCCTTGGGGTCTTTGATCAGAACAAGACACTGCTCAGGTCACAGTGCGTGTGATTAGGGAGGAGGCTGCCACCCCAGCAGACATGCTCCCTTAGAAAGAAGCATTCCAAGCTGTGAGCACCAGTCTTGAGGGTCTTTCCTGAGCTCACCTGGGTCTCCACGCTCAGTGAACTGAGGAAGGGCTCCCAACAGTGACTAGGGGGTCTCCGCCCAGCTTGCCTTTGTACAAGTCAAGTCATTTCTGCTCCATTTTATGTTTGCATCTTGTGTGATCTGTCTTTTGTGAGATTTTAGTAATTTGTAAATGAGCAATTTTATTGTATGTCTACTAACTTTGTACATATTACTCGCATATGAGTATAAAGACAGTGGGTTTGAATGTATAATTTTATGCTTTACCAACCTGGAACTCTCCTACTCCTAAAAGCTTTTTGATCAATTTCTTTTGATTTGGTAACATCTACCTCAGACAAAACAAGAGCCCTTGTCATCATGCTCACTTTGGCAGCACATACACTAAAATTGGAATGATACAGAGAAGATTAGCATGGCCCCTGCACAAGGATGACACACAAACACATGAAGCATTCCATATTTATTATTATTTATTTATTTATTTAGAGAGAGAGAGGCAGGGAGAGAGAAAGAATTGGCACACTTCCAACAAACTCCAGACATGTGCACCTCCTTGTGTGGATGTGAAACATAGCGCGATTGTGTCACTGTGCATCTGGCCACGTGGGACCTGGAGATTTGAACTTGAATTCTTAGGCTTTGCAAGCAAGTGCCTTAACCACTAAATTATCTCTCCAGCTTTCCATATTTTTTACACCTGTGTAAACACACTTTGTTAAAACAATCATCAAAATACAAGATGGTCACTTTTGTTGTTTTTTTTTTTTTTTTTTTGCTACAGCAACAACAACTTCTTAGTCATTGGTTTACATCTTTATTTTAAGTGAACATTTTTATTTTATTTTATTTTATTTTATTTTTAATTTTTTTTGTTTATTTATTTATTTGAGAGCGACAGAGAGAAGGAGGCAGAGAGAGAGAGAGAGAGAGAGAGAGAGAGAATGGGCGCGCCAGAGCTTCCAGCCTCTGCAAACGAACTCCAGATGCATGCGCCCCCTTGTGCATCTGGCTAACGTGGGTCCTGGGGAATTGAGCCTCGAACCGGGGTCCTTAAGCTTCACAGGCAAGCGCTTAACCGCTAAGCCATCTCTCCAGCCCATAAGTGAACATTTTTTAGTTCACAAAAATCACTAGATTGACATTTCTTTCCAGATGTACTTTTCATCTTATATTCCAGTTTAACAAAACTAGTGAAATACAGTAAAACAAAGAGCGGTGCAAACCTCTTCTTTGATCCTAACTCACAATTTGTGGTTCTACAGTATTGGAAGGAGGTTTTTCTTGTTGGTTAAATATTAAGTAAAACTAATTTGTGCCAGAAATATTCTCATAACTGCTTGGTTTCTAGTTTTATAGTTTTTATAGTCCCTGGATTTAATTCTAATTATAGAATTATAATTACATATAATATATAAATAAATAATATAATATAATTATTACATAATTATAATTAATAATAACAATTAATAATATGTTGATAATATATATAACAAACTCCATCTCTAAAAGATAAAAACAAAAAAATCTCATTTGAAAAGCCTGTCTTCATATATTTTCTTTTTCTTTCTCTCTCTCTCTTCTTTTTTTCAAGGCAGTGTTTCACTCTAGCCTTGGCTGACCTGGAATTCATTATGTAGTCTCAGGGTGGCCTCAAACTCACAGTGATCCTCCTACCTCTGCCTCCCTAGTGCTGTGATTAAAGGCTTGTGCCAACACACTCAACACCTCATATATTTTCTTGTGTCACAGTTACTTAGTCCCTTAGAAAATATAATAAGCAATCCTTTTTGACTTGATTAGTCTTTCACAAAATGATTTGTTTAATCCAAACCTGTTAATCACTAAAGCCAGTAAGAAAAAAAATCATTAGGAAAATGAATGTTGTTATCTACTTGAAGGATTTTTAAATGAGAATAAGTAAATGTAAAATTGGCTGATTTTTTCTTTTTGTGGTAGGGTCTTACTCTAGCCCAGGCTGACCTGGAATTCACTATGTCATCTCAGGGTGGCCTTGAACGCATGGCGATCCTCCTACCTCTGTTTCTCGAGTGCTGGGAATAAAGGTGTGCACCACCACGCCCAGCTAGGGCTACTTTTTTATTTTTTAATTTTTGTTTTTGTTGTTTTGGTTTTTCAAAGTAGGGTCTCACTGTAGCCCAGGTTGACCTGAAATTCACTTTGTAGTCTCAGGGTGGCCTTGAACTCATGGCAATCCTCTTACCTCTGCCTCCTGAGTGCTGGGATTAAAGGCGTGCGCCACCACGCCCAGCTGGAGTATTAATATTTCTTTTTGCAAGTATGATGATGTACAAAAGATGAGAACAGCAGTAGATATGCCATACAGACACACACACGCGCACACACACACACACACACACATATACATGATAAGGACAAAAGTGGTAAAGACGAAAGCAGAGAGAATTTTTTGTTAATATTATAGCCACTACTCCATTATAAAGGAACAGTGAAGGTAGTTAAGACTGAGGAGAAAGTGAGAGCATTTGCTATTATAACAGAGATATAATTATTAAAAGGAAAAGCAATGCAGTAAGCATTGGACAGGGCTCCTGCACTCAAATATCCTACAGTAGTGTATTGTTTGTGAAAAAGGCATCACCAATTAGGGGATTTGGTAAAGAATGGCCTCTAAAATTCAGATCACACAGACAGAGATCTTCTGCCCCATCTTAACAATGCTGCACCTTAACGTGTCTCACATCCTTTTTCTACTGGGACGAGTCCAGTGACATGAGCTGTAGGCAGGCACTTCTCCCTGTCACCTGGCACCACTCCTACCTAAGGGATGAGAGTCGCTGGCGAGGCTTAGCAGCAAGTGCATACGGCATCTGTATTCCATGGAGCAGCCCCTGATTTTCTGGGTATGCCCAGCTTTTCAGACATATTAGACATGGCTTTCATAAATAAGGCAGGTGTTTGTGTCATCTGTCTTTGCTGGCTCTGTTGTTTCCAGGTGAGCTGGTGGCAGTCCTTGTTCTGATCCTTCTGTAGGTGTGGCCTCTCCAGATGTTATCTTCGTGGTCTTTATGACTGTAGAAGGCTCAGCTCTTTCTGGGGAATGTTCCACTGATGGTTCTGTCTCCTCTTCACCTTTGTCCTCAAATGGTCCACTCTCTTAGTCAGCCATGTGATCTTTTTTGGACCGGGGCTGAACAGACACCTGATGGCCTTCCACTGAGGCTGTTCAGGCAGGGACAAGGCATCGGAGTCGGCAGTGGGAGAGTCGCTTCCCTTCAGAGACTTGAGAACTGTATAGACCTTGTCTGTGTCTGCAGCCTCCTGGCCTTCCTGGGTATGCCTCACGAAGTTCTGGCCTTGCTCCTCCAGCCCAGCCATGATCTCCTCCATGGAGGTCCTGCAGTTCATGATGAGGGGAGGCAGAGGCGCACTCTGGCAAACTCTTCAATGTACCGGGCAAACGCCATGGTTTTGAACTGGGTCACAAGCTCTAGAGTCTTGGCTGAGGTGATGATGGGAATCCACTTAGTGATCTCAAATACCCTGTGGAGTTTCTCAGCACCTTCTGTCCTGAAGAACTCGTTGATGGCCTTCTGGGCCTTCTTCAGGTGGCTCATCCCACACAGTTCACAATCATGACAATGGTGAAGGCCACGAGGCACACGGCCATGAGTAGACACCTGGGCGGTAAAGAAAGACGATCCTCAGGGTCACCGTGTTGTCCACAGTGCCACAGATGGTAGAAGCCATGCATGTGTATATACCTTGGCTTGAGAAAGACACCTTGTGATATTCAAGAAGCCTCCGTCCAGCATTTGCCATTTTCCTCCTCCTTCCTTCTCCTCCTCTTCTTTCAACAGCTTGCCTAGGGAAGTAAACCATTTAAACTGTGGGTCGGTCATGCCATAATCAGGGCGCGATTCCCCTCCTTGACTATGATATGGTTGGTGAGGATTACAGGCACAGAGCCCTGGATCACGTCAGTGCCACTTTAAGTACTGGTAGTCACGCTGTTGGCAGTCACTAGCGTGGATGCTAGGGTTAGAAAGGGCAGAGAGGGTAGAAAGCACACAGTCAGGTGGCTCTTCAATTGATCCATCTTCTTTGCTCACTCTGTAAGGCAAGAGATGGTCTGCCAGTGGAATCTTCTGTCACAAAACACACTGTTCAGAGCAGGCCATGGGAAAAACCTGCCCTGGATCCATGGAGTTGGTACTTGATTTAAAATCCAGGCACAGGGCTGTCGTGCCTGGTACTGGTCGGGAGAAGGGTGCTCGGACGCCTGCTGTGGTGCTCAAGGACCCACAGGAGTGGGTTGCTTAGAGTGTCATCCTCAAAGCCACTGGGGAACCAGCCAACAACGCACTGACTCACTCTATCCAGGCTGAGGGACTGTTGTGCCACCTCGCCATCCATCCCGAGCATCTCAGGCCTCGCCCATGGTAAGACTGTCATTTATAAAGCCAAACACACACATGCGAGAGGCTGGGACAGGACACCCCTGGCCAGGCATTTGCTGATAGCTTCTGAGTGGTGGTAAGGTACCAGGGAGAGATCTTAGCTTTTTTTTTCCTTTAAATTTTCTTTTCGTAGTTACTATGTTTTCTCTAATGAACAACTATGTTGGGTTTTAGTAGGAGTAATAATACTTCTTTAAAAAATGTGACACCTACAAAAGCTTTCTGTGCAGGATCCTGCAGTGTTGGTGGCAGTAATTTTTTTTTTTAAGTATACTTTTAGCGAGCCAGGGTCTGGGGCAGCAACCAAGTTCTTGGTCTCAGCCTGCCCCTGGTCACTACTGTATGTGTGTGTGTGTGTGTGTGTGTGTGTGTGTGGTTTTGCTTTGTTTTGTTTTTCAAGGTAGGGTCTCGCTGTAGCCCAGGCTGACCTAGAATTCACTATGTAGTCTCAGGCTGTCCTTGAACTCAATGCTATTCTCCTACCTCTGCCTACCAAGTGCTGGGATTAAAGACGTGCACTACTACGCCTGGCCCTTTTTTTTTTTTTTTTTTGAGGTAGGGTCTTGTTCTAGCCCAGGCTGACCTGGAATTCACTATGTAGTCTCATGGTGGCCCTGAACTCATGGTGATCCTCCTACCTCTGCCTCCTGAGGGCTGAGATTAAAGGTGTGTAGCCACCATGCCTGGCTCCATATTTTTTTTTAAAAGAAAACTTTTCATCTAATTTCTCATTTTCAGTTGTGCACCAATTTTTATCAAATACGTGTGTGTGCAAGTACACACACAAGCACATGGAGACACATCTATCTGCCAGGATGAGTGCATGCATGCTCATCTATGATTATGTATACACTCTATGTGTATTTAAACTCACAGAGACTTATTCATGTGCTGAAAATTTCTCAGCTGGGGCCAGAGAGATGGCTTAGCAGTTAAAGTGCTTGCCTGCAAAGCCAAAGGACCCAGGTTGAATTTCCCAGGTCCCATGTAAACCAGATGCACAAGGTGGCACATGCATCTAGAGTTTGTTTGCAGTGGCTGGAGACTCTGGCACACCCATATTCTCTCTCTTTCTATCTCTCTATCAATCATCTATCTATCCATCTATCATGTATCTATCTCCCACCTATCTATCTCAAGTCAATAAAAAGTTGCTCATATACCAATTTATTTATTTAGCATTTGTCCTTCTTTGTGGATTTGTACTTGTAAAATGTCTTCTTCAATGTCATTACCACCGTTTACAAATTATATGCATTTCTGGGTGAGTCTAGGTGTCTGTGTGTGTTGTATTTTTCATGATGTGAAGCTTAGTTACTGATGGGTTCTCAGGATGAGAAGGCTGCAAGAAACCATCTGGAGTGTGTTGAAGTGGAGGCTGCAGAGACTCGCACCACATGTGCCTCCGAGTACCTGCTCCTCAGCCCTGTATCCTGAATCCCCGAGCTTGTGAATCAGTTGACACTCATTTCCAGAGGAGTGAGTGCACAGAAACCTGTGTCCTAGATGAACCTGTGACAAAATAAGAGGGCATCATTAGTTATGTAATACAAGACTATTCAGCTCACTAATCCAGATGTGTTAAGGCTTAGATAAATTTTGTTCTAAACTAATCGACATACAAGTTCTGAATTTCCAGATCACAGTGGGGCTAAAGAATCCAATAAGAGGCTGGAGATATTGCTCAGCAGTTAAGGCACTTACCTGCAAAGCCTATGACTTGGGTTCAATTTCCCAGTCCCCACGTAAAGCCAGATGCACAAAGTGGCACATGCATTGGGAGTTCATTTGCAGTGGCTGGAGACCCTGCTGTCTCTCTTCTCTCTATCTGTCTGTGCTTGCAAATAAATAAAATTTTTAAAAAAATCCAAGGGGCTGGAGAGATGGCTTAGTGGTTAAGGTGCTTGCCTGCAAAGCCAAAGAACACAGATTCAATTCCTCAGGACCCACATAAACCAGATGCACAAGGTGGTGCATACATCTGGAGTTTGTTTGCAGTGGCTGGAGAACCAGATATGCCCATTCTCCCTCTCTCTCTCTCTCTTTGAGTCTGTCTCTTTCTCATAAACAACAACAAAGGATCCAGGGCTGGAGAGATGGTTTAGCACTAAGGCTCTTGCCTACAAAGCCTAATGATCCAGGTTTGTTAGTACCCACATAAAGCCAGGTACGCTAAGTAGCCCATTCCCTCTGTCTGTCTGTCTTCTATCTCTCTCTGCTTGCAAATAAATAAATAAATAAAATATTTAAAAAAATAGAACAAAGAAAACTCTATTATAGCAAGCAAATATTCCTCCCAGATTTTCATGAAGTTATGTGATTGGCATAATGCAGAAATACAGAAGATAAAAAATATAGGAAAATGAAGTGAGGAGCCCAGAGAAAAGGTTTAGTGTTCTCATAAATCTCACACCTTCTATTGCTTTTCTTTGCTTCTCATAAACAAAAGAAATCATTAACCAGTCCCAAAAGACATCAGACCACACCACAGGTAAGCAAGCACCATTCTCAGTGGTGGGGTTAATACAGAGCCAGGGGTTACGTTGTAGTCACTCACCTCCATGACATGTTCATCCTCAATCCCCAGGCTCGCAGCTCCAGGATCACACAGTGGAGAATCTCATCCGGATGGCTATGTCTGGCTTGGTCCTGATGGCTCTTGGGATTCTGCTGTTTGGGGCTTGGCATAGCCAGAAAACAACTCAAGGTGCAGCTGGGAGGTAAACAGGAGACACAACAGTGCCCAGTACAGAGTGGTGGAGCCTGGGAGAGGAACCCTGCAAGCTGAGAAGGTTCTGGAAGAAAATCTTACAAAAAAAATAACCTCACTGAGGAGGACTCTCAGTGTAATGGGGGTGGGAGAAATGTGATATGAGAATAACCTGATGGGAATATGACCAACACATGATTTATTCATACAATAAAGTTTATAATTAATAAAAAATTTGTTAACATCCTAGGGCTCACATTAAGTGAATACTGTGTTAGGAGTCTTGAGTAGAGGGATATGGTTAGGGTGCAGGGAAATGTCTGGATAGCCTGTGAGAAGAACTCAGCCACCATTAAACTGTGACACCTTCCCCAAATCATGTTGACATTCACAGACTGGTTCCCTCCTTCCTCACCCCTAAGCACCTCTATCGTCCTCATTCTCTAGTGCACTGTCACCGGACCTGTCCCAGGTTGGGACAATGCACACGTTCCATAATGCACACTGTTGATGTTCTATTTCCTCAATTCAAACACAAGATCTGATAAAAAAACAATAGAATAAATGGGCAAAATTCCAGTCTTAAATAGCTAAATCCAAAATGTTACCTGAAGACCCCTTTCTGTTCATGATATGATCGTGTGTAGTTTCTCCAAAATCATTTGTCACCAACACATTGAACAGCAATTGAGTGCTCAGTGCTTTTGGGGGGCCAGTATGGAAAGAACTGTAAGAAGGGGAAGAGAATCAGCTGAGGCAGGAGAAGAGAGTAGCCCACCCCTGCCCTCTCCATGGGGCTAATTTCTATGGGTGTCTAAAACCCACCCTACATACACATGGAATCACAGGCTCAGAGGCTGGAGTTAAAGGAGCCAGGCAGGTAATTAATGCCTGTAACCCCAGCACTAAACAGAGTCAGGTATATTGCTGTGAGCCCCAAACAAAATTAGGCTGCATAGTGGGACCTGGTCACATACAATAGCAACCACAAAATAGAATGCTGTGGAAGGAACACCTCATTTGGGGAACATGATGTTTTTTTTTCTTTTTTTCCCTTTATTTATTTATTTTTTAAAATATTTTATTTATTATTATTTATTTGAAAGAGAGAGGGAGAGAGAAAGAGGCAGGACAGAGAGAGAATGGGCATGCCAGGGCCTCTGGCCACTGCAAACAAACTCCAGATGCATATGCTACCTTGTGCATCTGGCTTATGTGGGTCCTGGGGAGTTGAACCTGGGCTCCTTCGGCTTTGCAAGCAAGCACCATAACTGCTAGGCTCTCTCTCCGGGCCCCTTCTTTTTAAAAAAATATTTATTTATTTGCAAGCAAAAAGTGAGAAAGAGAGAGACTGATTGAGACAGAGAGCTGAAAATGAGCTCCAGCTGCAGTGCCACTTTGTACATCTGGCTTTACGTGGGCACTGGGTAATAGAACTTGGGTCGTTAGGCTTTGCAGGCAAGTGCCTTAACAGCTGAGACATCTCTCCAGCCCAACCATGGTGTTTTGAGATATACTGAGTCATTTTCTGAAGCTGAGTTGCTTCAAGCACCCTTGGGATGGAGACTTTGACAAACTATTTCAAAACAGGGGACTTTGTTCTCCCATCTGCCAAAGGCAAAGGTCTGTCACTTCTCAGCTTCTGAGACAGGGACCTCTGGAGTGTTAGATCTCACCTTTCTTGGGATTTAGGTCTCTATGGACTGATTTTGTGTCCATTCCTCTGCTGTGTAGGAAAGAACAAAGGTGAGATCAAGATTTTTCGGACCCATTTTCCATGATTGGCCAGCTGTAACCCTAATAAGGCATTATGACGTATAGGAAGTGAAAGCTGATCTGCTCTGAGGTAGTAACTTGTCTCTGGTACATTCCTCCACCTCTGCTCTCACTCCCTGGAGGAATCATAAACTCCTGGGAACTGAGGGCTGGGCTGGGAAGGTGGAAAGAAAGTAGTCTGTTGGTTCCACTCTCAATGAAATTTATGGGACTTTCTGTAGCCGAGAGAGAGGGGGGGGGGGGGGGCAGGTTTGGTACAGAGGAAGAACATGTAGCTTTTTCATAGCATTTTAAAAAATACAATTAGCCTCAGGCTTGTACAATTCATTAGCAGCAACAATCACAGTTGACAAAACATTTGTCATCAGTAATTTTGTCCTAATGACCTCATCCTTGAGAGAGAGAGAGAGAGAGAGAGGAGAGAGGGGGGGCAGGTTTGGTACAGAGGAAGAACATGTAGCTTTTTCATAGCGTTTTTAAAACTACAATTAGCCTCAGGCTTGTACAATTCATTAGCAGCAACAATCACAGTTGACAAAACATTTGTCATCAGTAATTTTGTCCTAATGACCTCATCCTTTTGACCCCAGAGCAGACACTCTCAATCGATTGGACACAGGGGTGTTCAGTGTGCAGTCAAGATGAAGTTTAATGGGCTTAAACTCACTGTCCGTATTGTACAGACTCTACGCAGAAAGCTGGGGTGGGCCCAAAAGAAACTGGGACTTCAGAAGAACGAGTTCTGTGTGACATCTGCTGAGAGATTCAAGACGTTAACTATGGTGCAGCTGCACAGGTGCTGACGAAGCGGGTGACGTGGCAGCACTGAGGCTGCGCGTGTGGGTCTGCGTGTGTTCAGGATCCACAGTACGTATATCCACAGACCAGGGACAAGGTGGTATTTTCATTCCTATACACTTGGCAGAGGTAATTCAATTGAGCTATTCTGTCCATCACCTTGAACTTCCATCGTTTCTACATGCTGACTTTGGAAGGACTCTCTTGAGTAGCTGGGGCTTGTCTGCTGACAGGAGACAATTTAGTTTTGGAGTGTCCCCAATGTGAGAGAGAGTTGAGATGCTATTGGGAACTGAGACAATGATATTTGCTTCAGCATTCTGCCCTGGCTAATGGTCCAAGACCTGGGGTCCCATGCTCTGTGACTGGTCACAGTGTCTACAGAAACCCACAGTTTATAGAACCTTGGGCACTGGTCTCACCCCGGCTTGCTGGAGCAACACTGCACATGAGCTGCTTCCTGTGTCTCCTGGTGGAGGACCAAGTCAAGACTCGCCCATGCTAACTCTCACCCAAGAGTCTTTCTATAGATATGTTCTGTAAAAGATAACTTCTAAAAGGTTAAAGGCATGACTGGGGTAAAGCTGAGAAGTACAGTGCTTGCTTAGCATGTTCGCTGTCCTGGGTTCAGTCCTCAGCAGTGCAAAAAAGGTAAATTATTTAGTGTTATTCATGAATGGAATAAAAAAGAAGTTTAAGTTTTAAAATATTTTATTTATTTACTTGAGAGAAAGGGGGAGGGGAAGAGAAAGAGGGAGAATGGGCACACCAGGGCCTCCGGCCACTGCAAACGAGCTCCAGATGCATGTGCCTTCTGCATCTGGCTTACATGGGTACTGGGGAATTGAACCTGGGTCCTTAGGCTATGCAGGTAAATGCCTTAACCACTAACCATCTCTCCAGCCCATGTTAAAGTTATTTTTATTTTTATTTTTTTAAATTTTTTGAGAGACAGAAAGAGCAGATACACACACACACACACACACGGAGAGAGAAGGGGCTGGCTTATGTGGGTCCTGGGGAATTGAACCAGGCCATTTGGCTTTATAGGCAAGCACCCTAACCACTAAACCATCTCTCCAGCCCCCATGTTACAGTTTTAAAATTTATTAGTGAGAGAACTAGAGGGATGATACAAGGAATTCAAAGAAGAACCCGAAATTCCAGCACATTTGTAGAGCACTAACGTTAACAGTGCAGACAGGGAAGAAGACACACTTGCCAGCTGCTTCTCCACATCTCACTGTAAACAGGATGTCCCTTCAGCTCTCTCCTACCACAACTTCTCAATGTATGGCTTCCATCGTAGCCCAGACCAGTGTAATCCTGTTATCTCACTATTAGTTGCATGATGCTGTATGCTCTACCATGTATCTTAATATGTAATTATATTCCTGTTGATTATTTGATTGTTATTGGGGGCATCCACTAAAGTAATTTTTCACATAAGAAAGATTATTTT
The DNA here is from genome assembly GCA_036346955.1 of Dipus sagitta. NCBI lineage: Eukaryota > Metazoa > Chordata > Mammalia > Rodentia > Dipodidae > Dipus > Dipus sagitta. Next base: position 63,964,328 of record CM070787.1, read on the forward strand.
TCTCTTTTATTCAATTAAACAATGTACACTTTCAATGTAAAAACAGCTCAGAATATTTATCCAAGAGTAGGTATTATGACAACCAGATCCTCTAACTGTCCCTTAGGGTGTGTGGTGCCCCACCCACAGCCTTAATCCTGACACCAAGGAGGTTAAGAGTTCTGATCTGTTGAGGGTTCCAGGTCAGCTTGTGACCAGGTGAGACCCTTCCCTGGTGTAATTCCAATTACCTCTGCTCCTGCTTGGGTCCTGCTGTCGGTTCAAGTTGGCGTGGCCGGGTCCCTGGACCGCTGCTCTGTTCGCTGGAGCCGGGCACTGGTGGTGGGGGAGGGGAGGCTGCCGATGCTGCTCTAGTTCTCTTGCTGTTCCACGTGTTCTTCTACCTTGTGATCTGCTCCTCCGTTGTTCACTGCCGTTCTCCCTTCATGTTTCTTGAGTTTGCGGAGAGCTCCAGTGTGAGTGGAAAATCCCCTCGCCTGGCTTTTCCTGTGGCTCAAGCCGAGCTTGGCGGCTTTCTGGCTGCTGCTGCGGCCGCTGTCCGCAGACCTGCCAGAGCTGTTCCTGCCAGTCTGTGTGGGCTCTGGATGCTCTGGATCTCTCCTACTTCTCTGCTGCTGTTTCAATTTGCTATTCACCTCACTTTTTAGTAAAAGTGTGTATTTTGCTGTGGTTTTTTTCGGCTTTTTCCTCCCTAGGCTGCTTTGGCGTGGTACCTATGCCGCCATCTTAACCGGAAGTCCCATTTTTCTCTTTTATTAAAATTGAGAACATTAATGTATAAACATACTGCATATTGGCCATAATCCATTGGGTTGTTCTCTTATATTCCCTCCCCCTGTCTCTGTCCACTGAGGGTCCTCCTCACTGGGGTTATTAATATTGACTGTGGGATCATGAATCTACCCGCAAGTCTCTGTTGTGGTGGCAATGCCTCAGAATACTCCTTCCCAACCTGACGCTCTTATATTCTTTCTGCACCATCTTCAGCAATAGCCCCTGAGCCTTGGAGGGGTGTTAAAAGTCTCCTGGAATGTTGAGCTCTCAGCTTTGGTTAGTTTTGAGTCTCCTTAGTGTCTAATTCCACTTCCTTGGAAGTTAGCAGCCAGAGCACCACTCATACTTAATCTGCCACTTCCTCTATAATGTATCCTCAGCCCTGGTAGATGTGTTAGAGATGACTTGTTTCACGCTAGACTTTCTTTCTTATCATGCTAATGAGTCTTGGGTCTCCCTGGTATTCAGTGTCTTCTATTTTTTTTTTTTTTTATTTGTTTGAGAAAGAGAGAAAGGCAGCAGAGAAAGAGCATGGGCACACCAGAACCTTCAGTCAGTGAAAACAAACTCCAGACGCATGTGCCACCTTGTGCATCTGGCCTAGTGGGTCCTGGGGAATTGAATCTGGGTCCTTTGGCTTTGTAGGCAAACATCTTAATCACTAAGCCATCCCTCCAGCCCTTCAGCGTCATTTATATAAAGCAGATTCTCTAACCAAGAGTGACAGCAAAATGGATCAAAAAGGATAAATATAGACATTAAGAAGACTTAATTTTTTTATTTATTGGCAAGGGGAGAGAGAGAGAGAGAGAGAGAGAAGAGAATAGGTGCGCCAATGCCTCCAGGCACTGAACAATGAACTCCAGATGCACGTTCCACTGTGTATCTGGCTTTTTATGTGGGTACGAATCAAGTCCAGGTTGTTAGGGTTTGCAGGTAAGCACATGAACCACTGAACCATCATCTCTCCACCCCCAAGAAGACTTCTCCTTTTAGCCCAAGAAGAGAGGAAGCTTCCCTCTAGGGTCTATGACCTTCTGAGCCATATGCTTCTGACTTGGCTCTCAGTACCTGGTATGAATTCCATAGCACTAAGCAGACCTCGTATCAGTCACAGACCAGTTGTTTACCCCATAGCCTGTGTGCCACTGTTGCAACAGTGTGTACATCTTGCCTGCTTGATTGATTTTGTAACTTGAAGAATCCAAAGTTTTTTCATGTTGTTGGTGACCTTTATTCCCCAGCAACTCACAGAGAACTTTCTAGCATTATGAAATCTAGCCAACAGGGAACTGGCTTCCATCTCAATTCTAGCATAGTCTCTCAATGTTCTGCAAAGGCAGCCTTTGATGTCTTCAGCAATACGATTTTAGTGTAACGGTTTTTCACCCAAACTTTTTTATTTATTTAATTTTATTACTTATTTTGAGAGGGAGTGAGAGAATGGAAGTGCCAGGGCCTTCAGCTGCTGTGAATGAACGCTGGATACATGCGCCCCCTTGTGCACATGTGCGGCATTGCATGCTTGCGTCACTGTGTGTCTGACTTCTGTGCGACCTGGAGATCAAACATGAGTTCTTAGGCTTTGCAGGCAAGAGACCTAACCACGAAGCAATCTCTCTAGCCCCAAACTCTTTTATTAAGAGAGCTACATCTTCTAATCAGCTAAACAAGAGGAAGGTTTATATCATATGGATTCATGCCATCTTTAGTTTCATGTATCTCCTCTCTTTCCTCTGCCTTACCCAATGCTCCCCCCCCCCCAGACTCTTCAAGCCCCTGTACTCTGTCCTCCACTTGCCTGTCAAATATTCTCTCTTCTCCTACTATCCCCTCTCTTTCTCTCTCCAAACCCCATTCTAGCTTTCTTACTAATACTACTTGTGTGTAGGACAACATATAAACTAATCAAACTTGGAAGGGTTAATTTCCTCATGACATATCTTATTTTCTTTTGATAAAAATCACCAAAATATAGTAATTTTATTAGAAAAGGACACTTTACCACCACCTGCTGTAAAGTTGTCAAAATGAGACCCAAGCCAGTGAGGTAAATGACAGATTTTGATATGGTTCTCTTGTGCAGTGCCCTGCATGACTTTGTCCCAAGCCCTCCTGAAAGGAGGTGATTTATAGTGTACCGCCGAGTGACGGTGAGCTCATGTTTGGGAAACTTATATAAGTCATCCAGGGACAGGGTCAGTTGCTGACCTCCAGGCGCCACTATTCCATGAAAGCAATGGGCACCTATGTCCAGATTAGGTACAGGCAGATGATTTCAAGTGAACCGTCAACTGTCACTCTCCTAAGAAGGCACACCAGCAAACACCACGTGGGAATGGACCCACGTGCTCACGGTGGGACTTCTCCCAAGTTGCTCAACTCCCATGTCGTTCAGCTTCAACTGCATTCATTGCTACCTACACCCAAGACCATGGAACACCCCGCCCCCCCCCCCCCGCCCCAACTCACATTTGGTTCCTTCATGCCTCACATTCGGATATCAATCTATTCTGTTACCTGTTTCTAGGGTGATATGAACAAACTTGCATCCACTCCAGATAGTGACCAGATGACAGACCTAAGTAAAGATTCCACCAAAGTTCAACTTGGAAAAAAAATCAGTGGATTTATTGTGCTTTTTTACAGAGCGTGAGGGAGGGGTTACTACAGGAGTGTGAGTGACCCCATAATAGCTGTACCACCCCACCTCATGATAGATGGTGATCTCAGGGAAGGTGCGTCACAGAGTCCCCTTTTCAGTTAACTTTCTAGTTCATAAGTTCACTTACAGCCTGGTAACGGCTGGAAGGAAGGATGGCTGGAATCCCAGGTAAGCGTTCTGAGACTCTCTGCTCCTCACTTTACTAGAAAGTGTCAGTAGTCCTGTTACCATAAATGGCTGTCACTGTATTGTTCCGCTCAATTTTGTCATAGATACCAGGCCACAGCAGTCTCTATTCCAAGATGGCAGTTAGCCGAGCATGATCTGCCCAATAGAAAAGAGCCAAAGTAAGAGCATTGGGACTGTGGTGGTTTGAGTCAGATGTCCCCTATGAACTCATGTGTTTTGAAAGCTTGGTCTCTAGCGATGGTAATTTGGAACATGGGTCCTTGCTGGAGGAGGTGTGTTGCTGGGGGCAGGCTTAAGGGTGGTATAACCAGTTCCCCCGAGACTGACGTCTGCCCACTCTCCTGCTGCTGTTAATCACCTGCTGTGGTGGAGGTGCTGTGTGCATGCTCATGAGTCTCCTGCCATCATGAAGCTTCCCTTTGAGACTTTAAGCCGATATAACAGTTTTCTGACCATCAGCTTCTTTGGGTTGAGTGCTATATCCCAGCAATTAAAAGATAACGACAACAGGGACTATCAGCTACGAACACTTGACTTACAATACTAATGTACCACCCAACTTTCAAAACACCATGTGTGGTAGTTTGACTCAGGTGACCCCCATAAACTTAGGTGTTCTGAATGCTAGGCTCCCAGCTGATGGAGATTTGGGAATTAACGCCTCCTGGAGGCAGTGTATTGTTGGGGGTGGGCTTATGGGTGTTATAGCCAGCTCCCCCTTGCTAGTGTTTGGCACACTTTCCTGTCCCTGTTGTCCACCATATGTTGGCCAGGGGGTGATGTCCACCCTCTGCTCATGTCGTCATTTTCCCTGCCATCATGGAGCTCTTCCTCGAGCCTGTAAGCCAAAATAAACCTCTTTTTCCCACAAGCTGCTCTTGGTTGGGTGATTTCTCCCAGACCTCACCGCAATACCATGTTAACTCAAATTTCAGAGAAAGTTTCTGACTGAGGGCTTCACCTCCCCGAGCACATAGCTCTAGTAGCAGGACTCCGGGTCCTTGCCACGTGGTTCTTCACCCTGCAAGTGTGTCCTGGCTCCTCTCCCTCAGCCCACATGGAGCGGTCCCCTCAATTCATTTACAGCCTCCTCTTCAACAGATTTCATGTTGACTCTATTGCATCCGCCCAAGTCCTGTTGTCTCATGCAAAGAGACCCATTTTCTCCATTTTTTTTTTCAAGGTAGAGTCTCACTCTAGCCTAGGCTGACCTGGAATTCACTATAGAGTCTCAGGGTGGCCTCAAACTCATGGCAATCCTCTTACCTCTGCCTCCTGTGTGCTGGGATTAAAGGCGTGCACCACCACACCCGGCTTCCATTTTCTTTGTACAAAGTAAGTACACTGTTCCCTTACATTTTCTGCATAGCAAATGCATCCAATAATGACCATTTTGAGCTATGATATTTCAACTCTTTTTTTTTTATGCCTGAAAGCCACTTGGGTGGAGAAAATAGGAAATATACCCAATCTATGTCACAGGAAGCTGTTTCCCTGGGGTGAGGCAAACATGTCAACTCACCCAGAGAAGGTACCCAGGACCGAGAAAAGCATAATTGCACCAAAACCAGTTTTGATGGACTAGTGAGTTTATTGAGCAACATACATGGCAGGTTTTGGAGCTGCTTACAAGAGTGTGGGTGAGGGCTGGAGAGATAGATGGCTTAGAGGTTAAAGCACTTGACTGCAAAGCCTAAGGACTCAGGTTTAATTCTCCAGGATCCCACGTAAGCCAGATGCACAAGCTGGCACATACATCTGGGGTTCGTTTGCAGAGGCTAGAGGCCCTGGTGCACCCATCCTCATTCTTTCTCTATCTGTCTCTCTCTCTCAAATACAGTGATAAACAATAAATTAAGAAATCAAAAAAAAAAAAAAAAAAGAAATCAAGAGTTTGGAGGCGGGGCGTGGTGGTGCATGCCTTTAATCCCAGCACTTGAGAGGCAGAGGTAGGAGGATTGCCGAGAGTTCAAGGCCACCCTGAGACTACATAGTGAATTCCAGGTCAGCCTGAGCTAGAGTGAGACCCTACCGCGAAAAACCAAAAAAAAAAAAAAAAGAGTTTGGGTGATTCAAAGGCGCTGCGCCGCATGACAGTCCATGTGAACACAGGTGAGGCTCACAGAAGCTGCGTCTCTGGAGCTCACTGCAGGATATGCAGACAGCTCAGCTGCTCAGACAGTCTCCCGAGCCTCCCTCTCTCCCCAAGAGGGAGTGGCTCAATTCACAGAACATTTCTACGCAACTCTGGTCAGAGTCTGCCCCTTGACAGTGTGTGCTGCTTCTTTCAGAGTGGTCCTGTGACCTTTTTAAAAAAATTATTTATTTATTTGTAAACAGAGAGATACAGAGAAGAGAAACAGAGACAATGGGCAAGCCAGGGCCTCCAGACACTGCAAACACACTCCAGACGCATGGACCACTTTATGCATCTGGCTTCACATGGGTACTGGGGAATCGAACTCAGGTTGTCAGGCTCTGCAGGCAAGTGCCTTAAACTCTGAGCCATCTCTCCAGTCCCAATTTTTGGCTTTCTCAGATTTGAACTCCTAAGTCTCTGGACCTCCCTCCTCCCTTCAGGAGGGAATACTTCTAGTTGAGGAGTTTTCCATACAACAAGATATTTCAATTCTAACAAGGTAACTTGACAGACAACACCAGAGACCAGGCATATATTGGGCCTCATGTGGTAGAAAAAGTTCAAGAAACAGTTCTCTTCTAAGTCAGCCCACAAGATATGAACTTTCAAAGGTGTTATTCACAGTATGCAGTCTTCACAGGCTATGCCTGAGATGAGCACAAAGAAGAGGCAAAAATGACTATAACCTGGGGCAGGCGCTATTGTGGAAAACTGTCCTCCAGGCATGACACATGGCCAGTGCTCTCTTGACCAATCAGTCATTGTAGTTACTAAGCGACCTGCACAAGATTAGTAAATTAACTTCCCATCATGAGAGTGGGGGCTCTAGAGGCAATGTCTCTTCCCAAGAATTAATAGACAGTTAGCTGTTGCTAGGGACGAGAATCTCATGGAGCCACACATGGGCCGATATGGTTAATAGCTGCTTGGGGGAAGAAAGACAAGCTTTTTCAATGGACTAATCACTCATAGGTTGCCCAGATAAAACTCACTGGTTCACCAAACTATACTTGTATGGAATTATTTCTCTCCCTGGGGATGTTCAAATAGAGGGTGGAGAAATGGCTCAGCAACTAAAGGCACTTGCTTGCAATGTCTGATGGTCAAGGTCCCATTCCCCAGGACCCACATAACGTCAGATGTACAAAGTGCCCCATGCATCTGGAGTTCATTTGCAGTGCTAAGAGTCACTGGCGCACCCATTCTCTCTCTCCCACCTTGCAGATAAGTACATGAAAAAATATATTTTATTATTATTATTTTAAATATTTTAGTTTATTTATTGATTTATTTGGATAAAGAGGGAGAGAGAGAGAGAATGGGCACACCAGGGCCTCCAGCCACTGCAAATGAACTCCAGACATGTGTACCCCCTTGTGTATCTGGCTAACATGGATCCTGGAGAATCGAACCTGGGTCCTTTGGCTTTGCAGGCAAACACCTTAATCGCTAAGCCATCCCTTCAGCTCATGAAAAAAAAAATTTTTTTTTTGGTTTTTCAAGGTAGGGTCTTGCTCTAGCCCAGGTGGACCTGGAATTCACTATGTCATGTCAGGGTGGCCTCGAACTCATGGCCTCTACCATCATTTTACCTGCCATCATGGAGGTCCCCCTTCAGTCTATAAGCTAAAATAAGCCCCTTTTTTCCCACAAGCTGCCTTTGGTTGGGTGATTTCTTCTAGCAATGTGAACCTGATTGCAACACTGACCTACCTTCATCACACTGAGAGGAGGGAATCAGGAAATAGACCCGATGCATTGCTTTTCTGGCTGCTTCCAGGTGAGACTGGCTGAGGGGTGGCTGGTTCGTTCCTCTCAAAACCTCCCATGGGGTCTCCTTCATTGCTTCAGTGAACCATCCACAGAGCCCTCTGTGGTCCTCACCATGACTAGTCTACTTCCCAGCCCCGTGGACGCTTCACGGAGTATGCAGTTGATGCTGTAGGGCAGACCTGGAGCAGCAAAGACACACTGAACACCCTGAGTGCAGCTCACAGGAGCTTCGTCTGGGGATGATCACAGAGGGGAGAAAAGATGAGGGAGATAGAGGAGGTAGCAAGGCTCTTCCGATGGCTCTAGGAGTGGCTTTCCTCTGTTGATTATTCATCTGCATAGAATTTCTGGTTGTCCCCTTAGCAACATCATCCACCCTTTATTTGACTTTATTTTTATTTAGTTAGTTATTTAGTTATTTGACAGAGAGAGAGAGAGAGAGAGAGAGAGAGGAGGGAGAGAGAATGGGTGCGCCAGAGCCTCCAGCCACTGCAAATGAACTCCAGATGCGTGCACCCCCTTGTGCATCTGGCTAACATGGGTCCTGGGGAATTGAACCAGGGTCCTTTGGCTTTGCAGGCAAATGCCTTAACCCCTAAGCCAACCCTCCAGCCCACCCTTTCTTTTTGAGAACAACCTCCAGAGCCATTATGACATCTTCAGTGTTTCTGTTTCCTAGGGCAGAATTTTCTTGGTTGGGGTCAAAGATGACTTCTCTTTCATGCCAGCATGTCATGCCCTGTCTGTGCAAGCTTGAGGACTAACATCTCTTCTCAGAGTTTTCTCAGTGGGAGTCTGTGGTATGACCTTCACCTCCATGTTAAAGGGCATCTGTCATCGATACGTGAAGGACTCTCACTGTAACTACTCCACAGTGCACCTTTCCAGCCTGTTTCACACATCACAGGTCCGTTGGCTGAGAGGTCAGGCTATTCTTCACGTGGAGCCTGGGCAGCACTGTGGAAAATGCTATTCTTCCTAAGCATGAGGCTCCAGACCATGCCATACATTTAGATTTTTCTTCTTCTGTGACTCTTTCACTTAGCACATCTGTGTGTGACTGACAATGGTGGATAGGGGACCTGTGCACATTCTAGGGGACCGGAGCCTACCCATGGCTTGCTGAAGCCTTGGCTCCAAGGTTTAGACTCTGCTTTGCCTCCTAAGCTGGCTGTGGTCAGTCCTAGAGGAAGGATGGAAGTACTTAACCTAAACTTGGAGAACAGTTCCCCGGAGTACAGAGGGTATGAGCAGGAGTGAACTCTTCCTGGTTCTACAAGAAGGATATGTCATTAGAGTCCCCAAATCAGAAATGAGAGAACCAAATTCTGGGAGGTTCCAGTGGTGGCCACCTGGACAAGAGTCCCTCCTCAACTGTGTGAAGATCATCTGTTTGTTGAGATAAGCTGTGGAGCTAACCTGAGCCTGGTGATCTCTAACTCCACATTGGACCTGGGTATGGTGTTCATCAAGTTTACATCATTGTGAACATGTCCCCAGGGCAATGTGAAGGTAAGGAGGGAAGGAGCATCACAGGATTCCATTCCTATGGGCTAGAAATATTGTTTCTGGGTTGGAGGCGGGACAGTACATCATGTAGTAAGGCTTCAGGGGAGGGAACTACTCACTGGTGTCAGAAAGGAAGCAAACAGAGAGAGGTGGGGACTGGAGAAAGCTATCCATGAACATCCCTGGCCCAGTGACCCCAGGCCCTTCCTCTAGGCCCCACAGAGTTGGAAGCTGGCCTATCATCCGAGCAGGCATTCACAAGCAAAGCCCCCACAGTCACGTTGCTGGGGATGGGTGTTCTGAGGAGAGCAGGTGGTGTGTGGACTCAAAGCAGGAAGACCTTGGCTACAGCTATGCCAATAGCGTGAATTATGACATACCCCAGAATGCAGCCACCAGAGACACAGAGGTGTTCCTCGATCACAGCACAGCACCTGAGCTAATGTGGATCAGATACGAGATTTGTCCATGGGGTCAGTTTGGACAGATTGGAGAAGTGGGCTCTAGAAATCCTGGCATTGCATAAGCAGAGCTTAATGAGCAGCTGTGGTGAGGGGGCAGAAGAGCAGAGTGCTGGCAGGACTGCAGACCGTGAAGCTGGGCTCGTGAGGTTCCAGCTGAAAACACTCAACCAGAAAGTGGACTGAAGGCCACCTTGTCACAGTGTTCAAGGCCAGGTGTTGATTTGACGCATTACTGATAATGTAAATCTTATATTAATCATGTAATTTTATGGAAAATGAATGGAAACCGTCATATTAAATAAAATGAGCATGACACAGAAAAACAACAGTTGGTCTACCTTTTAGGATGTAGAATTTTATGATACCATTGCCATTTGGGTCTAGATTTGTGTCTCCAACCCCCTCCCTTGCCCTTCCCTCCCTCCCCACCCACCCTATTGTCTAGTCCTCGAGATGCTTGCTGGATTTTCGAGGTAGGGTCTCACTCTGGCCCAGGCTGACCTGGAATTCACTATATAGCCTCGAACTCATGGCAATCCTCCTACCTCTGCCTCCCAAGTGCTTGGATTAAAGGCATGCACACCATGCCCGGCATTGATCCAGAGTTTTTCACTTGTGTGAATTCCAGCAATTCTTTGGTCTCTGCTCCCCACAGGATTGGGGTTATTAGATGTATGTGATTACACCCAGATGTTTACTGGAGGCTGAAAAATCAAACTCAGGTAGTCACTGGCCCATCGTACCCTTATGCTTTCATTGAAAGTTCTATTATGCAAAGATCCATCTGTCCAGTCCCCAAATTAATTATAGATACATAAAACCACTTACACGTATGTATGTATATGAAAGTTGAAGGGAGATGAGGGAAAGGGAAGAGACTTGCAAGAAGTGTACAGGGGTAGGATGGACTTAAGGGTAGACCTTTAAGGGGTTGAATATTGTCAAAACATAGGATATACTTTAAAGAAATTTTCTATATGAAACACAACACTGTAGAATGATAGTACTCTGATATAAACCCACTCATTCACATGTCTCCCAAGACTTGAAAGTATGTAAAAATACTAAGAATAAATTGCATGTAAAATCAAAACCAGAAATTAAGAGAAAAATGGACTAATATGGGTGAATGAAAAGCATGTACAAACAATTCCCATTACAAATATGTATGAAAGGTGTAGATCCTTGGGTCATGCAGGAATGACTTATTATAAGTAATGAAATAAAATGCTCATATGTGGATCCTAGCTACAAATGATTGGACTTCTATGTGAGTAGGAATAAAACTCAGTAGCAGAGGACAGTAAGCTAGAAAGGAGATATAAAGGGAAGAGAAAGGGATGGAGGGGGGGGGGACTTAATAGGATGGTATTGTATATATGTAAGTAGAAGAACAGATTAATGGAGGTGAAAAGGCCTAAGTGAAGTCAGGGGAAGAGATTGAGTAAAGGAAAGATGGAGGGAGGGCCAATCAAAATCTAAGAAGATATAAATAAGTCATATGGAAACCTACTTTTTTGGACAATGAAATACTCAAGAGCCATAGATTATTACTAGAAAATTTTCTTTTTTATTATTTATTTTTATTTTATTTTTCTCAATTTTTTAAACATTCTCCATGATTATAAAAAATATCCCATGGTAATACCCTCCCTCCCCCCATTTTCCCCTTTGAAATTCTACTCTCCATCCATAATTTTTCCCTCCTCTTATGATGGTCTTGTGTAGGTAGTGTCAGGCACTATGAGGTCATGGATATCAAGGCCATTTTATGTCTGGAGGGAGCACATTGTAAGAAGTCCTACCCTTCTTTTGGCTCTTACATTCTTTCCGCCACCTCTTCCGCATTAGACCCTGAGCCTTGGAAGGTGTGATCGAGATGTCACTTGGTACTCTAGTCACTTCTTTCCAGCACCATGATACCTTCTGAGTTGTCCCAAGGTCACTGCCATCTGAAAAGAGAAGATTCTCTACCCAAAGTGAGAGTAGCATTAATATAAGGGTATGAATATTAAGAGAAGTGCTTACTGGGCAGTTTGATAAGCATAGTATATACACTTATCCAGACATCAGCAGATGTTACACCCCTAGGGCTCATGACTACCCCTGCTTTAAGTTTTCAGTAACAGGGATGTATTCCCTCCCATGGAGTGGGCCTCCAGTCCAATTGGAGGGCAGTTAGTTTCCACCATGATAAATGTGCCACTATTGTACCCGTTGGCTCATTTGGCCTGGCTGGCCAATTATAAGGCTTGCAGTGTCCACTGTTGAGTATCTTCACTGGTGGTATCTCTTTCTCCCATTGAATTGCATGTAGAATGGCTTCTTCCAGCTTTCTGTCAGCTGGTCTACATGGAGGAGGTTATCGGCTCAGTTCCAGCAGATTTCTCAGTGGCCTTGCAGCTCAAGTATATGGAGTCTTCAGCAATAGGGTCTTACTATCTATTCCTGGTGGGAAACCAAGGGCTTTGGCAATGGCTTATAATGTTTTGAGGGCATCAGGGACCTCCCTGGCCAACAACTCACTGGAAGGTATCCCGTCCCTGGCACTGAAAATTTTTTAGCAACAATCTGTGGCTCCTGAGTGTTCCATTGTCCAAAACTGGAGGATTCCATATGATTTATTTATCTCCTCTTAGATTTTGATTAGCCCTCCCTCCACCTTTCCTTTACTCAATCTCCTCCGCTGGTCTCACTCTGGGCCTTTTCACCACCGTTGATCTATTCTTCTACTTACATATATACAATACCAACCTATTAAGTACCTTCCTCCCTTCCTTTCTCTTCCCTTTGTCTCTCTTTTTTAGCTTACTGGCCTCTGCTACTGAGTTTTTTCCTTCTCACATAGAAGCCCAATCATCTGTAGCTAGGATTCACATATGAGAGAGAACGTGCGGCGCTTGGCTTTCTGGGCCTGTGTTACCTCACTTAGTATAATCCTTTCCAGATCCATCCATTTTCCTGCAAATTTCATAACTTCATTTTTCTTTACCACTGAATAGAACGCCATTGTATAAATGTGCCATATCTTCATTATCCACTCATCAGTTGAGGGAAATCTAGGCTGGTTCCATTTCCCAGCTAGAAAATTTTCAGTGCCAGGGATGGGATACCTTCCAGTGAGTTGTTGGCCAGGGAGGTCCCCAATGCTCCCAAAAACGTTACAGGCCATTGCTGAGGCCCTTGGTTTCCCACCAGGAATAGATAGTAAGACCCTATTGCTGAAGACTCCACGTGCTTGGGTTGCAAGGTCACTGAGAAATCCTGCTGGAGCTGAGCTGAAAACCTCCTTCATGTAGACCAGTTGACAGAAAGCTGGAAAAAGCCAAGCTGCATGCAGTTCAATGGGAGAGAGAGATATCACCAGTGCAGATACTCAACAGTGGACACTGTAAGCCTTATATTTGGCCAGCCAGGCCAAATGAGCCAACAGGTGCAATAGTGGCACGTCTGTTTTGGGGAAACCAACCGCTCTCTAATTGGACTGGAGGCCTGCTCCATGGGAGGGAATACATCCCTGATACTGAGAACTTAAAACAGGAGTAGTCATGAGCCATAGGGGTGTAACATCTGCTGCTGTCTGGCTCACCAAACTGCCCAGTAAGCTCTTCTCTTAATGTTCATCATATATATATATATATATTTTTTTTTTTGAGGTAGAGTTTCACTCTACTCCAAGCTAACCTGGAACTCACTATATAGTCTCAGGGTGGCCTTGAACTCATAGTGATCCTCCTACCTCTGCCTTCCGAGTGCTGGGATTAAAGGCGTGAGCCACCACGCCTGGCTCATACCCATATTTTAATGTTATTCTCACTTTTGGGTACAGAAGCTTCTCTTTTCACATAGCAGTGACCTTGGGATGACTATGGTGCTGAGATGAAGTGACAGAGGAGTATTCAGCACTGAAATATCTCTATCACACATTCCATGGCTCAGGCTCCATTGCAGAAGAGGTGGCGGAAAAAATGTAAGAGCAAAGGAAGGGTAGGACTCCTTACAACGTGCTCCCCCAGACACCACATGGCCTGGATATCCATTACCTCACACTACCTACACAAGGCCATCATAATAGCAGGAAAAGATCATGACATCAAAATAAAAGAGGGACTGAGTGAGAGGGGAAGGATAAAGGGGGGAGGGGGAAATTACCATTGGATATTCTTTACAATTACAGAAGTTGTCAATAAAATTTAAAAAAGAAAGGAAGAAAGAAAATGCTTTATGAGTGGAAAATGGGCTGACCCATGTTCTAGCACATGGGGATTGACACCTCACTGAAGTGTAAAATCAACCAGCCACACTGTCTCCACATCATCTCTCACAACAGTCACTGTGGTATGCACAGCTTCCTGGAACCCCGCCATCTGGCACAGCTGCATCGTGTCCTTTGTGGTCAGCACCTCTGAACTTCCTCACCCAGCCCTGCAGTCTTGCACACAGCAGCAGTACGCTCTTCACCTGAAACCTTCAAGGGGATGAATGGTCAGTGTGCTCACTACAAGGGAAACATGACAGAGAATGTGTTGATGACAGACATGTTGATTAGATAGATTGTGGCCAGTTCTTTCACAGTGTAGATGTTTATAAAATCATGAAACTGGGGCTGGAGAGATGGCTTAGCGGTTAAGCACTTGCCTATGAAGCCTAAGGACCCCGGTTCGAGGCTTGACTCCCCAGGACCCACGTTAGCCAGATGCACAAGGGGGTGCACGCGTCTGGAGTTCCTTTGCAGTGGCTGGAGGCCCTGGCGCGCCCATTCTCTCTCTCTCTCTCTATCTGCCTCTTTCTCTCTGTCTGTCGCTCTCAAATAAATAAATAAAAATAACAAAAAAAAATTTTCAAAAAAAATCATGAAACTGTACACCTTAAACACATGCACTTTTGTTGTCAATGATATATCAAATGTTTTCACTTTGTTCTTTGTCATTATTAATTTTATTTATAGATCCGAAGTTGGTATTTAAATTTTCTTCCTTGGACACATATTAAATAAGGGTCTATGGATGATCAAATAAGCAGTGGAACATTAGCCTAACATGCACAAGACCAGTTATTTAATTCTAAATCCATATACATGACCTGTGGTTGGCACATGTTTCTTTGAATTTTTTGTTGTGTTTTTTTGAGTAAGGTCTCACTCTAGCCCAGGCTAACCTGGAACTCACTCTGTATTCCCAGGCTGGCCTTGAACTCACAGCAAGCCTCCTACCTCTGCCTCCTGAGTGCAGCAATTAAAGGCATAAGATACCACTCCCATCTGAACTTTGTTTAAAAATATTTTTTCAGCTGGGCACGGTGGTGCTCGCCTTTACTACCAGCACTCGGGAGGCAGAGGCAGACCCAGATTCTGCACAGGACCTGCTGTGGGATGGCAGGAGGTGATAGTTGTGATGAGGGCTAGGGGTCTCAGGGAGGGAAAGATATGGAGGAGGGGGTGAGGAAGGAGCAGAGTCAGAGAAAACAGAGAATGATCCAGGTCCTAGGAGAAGGCCCTGGTGAGGTCTCAGTGCAAAACAAGGTGGACAGCCTCTCACCCACCCTTCCGTTTCAGACACCTTCTTATCACACCCTCCCTTTCAGTGCACCCAGGCCCAAAGTGTCCTCAGGAAGGATTGTGACCCAGCTGTGTCAGTCACAGAGCCAGGTGGACACTTTTCTTCTTTATAGAGAGGGGATAGCTGATGCCACCCTGAGTCTGAAATCAATGTACCAAGGTCAGCAGTATCAGACAGAATTCTTCATCAGTGCTGTGACGTTGGACCTCAGAGGAACCTGCAGGTGCTATGGTTCTCATGACTTGTCCCCCACCTGTTGTTCACACCGCAGTGACCCCATGGAAGTCATGGTCTCAGGTAAGGGCACCATGGTCTCTCTGAACTCAAGAGCTCTTGGCTGGGATTCCAGTGAAGGAACCCAGGGAAGGGTCAGCCAGAATGGAATTCACCTCTCAGAGGGATGGATACCAACAGGGTTCCATCAAGGTATATATATCCCATGCCCTTTACTGAGCTCCAGAAGATTCCAATGAGCAGCAGCAGGGTCCTGTAGAGGCCTTAGGGAAGATATAGGACAGCTGGTAGACACTGGGTCCTTGTGGGAGCCTCCTGTCCCTCACCCTCTTCTTGTTCTTTTTTCCATTATCCTCTGGGATCCCAGCCCCCCCGCCCCAGTTGCATCCCAACTGATGTGGAGTGCAGAATCTTCTGTCTGGGGATCTTGCTCCATCCTCAGGCTCCCTTAGAGACTCTAAACCCACCCACATCCTGTGTCAGCTCAACTTGTGTCCAGGGGCCTGACAGTCTTTCAGACATTCAGCAGAAACCACAGAATCCCAGAGGCCCAGAGGCTTAACTGTAGGAGGAAAAAAAATCCAAACAGAACTATTTGGAGGTCCTACCTATATGAAGAGCAGCTGGGAAATGTGTATTTCATGAAGCCCTGCTCCCCCCCCCCCACATAGTGCTGAAGAGCTTATGGCTAAGTTTAGTCCACTAGACCCTTCCCTGTCCTCCCTACTCAACTCAGCCAAGCCCTCCCTTCTGAAAGCACCTGCCTTCTTTATGTATGACCTCATTCATTCTTGTTTTTCCTCTGACCATGGGACCCTTTCCTCCTGTTCGTTTTTTGTTTTTTGGTTTTTTTGGCTTCTTGGCATCTCTGCACATGTTTGCATGCCCCTGGGGTCTCAGAAGGACACATGAAGGGCTGCTACTATTTATAGCTCAGTGGGAGTGTGTTGTCTAAAATATGAAAGGTCTTGGTTTGGATTCACAGCACTGAAACAAATGAAAAAAAAAAAAACCCAGGACACATGAGTTAATGAGCCACTATTCCACTCATTCACCCAGATGTCTGGAGGGAGCCCCCCCCCCCTCTGTGTGGTGTGTACTCGTGTGTGGGCATGTAAGGGTGCATAGGTTTGCAGCTCAGTGGTGGAAGAGTTTGGGTGCCATTCCTCAATCAATTCTCTCCTTGTCATTTGAGCTGGATCTGTCATGGAACCTGCAGCCACCAGTTCAACTAGACCAGCTGAGCAGCAAGCCTCGGGGGTCCTCCTTGTCCCGCCTCTCCAGTACCGGGGTTCCAGGCATGCACTGCTCTGCCTGGCTTTTCTCACATGGGCGTGGGCTGGGGACTGAATTCAGCTCCCATGCTGGTACGGCAAGCACTTTACCCACTGAGCAAGTTCCCCAGCCCTGGGAGCAACCTCTTGACCAGGCCTCCTGTGATGGTTGCAGATACAGCAGTGAGCTGAGTTGCCCACCTACCTGGGCACAATATGCAAATAAGTGCTGAGTTGCAGTAATAATAAGTGAATGAATCTAAGTGTTTTTTAAAAAAAATCCACTGGGGGCAGATTCTGAGATGAAGCCTAATTGGAGAGGCCCTCATAGTCATCTAATGGACCAGCACTTACAGGCGGGGTCACAGCACAAAGATCCTGGAGCAGTAACATGTGCTTAAAGGAAGATGGACTGTGTAGATGGAGCCAACTGAGGAACACACACAGTGCTAAGACAAGAGGCCAGAATGTGGGAAGGAAGCTAGCTGCCAGACCAGCTAAGGACTGAGGAAGCCCCCCAAGTCCTGACTAGGAATGCCATAATTTGATGCTTTTGTCTCAAGCCTCACTCTGGCCACCTTGTGGAAATCTGGTTGGGGAGATCCTGAGGGAAACAGGAGACACTGTCTATGTCTTACTGACTCCCTGCTACAGAGCCCAGAAAGACCCTGGGGCAGTGACATATACCTAGATGAAACTGTCTAGGCTCAGGAAGATGGGGGCTGTGCCTCCCTTCCCCCCAGTCAGAGGAATTTCTGGGCATGAATGATGGACAGGAGAAAATAGAAAGATGGATAGTTAGGTGGACCCTGTCCTTCTCAGGTCCCCAGGCTCTCACTCTCTCCACTCCAGGCCACAGAATCACATCCAGGATGTGACCTAAGCCCAAGCTGAACTTGAAGATATGCTGACAGTGACAGCAGCTCCTCCTTCCTGCCCGGGAGGTGACACCAGCCACCACCCTGCTCTGAAGTCTACCCATCCATGAAGACCCCGACCCCACACTCCACAGAGGGACACTGGATCTGCCCTCAGCGCATAGTAACTAGGGAACCCAGCTGTCACACATACTTCACACGCCACTTGAGGATTCTGGGAACTGTGGAGATATGATTCTGCAATTAGGGGTAACTAACACCCTTTCATTGTTTAAACAAAGTGAAGGGCTTTTCAATAACCAATAGATGAAATGAGAAAGGAAAACTGAAGTGAAATTTCTGAATTGAAGGAAAATGTAACCATGATACACTGAACTTTGCAACTGGAAAATTCGGACCCATGAATAAATACTTAAGCAACTAAAAGGCCTTCAAATCAATGTCCTCATTTCTCATATTGAAAATACAGAAAGAATAACAGCCGAACCCAAATGATGGCACAGGGAAGGAAAGGACAGAGTAACATTAGCTCCTAGCCAAGCCTGGGGGGGGGGGAAGGCCTATAATCCCAGTGATCAGATTGCTAAGGCAGGAGGAAAATATGTTTGAGGCCCACCAGTGTTGCACACAGAGTTCAGGCTAGACTGGGCAACTTGGAAAGACCTTGTCTCAAAATAAAAAGGGTGCTGGGGTCCAGCTCAGTGGCTCACTGGGAGTATTTACCTCCTACTACAGTATATGCAAAGCCCTCGGTTCATTCCTCAGTAAGGAGCAGAGGAAGGAGTGTGTGAAAAGACAGAGAGTGAGGGGAGGGAGAGAGACAGAGATCACAGTCCATCATGGGTGGCAGGAGCTGGTGACATTCAGTCAACAGTGATGAAGGAAGGCGTGATGAATGCCATGCTCAGCTAGCTCTCTCCTTTTATTTTTTTAATTTAATTTTTTTTATTTGAGAGAGAGAGAGAGAGACAGACAGACAGACAGATAGAAAGAGAGAACTGGTGTACCAGGGCCGTCAGCCTCTATAAATGAACTCCAGACGCATGTACCACTTTATGCCTCTGGCTGGCATGGGTCCTAGGGAATTGAACCTGGGTTCTTTGGCTTTGTAGACAAATGCCTTAATCACTAAGCCATCTCTCAGCCCTCTCCTTTTATTTTATTTTTAAATTTTTTTTTGGTTTTTCGAGGTAGGGTCTCACTTTAGCTCAAGCTGACCTGGAATTTACTATGTAGTCTCAG
The DNA here is from genome assembly GCA_036346955.1 of Dipus sagitta. Lineage (NCBI taxonomy): Eukaryota > Metazoa > Chordata > Mammalia > Rodentia > Dipodidae > Dipus > Dipus sagitta. Next base: position 63,983,028 of record CM070787.1, read on the forward strand.
GGTGGCCTTGAACTCATGGCAATCCTCCTACAATGGCCTCCTGAGTGCAGGGGTTAAAGGCATGTGCCACCACACCCAGGTCTCCTTTTATTTTTAACAAAGAATCAGATTTAATTTTGGCATTTTTCTAACAAAACTGCTGTTGCCCTCTCCTGCTCTTCTGCCCTCCCACCAAGATAGCCTCCTTTTCTGCTTTTATGTCACGTATGTACTTTTGCTCCCCTCCCCCTTCCCAGAACCTTGTTTCCCTCTTGTGGTTTCCTGTCTAATTCACAGCCTGCACCCACTTTCACATCCCCGTATGTACTTGCATGCAATATTATTAAAGGATCCACATGTGAGAGAGAACATGAACTTTTTGCCTTTCTGGGCTAGGGTTACCTCACCTATCATGTAACGATCTTTCCAGTTTTATCATTTTCCTTTAAATTTCATAATTTCATTTTCTTTACAGCTGAATAACACTCCACTGTGTGTTGGCACAACATACTAATTACACATTAATCAGTGGAGTGACATTTGGGTGGATTCCATTTCCTAGACGCTGTGAGTAGAGGAGCAATGGATGTGGATGTGCAACTACATCCGTTTTTTGAAAGTCCAGGATCCCTGCATACACAATAGGGTCACCAAAAATGAAGGTGTGTCTTCCCACGTCAATTAAGTTAACCAAGACAATCCCTCAAAGGCATCTTAACAGACTAGTGTCCTAGGAGATTCTTGGTCCCAAGGCAACAATGAGCATACACTGTCAAACTTCTCTCCTTCTACCTTTCCACTTGTGAGCCGCCTCACTCCCCTTACCTTTCCTCCTGTCAGCCCCCCTCTCTCCCTCTCCCTTTCCTCCTGTCAGCCCCCCTCTCTCCCTCTCCCTTTCCCCCTGTCAGCCCCCTCTCTCCCTCTCCCTTTTCTCGTGTCAGCCCCCCTCTCTCCCTCTCCCTTTCCTCCTGACAGCCCCCCCTCTCCCTCTCCCTTTCCCCCTGTCAGCCCCCCTCTCTCCCTCTCCTTTCCTCCTGTCAGCCCCCCTCTCTCCCTCTCCCTTTCCTCCTGTCAGCCCCCTCTCTCCCTCTCCCTTTCCTCCTGTCAGCCCCCCTCTCTCCCTCTCCCTTTCCTCCTGTCAGCCCCCCTCTCTCCCTCTCCTTTCCCCCTGTCAGCCCCCCTCTCTCCTCTCTCCTTTCCCCTGTCAGCCCCCTCTCTCCCTCTCTCCTTCCTCCTGTCAGCCCCCTCTCTCTCCCTCTCCCTTTCCTCCTGTCAGCCCCCCCTCTCTCCCTCTCACCCTTTCCCCTGTCAGCCCCCCTCTCTCCCTCTCCCTTTCCTCCTGTCAGCCCCCCCTCTCTCTCCCTCTTCTCTCCTGTCAAGCCCCCCTAGCTCTCCCCTCTCCCTTTCCTCCAGTCAGCCCCTCCTCCTCTCCTCTCCCTTTCCTCCTGTCACGCCCCCCCTCTCTCACCTCTCCCCTTTACTCGTGTCAGCCCTCTCTCCCTCTCATCCTCCTGTCAGCCCCCTCTCTCCCTTCTTTCTCGTGTCAGCCCCCCTCTCTCCCTTCCCTTTCTCCTTGTCAGCCCCCCTCTCTCCCTCTCCCCTTTCCTCCCTGTCAGCCCCCCTCTCTCCCTCTCCCTTTCCTCCTGTCAGCCCCCCCTCTCTCCCTCTCCCTTTCCCCCCTTCAGGCCCCCCTCTCTCCCTCTCGTCCTCCTGTCAGACCCCTCTTCTCCCTCCTTTTCCTCCAGTCAGCCCCCCCCTCTTCCCTCTCCCTTTCCTCCTGTCAGCCCCCCTCTCTCCCTCTCCCTGTCCTCCTGTCAGCCCCCCTCGCTCCCTCCCTCTCTGTCAGCCCCCTCTCATCTCCCTTTCCTCCTGTCAGCCCCCCCTCATCTCCCTCTCCACTCCTTACCTCCTGTCAGCCCCCCTCTCTCCCTCTCCCCTTTCCTCCTGTCAGCCCCCCCCTCTCCTTCTCCCTTTCCACCTGTCAGCCCCCTCTCTCCCTCTCACCTTTCCTCCTGTCAGCCCCCTCTCTCCCTCTCCCTTTCCTCCTGTCAGCCCCCCTCTCTCCCTCTCTCCTTTCCCTCCTGTCAGCCCCCTTCTCCCTCTCCCTTTCCCTTCCCTTCCTCGTCAGCCCCCTCTCTCCTCTCTCCTTTCTCCTGCAGCCCCCCTCTCTCCCTCTGCTCTTTTCCGCCTGTCAGCCCCCCTCTCTCCCTTTCCCTTCTCTTGTCAGCCCTCCTCTCTCCTTCCTTTCCTCCTGTCAGCCCCCCTCTCTCCCTCTCCCTTCCGCATGTCAAGCCCCCGCTTCTCATCTGCTCCCTTTCCTCCTGTCAGCCCGCTCTCTCTCTCCCTTCTCTCTCCCTCTCCCTTTCCTTCTTGTCAGCCCCCTCTCCTCTCCCTTTCTCATGTCAGCCTCCTCTCTCCTCTCCTTTCCTCCTGTCAGCCCCCCCTTCCATCTCCCTTCCTCCTGTCAGCCCCCCTCTCTCCTCTCTCCTTTCATCCTGTCAGCCTCAGCTCTCCCTCTCCTTTGGCCTCCTGTCAGCCCCCCTTCTCTCTCTCCCTTTCCTCTGTCAGCCCCGCTTCTCTCCTTCGTCCTTTCCTCCTGTCAGCCCCCCTTCTCATCCTCTCCTTTCCTCCTGTCAGCCCTCCTCTCTCCTCTCCTTTCCTACTGTCAGGCCCCCTCTCTCCCTCTCCCTTTCTCGTCTGTCAGCCCCCCTCTCCCTCTCCCTTTCTCCTTGTCAGCCCCACTCTCTCTCTCGTCTCCCTTCCTCCTGTCAGCCCACCTCTCTCCTCTCCCTTGCCTCCTGCAGTCCCCCCTCTTCCTCTCGTCCCTTTCCTCCGGCAGCCCCCGCTCATCTGCCCATCTACCCTTCCTCCTGTCAGCCCCGCTTCCCTCTCCCATTTCCCCTGTAGCCCCCCCCTCTCCCTTTACCTCCTGTCCAGCCCCCCTCTCTCCCTCTCCCTTTCTCCTGTCAGCCCCCCTCTCTCCCTCTCCATTCCCCCATCAAGCCCCCCTCTCTCCCTCTCCCCTTTCCTCCGTGTCAGCCCCCCTCGACTCCCTCTCCCTTTCTCCTGTCAGCCCCCTTCTCCCTCATCCCTTTCCTCCTAGTCAGGCCCCCCTCTCTACCCTCTCCCTTTCCTCCTGGTCAGCCCCCCCGCCTCTCTCTTCCTTTCCTCCAGTCCGCCCCCCTCTCTCCCTCTCCCTTTCCCCCTGTCTGCCCCCCTCTCTCCCTCTCCCTTCCCCCTGTCAGCCCCCCCCCCTCTCTCTCTCCTTTCCCTCCGTGTCAGCCCCCACTCTACTCTCTCCTTTCCCTCCTCCTGTCAGCCCCCCCCCCTCTCTCTCTCCCTTTCCCCTGTCATGCCCCCTCTCTCCCTCTCCCTTTCCTCCTGTCAGCCCCCCCCCTCTCTCCTCTCCTTTCCCCTGTCAGCCCCCCTCTCTCCTCTCCCTTACCCCTGTCAGCCCCCCTCTCTCCCTCTCCCTTTCCCCCTGTCAGCCCCCTCTCTCCCTCTACCTTTCCTCCTGTCAGCCCCCCTCTCTCCCTCAACCCTTCTCCTGTCAGCCCCCCCCCTCTCTCCCTCTCCCTATCCTCCTGTCCAGCCCCCTCCTCTCTCACCCTTTCCTCCTGTCAGCCCCCCTCTCTCCCTTCTCCCTTTTCCTCCTGGTCAGGCCCCTCCTCCTCCCCTCTCCCTTTCCTCCTGTCAGCCCCCCCCTCTCCCTCTCCTTTCTCCTGTCAGCCCCCTCTCTCCCTCCCTTTCCTCCTGTCAGCCCCCTCTCTCCTCTCCCTTTCCTCTGTCAGCCCCCTCTCTCCCTCTCCTTTCCTCCTGTCAGCCCCCCTCTCCTCCCTCTCCCTTTCCTCCTTCCCCCCCCCCTCCCCTCTCCCTTCCTCCTTCAGCCCCCTCTCTCCTTTTCTCCCTTTCCTCCTGTCAGCCCCCTCTCTCCTCTCCCTTTCCTCTGTCACCCCCCTCTCCCCTCCCTTTCCTCCTTCCCCCCTCCCCTCTCCTCCCTCCCCCCCTGCCCCCTTCTCCTGTCAGCCCCCTTTCCTCTCTCTCCTCCTTTCCCTTTCCTCTTCCCCCCTCTCCCTTCCTCTCTGTCACCCCTCCCCTTCCTTCTGTAGCCCCCTTTCTCTCCCTTTCCTCCTGTCACCCCTCTCCCTCCTTTCTCCTTCAGCCCCCCCTCTCCTTCCCCCTTCCCCTTCCCTTTCTCCGTCAGCCCCCCTCTCCCTCTCCCTTTTCCTCCTGTCAGCCCCGCCTCTCTCCCTCTCCCTTTCCTCCTGTCAGCCCCCCTCTCTCCTCTCCCCTTTCCCTCCCTGTCAGCCCCCCCCTCCTCTCCCTCTCCCTTTCCTCCTGTCAGCCCCCTTCTCCCTCTCCCTTTCCTCCTGTCAGCCCCCTCTCTCCCTCTCCCTTTCCTCCTGTCAGCCCCCCTCTCTCCCTCTCCCTTTCCTCCTGACAGCCACCCCTCCTCTCTCTCTCCTCCCTTTTCTCCTGTCAGCCCCCCTCTCTCCCTCTCCTTTCCTCCTGTCAGCCCCCCCTCTCTCCCTCTCCCTTTCCTCCTGTCAGCCCCCTCTCTCTCCCTCTCCCTTTCCTCCCTGTCAGCCCCCCTCTCTCCCTCTCTCCTTTCCCTCCTGTCAGCCCCCTCTCTCCCTCTCCCTTCCTCCTGTCAGCCCCCCCTCTCCTTTCCTCCTTTGTCAGCCCCCCCTCTCGCATCTCCCTTTCCTCCTGTCAGCCCCCCCCTCTCTCCTCTCCCCTTTACCTCCTGTCAGCCCCCCTCTCTCTCCTCTCCCCTTTCCCTCCTGTCACGCCCCCCCTCTCTCCCTCTCCCTTTCCTCTGTCAGCCCCCCTCTCTCCCTCTCCCTTTCCCTCCTGTCAGCCCCCCTCTCTCCCTCTCCCTTTCCTCCTGTCAGCCCCCCTCTCTCCCTCTCCCTTTCCTCCTGTCAGCCCCCCTCTCTCCCTGCTCCTTTCCTCCTGTCAGCCCTCCTTCCTTCCTGTCAGCCCCTCTCCCCTCTCCCTTTCCTCCTGTCAGCCCCCTCTCTCCTCCCTTTCCTCCTGTCGCCCCTCTCTCCCTCTCCCTTTCCTCTGTCAGCCCCCCTCTCCCTCTCCCTTTCCTCCTGTCAGCCCCCCTCTCTCCCTCCCTTTCCTCCTGTCAGCCCCCTCTCTCCTCCTTTCCTCCTGTCAGCCCCTCTCTCCTCTCCCTTTCTCCTGTCAGCCCCTCTTCCTCTCCTTTCCTCCTGTCGCCCCCTCTCTCCCTCTCCCTTTCCTCCTGTCAGCCCCCCTCTCTCCCTCTCCCTTTCCTCCTTCAGCCCCCCTCTCTCCCTCTCCCTTTCCTCCTGTCAGCCCCCTCTCTCCCTCTCCCTTTCCTCCTGTCAGCCCCCTCTCTCCTCTCCCTTTCCTCCTGTCAGCCCCCCTCTCTCCCTCTCCCTTTCCTCCTGTCAGCCCCCTCTCTCCCTCTCCCTTTCCTCCTGTCAGCCCCCCTCTCCTCCCCCCCCCTCTCTCCCTCTCCCTTTCCTCTTGTCAACCCCCCTCTCTCCTCTTCTTTTTCTTCCTGTCAGGCCCTTATGTTTTATTGGACAGTTTCACTTCTACTTTCCTATCATATATACATGATTTCATATGTCTTTAGAAAATATACTAATTACAAATGATAGAAAACATACAATGTTTTTCTTTCCATGATTGGCTTAAGTATAATATTTTGTTTTTTTTTGTAAGGCTTGGCTGTGATAAAGGACCCATGGGAAAAGAGGATGGAGGGGATTCTAGATTGCTGTTTATGGTATTTCTCTCTCCTTCCTGTCTCATTGCTTCTGTGTTACAGACTGCTCCTGTTTCCTCCCTCCCTTCCTTCTTTTTCTCTCTGTCTCTCTTTCTCACTGTCGTTCTCTCTCCTTTTTGTTTTTGACACAATCTCTCAATATGTATGCCAGATGGGCCTGGAACTCCTTGTGTGGACGTGTCTGCCCCTGCCTTTCTCAGGTCAGGGATTACAGTTTGTAGCATCACACCCAACTGGTTTTGGGCACTCCCTTATTACATACATTCGTGTAAGTTCCTACATTAGGAACATTCTCAAACTCAGCATCTTGGAAGAGTGCACTCACGTGATATACACTCTTCCTTCGTTTCACATGGGGAGAGTGACTGAGGGTACCAGTATTCTCCTCTTTTGTTCTCAAGTCCATCAAGTCTACCAATCAAAAGACAGCATCGAGCTGGTGAGATGGCTTAGCAGTTAAGGTGCTTGCCTCCAAAGCCAAAGGACCCAGGTTTGATTTTCCAGCACCCACAGAAGCCAGATACCCAAGGTGGCACATGCATCTGGAGTTCATTTGCAATAGCTGGTGTCCCTGGAGCTTTCTCTCTCTCTGCCTCTCTCTTTCAAAAGTAAATAAATAGGCCGGGCGTGGTGGCGCACATCTTTAATCCCAGCACTTGGGAGGCAGAGGTAGGAGGATCGCCGTGAGTTCGAGGCCACCCTGAGACTCCATAGTGAATTCCAGGTCAGCCTGAGCTTGAGTGAGACCCTACCTCCAAAAAACCAAAAAACCAAAAAAAGAAAAAAAAAGTAAATAAATAAAAATTATAAACATACAGCATCACCAAGACTCTTTCCTGTCCCTCTCTCAGTGGGTGCAGATATCAAATTGTATTTGTATATGATCATGGGATGAGGCTGAAGGTGAAAACTTTTTTATACTTTATTTTTATTTATTTATTTGAGAGAGAGAGAGATACAGAAATAGGCAAGGAGAGAGAGAGAGAGAGAGCGAGAATGGGCTTGTCAGGGCCTCCAGCCACTGAAAATGAACTCCAAATTTGTGTGCTGCCTTGTGCATCTGGCTTACGTGGGTCCTGGGGAGTTGAACCTGGGTCCTTTGGCTTTGCATGCAAGGGCCTTAACCACTACGCCGTCTCTCCAGCCCTGAAAATGTTTTTTAAAACTTTTTATTGATAACCTCCACACACATAGACAATATAGATTGATCATAATCTCCTTCCACCACCTTCAGTCCCCCCATCTATTACTTTCCACTGAATCCCTTCCTCTATCCAACCAGTCCCCTTATGTTTTTAAGCCTTTTATTGGTAACCTCCATACATGTAGACCATATACCCTAAGCATATTTTCCTCCTGCTACCCTCCATTTTCCAACTCATGAATCTAAGCTCCACTGAATCTCTTCTCCTTTCCAAGTAGTGCCTTTTCTACTTTTTGGTTTTAACTGGTTGATTTATTTTATTTTGTTTAAGAAAAGTTTTACTAATCTATTAATATTTCAGCAAAGTTAATTGCAATGGATTTAAAAAGCAGACAGATACTATTATAGGCTTAAGTAACAAATAAATTTTATACAATTAAATTATTACACAGGCCTAGGGGATTTTTTGAATAACTACAAGACCCAGAAAAAATTAAATCTGAAAGATTAAATCAGTATTAGCATCTACTGTATCTTTGAAAGTCAAACTTTAACTGTTTAATTCTCAAGAATCCTGATATATTTAAATTTCTCCCAAATACAGTGCTCTCAAACCCCAAAATAATTAAAGGTTTAAGAAATTCCAATACTAAGAACACATAGAAAAAAAGAACTAGAAATATTGAACTTGCAAGTTGAACCTGAAAGTCATAGCTGACTTTACTTGGACCAGTCATTAGTATGCCTGTGTAATGAATATTGTATGACAGAGTCTTTGAATCACAACGTTTGTCAGGAGCATTAAAATTAGTAACATAAGCTGGGCATAATGGCACACACCTTAAATCTTAGACTTGGGAAGCAGAGGTAGGAGGATTATTGTGAGTTCAAGGCCATCCTGAGACTATATAGTGAATTCTAGGTCAGCCTGGGCTAGAGCAAGACCCTACCTCCAAAAACCAAAACAAATAAACAAACAAACAAAAATAGTAACATACAGTATTATTCCTATCACATTTTTCTCCTAAGTTATGTTTATTTTTTTAAATGTTTTTGTTTATTTTTATTTATTTGAGAGCTACAGACAGAGAGAGAAAGAAGCAGAGAGATAGAGAGAGAGAATGGTCCATCCACTGCAAACAAACTCCAGACACATGTGCCCCCTTGTGCATCTGGCTAACGTGGGTCCTGGGGAACCGAGCCTCGAACCGGGGTCCTTAGGCTTCACAGGCAAGCGCTTAACCGCTAAGCCATCTCCATCTCTCCAGCTCCTAAGTTATGTTTATAACAAAACAATGTTTAAAATGTTTATGACACTTGCTTTTTACACAATCAGAGATAGCAGGGGTGTGTACGTCTGATGGATGAGAATCCACTCATTGTGCTTACTTACAGGTGTAATGAACAAGCAACACACACATCTTCCAAACATTTCCAGGTGATGCACACTAACATAAAAGTCCCAAAGAAGATAACTGGAGATTGCATTAAATACTGTTTTAGTCAGGAATAATTGCAATAATAAAACAAACAACATTATACATTATTCTCAATGAGCTTCTGTTTGAGAAACTGAAGAGCAGAAATAAGTCTCAGGATCTGCATCAGGGCAAAACTGGGAGTTCTGTGAAATCTGGGAGCTGCATTAGCAAAACCACAGACACAACACACCCTCAACCTGGAGAAAGCCCTGTACTAGCTTGGAGGATAGCTGAACACCGGCTACGACTTGTTCAGTCTGAAGCCACCTGAGAAACTGGTCCACGGCACGAAGAGAACCAGCCGTCCTGGTGGCAAGGGGGAAGTAAACTTGGAATGGGTTAACCGACTGCGTATTTTTTAAATGACTTTGGGGCTGGAGAGATGGCTTAGTGGTTAAGCGCTTGCCTGTGAAGCCTAAGGACCCCGGTTCGAGGCTCGATTCCCCAGGACCCACGTTAGCCAGATGCACAAAGGGGCGCACGCATCTGGAGTTCGTTTACAGAGGCTGGAAGCTCTGGCGCGCCCATTCTCTCTCTCTCTCTCTCTCTCTCTCTCTCTCTCTCTCTGCCTCCTTCTCTCTGTCGCTCTTAAATAAATAAACAAAAAAAAATAAAAAAAATGACTTTGGATTTTAAAAAGTGTAATGCTTCATTGTGTTTTTTCTTTTTTCAGAAACAAATCAAATGATTAGAGCTCAACGCAATTTAGAAACACAGAGTGGATGCTGAGTGACTGGAGGTCACTGCAGGCGTGGCAGTTGAGAAAGTCTGTTGTTGGAGTAAACGGCACCGTGGCTCTGACAGCAGATACGCAGGAATGATGCTCTGGAGAGGAGGTGAGGACACTCTACCATTGGCCAGTGGACAGACCAGGGTCCCAGCTGGAGGTGGAATCTGTAATTCTATGTGCCACTGCTCATCTATGTCTTCATAGATGGTAATTTCAATGACTCGAAGCCCTCTCTCAACGGGGTCTGTCAGGAGAAGGCCTTGAGGAGCGCATATCTATCTTCTCATTCTGTTCTGGAATGTATTGGAGTTTTGTTTTTTTTTTTTTTTTTTTTTTTTTTTTTTTGGTTTTTCGAGGTAGGGTTTCACTCTAGCCCAGGCTGACCTGGAATTTACTATGGAGTCTCAGGGTGGCCTCGAACTCACGGCGATCCTCCTACCTCTGCCTCCCGAGTGCTGGGATTAAAGGCGTGCACTACCACGCCTGGCTTGTATTGGAGATATTCTTGAGAACTTTCTCGTAGTGGGTCTCCATGCACAAGAAGATGGTTGCATGCTGTCAAACTATCCAGACAGCCTTCAAGATATGGCTGGCCCCCAAGCTTCTCTGCTTCTGCATAAAGGTTGTTTAGAGTTCAAACTCTCTCTTCAAATTGCTGTCTATCAATCCCATTCTCCAGCTTGGTGGGGAGCATGGTCTAGAACGGGGAGCATGGTCTAGAACGGGCAGCATGTGCTGCTGCTATAATCTCACTGGATGAAGACCCTCCTGGACACCGGTGCCTGCTGCCGCCTCATGGCAAGGACAGGAGCCACTGAGCCAGCTCCAGGGCTCTCCAGCTGCTGTTGCACCTATTTTATATTAAAATATTTTTAAAATATTGATTTTTTTTTATTAAAAAAGGTGGTACTTACACCCTCCCTCACATCCCCAATTCTGGTGAGGACCTTCTTTTGGAGGGGGGGTTATTTGTATGCACTGTGGAGACCAAGAGCAGTCTGCGGAAGAAATAGGGGAGACATGTTGCCTCAGGCTATCCCCACCCATCCTGAGGCTTTTACAGTCTTTCTAACCCCTCTTCTGCAATGTTCCCTGACCGTTGGTGGCATGAAAGATATCTGATTTATTTTTATTTATTTATTTGAGAGCAGAGAGCGGGGAGAGAGAGACAGAAAGAGAGAGAAAGAGAGAGAGAGAGAGAGAGGGAATATTAGCACACGGGTGCCATGTGCCACTGCAAAAGAACTTTGTGCGCCTGGCTTTATGTGGGTACTGAGAAATTAAACCCTGGCCATGAGGCTTTTCAAGCAAGCACTTTAAATGCTCAGCCATCTCCTAGCTCCTATTTTTTAAGTTAAATTTTATTTATTTATTTATTTATTTATTTATTTATTTATTTATATTTATATTTATTTGTTTGTTTGAGAGTGACAGACAGAGAGAAGAAGAGGCAGATAGAGAGAGAGAATGGGCGCGCCAGGGCCTCCAGCCACTGCAAACGAACTCCAGCTGCGTGCGCCCCCTTGTGCATCTGGCTAACGTGGGTCCTAGAGAACGGAGCCTCAAACCGAGCCCCTTAGGCTTCACAGGCAAGCGCTTAACCGCTAAGCCATCTCTCCAGCCCTCATTAATTTTTTTCAAAAGGTTAAACTCTTGTATCTCCTCTCCCCTGCCTCTATTCCACCGAGGCCCCTCCTCGGTGGGGTTATTGGTATTTATTGCGAAGTTCGAAGGCCTCAGTGTCTGTGGCTGGGGGCGTGTCTCAGGCTAATCCCACTCACCCTGAGGCTCTTACAATCTTTCCACCCCTTCTCCCCAATGTTCTCCGAGCCTTAGAGGGCGTGTTAGAAATTTGATTCAGTGTGGAATTCTTTGTAGCCTTTGGATATCAGTTTTGATGAGATTTGGGCAGCTACAGTGTCTGTCGCCATCTCCTCGAACTGGTTTTCACGTTAGCAGTGAGAATAGTACTGCGTTTCCACTTCCTTTGTAATGACTTTAGGGGCCTAGAAGATGTGCCATTTCTCTTGTCTTCTTGTGTGAGCTAAGAGTTCAAGTACTATGTTGAAAATCAGTGGTGTATGTGGACACTCCTGTCTAGGTCCAGACCTTAATTGGAATGCTTCAAGTTTTTCCCAATGTAGTATGATATTGGCTTTAGGTGTGTTGGATATTGTCCTTATTATGTTGATATGTGGTCCTTCCATTCCTAGTTTCTCCAGTGTTTTAACCATGAAAGGATGTTGAATTTTGCCAAAGGCCTTTTCTGGCACTAGGTTGAAATGAACATGTGATTTCTGTCTTTAACTCTATTTATATGATATATTTGTTAATTTTCATATGTTGAACCATCCCTTCATTCCTGAGATGCACCTTACTTGATCTAGCTGGACAATAATTTTGATGTGTTCTTGAATTCCTTTGCATTTTTTTCTTGGTTCTGCTTTTTTCTTGTTGTTGTTGTTGTTTTTTTTTTTGTTTTGTTTTTCAAGGTAGGGTCTCAGTCTAGCTCAGGCTGACCTGGAACTCACTCTATAGTTTCAGGGTGGTCTTGAACTCAGGAGCGATCCTCCTACCTTTGCCTCCTGAGTGCTGGATTTAAAGGCATGCGCCACCACGCCCAGCACTGCTCCATTTTCTTTATCCTTCTATTAAGTTATTTTTGTTTTTCTTCAATTTTTTGAGATACGTATTGAATTTTTTTTTGTTGATTTGCTTCCATTTCTTTCAGCCATGTTTTGAGGGGTTTTTTGTTGTTGTTGTTGTTGATTTTCTTCATTCAGCCATGCTTTATATTCTTTTGTGAGTTGCTTGTGTTGATTCTCCTCCGTTTCTTCCAGCCTTTTTTTTTTTTTTTACTTTTTAAAAAAATATTTATTTATTTAGATAGAAATAGTGAGTATGGGCATATCAGGGCCTCTTGCTACTGCAGATGAACTCCAAATGCATGTGCCACTTTGTGCATCTTGCTTTATATGGGTACTGGAAAATCAAATTCTTGCCAGCAAAGTTTTGTAAGCAGGCAATTTTTTTTTCCACCACACCCGGCCCCTTTATTTTATTTTTATTTTTATTTTTTATTTTTTATATGCTTCTTTACTATTTCTTTTTTTTCTTAAAATTTTAAAAACAAAAATACCTGTTTTAGGTCTATAGATCTTGTTCTTGAAGCCTTCATTATTAATACATTTTTTTATTTTCTCAATTTTTATTAATATTTTCCATGATTATAAAAAATATCCCATGGTAGTACCCCCCCCCCCCAACTTTCCCCTTTGAAATTCTTCCAGCCTTTTCCATGGCTTCATTAAGTTTGTTTAATGTGCTTGTCACAATTTTATTTGGGAACTCTGTGGCTGGAGTTTCCTCTAAGTTTGCAATGGAGGCTTCCATTGTGGGAGCAGGCATCCTCAGTGGGAATTCCCTGGCGTGGTGTCTTGGTTATCCGGTTTGCATTGGGGTTTTCCCATCTCGAAGTACTTATCTTGTTTTGCTAAAAATGCAGCAATTAGTAGCTCTTGCCACATCTGTGTTGATTGCTTTTCTCAGGTTTCATCAAGATGGTAGTAAGACAGTGGTATATCTGCAGGTTGTGACTGGGTGCATTTCAGTCTGAGTTGGGTCTTCCTTGTGAGTGCAGTCTCCTAGCAATTCTGCGTGGGACCCTGGAAGGCCTGGCCAACTCAGTGACCAAGCAGGGACCTGTTTCACCTCTGCTACTCGATGCCTGGTCCTTGATGGCAGGCTTGGCTGTGGCTTCTGGTGGCAGACAAGACTTGGGAAAGAAGGAGCCCTGCTGTTCAGGCTGGACCTTGACAACTCAATCACAGTGCTTGCAGGGCCTGCCTAGGCCTTACATTTGTGGGGATGGTCTGGGCTCAATGATGGCAGGCAGAACCTTGCTCTTGGGCCAGCCCCAAACACACCATTTTGTGTGGATCAGCTAGCTCTCCACTTGCTGGGGCCCCGAACATGTGAGTGTTGGGATTAGCCAGCTCTCCACAGGCTCGTGACACACATCTTGTGCAAGGAAGGCGCTGACGCTCTGTGAGCAAGCAGATTTCCCACTTTTGCATAGTCCCCTAACACCTTGCATGGCTTGAATGGGCCCCAATGCACAACATGTGGGGATCTGGCAGTTCTCTGTTTACCTGACTCAAACTCTCCCATGGTGGAGGTCAGGCCAATCCCCAAGTGTGCCCACAACCCAGTATTTTGCCTCCTTTTCCCCCAGGTTCCTTTGACATTGGCTCCTATTCTTCCATCTGAACCTCTTTTGTACACAGTGGAGATAGTGCTGGGGGCAAAATAGTGTCACAGTGGCCTGAAGCCCAGCTCAGGTGAGATCTGTCACTTTTCCAAGGAAATATTTGTCAGAGAGGTTCAGAAGTGATTGAATAGGAGAGCAGGCTTCTGCCTCTGACAGATAAAGGACCAAAGTCTCATGTGTTGATGGTTTGTCAGTCTCAGTTTCAAGGTTTGGTGAAGCAACTCTGCATCAGATGACTATCAGTGAATCCCAAAGCACCATATTCCCTGAATGAAGCATTTCTTCCTGTACGTTATTTTGTATTGTTTGACAAGGCCTCGCTGTGTAGACCAGGCTTGTCTTGAACTGTCAGAATTCTCCTGTCCCCATCGACAACTGGGTTTATAGGCATGATCTACACACATGGCTTCTTTATCTCCAGTATTCCAGGTGTGATTTTATGGGTATGCAGGGGTCGATTTTAGGGTTCCCTAGAAACCAGCCCCATGAAGAGGGCATGATGGTGGGCTGCTCCTTTCTTTCCCCTCAGTTGATCTTCTTCCCATTCTCATAATTCTGCCCATACTGACCACCCAATAGCACAGAGACATCAATTGCTGTTCATTGTGTCAATGCCAGATGATTTTGGAGAAATAATGTGCCATCATTTCATGAAGAGAGAAGGGTCCTAAGGTATTGAATTCAGATATTTCACGTGGCCCTGATATTTTCCCATATATTTTGTTGTTTTGTGTCTAATTTTAATGAAATAGTGTCAGTTAAATGCATTAGGTAATATAGCCATTGCCCCACTGGATAGGTTACATGTAAATGCACTAGAGAATCAGGACATTAGAGGAGCTAAGATGTTAGGAAGGAAGGGACTAAAAAAAAAAAAAAAAAAGCCACATCTTCGGGCTGCTCTCCAGGATCCAACCCCAGTTACACCTTCTAACGCCTGGTTGCTGGAGATCCAAGTTACAAGCTTTAATAAAGCACCTGAGTCTGTGGGGGACATACATTGAAACTACCACAAGGTATAAAATGTCATCAAATTTCACACACTTCCATGCCCTACCATTTTTTTTAATGTTTCAGCATAAGTATGGATAATGACTTTCATTTTGCTCTTTAGTACTGTTAATTTTATTTATAGATTCCAGACTGACTGGATTTTAAATCTTCTTTTATCAATATTTATGTTAAAGGGAGGGCTTGGAAATGAGTAGATCAGTGGTGGAACACTTGCCTAACATGCACATGGCTCACAGTTTAACCTTAAATCCACACCCTTGAGCTGTGGTGGCCACCTGATCTTTGAACTGCTTCTGAGTAGATGTGAACAAACACCTGCTCTCCACAGAGGAAGCGCCAGTGACAGAAACAAAATAACAATAATTCCACACAAGTGTAGTTTGGGGAACCAGTGAGGTTCATCAGGCTTCACACAGGAGCATGGGCAACTTATGAGTGAGTGTCTCACAGAAGAACACGTCCTTTTCCCCAAGCAACTGTGAAGAGTACTTAAATCCCCTGCACGAGAGTCACCTCATTAGCATGACATGACCTCTAGACACCACACTCCTATGACGAAGAATTAACTGGGAGGGGGCTGGAGAGATGGTTTAGTGGTTAAGTGCTTACCTGTGAAGCCTAAGGACCCCAGTTTGAGGTTCGATTCCCAAGGACCCACGTAAGCCAGATGCACAAGGTGGCACATACATCTGGAGTTTGTTTGCAGTGGCTAGAGGCCCTGGAGCACCCATTCTGTATCTATCTGCCTCTTTGTCTGTCTGTCACTCTCAAATAAACAAATAAAAATAAACAAAAAAAAATGTTTTTTGGTTTTTCGAGGTAGGGTCTCACTCTAGTCCAGGCTGACCTGGAACTCACTATGTAGTCTCAGGGTGGCCTCGAACTCATGGTGGTTCACCTACCTCTGCCTCCCAAGTGCTAGGATTAAAGGCATGCACCACCATGCCCAGCTAATAAAAAAAAAAATTTTTTTAAAGAATTAACTGGGGCCAACATTGTCTGAGTCTTTTTGTCACTACAATTACTGACAGGTCAAGAAAGCAATGACCATGTCATGCCAGGGTGAAGGGTCCCACAACAGCATCTGGCCAGGGAGGGTCTTTCCCTGTTCCACATGATGGTTTGTGTCTCCCTTTGTGCTTACTCAGCCATGCCTCTGAGAAGGATTTCATATGACAAAGAGTGTCTTCAGAAGTTCCTAGGTTGGACTGAAGAGATGGTGTTAAAGCACATGCTTGCAACAGCCTAGTGACCAGGGTTTTATTCCCCACATAAAGCCAGATGCACAAAGTGGCACATGTATCTGGAGTGCATTTCCATCTGTTGGCACATTTTTCCTGGCTGATTACCTATAGTGCTTACAGATCCCGATGCTGGTGAGGACCATGGATGACTTTTCTCCCTCAACTGACTGCATAGCTCTGTCCAGCACCATGACTATTAGCCAATAGGGAGGAGCCTTCCACTTCAGCTCCAGGTTGAATTCTCAGCATCTTGCATCCCAAGCCTGTGGTGTCTTAACCAGTAGTCTTACCATCTAATTCTGGTGGGCAATGAAGAGCCTTGAAATACCTGTTATTTGGGGGAGAATCAGTATCCTACCTGAGCAACAACTGGATGGAAAGCATTCCATCTCTGACACTGAAATTTTATTGTAAAATTTATGTCATCCAAACACAGAATTTATGTATCCCCACATACGCAAAACCATACAGGATACTTAAATCTGAAATATTTGCTGGGATTTTTACCTATTTACTTATCTGAGACAAAAAGACAGACACAGAGAGAATGGGAATGCCGGGGCTACCAGATGCTACAAACCACCTCCGGATGCAAGTGCCATTTATGAGTGTGCTTTTGTGGGTACTGGCAGCTCAACCTGGGCATCAGTCTCTTCAAACAAGAACCTTTAACCACTGGACATTTCTCTAGCCTTCCCATTTTAACATATGCATTTTTTTTACCTTGAAAATAAGTTAATTTTATTTTATTTTATTTTTTTTAAATAAGTTAATTTTAAAAAGCAAGACCGGACTGGAGAGATGGCTTAGCAGTTAAGATGTTTGCCTGCAAAGCCTAAGAACCCAGATTCAGTTCCCCAGTACCCGCTTAAGCCAGATGCACAAGGGGATACATGTGTCTGGAGTTCATTTGAAGTGGCTGGAGGCCTTGGTATGCCCATTCTCTCTATATCTGCCTCTTTCTCAAAATAGATAAATTAAATAATAAATTTTAAAAAATACAAAAAGCAAGACAAAAGTCAGGCAATGTCTTGCAAGCTTAAAATTTCAGCACTTGGGAGATGGAGGAAGGTTGATCAGGAGTTCAAGGCCACCCTCAGCGCCATAAGCAACTCCTATGTACATTTAGCCTAAGTTTATTTTTTTTAATTATCTTCTTCTTTTTTCTTTTCTTTTTGTTTTGAAGGTAGGGTTTCATTCTATCTCAGGCCAACCTGGAATTCACTATGTAGTCTCAGGTTGGCCTCGAACTCACTGTGATCCTCCTACCTCTGCCTCCGAGTGCTGGGATCAAAGACAGGCACCATCACGCCCAGGTACGTTTTTTTCAACACAAGAATTTTTTTCCTCTGTTTTCAGATACCATCTTAATCTTAACTCCAATTTTCAGAGCAATCACTAAGCACAGCATGGCCTTGAACTCATACTCACCCCCATTTCTTCTTCCCGAATTTATTTATGTTTTTTTTGTGTGTGTGTGTGCTGGGTAGAGACAAGAAAATTTATATTTTCAATTTACTTTCATCAGTACCATCAGTTAATGAGCACTTTCTCAATAAAATAACATCTTCTGTTGACAACCACAACCATAAGGTACATTGTTTTCATTCATTCCTGTGGATAACCATTACATTAAGCACAGTGCTTTACAAAGCTGCTGAAATTCACATGGCTGCTTAAAATGAATTGTAAGACATTTATTTTCAGTTCTGGTGAGATTAGATTTAAAAAAATTAATGTTTGGTTAAGAATTTATTTTATGTAAATGTGTTTTCTTCATGCTACAATACAACCCTTCAAAGTTTATCAAGTACATGTCAGTATTCACCCTCAAAACATTTAAATTTTAATAATGACCTATAGCCACAGCTTCTAAACTCCTGTAAGGCAGCATCAATATCTGAAAGAGAACACTATTAACTGTAGTATAAATTCCCCTCTCAATGAAAATTTAAAGCAAATTAAAGAAGATTATCAAATTACTGAACCTCAGTAGAATCCATTACTTAATATGCCTACTTCTTAACTTTCTAAACTTGTTTCTTTTAAAAACTTGTTTTTAATAGAATCAATATCTGAATCCTACATCAAAGCAACTTTTTTCCCTGTTTTGTAAAAGCTTCCCCTAACAATTCTCATGTCATCTGGAATTGCTGCAATAGAAATCATGAAACTCAAGCATATTTTGATCCCACAGAATAAAATTGATCTGGTAAAAGAAAGTCAGGCTAAAGAACAATATGAACAGATTCTTGCATTTGTACAAGGAACAGTGGCAGAAGGAGCTCCAATTATTCCAATTTCTGCTCAACTTAAATATAATACTGAAGTTGTCTGTGAGTACATAGTAAAACTCCAGTACCCCCATGAGACTTTACTTCAGAACCTCGACTCATTGTTATTAGGTCATTTTATATCAACAAACCTGGCTGTGAAGTTGACAACCTTAAGTGGGGTGTGGCTGGTGGTAGTATTTTAAAAGTAGTATTAAAGGTGGGCCAGGAGATAGAAGTGAGACCCTGTATTGTTTCCAAAGATAGTGAAGGGAAACTTATGTGTAAACCAATCTTTTCCAAAATTGTATCACTTTTTGCAGAGCATAATGATCTTCAGTATGCTGCTCCAGGAGGTCTTATTGGAGTTGGAACAAAAATTGACCCTACTGTGTGCCGGGCTGACAGAATGGTGGGGCAAGTGCTTGGTGCTGTTGGAGCTTTACCTGAGATATTCTCTGAGTTAGAAATTTCCTATTTCCTACTGAGACGCCTTCTAGGTGTACGCACTGAAGGAGACAAGGAAGCAGCAAAGGTCCAAAAGCTGTCTAAGAATGAAGTGCTTATGGTCAACATCAGATCCTTGTCAACAGGAGGGAGACTTAGTGCTGTCAAGGCTGATTTGGGCAAAATTGTTTTGACTAATCCTGTGTGCACAGAAGTAGGAGAAAAAATTGCCCTTAGCCGAAGAGTTGAGAAACACTGGCGCTTAGTTGGTTGGGGTCAGATAAGAAGAGGAGTGACAGTCAAGCCGACCGTAGATGACGACTGAGGAATCCCAGCTAAACAACACATTTGGAAGAGTTAGAACTTCTTTTAACAACCTAGAAGTATATTTTCAAAGCAATATTAGAGGAATAATTTCTCAGCTCCTTCATTTGATAGGTAGCTGTAAGTTTATTCTCAGTTTTGCATGATGAAAAGCTAACCTCCAGAACAATATAGGGTCTATGATAAGTGTAAAAATTGGTATGCAATTAGATTGAACCTACATTTTCACAGAGGTTAAAGCATTCCAAAATGTCTAATTTATACAGTCAGGATGTTTAAAACTACTTGCTATGCTAGTCTTTACTGCATCACACCTATCATAGAATTTATCTGAAATAACTTTTTTTCTTTTTCATGATTCTCTTTCAGTAGCTCCACAATAAAAGACTTTTCTAGTAAAAACTGATCCAAATTTTCCTTGAAGACTAGCTCCCTTTTGTTTGACTCTCATATTTTGTATTAGTATGTCTTAAAATTTTGAGCAAAAGCAATACAAACAGGCTCACAGGAGGGTGACTCCTAAAATATGAGTGCTCATTCCCATAGGCCTGAAATTAGTCTTCCCCACTAGTATACCAGATGATTTTAGTGAACTCGTCAGGCTCTTTCCAGGATTTATTCTCTGGTGGTTTTTGCTTTTAGTGGCCAACCTACCCCTCCTTTTGAAATGAAAATATAAAGGTTGGGAAGACAAGCATAGTGATTCATGTCTGTAATCCCAGCAGTAGGGAGGTTGAGGCAGGAGCATCACAAGTCCAAGATCAGCTGGGCTACATAGACAATTACCCTATCTCAACCACTTCTACTTCACTAAAAAAGCAAGGAAAAAATGAAAACTGGCCTGGGCATGGTGGTGCACGCCTTTTATCCCAGCACTCAGGAGGCAGATGTAGGAGGATCACCCTGAGACTACATAGTGA
The DNA here is from genome assembly GCA_036346955.1 of Dipus sagitta. Classification (NCBI taxonomy): domain Eukaryota; kingdom Metazoa; phylum Chordata; class Mammalia; order Rodentia; family Dipodidae; genus Dipus; species Dipus sagitta. Next base: position 64,002,618 of record CM070787.1, read on the forward strand.
ACTCCAGGTCAGCCTGAACTAGAGTGAGACCCTACCTCGAACAAAAATTAAAAACTGGATCTGGGCACTGAGGGTTACATCTGTAATTCCCTGCACTGGAGAGGCTGAGATAGGAGGATGGCCATGAGTTCAGGGGCATCCTGGGCTACAGAGTGATGTACAGGTCATCCTGCCTGCCTTGACTATAGTGAGACCCTACCTCAAAAGATATAAATAAATGAAAATGGGCTGGAAGAGATGGCTTAGCAGTTAAGGCACTTGTCTGCAAAGCCAAAGGGCCTAGGTTTGATTCTCTAGGACCCATGTAAAGCCAGATGCACAAGGTGAAACATGCATCTAGAGTTCTTTTGCAGCAGTTAGAGGCCCTGGCATGCTCATTCTCTCCCTCCATTTCTCTCTCTCCCCATGTGTGTGTGTGTGTGTGTGTGTGTGTGTGTGTATATATATATATATAATATTTCTCTAATAATAAATAATAAACTCTTTAAAATATAGAAAAAATGAAAATGAAGACTGAGGATGTGGATCAGGTGTTCCAGTACTTACCTAGCATGCATGAGGGTCTGAGGATGGGTGGGTGGGTAGACAGACAGACAGATGATTAATTGAGAAAATAAAGCACAGGCTTCTTTGGACAATCACTGGTTTTATTTGTCAGAGCTGACATTCCTCCATGGTTGGCATGAGACACAGGCCAGTCAGAGTTTCCCATCCCTTAGTATAGTGAAGGGTTCAGGGATGGGCACACGACACATTCAGAGTTGGCCCCCAGTTTTAATATTAGCAAATGAGAGGTCTGTGTGTAGGGATAGGAAAGGGACAACCTCTGTCTGTTGGGAGCTGCTGTGAAGGAAAATTTTCATTCAGCCTGAGCCCCATGTGTGAGAAAGCAGAGATGAGAACTGGAGTGAGAGCCCAAAAGCTTAGTTATTCTTTTCTTTGAGCTCCTAGATCCAGCCATTCTTGAAGCAATTCTGAAATATTCACTTTAACAGCCAATCTTTTTCCATTTTACTTAAACTAGTTTGAGATATAGTCATCCTACCACTTGCCATACATGTTCTCTTCCTGTTTTTATTTTCCATGTTGATTTTCTCTCTGTTTGGACCTGTGAAAGCAGGCCAGCTTCTTCTGCCATTATGGAACTTACTCTGGATCTGTAAGCTACAATAAACACCCCTTCATCCATAAAAAATTAAATAAAGTGCCTTGGAATAAACCTAACCAAGAAGTAAAGGATCTCTACAATGAAAACTTCAAAACACTTGAGAGAGAAATTGCAGAAGACACTAGGAAATGGAAAGACATCCCTTGTTCTTGGATAGGAAGAATCGATATTGTGAAAATGGCAATCTTACTAAAAGCAAGCTACACATTTAATATAATCCCCATCAAAATTCCAGTAGCAGTCTTCACAGAAATAAAAAAAAATCCAAAAATTCATTTGGAAACACAAAAAACTCAAATACCTAAAACAACTTGGAGCAACAAAAATAAGGCTGGTGGTATCACCATACCTGATTTTAACCTATATTATAGAGCCATAGTAACAAAAAAAGCATGGTACTGACACAAAACAGACATAGATCAGTGGAACAGAAAATAGGACCCAGATGTAAATCCAGGTAGCTATAGCCACCTGATATTCAACAAAAATTCCAAAAATACTCACTGGAGAAAAGACAGTCTCTTCAGCAAGTGATGCTGAGAAAACTGGATAAGTATCTACAGAAGGATGAAAGTAGATCCTTATCTCTCTCCATGCACAAGAATTAAGTCCAAATGGATCAAAGACCTTAATATCAGACCTGAAACTCTGAAACTGCTAGAGGAAAAAGTAGGGGAAACCCTTCAACAGATTGGTCTTGGCAAAGACTTTCTGAATATAAACCCAATTGTTCAGGAAATAAAACCACAGATCAAACACTGGGACCTCATGAAAGTACAATGCTTTTGTACAGCAAAGGACACTGTGAATAGAGCAAAGAGGCAACCTACAGAATGGGAGAAAATCTTTGCTAGCTATACATCTGATAGAAGATTAATATCTAGGATATACAAAGAACTCAAAAAGTTAAATAATAAGAAATCAAACAACCCATTTAAAAATGGGCTATGGAACTATATAGAGAGTTCTCAAAAGAAGAAATACAGATGTTATATGCTGCAGTCAGGTTCACATTGCTGGTAGAAATCATCCAACCAAGAGCAGCTTGTGGGAAAAAGAGGTACCAGCCTAGATGTCCCTCAACTGATAATGAAGATTTGACACATTTACACAATGGACTTCTACTCAGTGGTAAAGAAAATGAAGCTATGAAATTTGCAGGAAAATGGATGGATTTGGAAAGTATTATACTTAGTGAGGTAACCTAGGCCCAGAAAGCCAAATGTCACATGTTCTCTCTCATACATGGATCCTAGCTACACATGATTGGACTTCTATGTGAGTAGGAATAAAACTCAGTAGAAGGGACCAGTAAGCTAGAAAGGAGATATAAAGGGAATAGAAAGGGAAGGAAGCGGGGGGACTTAATAGGATGGTATTGTATATATGTAAGTAGAAGAACAGATTAATGGAGGTGAAAAGGCCTAAGTGAGGTCAGGGGAAGAGATTGAGTAAAGGAAAGATAGAGGGAGGGCTAATCAAAATCTAAGAAGATATAAATAAGTCATATGGAAACCTACTTTTTTGGACAATGGAACACACAGGAGCCATAGATTGTTACTAGAATTTTTTCAGTGCCAGGGATGGGATATCTTCCAGTGGGTTGTTGGCCAGAGAGGTCCCTGATGCCCCCAAAACATTACATTCTATTGCCAAGGCCCTTGGTTTCCTACCAGGAATAGATGGTAAGACCCTATTGCTGAAGACTCCACATACTTGGGCTGCAAGGTCACTGAGAAATCCTGCTGGAACTGAGCTGAAAACCTCCTCCATGTAGACCAGCTGACAGAAAGCTGGAAAAAGCCATGCTGGGGCTGGAAAAATGGCTTGGTGGTTAAGGTGCATGCCTGTGCAGCCTACGGACCCAGGTTCAATTCTCCCGGTCCCACATAAGCCAGATGCACATGGTGGCACATGTGTTTGGAGTTCGTTTGCAGTGGCTAGAAGCCCTGGCATGCCCATTCTCACTATTTCTCTCTCTCTCTGCCTCTCTCTCTCCCTCTCTCTGTCTCTAATAAATAAATGAAAATAAATCTTTAAAAAAAAGCCATGCTGCATGCAGTTCAATGGGAGAGAGAGAAATCACCAGTGAAGATACTCAACAGTGGACACTTATATTTGGCCAGCCAGGCCAAATGAGCTAATAGATGCAATAGTGGCATATCTGTTTTGGTGGAAACCAACCCTCCTCTATTTTGACTGGAGGCCCTGCTCCATAAGTGGGAATACATCCCTGATACTGAAAACCTACAACAGGGGTAATCATGAGCCCTAGGAGTGTAACGTCTGCTAGTGTCTGGCTAAATGTATATATTATGCTCACCAAACTGCCCAGTAAGCACTTCTCTTAATGTTCACACCCATATATTAATGCTACTCTCACTTTTGGTTAGAGAAGTTTCTTTTTTCAGATGGCAGTGACCTTGGAATGACTCAGAAGACACTATGGTCCTGGAAAGAAGTGACAGGAGTGCTCTGCACTAAAATATCTCTGTCACATCTTCCAAGGCTCAAGGTCCATTGTGGAAGAGGTGGCAGAAAGGATGTAAAAGCCAAAGGAAAGGTAGGACTCCTTACAACTTGCTCCTCCAGACACAAAATGGCCTGGATATCCATGACCTCATAGTGCCTACACAAGACCATCATAAGAGGAGGAAAAGATCAAGACATCAAAAGTGAAAGAGAGACTGATTGAGATGGGGAGGGGGTATGATGGAGAGTGGAGTTTCAAAGGGGCAAGGGGGGGGGAGGGAGAGGAATTACCATGGGTTATTGTCTACAATCATGGAAGTTGTCAATAAGAACAAAAAGAAGGGCTGGAGAGATGGCTTAGCAGTTAAGCGCTTGCCTGTGAAGCCTAAGGACCCCGGTTCTAGGCTTGATTCTCCAGGACTCATGTTAGCCAGATGCATAAGGTGGCACACGTGTCTGGAGTTCGTTTGTAGTGGTTGGAGGCCCTGGTGCACCCATTCTCCCTCTCTCTGCCTCTTTCTCTCTCTGTGTCTGTTGCTTTCAAATAAATAAATAAAAATAAACAAAAAAATTTTAAAAAAACATTAAAAAAAAGAAAAAAATCTGCATAGTGCTGGTCTGGTGACGAACACCATTAATCCCAGCATTTGGGAGGCTGGGATAGGAGGATTGCTGTGAGTTCAAGGTCAGCCTGAGACTATATAGTGAATTCCAGGTCAACCTGGGCTGGGGTGAGACCCTATCTGGAAAAAAATCTGCACAGCAACTTCATGTATAACTATGAACTTCCTCCTACAGCCCCCGTTATCTCTAGAGTCGTGGTCAGTGGTACAGTGACAGCCTAGAATCCACAGTGAGAGCTGAGGGTGTGGTCAGTGGTAGAGCAGTAGAGTTCCTGTCTAGATTACACAATCCCTCTGGTTTCATCCTCAGTTGCATAAACACAAAAACAGAAATTGTTTTCTTCATCCTTGTGAGTCTTTGTCAAAAAGGCTGGGTAAGATGGGTTTGGTGGCACATGCCTTTAATCCCAGCACTCGGGAGGCAGAGGTAGAAGGATCACTGTGAATTCAAGCCTAGCCTGAGACTACATAGTGAATTTTAGGTCAGCCTGAGCTAGAGAGAGACAAAAAAAAAAAAACAAAAAGCTTGGTGCCATGGGCTCTGAGGACCACCAAGGCAAACACGCTTGCAGGACCCCTGCCCCACAGAGTCTGTTGTTCTACACCTGATCACATAGAAAAGTGCACTGCATGGGACATGGTTATGACCACGGTGATTCTAGGTTGCAGTGAAACAGGAAGCAGCTTCTAGAATGGGCCTGTGGCATGTAGTCTGAGGTGACAGTCATGTGCGGGGAACAACAAAGCAAAACACTGAGGTAAGTGTTTCAGAAGATTCTGGCAGCTGATGCCAAGAGAACTGTCAAAGAAAGGAAAAGATGGGCTGGATGTGGGGGGCAGCCATGGAGGGAGATGGTCAGCTGTGGCACAGCCACTTGGGGGCGGGGGGAGGGAGAGCTCTGGAGGGTAATAAGAGATCCTGGAGGGTAACGGGGAGCCATGGAGGGTGTGGTAGTTTGAATATATGTCCCCCATTGACTCAGGTGTTCAACTTGTAACTTGGATCTCCTAGCCACCTACCTGGAGGAGGTGTCACTGGGGGTGGATCCTGGAGTCCAGCCCTAAGGTGTCCTGGGGGCAGATCTGATTCCAACCCAAAAGTGTAAGGGAAGTCTGAGTCTGTGCTCTAGTGGATTTGCATTGGCTGGTGTTGGCATTTGCTTGCTGCAGTTGTTTCTCTGTGCTTGGATCTATGGAGGTATGTTCTTCCACCATTAATGAAACTTCCTCCTGGATCTGTATGCTTGATGAAATAAATCCTTTCTTCCCATAAAAAAGACATCCCACAATCTTCTAAGTATTATGTGCTTAATATCTAGAGCATGCTGGGCCTAGCACATGGAAAAGACATACATGAGTGAATTAATGAATAAATGGAAAAGTCCATGGGACAAGGAAGAGAATGGTTCCAGAGTATGATCTTCCTCTCTCTCTTAATGTTGTTCTTTGCAGCTGTGGTAGCCAGGATCCCCCCAGAGCTGAGACCTCATCCAGAAGGTGACCCTCCCCCTCACCACCAATGACAGCCTTGGGCCTGGACAATCCCCAGGACACCCTGCTGCCATGAAGAATACAGACTCCTCAGACTCTAAGGAGCTCAGCTGCCTGCACTTGATTGTAGAACTCCAGGGATTCCACTTTACTGAGTCACGACCTGTGCTGGGGTAGGCTTTTGGGTGTGCAGCCGCCTTTGAGTCACTTGTCTTGCTCTAATAACCCCAATAAACTCACTAGATTTGGATGAAATTATTTCAAAAAAGGACCTAGGGACCCAGGTTCAATTCCCCAATACTCACATAAGCCAGATGCACAAGGTGGCACATGCATCTGGAGTTCGTTTCCAATAGCCAGAGGCTCTGGTGCACCCATTCTATCTGCCTCTTTTTGTCTATCTCAAACAAATAAACAAATAAATAAAATAAATTTCAACCAAAACAGAACTAAGCACAGCTTAAAGGCTGAATGGAGCAGGTCTTTAATGGGTTATCTTGAGTGTGAGGCCAACCTGGGCTACAGAGTGAGCTCAGGTGCAATGGCCTACAAGACCCTGAATCCAAAGGAAAGAAAAAGGAAATGACAATAGGGGCCATGCAAGTTAAATTAGTGGAAAAACAAACGTTATAAAGTCCCAGACATTGAGCCGGGCGTGGTGGCGCACGCCTTTAATCCCAGCACTTGGGAGGCAGAGGTAGGAGGATCGCCGTGAGTTCGAGGCCACCCTGAGACTCCATAGTGAATTCCAGGTCAGCCTGGGCTAGAGTGAGACCCTACCTCAAAAAACCAAAAAAAATAAAAAATAAAAAAAAAACCAAAAAAATAAATAATAAATAAATAAATAAATAAATAAAGTCCCAGACACTAAGTGAGAATGAGGATGAACACCCAGGAAACCCCAAGCAGGACACAGAAGAGGCCCACCCAATGCCCACTCATTCACACCTTGTCTAATATACACAAGGGCATGACCGGGCAGGCATAGTGAGCAGAGTCCACCAAAAACAATGTCCCATCCAGCAGGAAGGAAGCACACATCAATAGGAAGTGACCTAGGAGTTGTGCAGGACACAGCAGACACCAGCCCCCATCGATTGACTAATGTCCTGGGCCTACTAATCCTGCTATGCAAGGCTATGTCTTCTTTGTAACATAATATCCTACCAAAAAAAATGCAAGTTCCTAGAAGGTGTTCTGGGGTGAGAAGGACTTTGTGAGGTCAGTGTCCGGGGGCATGTCCAAGACATCCATGATCTGCCCAGTGGCTGCTTGGTTATCTGCCACTGGGGCTGTATCTGCATCTGCTGCAGCAGCTGGGCCTGGCCCTTCCTCTTGGCATGTTGCAAGGACTGCACCTAGGAATGAGCTCGTGTTAAGGGATGTATCTGCATCTGCGGTGATGTCTCAGGTTGGGGATGAGATTGTACAGAGGGTAACATCTGCATCTGCGGTGATGTCTCTGGCTGGGGATGAGATTGTACAGAGGGTACATCTGCATCTGCGGTGATGTCTCAGGCTGGGGATGAGATTGTGCAGAGGGTAACATCTGCATCTGTGGTGGCATCTGGAGCTGGGGATGAGGTTGTGCAGAGGGTAACATCTGCATCTGCGGTGATGTCTCAGGCTGGGGATGAAGTTGTGCTGAGGGTAGCATCTGCATCTGGGGTAGTATCTGAAGCTAGGGAGGGATTTGTGCCAGGGATTCCAGTTGATCCTGCATGTGAGGGTCTTGCAGCTGTTGCTGGTGGGACTGGACCATCCTTTGCTACGCATGCTACATGCACATAGAAGACACCCTGCTGCTGTCTAAAGCTGTGTCCATTCCAGTCCTGATCCATGCTGCTGGAGCTGTTGGGAAGATATCCCAGGGGTTCCACTGAGGGCCAGAGCTGACACCAGAGAACTCTGCATCTGCACTGGCAGTGACTGAGGCTGGAACATTGCTTCCCAAGCAGGAGGGCTCAGCACTGGCTCCAGGCTTGGCAAGAGTGGTGTGAGGTACCCTGCATCTCAACCAGGGTGGTTCTTCTGAATGCTCCTGGAAATGCAGTGCAGACAATTTAGCTCTATGGTTCCTGCACAAGATCCAGAGGGACAGAAGACATGGAGAAATGTCAAAGGAAGTGACCTTGTACTCCTGCCTAAGCTCCAGATGTGAAACCACTTCATGTCATGCCTTGCACCTCAGACTCCAGTGACTCTAGAGGTCAAGAGCAGAAGTACAAGGGAAGCAGGAAGAAGGTCTGGTCCCCAGTGACCAAGTAGACATCTGGTAGACAGTCCCTACATCCATAGAGCAGTCTCAGTGTCCTGGGACCTTGGACCTTGAGGAAGATTTTCTGGGTCAGTAGTGTGGAGGGTGTGTGCCAGCTCACTATTGAACTTGAACTCAGGATCCACATGAAGGTAGCCATTCAGTAATCCTGTGAATATTTGGTTTTGGATCTTTAAAATTTTTATTTGAGGGCTAGAGAGATGGCTTAGTGGTTAGGCCTGTGAGGCCTAGGGATCCAGGTTTGATTCTCTAGTACTCATGTAAACCAGATGTACAACGTGACATATGTGTGTGTTTTTTATTTTTATTTTTTGTTTATTTTGATTGTTTAGTTATTTGAGACTGACAGAGAGAAAGAAGGAGAAAGAGAATGGGTGCATCAGGGCCTCCAGCCACTGCAAACAGACTCTAGATGCATGCGCCCCTTTGTGCAACTGGCTTATGTGAGTACTGGGGAATCGAAGCTTGAACCAGGGTCCTTAGGCTTCACAGGCAAGTGCTTAACCACTAAGCCATCTCTCCAGCCTGTGTGTGGAGTTTTTTTTTTGTTTTTTTTTGGCAGTGGCTATAGGCCCTGGTGCACCCATTCTCTCCCTCCCCTCACTATCTCTCTCTTTCTCTCTTAAATAAATGAATAAATAATTATTTTTAAAATCCTATTGAGACAGTGAGTAGAGAGAAAATGGGTCTACCAATGACATTAACCAACTCCAGAAACATGCCCACTCTGTTCATGGGGATTCATAGGACACTGGGCCCGTGAATCCATTTGGAGCGCCCAATTACTCCCTTGCATCACTGGAGCCCTGGAAACCTCCAGGGAGCATTGCCCTCACCAGTCCATTGGGTCTCCATACAGACAATCCAGCAAACCTGCTGCACACTGCCCATGGCTGTTTCCAAAACACAAGACTATGTTGAAAATTCAATGACCCTCACTTTAATACCAGGTAGGGTGCCAATTTGTTAATCCAGGGGGGAATAAAGTACACTTTGAAGAACAGGATACTCCTTGAGCATTCAGGTCCCTTCAAAAGAGTCTACATTCTTCCTCTTGCTCCAGTGTAGGTCAGCTAGCTCAATCTCAATGATGTAATCTCTCAATTGCAGCTGAATGGGCAGCAGTTTCACACAAGGATTTTATTTTTTTCTGTGCCATATCCCTCTCCTCAAACCAGTTCATTTCTACACAATGCAACCTTGCACAAGTTCCCAGCACACAGGCATGACAGCAAGCCTCTCACAAAAGCTGCTTCTAGCTTAGTCCAAGCAAAGCTTTCTCACCTCACAAGCCAAACTGCACAGTCCATAGTTATTACTGCATCCAGGTCTTTCAACTCTGATGAGAATAGTACATCAAGCTGTACTTACAGTACCACAAGGCATCTCTTAAGCCAAGATTTCAAATTCATCAACATTCCTCTTGAAAATCAGCTCCAAAAGGCCAAAGCCACACAGTCAGGTGTCTAGTTGCCAATGACACCACTCCTCAGTACCAGCTTTACTGTTGCTGTCAGGTTTGCCTTGCTGCCAGAAATCACCCTACCAAGAAAGCTTTTGGGGAAAAGGGGGGTTTATTTTGGCTTACAGACTGGAGGAAAAGCTCCATGATGGCAGGGGAAAACAATGGCATGAGCAGAGGGTGGACATCACCACCTGGCCAACATAAGGTGGACAATAGCAACAGGAGAATGTGCCAAACACTGTCAAGAGGACACTAGCTATAACACCCATAAGCCTGCCCCAACAATACACTGCCTCCAGAAGGCATTAACTCCAAAATCTCCATCAGCTGGGAATCTAGAATTCAGAACAACTAAGTTTATGGGGGACACCTGAATCAAACCGCCACAATACCTAACCCACCAAAGACTCAGGTCAGATCCCAGCATGGGATGAAGTTCTCATCCACCTGAGAAGGAGGAGGGCCCAGTATGAGGAATGGTGACTGCCCATGGTGGCAGATTAGACAAGGGAAGGTCACTGGAGCCCAGATTCATGCTGGTGCAGAACATGGAACTAAGAAGACAAATTAATGGTCATCAGGAGATCAGAGCTGAGTTTCCAGTTTCATATGAGGACCTAGGCAGGGGAGCATTTACACAGTGAAGGGTCGAGTTTGATATCATCACAGAAAGTTCAGAAACTGGAATCTGTACATGCATTTCTCACATTTTCCTATGCTGGATGCCATAGCTAAGATATGGACACAACCTGCACTAAACCCATACATGCATTTTTCAGATTTTCCCATGCATGTTACCTAAGATAGGGACACATCCTGCACTAAAGGAAGTTATTGTGATGAGCCCAAGGAATAATATACTTCATGGTCTGACAGCCACCATGGTCCATTCTCAAGTGATTTGATCCAATCCAAACAGATTACATGCCTTCCCCATGACACTTCCATGCCAATTATAGGATTTGATTACAATGATTAGAATTCCTATGAAGAAATGATGCAGAATACATCAGTGGTTTTAGATGATTTATATAATATGTTGGAATACAGGTTGGGTGTTTTAATTAAACCTTTTAAAAATGGTTTCCATTGTTCCTAGGGCCTGTGATGTCTTGAGAGTATAAACATTTAAAGATCTTCATTAGTGTTCAAGACATAATCTCACCATATACAAAGCGATTCATCCTCAGGAATTTCACCTGGGGTGAGAGTGGGAAAGGGGTCCAGATGGGTGGAGTTTCCGCACAAAGCCATGTCACAATACTGAATGCTCCCTGGAGGGACTTAGTTGATCATCTTAGGTGAGTGATTCCTTCTCTTCCTTCTCTGCTATCTGCAAGGTCTGGAACAATCTTTTGCTTCATTTTTGTTCTTTTTCTGACTTGTCTCATCCTGGGGATGAGACTACTGATTAAACCTAGAGCACTAAGCTCTTCCCTCTCTATTCAGCTCTACTGCTGGTTGCAGTTGGCCATCAGCAGCTCTTCACCTCTGTTTCCCAAGTGAAAGAGCTCAATCAAATGCCCTACTCAACTCTATGTCTTCCTAGGCATGTTGTCCCTAAGAAGTGTTATGTTCTGTCCTCTCCCAACTGGGTTTCTGATGTGCTATATGTGGGAGGAAACTGCGTCAACACCTCAAGGAAAACGCAACATGGTGTTCAGAGGGAGTCAATGATGACAACACAAACACTCAGAACACTCACAACTAAGGCTGGAGAGCTGTGTTTCAGACCATTACACCAAAGGGACCCAGTAGCCAGGATCAAGAAAAAAGTAGAAGGTGGAAGGAATCCTTAAACCTCGGTGACCTGCCAGGCTCAGGCTACAGAACCACAATGTTCCTCAGGAGATAGGACAAAGAGGATGGGTAAAGCTCTCTGGGTAAAAGTTAGTAATGAGAAGGGTGTTTGAAAGGTATGTTCAGGGAGGTGGGTTCCTGGGTCTTTGCAGGAAACATTACTCATGATCAAGAGACCCCTCAGTTTACAAAGAACTGATGCAATGATGAAATGTGCAGATATTGCCTATAAAAAGAGGACCCAAATCCAGCAGGCAGGCGTACTTTCTGATGATTAAAGTCTCTGACCACACAGCATAGGTGCAAGGAAAAAAAACTTGGGGGAAACAGACTTCTTACATTGTAGACTAATGCCACAAGAACAGACAAAACCGATCAGAAATTTCCCAAGAGTGAACTTGCAGATTTCCTAGATGTTAAGAAGATAGATTGAACCAAAGACAGACCTGACCAGAAGACAGCAAGAAGATTCAAATGTGTGTGGGAGGCTAAAGCTCAGGATTTATCCACTGAGAGAGATGATGCATGAATGTCCAGGCCTTTAGTGCTCGAAACCTGAGCAGTAGTTTGGGAAACCCCAAAACCTACCTTCTTGCATCCTGGATGCCCAGCCAAGAAAGTCTAAAAGGGGGAGCAACACTGAGCTTATGGGGTACAGATTTCTCCTCACTCACTAGTGCCGAGGGACAGGAGATGGATACCAGGTCTGTCAAATCCATTGCCACGTCTACCCTTCAAGCCTGGAAATGAACTCAGGATCCTATGTTCTGGAATCTCTCCCCAGGACAGTGAGCTTCTGCAGAGAGCACAGAGGAAGTGCATACTCTGCTCTGTCACTCAGCCCACGGTGCTCCTTACAGCAGAACTGGAGAGGCACGAAAGGAATGTCAGGTACTACGTGCTGCAAGTCCCGATGGAGCAGAGGGAGAGGAACTTCTCCAAGTCCCACACTTGAAAGGTGTATTTCCACATATATGTCAGTTCCATGTGAAAGTTGTGCTCCACCCAACTTCATTCCCAGTATCACAGGTCAATGCTCAAAACTCAACACTTCATGGGCACACTAACCAATAAGGAATAAGACTCACAAGCAAAGGCTTGAAGGTTGGGCAGAAACAGAAGAAGGAAGGAATAAGGCTTCTGAGAAAACTCATCTTCAGGAAGAGCCAGAAGAGAAGCAAAGCATGCTCAGTCACACAGACACCACTGCAGTCAACGGTGTTTTCCCACATTTCCTGGCCCAACTGAAAACTGTCTCTTACCCTCGGTACAAGGCACACCCTGACTGATCCTGGGACCTTTTCTCATCCAACCTGACCAGAAATGCTGTCACTTACTTACCAAGGAATTGAAGCTTTAGAAATATTAAGTTTCTAATGTTGTATCGACATACGTTGGAAGGGAGTTAATAAAGAGATCGGCTTACTGGTTCCTGCCTATACCGCATGAAGGCACATTGGCTCATATGAGACAGCCCTCAGCTCTCTATAGAATTTCTATACAGCCTACACAGCAGAACCATTTCATCTCATTGACCCACGGCCCCTTCCTAGCGTCACCTCACACTCAGATCACAACTGAAGCAGTAAGAAATATTGATTTCACAATACTTACTGCATTTACGGGCACTTTCCTAGGTGGGCTCTTTCTGTAATTATAGAAAAAGAAACACTGTGAGGTCAAGCCAGACCATACACTTCACATAAATCTGGCTTTCTTCCACAACTTGAGAAAACATTCAGAGTTGGGAAACTGGCTTCAGTCAGTGGTCACACACAGGTATCAAGTCCCAAAGGACAACAGTGGGAAAGGCATGAGATTTTCAAGCACAGTGTATCTATCAAGTCCATTTACATTTTCAAGTACTCAAAATTTAGTATAATAACAAAAATCATTTCTGAGGGAAATCCTCCTAGCATCCAGTTATAAGGGATGTGGCAAGATTAAATGTCCCAGAGAGCCAGGAATTGTTGGTAGAATATGTTCATTCAGTTCCACCCCACTCAACTTCATGTCTGTCCAAAACAGTGCACATTGACTGAATATGGAGCTACAGAAAATGGTGGACTTACTGTTTGTAACACTAATTCATCCAAGTCAGCCTGCATTGACTCTAGGGAAAGAAAAAAAAAAAAAAAGAAGAAGAGTAAATGTCAGTATGTTGGTAATTTGTCATTACAAATCACTCAGGGAGATTTACCTGTGTGTGCAGGCAGTACAGATCAAATACCCAAAATATTTACTAATGTGGGCCAGAAAGATGGCTTAGTGGTTAAGGCACTTGCCTACAAAGCACAAGGACCCAGGTTTGATTCCCTGGTACCCATGCAAAGCCAGATGCACAAGGTATCACATATGTCTGGAGTTCATTTGCAATGGCTAGAGGCCCTGGTGTGTCCATTCTCTATCTGTCTGTATCTGCTTTTCTTGCTTTATCTCTCTTTCTAATAAAGAAATTAATTTTTTTAAATTATTGACTAATGAAAGCACAGAGCAGGAGGATGTAGCTAAATAGGATCCATTACCTGCCCTTACCCAGGGGTGCTTGTCCACATTGGCGAAATCAGGAATACCTAGAACAAAGTTGATAGAGTGGCTCACGCATTCTCATTTATACCAATTAGGGATATGCTCACACAAATGACCAGCCTTGGCTTCCCCTGGTTCACAGATTACCTATGTGGTAACAAACTACATTTGAATCTCTGCCAGACAAATATGCTCATTTCTTTTTCCATGAAATGTACTATTTTCTTTTGTGGAAGAAGGATGCAAGGAGGCTCAAGACACAAAGGAGAAACTGAGTCCCTGTATTTATGCCTACAGTCCACACTGTGACATTAGACAGTCAATCTGTACATGGCCCTAACTAAACCCTATGATTCAGTGACAGAGTCTGGTCATTTATTCTCCCATTTGGAAGTCAATGAAAACTGTCACTGTCATCTTAACATGTCCCGTCACTCTTCATGATCACTCTGAAGCCTTGGCGGATAATATTCCAACACCATGAAACAAACTGAGTTATCATGCCTGTTAATGGCTTGTAATACAAACTTGTAAGGACATTTTTACATAGACTATGATCCATAAGTATTCAAAAGAATATGGGAAATGGGGTAGCATCAGGGCCTTTAAAGACTGCCCTAAAATTTCCCCTCTACAACACATCATAGATACTTCAGGGTACAGGAAACTAACCAAAGCTTTTAGTAAAGCAGGAAGCATCATTCAAAACCAATACATTTCATGTTATTTTTATGTGTCCTGGCTCCATCCTTCACTCTCCACTTCAGGGTTTGGACTAAAAAGTAGCAATCACATCATGGAGAAAATTACAATCTTCAAGACACGAACATGCACAAAGAACTGGGGGCGAGGGTCTCTTTAAAACCGCTTCCCAGTAGAAGCACTATTACTGATCAGTCTGCTCTCCAGCAATATTTGGGTAAATCTTTTAAAAACTTTATTCACAAGCGGGCAGGCACAATTCCACCACATGCTGTTTAAGGATCAACGTCTAATCACTGTGCAACTTAATTATAAACAAACCAGAGAATTTCACAAACCTACAAAACACTTAACAGATGCAGCAAAGATGAGAGAATTTTACAAAGCTAGGTATTTCCTTGAACTGAAGAAATAAACAAAATTCAGTAACTGAAATGTAACAAAACTAAGCTTATACAGAAATGTTTAGAATTGAGGACCAGGGAGGTAGTTTGCTTCCCAACCCTGCCAGCATGGGTTTGAAACCCCGGTACCCACATAGAGTCAGATGCATACTGTGATTCATGCATCTGGAGTTTGCTTGCAGTGGCTAGAGGCCCTGGCATGCCCATTTTCATTCTCTCTCTGTGTCTGCTTCTCTCATCCTCTTATAAATGAATAAATAAACTATGAAAAAGAGACAGAATTGAATGAAAGTATATAGAGTATGATAATTAAAATGTTCCAATCAGGGAATAATAAAATTTAGAAGAATGAAAACATTATAAATGATTAAACATATCAGAGTTCTGTATACTTAGAAAATAAATATGACTATTAGAAATAACACCAGAGGGCTGGAAAGCAGCAAACACAGATGATGTCATTAAAGCAACCTTAACAAATTCTTATGAATACAAACATTTTAACCGTGGAATGCAGCATTTGTGGTATTCCACATTTATCCAGTTGCCATGAAAAATTGCATCTGCACAAACTCTCCCCAGGACCATGTTCACTGCCTTTATCTACAGTCACATAAATGAATCAAACATGATTTCTTTGCAGTGGTAAATGGATTACAGTTTTTAGTTCATCCACATAGAACACTGTATTCTGTATTAAAGTATGTACTCCATGAGGAAAACACAGAATGGGCAATGTATGTTGATTAGCAAAACAGGATTGCATAGGCAAGCTGCATTCCGATCCTTACTCAATGGCATTATGAGAAGCACAAAAGTGGAAACATAATATACAAAATGTCACCAGGGTTCTGAGAAAAGGGCAAAGCATTAGTTATTGAAGGACAGGGGATATCTATGATTTAGGGAAAAAAAGGTTTCTGCTTGATACTGTGAGGGCAAAAAACGTGATCATATGGATATTTCAACCATGATACACACAGTAAAACAATGTGTACATGTGTACTGATAGATATTAACAGAATCCACATTATAGATCATTATAATTTCTACCAGTCAAAGAAAACCAAAATTTACTACTTTTTGAGGCAGTGTCTCACTGTAGCTAAGGCTGATGTGGAAATGACTCTGTAGTCCAGGCTGGCCATGAACTCACAGTGATCCTCATACCTCAGCCCTCTCCAAAGTATGAGATTAAAGAGGTGTCATTTAAATGCATTTTTAAATTCTGTGGTTGACACTGTACTGATGAGCAAAAGAAATTGACACTATTCACATCTTTAAAAATACTGCTAGCTGGGTGTGGTGGCACATGCCATTGACCACCATGAGTTCAAAGCCAGCCTAGAAATACAGAGTGCATTGCAGGTCAGCCTGGGCTAGAGTGAGACCTTACTATAACGAAACAAAAACAAAAATACTGCCAGCCGGGTGTGGTGGTGCATGCTTTTAATGTCAGTTCTTCTCAGGCAGAGGTAGAAGGATCGCCATGAGTTTGAGGCTACCCTGGGACTACATAGTAAACTCCAGGTCAGCCTGGTCTAGAGAAAAACAAACAAAAACCAAACAAACAAAATACTGCCAAAATACTTCATACATTTATTCTGGGATATGGAACAATATAATGTACAATTACTGCTCATACTTCAACCCAATTATTGAATTGCTGCTGAACTTGATTTTTCCGTTTGCATGGCTTTTCTTCCTGACACTCTTGATTTACATCTTTCTGATGGTGGATGTCCCACTCCTTCGAAATGTGTTCGTGATGGACGACACTGAGAATGCATTCACAACACGGTTATGTCAGCTTAATGGTAGCAAAACAGAGGGAAATGAGTAATCATCCTGAGATTAAATACATGGTCTCATTTCATGCTTTCAGTACAGTCATCT